>CM073775.1:13156961-13756961 GCA_037158775.1 Hetaerina titia
CGAAAAAGAGTATTTTGTAGTTTAAAATTACGAGCATAAGCAAAAAATATTGACCGTTTACTCCTATTCAAACATTGGTGGATCAGAACAACAATGTTCGCGTACAGCACCATCTGTTATTTGTTTTCAAAGCCACTGAAGAAATTGTTTGATTTGTTAGTCGTTTCCCTGTTGGTGAATGCAGATAATAATGTTCGCCAAAGTCGCTGCTCCCGCTAGTCGAGTAGTGCGTGTGGTGATCCAATTTCTGTGTACAAAAGGATGTTTAGGTGCCTCAGATTCATCGTGGGTTGTGCCTGGTTTATTGACCCACAGTAAATAGTGATGGAAAACTTAGAAAATGGTGTCGATACTTCTAATATGGCAGCACAGATGTGCATGATAAAGAGTGGAGTGTCAGGCCCGGCATCCAGCTAGATGAAAGTGGACAACATCTGAACAAGTGGACCAAGTTCTGCGACTTTAATGACGATCAGTGCTCCGACTGATGAATTTCCTCTCGTTGGACGAACCACCATTCACGCTATTGCTACTTAAAATGTCGGATATCGCAGAATGTGTGCAAAGTGAGTACCGAAAATGCTTACCGACCAACACCATGAGCAAATAATGTTGAGTGAGCAATCGTTTTTGAACCGCTACCGACACTCGACAGTCCCGACCTTGCACTTGGAACAGTGGGCTGGTGGAGAAAGGTTTGAAGATGAAGAGGTGAAACTCAAGACCGCAGTTGTCAACTGGTTCGATTCCCATGTGGCGAACTTCAATTCTGAGAATTAAAAGAAGCTAGTGCAGCGTTACGAAAGGTGCTCAGAAGAGAACGGGGATTATGTAGAAAAGTAAAGTAGAAAGAAGGAATAATCTTCAGTGCAATAACTGCATCGGCTATAATCTTATTAAAAACAGAATCTACCGCATACGGGTTACCGAAAAGATATTTTGATTGATAAGTTTAAATTAATTATGTCAGTCTGCTTTCCTATTCTTAATTTGCAATCTTGAATCACTAATTGAAGCGAAAGTAATTCCCATATATTTTGTATCGTAGTTTTGAAAGGGACGAATGTGCATTGCGTTTCATGTGCATTTTAGGTAAAATGACATAATAACACACGTGATTAAAGACACCTATTCATATTTGAAAAATTTCCCTTCACAAACACTAATAACGATTATTTTTATGATTCAGTATTCCAAAACAATAATTATTTCCGCAGTTCCTCAAAGAAGCAAGCGTCCATCATCAAACAGTGGAAAGTAGGTCAATTGTGTATTTTTCATTCAACTTGGTATCACTTTTCTGAATGTTAAATCGGAAACAGTTTGCTCATAAAATAGCTCCAAGTCCTTGAAGCTGTGCTGATGAAATCACTTCGCTCCCAATCGCCAAAAACGAGCCATAAAAATCACCTTTTCTCCCTAATTTCTTCCAAGGGTGTGTCCTAGACCAGGGTTGCTAAACCTTCTAAGCCTGTCTATCCTCCGCATCGGAGCACTTCCGTGAGGTAGCCTTGCCCGTTGGGCCTGCTACCTTAATTATAACCAACAAATGTGATCACGCCTGCGACATTTATTGGCTTTCGAAACACCGAAATAAAAGAGAAACCAGATGGAGCCGTTTCCCTTCCGAAAACGGACATTTCGGATCAATCGAGACGTGCGTGCGAGATGGATTTGTCGAAAAACGAGAACGGAAGTGTTTTGTAGGACTGCTGTCGACCCCGGGTCCCCTTTCCCCGTATTCGGTCGCAAGGAGGGGCCTCGGGAAGCTGCATTGTCGGCGCCTGACCCCGAGTTAGGACGACGAGGTGGCCGCGACAGAGGACGAATCTCCCGAGAGTGAAGGAGGAGGTCGCGGAACGAAAGTCGCTAGAGAGGGATGGTGCAAGGACAACGACCGGATGAAATGCTCCATTGCCACTCGCGAACGCGACGCCTACTGCTCGCTTGTTTCTTCCTTTTTTACCTTCCGACTTACTCGCACGGGCGTCAGCGTATAAAAGGTGGATCGCTGCCCATCGGATCCAAGATTTGTTTGAGAGTTCTTGACGAACCGAAAAGTCGAAGAGCCGATATGCGCACCGCTATGCTGATCGCCCTCGTGGCCGTAGCACTCGCTTCGGCCGCGGTGACGCCGACCGAATTCCGCAGTTCCCACGGGCACAAGAAGCATCAGAAGGCGACGGAGAGGGAGGACGCGGTCGCTGGGGAGGTGACCAAGGAGCAAGGGCCGGTGAAGGTGCGGGCGCCTAAGCCGCCCCAAATCGCGTCCACCCTGAGACCCCAGATCCACGCCATCCCATCGCACCCGCCGGCACACGCGGAGGCGGCCCACAACCACCACCACAGGGCCCACATGACGGGTCCGGTCCCCTTGATCCACCCGATCCCGTCTCACCCTCCGCCCGTAGATGGCGCCAAAGAACCTGCCGTGCCACATTCGAAGAATCACGCCGGAGAGGAGACGAAGGAGGAATGATCGCAGGATGACGTAGAGATGCTTTACTTCCACACCCACCGAGATTTCTTCGTGGAATTAGTGAAGCAAACGAATGCGTGTTGTAATATCCCTGCCGTAGTTGGTGATTCTGAACACTTTTTGAGCACATATATGAAGAAAATCATCCTAATCCAACTAACATGGTGCATGAAATATTTACCACAAATTTGTTCCAAGTATTTTCCAAAATTTTTCCTTTACCACAAGTGATGAAGTCGACAGTATTTTGGTGCAGATACAGCGGGGAATGACACACACATCAAGTGTCTACGATCTCATTCCCGTAGCAGCAGAAGTTTGAAAAGAGACGGACTCACTATGGCCTTGCCCTCAAATGTGATATAACCTTTCCCAGGAATACCATTCTGGTGGAGAGGTGTTCATTTTTTTTCATTTATGGCTTTTTGTGACTTTCTTTGTGGTCATTGTCCACACCAGAAATGATGCAGATGCAAATGATCCAAAAATATCTGGATTATATTTATTATGAAGTGGTCAGTATTTAAATGTTGCAAGAACTTGTCGTGTGTTAACGGCCGTGCATACTTTTAAACGTAATTATCGTAAAAGTATCCACTCGTATTAAAATAAAAATTATGAAAACTACAAAAATAAAAATATTCCGAAAATTATCTGCAGTTTTTTAAGTCCTAAATATAAATAACATCACTTGCATCATCTCCGCAAATTTTGTAATTTGTCGATAAGTTTGAATATATTTGAGAAAAACGGATAGAGAATATCATTAGGATGTAATATAGCTCACATGATATAATATGAAACCGCTGTCCAGTCTTTTCAACGGCAGTTTGAGAAGAGACGTTTTGATTTTCTCATCTCCAACTTGATCTCTGCGTCGTAAGACGCAAGTGCCATCTCGGAAGTTGTGACCACAGTCCACGTTTCCGGGCCGAAATCCGTTTCCGTGACATAAAGGCTATGTAGAAGTTTTGGTTCTCTTCCATTGTCACGGAGCTTATGAATTATGGAAACAAAACACAGTAGTCTAAATTTATAAGATTTTTAACTCCAATTATCGGAGTGGCTAAAAAACTTCTGGATTTAATATATATATAAATGTAAAGTTCATACCGTTATGAGTTGTTTCCAGTTTGAAAAATCAAAATCGATGAATTAGAACAGTTGCTGCACTGCTGCAAACCTGACGTGTCTCGCTGCGCTTAGTAGACACGCAAAAGTTAACTTCGCAGCGCTCACTTTGACAGTGCCGCAGACGAGCAGGTCCGCACCTTTCGACCTATGCTTGCCGCTTTCAGGCGCCCAGAGGCATTATCTTGCCAACCGAACATTCAAAATGCCCTAACTATAAACTTTTTTTTTACCTATTTGGCCAGCTTTCCTGGGGTTTCAAACCACTGTGCGACGGTCGGTTGGGTAGGTGACGGTAGAGTTCACTCAGTACTACTAAGCCCGACGGCATGTGAATAATCACACATCAGGGTAGGGGGGCCAGTTTTTTTCCCTTTGCCGGTTATGGTTTCCCAGGAATATCTGGTACCTGAAAAATCACATTGCTTGGGTGGAGTTGCAGGTGCCCAGAGTGCCTTGCCCGGGAATTGAACCTGGGACCCTCCGGTCATTAGTCCAATGCTCTACCCCCTGGACTACCGCGACCCGAATTATGGAATCTTATATAAAAAAATCACCAATAATCATCACTAATGAAGAAGTATGAATAAACGGCTCTGATTTTGCTTTCATCGCACGAATTTTTAAATAATTCTCATGATATAATTTAAGTAAGTAAAAAAAAGTGCAATTTATTTGCTTTGGTTTTAAGCATGTAGTTTTATTGTTTTAGGCATTTTTAATACAAAAAAATATGATAAGCTCTTCGAAACTTCCCTAAAATTATTTTTTGCCCTCCACACTTTGTACTCTGCTGGTGTAATTAGCACTTTAACATACTTTCACCAAATTCAAAGAACCTCGGGAGATCCCGCGAAAGTAACTTTCAACGGAGCCATCCGCTAATAAGCAATAACATGCGACATTTTTAATGTGGGTACATTAGCGGATGACTCAGTTCAAAGTTACTCTCGCGGCATCTACCGCAATTCTTTGAATTAGTCAAAGGTAAGCACCATTGTGTTTAAACGTGGGCTTAACCTCTTGCACTGCGGCGCATCGCTCACGACTACGAATGCCTTTGCCATTGCATGTACGCTATTTCGTCTTAACAATTTGCCCCTTTAAAGCCCTAAAAAAAAATTCGGAGTGTAAATGGACACATCTGTCGCTTACTTGGCTAAAACACTCGGGCGGTTATCGTGGGTTGCGAGATACAAACTCGGTCAAGGCGAATGATTTTTACTCTTTGAAATTGTGGCATGTTAGTACTTTCACAAAGTTATTCAAAAAGCTGCCAGCCACTCAAGGAAAACTATTTATTTTATTATCTTTTTTACATTTCATTAATTTTTACTATTTTTTTATTAAATGGCGTCGTAAATATTATAATAAAAATTTCGTCAGAGATTTTCAATATACATTTCAGACAATTTTTATCATACCTTCTCAGCAAACTGGACATAACCGAATAAAAACTTTAATGAGTTAGATTTACCTAGTACATGACAAGCCCTCCCTAAGGTGAGTGGCAGGTGGTGATACACAACATACTATCATTGGTCCAAAAAACCTTTCCCTCCTATCGCGGTCGGACAACGTTTTTCATATATATTATCTCGGATTCTCAAATTATCTAAAATTCCTAATTTTATTGACCTTATTTCTCGTAACGTAGTATGATGGCAGCAATAATGCAATTCAATATCATTTCTAAAGAGACATCCTTCCAATTTATGCAAAAGATTTAATCTGTGGTTTCATCTTCCCTCCCTGAGTAATTCCCAGCCTGTATTGTTGATAATTTTGATACAATACTCATTTTTCCATTGCGATGTTTTACAAATCTAGCTCCTCTTCGCTGCACACAATTCAATTCGGCAATTAATCCATCTCCATGAGGATTCCATATACTAGCAGCATATTCTAAATGAGTCTTACCCGCGAAAGATAACATTTCTCTTGACCCTTTCATCACATTTACCAAGTACTCTTCCAATAAATCCTAATTTTTTTTAGCTTGTCCACATATTCCTCATGTGTTTCACCCAGAAGAGGTCGCGAGGGAGGGCAAAGCCTAGGTATTTAACTGAGTCTACAAATTTCATTTCGGTGTTCCCGTTGCATTAGAATTTTCGGAGGAAATTGCTTTATGATTATCACTACTCATTTTTGTAAGTTTAATTGTAATTTCCATGTGTCGCACCAGCACTTTATTAATAAATTCATCTGCTAAAGCTACTTTATGTTCTGTGCTAGTGATATCTCTGTAAACCATTGCATCGTCGACGTATAAACGTATCTTACTACGGAGTTAATGTCGCTTAAGTAAATAAGGAATGAAAGAGGTCTAATAAGACTTCACTGGGGAGCACCTGTAATTCTACTTTCTTAGAGCAAACACCACCAATGTCTATATTTTGTACCGGACCTTTCAAGAAGTCTTTAATCCAGCGTAGGATATTTTTGTCTACGCCATAGGTTTCCAGTTTCATGAGTAAGAGAACTACTAGGTCGAAAATCTTTTTAAAATCTATAAAAGCCGCGAATACTTAACAATGCTCTCTTCCGGACTAAGCAAATCATGAACAAAAAGCGCAAGTTGCGTCCCCCAAGATTTACCCTTTCGTAAACCATGCTTATTTTTCATAGATAACTCTTGGCTTACGAGGTTTTTCACGACTCAATTGAACTAGGAACTATGCCCTGGGATCCGTTCCCTTGCATTATACTGATATGAGGGAAATGCTCGGTTACTACTTGTCTCCGTTTTTAAATATTGGTGTTGCGGTAGCCGTTTTCCAAACACTGGTAACTAGGTCATCTACCAGCAATTTCATAATTATGATTTATAGATACAATGTAATTTCCAGAACTGGTTCCTTACATATACAAACGAGTGTTTGATCAGGCTCGGAGGGTTTATTATGTTTAATGGTTACCAGCAAATGTTCCATCCCATCATATGAGATTTGAGCCACATTAATAGTTTATTATCATTAATTTCAACCACTTCAATGATAAACAATAATAACATGCTTCAATTCATTCAATTAAGATAATTTTAATTGTTTTTCTTAAGGATTTTGTTCAATTCTACGTCTCTGTCGTACTAATACCGACTTTATTGTCGAATAGGTACAAAGTGAGTTCCAAAAGTAATGCAATTGAATTTCCCGCGCCACTCCTATTGGTTGAATTGAAATCAACCCTCTTGGAGCATGTGGGAGGGACGCTAAGCTTTGCTAAAAAGCCTGAAAAATAAGCTTGACCACAAAAATGGCCTCAGAGTCCTCCAAGCTGTGAAAGTTGTTGAAACTGAGACCTGGGTTTTGGGATACGACCAAGAAACAAACGCCATAGCTCTAAGTGGCACGCCGACTAGTCTCCTAAGCGCAAAAAGGCAAGAATGAGCAAATGAAAGTGAAAACAATGGTCAATGTCTTTTCGGACAGTAAAGAAGTGGTCCATAAGGAGGTTTTTTCCTCAAAACGCTCCCTAAACCCTCTAAATCGCCCCCTAAACGCTCCCTACTACGAGGATGTGCTGAAAATACCCCTAAAAAGGGTCATTAAGACGATAAAAGACATTTCCGCTACCTGGTAACTCCATCACGACAACGTGCAACGAGTTCGCAAGTTCCTGGCCGAACACCAGGTGTCCCCCCCCTATAGTCCTGATGTCACCCCAGCAGACTTCTTTTTCTTCTCTCGGATTAAGACAGCCCGGAAAGGAACCCAGTTTTGTTCATAGAGGACATCCAATCAGCCTTGACGAAGACCTCTGCGAGAGGTCCCCGAAGACGTCTTACAGGGCGCGTACCGGTCATAGTAGGGTCGCTGGGAAAATGTGTAGAGCTCCAAGGATAGTACTTTGAAGAATTTTAAATGTTTGTGCAAATATGTTCATTGCATTAAAAAATAATGCATTATTTTTTTAACACGCCCTGTATTTTAATATTACATAGAGGTACTTATATAAACTAAACCCACCCCAAACTGAGTGGAAATAATATATTTAACTATATTGGTAGTTAATATTGATAAAAAATGTGATGTGCTAAATTATTACAACAATAAATTACATACGGACTTGTCTTGCGTACAGAAACGTTAATTGTGCACTTAAAATTATTAACTTATTTTGGGTTAGCGTCGGTGACATTTCGATCTTTAAATCTTACTATTACTATTACTATTACTAATCTTATATTCCTAAAGATGAGAGTTAGTCGTTTGACCTCGATATTAAAAAAATAAAATTTGAAATGTTCATACCGTTGGATACTACTATAGAATCTCCCAAAGACATTTCAAACGAATTGCCTTCATTAGAGGGCATTTCACTGTCTTTTTAATACAGGTCATTGCCTATAACTATTTTATAACGTACTGATTGCCTAAAATGCAGGTTTTATACGATGCATAGACCGTAGAAGGCGGTGTTATTCATTTTGGATTTAAAGCTAAATTGTAATAATGGTATCATTAGTCGGTGTTAATATAATAGAGTGTGTTGGTTTTAGGAATTGTTGAAGTTTTGTGGTAGTGATTCATAGTCGGTGGGTGATAATCCTCTAATTCTAATCAAAGAGTTTTGATTCAAGGGCAACTATGCAAGGGCAATTGATGCTTTCATATAATGTCATCATTACGAAAGCATTTCGTGGGCACAAAAACTGATCTGCACCATGCAAAGTATAAGTTCGTCAGCTTCGTTAAAATTACAATAAACAGCTGTGGTTATATAATATGCATTTTACTTAAAATATTTAAATAAAACATCAAAAGTTACATTTAATTTTCCATCCCGTCTTTTGATTACATCGTATACACCACATTTGTTGAAAAATATTACCTGATTTTTTTTCTCACTTTTCGTCGAAATATTTGGTACAATTATGTTGTATCTTCTGTTTTATTTTCTCATGTACGCACTCTTCTGTTCATTGTCATTTTTAAAGCTTCCAAATAAAAGGAAAAAAATCGAGTCCTGTTGAATAGGTTATTAAATATCCATGATTTAAATGGTCACCACAATAGCTAAATATAAGTACATTAATATGATTAGGTAATCTACCGGTTAAGGTAGGTTTTGGATGGACACAACTATCAAATAAACATTTTGTAACCCCAAACAAAACCCAATCCAGCAACCTAATCTACATCAGGTCCCTTTTCATCTCTGTGTACTTCTTTCATCCCGTCCAACATCCCTGTCCTGTTCCTTCCCTTACCTCGCTTGCCTAACTTTCTCCCCTCTATTACTTTCTTCAACATTCCACTACTGCTCAATACGCCTTTCGTCCATTTTCCGTGCCTCCATAGGATTTCTCTCAACAAACCCCTCTCCTCACCCACCATCTCCAGTACTTCCTCATTTGTTTTCCTTTCGGTCCATTTCACCTTCTCATTATACATTATGTGCGTAATTTATAAAATCAATAATTCACCGAATTATTGCTTCATTTTTGGCCAAATTCCTGCGAAATAGGAATTTATCATTACTTTCTGGTTTTACAAGTGTCTACATCGAAATCTACCAAACACCTCGCAAGGGCGTGTGACGGGGGCTGTTCGGGCACCAGGCGTAATTCAGAAAAAAACCGCATGCAAAAGCAACAAATTTATATAATCTACAAACAAAACATTGTATAAATTAATGCAACACCCTTACAACCTACACACATGCAAACACACAAACTACCAACCAACAGACACATACACCTATGAATATACCTGATGTGTTATCAAATTTTGTTCCAACTTGTAAATTAAAAGTTTTTAATATTTCCAAAGTGACTACGGTATCTTACTATTATGATTCCTGATTGTTCGGGGAAAGAATGAGTATTTTTATCTACATATACTGGAATTTATCTCCCTTATTTTATCTTTGTGGTCTGATCTACCTAATTAGTGTGGGGCTATGATATTCTGAAATTTTCTAAAAGACTAAGTCTCGCTCGTATCTTCGTATTTCAAGCTCCCATCCTAATTTCTCTAAGAGATTAGTAACTCTAGTTTTCATATTTTAACAATTTTTAACGAATCTGGCGGATTTTCTCTGGACTTTTTCTTTTGTGAAGTTTTCTCCCGAGGATCCCAAATACTCGCGGCATATTCCAATTAAGGTCTAACTATAGCGTAATAACACCTCTCTCTGACTTTCTCATTACATTTCTCCACCACCTGTTTAATGAAGCACAGTTTCTTTAAAGAGGATCCGCATATTGTCCTGATATGTGCTCCCCATCAAAAGGCGTGGTGTTAGAACTACCGACAAATATTTAACTTGTTTGGCCGTAGTTAGTACTGAACCCTCAATTTCGTTGCTCATATCCTGTTTGTCACATGCTTTATTGCAAAATTTCAAAACTACGCATTTGTCTAATTATCTAAATCTGGTAATTAAGCATTAATCCCCATTTCTAGCACCAATCCGAGATTGTGTCTAAGTCTCTAGAGGGTAGCTCGCGATCTAGTTGGCCCCTTATTTCCCTGTAAACCACCGTGTCGTCAGCAAATAACCTGAAATTGCTGCTAACGTGTGCTCTTAAGTCATTAGTGTATATTAAGAACAAAAGAGGCCATATTACACTTCCCTGGGGGACACCCGAAGTTACATCTCTTTCCGTTGAGCACAACCTATCGATGACTAAATAAAATTGGCAATTTTCCACTTTTTTTGTGGAAAATTGCCAATTTTATTTAATCATGTTATTCCACCATATCACGCCTGAAACGTCTCTTTTTATTCTATCGATGAATATTATTTGTTTGTGATTTGACAAGAAGTCTCTTATCCAATTAATAATTTTCTCATTGATTCAATAGCATCCAAGTTTGTGTAACAATTTATTGTGTGGGGCTTTATAGAAGGCTTTTTTTAAAATCTAGGAATACTGCGTCGACTTGTGTGTTGTTTTCTCCCGATCTAAGTATATCGTGAATGAAAAGACCTAATTGTGTTTCGCAAGATCTGCTCTTCTTGAATCCGTGCTGGTCGTGGCTTAGTATTTTCCTACTATCAAGATACCTCATGATGTTACTGACAATAATGTGTTCTAATATTTTACAGGAGATTGATGTTAAGGAAATGGGTCGGTAATTGGTTGGTTTATCCTTATCCCCGCCTTTATAAATGGGAGTTACGTGGGCTAGCTTCCAGTCGCGGGGTACTGAGCCTAATTATATCGACTTTAGAAAAACAATTTCTGTACGGGGCAGTGACTTCAGCTAATTCCTGTAATATTCTGGCAGGTATTTTTTCCGGACCAGGTGATTTGTTTGGCTTGATTCAACGTAGCAGATGTTCTATTCCCTTCTAGTTGAGTTATATATTGCTCATGTATTCCCTGGGTGGGTGTGGTGGATCGTTTGGTGCGTTTGTATCTTTATTGTAGACGCTCTGGAAAAACATGTTTAAATATTTGCCTTTTTCACGCATTCTGTAATAATTTTTCCCTTTTCCGTCTTCAAAGAATGTACAGTTGGACGTTTACCCTGTATTTCCCTAACATAGGCCTAGAATGACTGGATTTTCCTCAAGATATTCCCTTAGAATTTTAGATTTAAAAGAGTGTAGATTTTATGTTTCGGGAAATTAATGTTGCTCTTTTTTGTACAGGAATAATTGTAAATTCAAGCGTGGCCTATCATAATTAAAAAATTTGCCGAAGCGCCGCAACCCTTCTCATGTGTAGTCACGGCAACTTACTTGTGAACACGGTGTACTTATTAGTACTCCGACTGAGGACGATCGCAGAATGGCCGGTGGCTACGAACCCTTAGTGCCTTGACAGGAAAAATTGAATTCATCTACAAAATTATTCCTACGGACACCAATGATTATAAAACCAACTCCATATTTCTGATAAACACAGGTCGAAATTTTGATTAGTATCCAAAGGGAATTGAAAAGAGAATGATGGTGACTCATTTACAACCGGTTTTCTCTCGTCTCGCGTATGTGATTACGCCTAAAACGTAAGGTGGGCATGGAATCGTGGTTCCGAAACGCTTGTTATTCGCTCAAGAAAATTTTTGATGCAAATCAGACAAACGCGATGCTAAAAAAGTGGTTCATTTCCAATAAATATGTATCGAATACTAAATACCAAAATTACTTCCTAAAGTCCTTATGCTCCTACTCGCTTTATTACTATTTTTCCAGGAAACATTTGCCTGTTACATCCTTTTTAAGACCATGATTTAGAGATTTATCTACAATTAACTTTAATTTTCAGGTGAATTTGAGAATACAATATTCTTAACTTCCGAAAGTATTTCTAACAGTATAAAACCTTTAGTTGGCCTTAAACAATTGTTTTGCTTATTTAATTACATTATTACGATTGTTAAAGTTTATTAATTCATCTTTTTTGCGAAACAGAATGAGCATATAAAATATGTTTCAGTAAAAATCAAATGTGTTCAAGGATGGATGGATGGATGTGTTTAGGATGGTCAAGGTCCTCACTATTGTTAATACGTATCATATCCAAAAAATAATTAATCGCTAGCAATTTCAAATTATTCCTTTAGCTTCAACTCCCGGAATTTGATCCGTTGGGAATTAGGTATGTTAGTCACCAGTCAATGTCCATAAATAATTTGAATTATGTGAATTAAAATTGATCTTGGGAAAAGTGCATAATTAAAGTCAGTACTTCACCAATTATTCCTTCTTGATTCTCTACCTTTTCGATGTTTTAGTTCGCTGTGAGATTATTGGAAGATATTAGGGTTTTCAAACTTCCCAAAACTAGCAGACAATCAAACAGTTAGAATTCAGTTTACAATAATTATTTTAGGTTTTTTGGGTTTTTGATTGGCGGTTAAATATTTAGATCGAGGGTGGATATTAAACAGATGAAACATTTCAAGGAGTTGGTGACGAAGGTCAAGGGAAGAAGCACGCTGAAAGAATCAGAGTGCCCTTGGAAGACGATATAAGGGAATATTTTGGGTATTTTATAGTTATGACATTTCAAAACTGGAATTTTAAGGATCATGAGAAAAAAAAATGTCATTACTGTAGGATGTGTCCGTTCCCATATTTCAGTATTTTACAAAGCCTTAATGTAGTATTTCCGAAAATTGAAATTTCCGAGTTCTCATGTCTAACATATTTGGTTGACTAGCCTTGACTAGACCTGAATTGACCACCATTGACTAATTACATCAGAAAAGGTATTTCTTACGTAGATTATTTTATTGGTGGAATCTAACCACTAAAGAAATTATTCCCTGTGCCCTTTTCTCACCCCATCCCTATATATTACATAATTCCGTGCAGCTATATCATACCTCGAAAGCAATCGCTAGCCATCTGACGTGGGGGGTCATGGCATCCGACTTTAATGTTACAGATAATTTGTTTTAAAACTTTGGAAAAATAAATTTAATGAAAACTATTTTTCTCAACGAAGACTTGTTGGATGACTAAACGGTGTCATATCACGATTACAAATTATTTGAGGGAAGCGAGCATTCAAATCTCTCACCGTAAGTTCATTTTTCTGAGAGAGATCCAGCCTCCTAAATTAATATTCTGTTGCAATAATTCTGGCGTTCAGTCGTTGGGAGGTTTACGAGCATTTAACCTTTCTTAGATAATTAGTATGGGCCACCGCATTCGTTGATGGTGGTACTCTTATCTTAACCTCTCCGGGAATATTGTAATTCATCACTTGTTCCAATTATTTCATAAATTCAGAGGGTATTTTAATGCAATCTAATTAACGGTAACGTATAATAGCATGTCATTCCATAATTCCTAGAAATGAATACGGAGAACTATTGAAATTCTTTTCCCGTTTCCTACATTTTCATCATTGTTTTTCCCACAACCCCTCTATGTTCCTTACGAAGAATCTACATTACTTCATTATTTATTTGCCCTACAAATGGTTAGAAGTTAAACTCATTCCCTTATGTTAGATCTTGAGATTCTTGTTTGGTATGCATTTGATTGATTACAATTTAATTTTCTTTAGACGTTCGATAATTTTCATTGTGAATTTTATCCTAGAAAATTGTAAATTTCAAAATATTGTCTAAGCTACGTGAGAGTAAGCCCCTGTAAGTTGGACTTTAATTACTTCTTATTAAGTCTTCCCTTGTGAAATAGCGTAATGGAATAAAGGGACTATACATTGGTGGGTCTTCGGTTATGAAAATATGCCTAAAATACGTAGGTGGATAAAATCCATTTTAGGCAATATTACATATTTGTGACTGACTTCTTATATTTTTTTAGTTATAGTTTTCAACGACACCCAATCCCCTTCCAAGCAGGGTACTTATAAATCTAAAAGTGACTCCGAGAAGACACTCTGATTAAAACAAGGAGCCTCATCGCAAGCAAAACAGGAAGTGGCTGGAGTCGAGGATGCCTCAGAATTACCGAGAATCCTCCCCTCCGAATGAATGGGGCATGAGTAATCCATCCCAAGGTCGAGGTCAAGGAGCTATTAAAAATGTTTCCTTTAATGACGCATTGCTGCTGCGTTCCTTTCAGTATTGAATTGGCATGCGTCGTTGTTACATTCATAGAATCAAAGCTGCAAGGAAGGAAGGATTTAAATTCCTTTTTTGAGGCTCGACTTCAGTTTAGCCATAGGGAAGAGTGGAGATATTGGGGCTATGTATTGGAATTATAGACATTGGAAGGAAGGCATGGGCGAATAACCCACAGTCAACAAAAGGTGCCATTAAAAATTTTCATCACACTTCAAGTGTTCTCTCCATACTACCATGAAAAAAGGCTTATCGAAGAGTTCAGAGTGAAAAGAGGTCAAGATATGTTTGCGGAATTAGAAAAAAATCGTTCGCGTAATATGTGGGCCAGGTGAACGGAGGTTGGATTGCCAGGGTCACATATTATGAAATGGGATTCATGTATTTTTTCCTCTCTTTTTTCCAACCATTCGACAGCAATTGCAAAACAATAATCGTGAAGAGGGTACGAAAGAGAATCGAAAAATAAATGGGATGGTTCCGGTCTAGCCGGTCTCCACAGCCAGCGGCCAAAGATGGGGGCCATTTGACGAAAAAGGAATGCCATGTCCCCTCCCTTGAAGGAATGCAGTTAACTCAACGGTTTATCCCGAGCAAACGACATCGTGGCTACTTGTTATGGAGGGCAGGGTGGGGGCGATGGGGGTGTGTGGGGTATGGGGGTATGTGGGGGTATAAAGGGGTTGGGGAGAGAGTGATGAGGAGGCGGAGATTTTAACTTGAGGTGGTTCCCCACCAACTCTCAAGGAAGGAGTCCGTATTGGCGGGAGAGGGCTTCTTCTGGGCCAGTTAGAACAAAAAGGTGAAGAGTGTAATCGTTTATGAATAGAAAGAGGAAAAGAACGGAGACTCCGACCCCTGATGAATGCAACAAAAAGAGTTTAAAAGAATGTGAGCAGTGAGTTTACATATTTTTTGTATAGTTGGAGAAGGGTGGGGACGGATGGGGAAAACCAAACAGGAGGAGGAAATGACGGTGGTGGGGGATTTTTAGAGCGAGGAGGGCCTCGAAGGGAGGGAGGAGGAAGGGTAGTCAGGTGGGGAGGGCGGAATGGAGTGAAGCATCAGTAGGGGACGACTAAGAAGAGGAAGGAACGTTTTATACCGCTATATAAACGGGCATCGGACGGACCAAGGAGCCACACAAGCCGAAAGTCTCCGATAAAGAGAGGAAGGAGTTGTGGACGCCACACCGAGAGGAGAAAGGCCAAAAGGAATAGAAAAACGAGTTCGAGCTTCATTTTCACGAGTGAAGAGTCGCACGTTTCTATGGGGACGCATCGTCCGTAAGGATAAATTCGTCCGAGTGGTCTGAAATTTCCGCACAATGGCGATCTTTAAGTGGGGCGAGCTGCCATTGCTCCTGTTGGCTTTGTCCGCCCTCTGTGCCGCCTTTCCTCACCCACCTCCATCCGTCGGGCCATTAAAAATCAACTCTGTGGTCACCCACGGTGAAGGAGGCCTTCATGAGGACACCCGCGTGGATGCAGCCGTCGCGACCGCCGAGGGAAAACCGACCGCGGCCCGCGAGCTCGACGGAGGAAGTGCGGTAGGCAGTCGGGGGCGCGGAGAGGACGCCGCCACACCTGCCTCAGAGTCAGCTGACGGGGCGGGAGAGGTTGGTGAACCCGCGGAGAAGGCGGACGCCGCGGGAGAGGGGCCGAAGAAGTCGAGAAGTTTCTTCAGGTTCCATTCCGAGGCGAAGAAGAAGGGCATAGATCGTTACATCCACGACGCTATCCGTCAGCTAACTGAAAAGTTTGACCTTCACTTCTCCCCCGACTTCCAGCCAGGGCATCCTCATCACCACCAAATGGCTTTCCCACAGAGCCACCCCCCACTCCACCCATTCCACCGGCAGGGTCCCCACCCACCGCCTCCTCCACCCCCTCCCCCCGGACAACCACCCCCAGGACACCCAAAGCCCCCTCCCCCTGGGCACCCACCGCCCCCTCCACCCCCTCATCCCGGCCATCCTCCCCCCCACCACGGGCTGCCCCCTCCCCCTCCGCTCCCTTTCCCCCACCCTCCTATGCACGACTCTCCTAGCAAGGATTATTCCAGGCCCCACCATCACATTCCATTGAAACATCACCGCCCATCCTTCGACCAGCCGTCCCCCTTCCCATCCGGCGTGTTTCCCAGCATCCCTCCCCTTCCCTTCCCTGTGCCCTCTATTCCTTCCCCCTTCCCCACTATGATTCCCAATGCCCAGGGTCCTTCCCGTCCTCCTTCACCGCCTAAGAATTCCACAGACATTTGGGATATCCTTTTGCCTTGGTGGTATCCTGCCCACGCAAAGCCTCCCCCATCGTCGACCCACAAGCCGAAGCCTCCCCTGGAGGAGGTGAATATAATCGTTGAAGAAGAGGGAACTTCGACTGACGATGCCAATACTG
This sequence comes from Hetaerina titia, assembly GCA_037158775.1. NCBI lineage: Eukaryota > Metazoa > Arthropoda > Insecta > Odonata > Calopterygidae > Hetaerina > Hetaerina titia. The sequence goes on from CM073775.1 coordinate 13,173,473, forward strand.
TTGACAACTCCGAGACAACCGACGCCTCCGAGCTCACGGATCCCACGACGCAGCCGTCGGAACCTAGCGAGGAAGATGCGACAACCGCGGAGACGATTACGGAGGTAGAGAACGGCGATGAACAAACGACGGTCGCCGGGGAGCAGAATTTCACCAATTCTGGAAATACCCTAGGGGAGGAAGGTGTGGGCGATGGTCAAAGTATCGACCAAACTGATCTAGCCAATGAAGAGTCCGTGGGGACTGAGGGGAATGGAGAGACTGATATTGTGACAACGGAAGCATCACCAGTAAACCCGGATGTCGACGAGACTTTCGTATCAACATCGTTGGTCGGAGAAGCCGAGGGAACGGTTCAGGAAGCTTCCAGCGAGGGAGACAACCATAATATTGACCAGAGTATACCGGGGGAGGAGCCCAGTGTGGAAGGAAACACTGAATCTGGACAAGAAGGGCATGTGGAGTTACCTAATGGGATGCAGAGTCCAGACGAGGAGTTCGTTTATGCAGGTATTAACCCTGACTCTGAGGGAAGTGAAGTGGAAAACCCTTCCGGCATAGCAACCAATAATACTGAGAAAGATGAACAGACCGATGGCGAATCCGAAAATGGTCCCGGAGAAGAAGCCTTGGAGACAACCACTGCAGGGTCCACTGAATCAATTGGGCCAAACCCAGGTTTGGACGAGGAATTCGTGTCAATGGTGCTTGTGAGTGGATCAGAAGGCGCTGCAGAAGAGAAGCCCGACAGAGAAGCGATGGAAAAGGAACCTTTAGAGACCCCCGACGAGAACGAACCTTCTCTGTTTATAACTGGGGGCGTAAGCAGTGAAATACCAACTGAAATAGTTGGAGGTCAGCAGGAAAACGCTACTAAAAAAGAAGAGACGGAACAACCGATTATATCTATCACTTCCATTGCGGATAATATCGACGGCCTGATACCCCAAAGCGTAGACGATCAGGTTGCAGAGGATCAATCGAAGTATGCATCAGTTTTGTCTGATACCGTCGGCAAAGTTATCTCCCAGATTCCTATTAACGATCATGTCGGAGTAGGCGAAACCGTTACAACATTGCATGACGATCAGGCCCAGTCGGAGCAATCAGTTATCCTCGCTGGTGATTTTCCTGTTGATCAATCGGTAGATAGTGATTACGGTGACGCCAAAATGTCACAGTCCGATTTCGACGTTCAACCGATTGAAATTGACCAGTCCCAAGTGTTATTACCACTCTCAGTGTCAGGTAATGCCAATCTAGTAGACAGAATTGGTGATTTAGGTGCTAATGAAGATGATAGTGTCGAAGATCTGCTGCCACTGCCCACTGACAAAACCTCCGAGAGTGGCCTTGAGGATAATTCTGAAAATATGCGGGAGGAATCGGGGTCGGTGTCGTTGGATTCAACAAGTGGCTCGGGAACGCGGAACGAATCGGAAGGTGGTGTCGACAAAAATAATGAGCCCGATGCACTCTTGGTGACTGACGACGACAACTTGATTTCTTTCGACTCGCTTTCCTTTTTCGAAACGGAAAATGAAAGGTCCTCGGTGGACAAAGTCGGGGAAGAGTTTCACGGCTCCTTTGATTCCTCGAACGAAAGCGATGAAGATGATCTGGACCTCTCCATATTCTCATCTCCTTCGTTTTTCGATACTGGAGTGAGGAGTTTCGGAGTGGGGAGCAAGGAGGGGGAAGAGAAGTTGGACCAGGAGGAAAAAGCAGCGGCCACCTCCTCCCTCTCCCCATTGGCAGGGGACACTTCCCACGATATTGCAACTGCTTCGGTTACCCCTGACTCCGTGGTGTCCGCGAATAATGAGGAAACTGACATATTGGTTGCTGCCGTGGAAAAGATTAAGAGAGACTCCATCGAACCGATTATTGATTTCCTCGATCCCTTGACACCCATCTCGGAATACATCGACGAAAACGTGGCGTTGAAGTGAGAAAAAATAATTAATCCCATGTCTAGCCCATGCTATATGCAATCGATTTTTTTGTGAATGAAAAAGCGCCGTTTCTTACATAGTGGCCAATGAAATATATTTTTTCGTTCTGTTCAAATTGTGTTTTGTTTGTCAATTGTGTTTTTGCATAGGAGAGAAATTTCGATTGTGGATTGAAATACCATTGAACTGGCTGCAATCTCCATTTCATTTGTATTTGAAATCGTTGCTGTTCGTCTTTCGACTTCTAATGGGATGTTTGCCGGACTGTGTGATAAAATTTATTTATATCTTTTCGCATGACTTATTTTTATATTTAATGAATTCATTACGCTTATGTGTTTTATGTGTTGAAATACAATAAATGTTGAAGAAAATATGTTTTTCAATCACTACCCCGTTACTTTTTTACTTTAACTTCGCCGAATATTCCGAATAAAATAAATAAAAAAGTATTACATAAGTGCATTTTCATAAGTATTTTTTTTAATTCTTGGCCGAAATACTATGGCATCGTGGGAATGTATCCATTTCACATGTTACATTTCAGACCAGTTGCGGTTTATTTTATTCTTTGAAAGAGATTTTTTAATGGACTTGTCAATTTTATTTTGAAATATGCATTGAATATCTTATTTTTTTTATTTGAACCATTGAAGAATTCGCATTGGAAGTTTCTTTCAAAATCATCAATCCGTATGCGTATGTGTGGTCGTGGAGCACACCTCAAGCACAAATGCGTCGAAATGAATCGTTCATTTTTTTCCCATAGATTGCAACATTTTTCCCCGGAAATGCTGTCATATTATTAGGAAAACTCGTTTCTTGTAATCGCTAATCAGTTTCGTTTCCTCTATGGAATAGAGTTTCCCCAACTGAAAAAAAATTTGCTTTCAAATCATATTTTTAAATTCGACAAATAGAAAAATGGACAAGATTTTCTCAAATAATGCTCTCGCGCAAATAACACTGATACTCTTATGCACCTCTTTCTGTCGGAGACAATTTTTCACTGAAACCTTCACTAATTAATTTACCTTTTTCCCGAATAGCAAATCCAAAGTTATCCTATTGTTGATTATGTGAACACCCCGAGAAGGCATTTATTGCAATTCATAGAAGAATATTGGATTGGGTGAAGTCATTTCCCAAGATTTGTAAATTAAGAGGTAATATTTGAGGACTTAAAATGAAAGAGAAGCGTAATCACCGGGTAATTCTGTCATTATCCGATAATGAGGAATTTAAAAACCATTCGAAGATTTCTTTTTAAATCTTTAATATATTTAATGAAAATGATTTTCTTATTTCTACAATAATTGTGAAAGAAAATCAATTCAATTGTTATTTTCCCCCGTAATTTAGCCTACTTTCAATTCTAACATATCGAACCGAACGGTATTAGGGTTAACCTTGTGAAATTTATCCATGATGGAAAGGAGACAAACTATGCAAATTTCACTTGAATAGTTCTATTCAAGTGAAATTTGCATAGTTTGTCTCCTTTCCATCTAACATATCGACTTTTGAACATGAATCCGAGTGCAATTCAAAGTCAGGTTCACTTTGGAGAGGTGCTAAATATTCTCAATCTGAGAAATTTTCAGATGTAATACGATTTTACAAGCTTATTTAACATAATTTATAAACCATTCAGCCTTCACTATGCAAAAATATAGTCTTCAATATTAATTTAGCTTATTTGGTTGCGCATAAGTTGCACTGTTAAATTTCCAAGCCCAAACTTTTGTAATAATGAATATTTTTTTCTCTGTAAAGTTTTCCGAGAAAAGACGGATTAATATAATTCTGTGATTCTAAAGATATGCTTTTGTAAATTTAAACCTTTTATACTTTCAGATTTTTAAAAGGCATTATGAATTGAATTATTGATGTCAATATTCAATTCTGAAGTAATTTCACAGTTAACCAGTCTTTTGAACTCAGAAATCAATGCTCCTTATACTATACTATTTGTCATGTCCATTTCATTTATTTTTTTGCGATGAATGTTTTTCCATCTTCTAATCTTCTCTGTTTATTATTCCTTAAGGGAGCCTAATTTATTGAGAGTTTGGTTTACTGCGATTGCCGTTATTGCTGTTTGAATGCGCCATTCAAAATCATCGCGCATGTGCATAAATGCATGTCCAGGATATATTTTAGTTATTCATTGCCGAGTTTTTGTAGCATTCGCTTCCCTTTCACTTTACCCTTCCCCCATCAAAAACATTCCAGACTCTGAAACTCAATATCTCTGATTACTATTAAATGAATTTGTAAGTAGTTAACTTTGGGAATACATGTGACAAAAGGACTCCATTTTCAATGTCAGGCGGATGTTTATTCTTCCAAAAGTGGTTGAATGACGAGGAAGTGGTCCCCACCGCCTTTATCTCTTTCCAATTCCACGAAAAATACTTCTTTGTCGTCACAAATGCGAATGCTATGTTCGCCAAATCATAAGCGACAAGAAGTCAGACATAACTCAATCGCAGTCCATTCACATAGTAGAAATGAAATAATCATTCAGACCGTAGGTAAATAAAAATAAATCAGCTATTATGAGAGATCATTTCAATGACAGAAACTTATTTTGATCACATAATAAACTCAGAACAGATAAATTTAAATGAATATCGCCATACAGAGAGCACTATATTTTTTATTGGAATTAATCACATTTCAATTGGCAACTTGATGCTGTAATGGAGGTGAATAAAAATACACTTAGGGACCTAACAAACAATAATAAAAATCATAAGCAAGACCCTGTGACTGCAATTATTTCACTTCTAGTATAAATATCTTAAAGGATAGTCATTAATAATTCAAGAAAAATTGATGAAATATAATTACAAAGCATTGAAAGATCGAATACGCTCGGTATTATGGAATGGCAATGAGAAGAATAGGTCAACGGGCGCTAATAAACCCTTCCTCTTCTTTTATTCATCGCTATAAACAATACTTATAGTATATGTACTTTATTTCGAACGAATAGCGAAAAGTCATCTTTTTCAATATCTCTTTTAGAAATGTAAGATGTATTGCGTTCGTAAATTTAACATTCTCTCTTTGCTCTAAAATATAAAAAGTTAAAAATTAACTCCTAAATTAGCGAAATTAAATCTTACATTAAACTATTCGGTTTAATAAGCGGTTCACTAGATTTAGGGTAGCGATGTAATCTTTCGTAGGCCAAAAATGAAAGCACGTGTTTAATTTATTTTTTTAACTTATTATTAATGAACTCACTGATTATTACCACACTTAAAACTTCTGTTTTTTATGATTTTCAGTTTTAAAAAATCCATTTTCTTTCAACGGTAATAGTATTTTGATACCAAAGAAACCCTTTATCTACATCTGTTATCTACAAATTTTCACAACATGAAGATGTCTCTCATTCTTCAACAAAAGTTAGGAAATTTGTTAGGTTATACGTTGAAAGGTACTCATCAAAATGTCAGCCATTTAGGACTCTCAGTTGTTGCTTGAAGATCGTTTCAGTGAGTCGTTGTGAAGGTTTTTGTGAAATTGGAAAAATCGAGCTGCCATCAGATATTGACGAATTGACGAGTTGGAAACTGGGTATAGGGAACTTTGCACCATCATTTATGACCGCGAAATTTTGAGCAGCTGAATTTTTCAACGTGGCCGTACCAGCTTGTCTTATGATGAGTATTCGGGACGATAAAAAACAGCGACAACCACCGATAATATCGAAAACGTTCCCAAATGTTACTGGATGACTGTCGAATTAAAATTAGAGTGATAGCAGAGGCTGTGGAATTATCAAAAGAACGCGTTTGTCATGTATTTACTGAATAATTGGGCTTGCGTGAGCTGTCCGCTTGTTTGGTCACATATTTACACACTTTGGACCATAAACGCATTCGAATAAATATGTCCAAGGCCCTGTTGGATCGGTTTAAGCGAAAGGTGTCACATTTTATGCATCGATTCATAAATAAAGATGTAACTTAGTTCCACCACTACACTCCATAAACAAAAGGCCAGTCAAAACAGTGGACTGCAAAGGGCGAACCTGCTCCAAAAAAGACAGAGACGGTTCCATCGGCCAAGAAAGTGGTTGCGACTATTTTTTGGGATATTCACGGAATCGTGTTCATCAATTATCTTAAAAAAGGAAAAAAGTTGGAGAGTATTACGTATCATTATTTGATAAGCTTATGACAGAAACTGTAGGTAAAACGATCGCATTTTAAGAAGAAGAAAGGCTTTTCAATTAGGAAAACGAGCCTGTTCACACTTCAGCAGCCGCCAAGGCTAAAATTCACGAATTGCACTTCAAATTGGTTCACCACTCGGACCGTATTCACCAGATCTGGCCCCCAGCGACTCTTTTTGTTTATTTATCTTAAATTATCCTTGAAGGGCAGAAATTTTTGCCCGACGAGGTTATTGCATACGCAAACGTTAATTTTGCGAATAAAGGCGTCAACTTATATTTGGAAGGGTTAAAAAAAGTTACGGCATCGCTGAAAAAAGCGTATCAACTTTACCTGAGATAATGTTGAAAAAAGAAATGAAAATACATTTGGAGAAAAACTGTCTCGTTTACTTCTTAGGTCAGACATTTTTAGGGTTACTCTCACATCACAATATAGCCATCGCTTAGGAGTAGCTAGCTATAAGTAAAGGTAAAAAATAAGGAAGACTTTACACTTCCACGCACTTTTATCTATTACGACCATTATGATGCGCGCAGCATCGAAACCATGGTCGTGTTGCATTAAAAGTGTGTGGAAGTGTAAAGTTTTCCTTATATTTTCCCCTCACCATGAAGGAATTCCACAAAGTTAAACCTGAAACTGTTAACTTTAGCTATAAGTAGCTAGCCATTTTAGTTATTTTCATTTCGACATGTAATTGGGCTTTTCTTTCAAAAATTGCGCGCTACCTTTAATATGTAACAGTTAAAGACAATGCAAACTTTTTATAGTATTTTTTAAACAGGACTAAGAAATTAATAATTCGTCTCCATCTTTATTCCACGCTGCAAACCGTCTACTTGGCGAATGTCAGTGTCTGCTCGCAAGGTATTCGGGTAGTGCGTGTGATCATTAGTCTTAGTTATGTCTTCAGAAAATTGACAAGATCACACGAGATATTTCTTCGGGTGCCGAGAGGCGTAGTTTCACCCGGTATCACTGAATGAAGTATCAGGGTTTAATATTAAAGATCATTTTCTCCTCCCCAGAGATGTAAAGACAAATCGCGTAAATGTCTCTTCATACGAAGATACTCCATCACGCTCACTTATCCCATTTTCATGTCTAATTTACGCATCGAGCTCTAGGAAGATAAAACTAATATTTTAAAGATATATCGTGAAGGATGTCGTCCAATCTAGAGGATTTTCTCTGGATTTCCAATCCCTTACTGAACGATTCCAGATACTTGCCCCGTATTCTAAATGTGGCTAAAAAAAGCCATATCCTCCCATATCTAAACGAAAGATTTTCTTGTAGCTTTAATAAGGAACCATATATTTTTTCAGACTAAATTATTCTTCTGATGAGTATACTCCGTGAAAGTTTGATGTCAGTTTAACAACCAAGTATTTTCCCGATTTTCAGTTATTTAATTCCATCCCATGCAATTTGCAATTTATGTCTTCATCATCATTTCTTTCATTCGAAAACTCCAGAACTGTTTATTATATTTTATTCCATTCCTTGCGCAACACCAATATGTGTAAACCACACAGAGTGGCCCGTAAACTTCCGGTGATCTTATTTTTCTGTAAATCACAGTGTCATCCAAAAATAATCTAGAGTTGCTGATGGCGTGGTTACATAAACCGTTGGTTTTTTATCCAGAAGAAATGAGGCCCTATAGCCCTTCCCTGTGATAATTACTAAAGTTACATCTGCATCTAATGGACACTATTCATCGTCGACTACTCTTTGTTTACGGTTATATAAGAAGTCACCAATCCAGTTGACGGCTTTCTCATAAATGTCATAATATCTTGGTCTTGGCAGCAATTTTTGATGATGGACCTAGTCAAACGCTGTCGCTAAAAATTCAATTTGTGTATCACGTTTATCCAATTTCGGCGCTCCACATTGTGATGTACATATTTTTCCTAGCTTATTATTATTGGGCAGCCCACCATTTGAAGTAGTTTAGGAGGAGCACTGAATACGCCTACATTACAAGTAACCAGGTTCCACAAGACACAACTTGACACCCTGTACTGCATTTATCAGTTCTTTAATTCTGCCTGTATTCTACGAGTATCTCCCTTCATCCGTCCAACATAGCTATTCTTTTCTTTCCTCGCTTGGCTAACTTCCTTCTCTCCGCCATTTTTCATAATTCCAAAGACCATTAAAATAATTTGCATCAAAATTTCCTGTCTCATGTATATTTTTCTATAAACGAGTGCTTCTTTGTTTGTATTCCTTAGTGTCCATTTTACCTTTCCAGCCTTTCACATCCACGTCTTGAAAACCTCCAATATACAGGGTCGCACCCAAAACTGGTAGGACTGATTATTTCACAAGAATTTTATTGACAATATACTTACATCGACTTAATAATCTTCAAAGTATGCTCCTTGAGCTGCTACACACTTAGTATAACGATGCTCCCATTCCCCGTACGCCCGCTGGAAATTTTCTTTGGGGATGCCGCTGATGACCCTCGTCAAAGCCTCTTGAACGGCCTTTATCGAGTCAAAACGTCGTCCCTTGAGCTGACTTTTCATCAGGGGAAAGAAGAAGAACCGGTGGTGCCGGATCGGGAGAAAAGGGCGGGTGCGACAACGTGGCTCTTTAAACAACTTGTGCCACTCAAATACTGTGGAACGGCTTAAGGCAGTGTCCCCATAAGCCTGCTTGATCATATCGAGGGTCTCAGTTGCCGTCTTCCCGAGTTTCGCACAAAACTTCACGGAAGAACGTTGCTCTAAATTCAAATTAATTTTCTTTTTCGACGCGGACAAAAAACTCTTTTCACTAAAAACGGTGTCCTCACTCAGCGACAGCCCGCAGGCGACTGAGGTTGGTGTCGGTCTGTTGCTAAGAGCCCCCTCCACCTTACCCTGCCAGGCAGACCCCCCTCCACCGCTCCGTTCGCGCCAGAGAAAATCAGTTTTACCACTTTCGGGTGCAACCCTGTGTATGTATGCCTAGCATCTCCCTTCTAGCACTTAGTTTCCGAACCGTACTAAGGCACTTTCTATTTTAATTTTTCACTAGTATTTTCTTAACTTCCTTTTTCAAAGTTTCTGTCATCAATTGCGTCTTCCTTGTGTAAGCTTCTATGCCTACGGAATTCTTATTCATGTTTACCTATTACTTTTACCATTCTGGTCCGAAACACAACCAAGACCGGTAAACTGCTCCACCAGTTCTGATTTTTACCCTCTTAGCTTTCCCCTTTTTCGAAAACCTCATCACTATCGCTTTATTCATTTAGCATTAGCCCGAAAACAGCACATTTTGGCCTTAAAATCGGACTATTAACAAGAATGACAATGGTCACATTTACAAACAGCCAAGCGCTAGGTGGAGGAAAACCCACCCAGGCGGTAATCGAACCCGCGACCCTTGGAATGGCAGACAGGGACATTAACCCGCCACCACCGGGACAGCGAATGTTTAGTGAAAATTGATTGTCATTCCATTACAATCACACTGATTTTCAAATGCACTCAGCAGTAAATGTAATCCCTTGGTTGACAAACTAAAGCTTAACACCGAAGGTCTTAATCATGACATGCATGTTAAAGGAAGCAGTACGAATATATGGGGGTCCTCTCTATCGCCACCTTTGTAGAAGTGGAGCTATGCAAACATGGTGTTAGTTTCTTCAGTATTTTATGAGGAATTTTTGCAGGACCTGTGGCTTTGTTTTCTTCTTACTTCCTAGCTGTTTCTCTATTTCTTCCCCAGGATAATAATATTTAGCTAATATGCTATTTAGTTGTGAGTTATTCATTTCATTTCACACCTCATTTTCTTGTCGCAGACACATATTGCTTGGGATATTGACTCTCTAACAATTTTACTATTTTCTACCTCACAGAGTGTGCAGTTGGGCGTTTGCGTGGTATCTCCCTTACGAAAGACAAAATGTTTTTTATGTGTCATCATCTAATAACTCATTTAATTTAGTTTTAAATGTACTTAAGGATTTGCATTTGAACTTTTTTGTTTTTGCCGGACATCTACCATTTTCCCTTCTGAAGTATTTTTTTCACCATAACTGTTGAACTATTTTTAAAATTTGGTTGATTGTTGATCTCCTTAATAATCTCCTTAAAATATTTTTCAATATTCACCTATCTCATCGCTATTTGTTCCCAATCTGAACGGTTTATTTTATTAGTAAAATATACGGCAAATATGCTGATATGTAATCTCGAATGGAGGTCGTGCTTTAGATTGAATACAAAAAAACTTGATTCTGGTTCGAGGGGTTAGTGCTGAGGAATTCTTCATTGTCCTCGCAGTCTCCATATTCTTTGCTGTTTCTTCCAAGATCGGAGGAAAAATTTTTGACAAATGAGCAGCAGCAGGGTTGTCAAGGACCGGATAAGGACTGATTGTCTGGGTTTACGACCATAAGAGCTGGGTCAACGCCCAAAACGCGTAACCCATACCTCTGGGTTCACGAGCACGTGTATCCTCTCACTCGTCTTTGTGGTGTGTAATCTATTCAGGATAACTTCCGCTCAGGTTCTAAGTCCACTGGGAGACATATTTGAGCACCGGCGCACGCAGTAATCTTACGACTCATGTCACATCTTGTCTGAATAGGCAATCACTGAAGGCTTGATTAAGACGAGTCCCATGGAGGGAACAACGTGGCATGTACAGACAGAGACGAGGTCGACCCTGTGGCTAAACAATTACTCGGATAGTGGAGCCTAAATTTAATTTTAGGAAACTCCATCACCATAAATTCACAGTAAATAAATCTATAAATCCAAGATTTTGCAAGCCAGAGATTGCTCTTCACCACACGAAGGTCTAAACTAAACCAGCGATTTTTCTATCAAGCTACCAGCCCATGTATAAAGATTATAATAGCAGGTAGGCTGAGTTAGCAAGATATTTGTGGATGAAGATACACATCGGGGGTAAACAAGTAATCTCCATTCTACTCCATAAATAGACTCATCTCACATAGACATTTATCTCAGGTATTTTTTGTTCAAGAAATACCCGTTTTTATGGCTATTAATCGGATCAATCTCCAGTGAATGGCCACCGAAACATAATCTTAATCAGTTTCAAATAGCCAAACGTCCTCTTATCATAATTTCCAACCGGTACAACCTAATTCTTTTGAACTTCTAATTGAAAGTATATATATAGTAAGTGTATCTGATTGCAAGTATAGCACAATAATTTTTGCACTAGAATATTTTGCACATTCCTATTTGGTCCTTTTATTCAGAGTATCTCCATAGCATTAGTCCAAATGAAATATTACAATCATCGGACTATGTGAATGGACGCGGTCTTATTCCTTGCAATAATAAATTCCAGTATATAATTTCATTCGATAGAGGGAGATTTTTTCTAAGTTAAACTAACTTCAATGCTTTCCTCCACAAGCGGATTTTTTCCTACCTTCTGACACAACTGCAGATATATCGGACGTGGGTCACCTCATCAGTCCAATACCTTAATTTTCGGGATATACACATATCGTCTTAAGTATTATTATCTCCAACTTTAACAAATTCCTTCCCTAATTGCAACAATTAAAAGCTAAACAAATATTCGCTGTCTTTCTAAAAGTGAAGTAAAATTAATAATAATAATCATTTCTGAAACCTTAGATATGATCGGAATACCGTTGAGCTATCTTCGAACCTTGAGCCCAGTCTCAGCGTATTGAACTAACACACTGACCACCGAGCTCCGGGGTGTGAGGGTAGGGTAAAAGGAGTTGGTTGCCTAATTGCGCTTTAGTGAACTCTGGTTGGGGTACTTTTAGAAGAGGCAAAAGGAAACAAGACTTTCTCCATCCTTTTTGCGCTCATCCTCTGAACGCTAATGGGTAAATAAGGAGGCAAGATTATCATGCACTGATTAAGAGTAAGTATATTAAGAGTAAAGTAAAAAGAAAGAGGCTGGAAAATTTGAAGGTGAAATATGAGAGGAAAGAATGAAATTGGAATCGTCAAATAGATAAATACCCTTTAAAATATTATATTGACAATATGGTATAGAAAGAAGAAAACCTGAAAAAGTGAGACATTGATTATTTAGCACTTGGTAGTGTTTGTGTTTGTTTAACAGATGTTTATCTATGACGCGGTTTAGACAATATTTTGGACTGTTATAATGATTTTCAACGAATACTAATGGTTTCAAACCTACGTAACAGCACCTAGCACATCTGCTAGATATAATTTAATGAATAATAAATGAAGCAGATTCTTTTCCAAGTACTCACTAAAATATTTTGTCCCAGTAGTAACCATGATAATGATACCTACTGCATTTTATGAAAAATACAAGATAATTTGTCACGTTAAATGAAACAGCTCACTCTAAATTAGGTCTCCGAGAGACAAAATTGCGTGATTAGACGCAAACAGATAAGACGCAAAACGGAAAGGTAACATGTGAGTAAAAAACGCAAATCCCTTGTTTGAAGAGACTAAGACACAAAATTACTTGTTTTCCTCCTGCTGTATCGGATTTCAATTCCTGCAACTGTTACGTATTTAAGGAAATAAAATTTAAATTGAAAGGATGTGAGCCATATAACTGGACGATGTGGCGTATTTCTAGGGAATTTTTCACTATAGACTGTTTCCAGGAAATGGTCTCTTTTCCACCTCAAACGTTCCACATACATTCAACGAAGGCCTTGGAAATGTGGTAATTATGTCACGGCGATCTTCACCACCTTTTTTCAAAGACGCAAATCGACCTGCCGGGACTTGACACGCAAGATGAGAGTTTAAAGCGGCTTGGATTCATTGAGAAAGGTCATTTTCTTCGCGTAAAATTTTTATAATATTCCTGGAACGGTTCCGAGAGTAATCGGGTTCTGAATAGTACAAGCGAGGAATAAGACGGTAAGGAGATTTCCTTTAAACCTCCTCACTCCTCCAGCTACGCTTTTCAGCGCGGGAACCTGTTCTATCCTGCGGGCCGATTCGCGAGAAGTTGCCGGTCGGGTTTTCCTGCCCCACGGTGTTTGGCAGTTACTCGGAACGACTTTGCCGAAGCGATAACCCTTTCGTTTTTCTTTTTTTAACGATCCTACCTCTACGTTTATTGCTCTCTCTCTCCATGACTCGCCACTCAGCCAATCAATGACCGAGGACCGCCACAGCTTCGTGGGTCCCTCATCCCACTTTCCTCCCTGCGTCAACCAGGGTCCCTTGCCCCTCTCGAAAAAAATATGACACGGGCTCGTGTGGAGCTATTCCGCTCTCTAGCAGCACGTGATTGGTTTGTGCTAAAGGATAAGCATCGGTGGATTGAGTGGGGGGAAGGGGGGAAGTCGAATTTGCCCTTTCCGGGAAGAGCTTTGACGACTCCGGTCGGGAAACACCCAGCATCCCCCCAGCGTTTGTATATTGTTGTTCTCGTTTTTCTTTCAATACTTAATCGCCGGCCGGTCAAATTTTGGGCACTATAAAAGGCATCCCTCTCACTCCTCGGGAGCACACCCACCGCCGTGATCATTCGCGTATCAACTCAGAAGAACATCCTTCGCGGTTCGAGCATAATTCCTCCGAGAATGGCAACCAAACTCTCATTCGCGGTCATCGCCGCGGTGGTCTTCTTGGCCGCAACCTCCACAGCCCACCCGGTAACGACGACCCGGGCACCGCAGCCGGGACACCAGTACGGCCCCGGCAACAATCCCGGGGCGCCGAAGCCTCCGCCCGGCGCGCCGCCCAACCACCAGTACCAGCACCCCACCGAGAAGCCGGCCACGGGGACCACCACACAGCACGGCCACCAGCACAACCAACCTACTGATAAACCGACCAAGGTGCCCACCACGCAGCACAGCCACCAGCACCACCACCCTACTGATAAGCCGATCAAGGTGACCACCACGCAGCACAATCATCAACAGCACCACCCTACTGATAAGCCGACCAAGGTGCCCACCACGCAGCACAATCACCAGCAACACCACCCTACTGATAAGCCGATCAAGGTGACCACCACGCAGCACAATCATCAACAGCACCACCCTACTGATAAGCCGACCAAGGTGCCCACCACGCAGCACAATCACCAGCAACACCACCCTACTGATAAGCCGATCAAGGTGACCACCACGCAGCATAATCACCAGCAGCACCACCATACTGATAAGCCGACAAAAGCACCCACCACAAAGTTCACTATTCAGCAGCATCCCACAACTGTAAAGCCGACACACCATCACGGTCACCAGCACCATCACTCTACTCATAAGCCGGCCCAGGGCACCACCACACACCACACAATGACACACGTACATCCGACGACGCCGGGACCCATCGTGCACCATCCGGCACCACATGACCCCAGCACCACCAAAAATCCCGCACACCATCCACACCAGCATCCCACCACCCCCAAGGTACTGATTCAACGTAGTGAACCAACAACCCTGAATCCAGTGCAGCCGACTCACCGACCCGTGAATCCCTCCACCAACGCTAAGCCGACGACGCCCCACGGCACCACTATCAAGCCGTTGCCATCGCATCAGCCGACCACCAAGAAGCCCGGATACCACTGAAGTTTATGCTAAGGGCATCATCATCGCAGCAGTGCCGGACACAAAATCGTCAACCACATAGGGTTCCATAACGACCAGAACTGAGGCATTAATGGGAGTCTATGCCTTTCCTTCCTCAAAGCGGTGAAGAAATACTACAATTGGTGTAAATTCGCTTGCTAGACTTGTGTTGTGAGGTTCAAACAGGTTTTTTCTAGTTTCTCAATGCAACTAAGCAATTTTTTCTTTGAAGAGAAATAGAACTGAATATCCCTGGAAACAACCTGAGCAGCGCTTTGCCACCGATGACAAGTTGTTTATTTTCGTTCTCTATGAAAATAGAAACATATCAACCCAATAATAAATTATAAATTGTCTCAAAAATGTTGAAGTACGCCAGAGAAATTTATTTTTAAATGCTGAAATGATGCCTTTTATATTTGAGCAATGTTCATAAATGTCAATAGGAATTACTGTTCATAATAAACGCAGAAATATCTGTACCTCGTCCTGCCTCAGAGATATGGTCTTTACCATTTCCTGAAGCGACAATGTCATATACTGGATGATTTGTTATGCACCTTTAATAATTTTGTAAAATAAATGTTCAAATAATTAATTATTTTATTACTGCAAATTTCCTTTCCTTTTTTAATTTATGGTGCTGCTTGATTATATTTTCAAGCATAAGACTTGCAGTCAATTGAAAATGTATTTCGTTAAATTTGTTGTTCAATAGTTCATTATTGTTGCCTTTTCGTTGGGTCCACCAGGGAGAAATATCAGATTCAAAATGATATGATCAAAAAGTTTGGTATTTACTCTTTATATCGATAAGTTATGTCAATTTTCAATTGTTATCACGCAACTCAATATTTGTTTTTCCATTTTAATTAGTATTATCCGTGAATTTTTTACCAATTCACATGCACCACGCTAAATGAATCTAATATATTAGAAAGGTTCATTTAGCTTCACACTGGTTACAGTCAGCACAGAAGATATTGTCCCACTACCTTACTTTTAAGACACAAAAATTATTCGTAGATTTTCTGGTCATAAACACATTAGAAGTATGAAGTTTTCTCGGGTCTTCCACCGGGTCAGGGGTTCCATGTTGGCCGACGTTTCGATGCCCGACTCGTGCATCGTCCTCAGGGTTGATGATTGCCACTCAAAATTAAGAATTTTCTTAATTCTTAATTTTGAGTGGCAATCATCAACCCTGAGGACGATGCACGAGTCGGGCATCGAAACGTCGGCCAACATGGAACCCCTGACCCGGTGGAAGACCCGAGAAAACTTCATCCAGCAAATACGCCGGGAAGGCACCAGATCTTACTTCACATTAGAAGTAGTAAGGCAAGGGGAAAAGCTGTGTCCAGCTGTATTTGGAACAGAGTGGTATGAATTGTCACTGGTTTCATTTGTTCTCCGGAACGAAAATTCGCCTTGTCGATCCCACTCCAAGGTTAATGAAGAAGTACACCGCGCAGTCGAGGAAATCTAGATTAGTATCCAACTTCCGGAGAACACCACGTGTATTAATGCAGCTTGTGAGACAGAGAACTTTATTCTAAAGCTCCAATGATGCTCGGTAGCGCACGCGAAATTTGTTGCAACTTGTTCTCAATAATTTTTCAGTGTTCTGCTTCAGTTAAAATCGTTGTTACTCGATAGTACTTTCAATAAACAGGAATAATTTATAGTATTTGAATGAGAATAACTGAAATTATGTTGTTGAAGTTCATGTTAAAAATTTTCTCAAGGTTTTCCCCAAAAAAACACGATATGACCGCCGCATCTGGAAAGAAAACCAAATGTATGTTCATTAAAAGTCGACGATTAAGCACTTGGATACTTTGGAGGTTTATTTTGTCTTAATTTTGTGCAAATAAGCGCTATTCATTAGGAATCACAAATAGAGAAAAGATAAGTTCAGATGTTTCCTTCATTTCATTCAGTAAAACAGGGTACTTTAGGGAAAACCTCTTAGTCCGATAATTGTGGGATTCATTTTCATTTAAAATAATTAGATGCAAATGAAGACACATTATAAGCATCAATGTTCCAATTAAGGTTTCATCTATTAGCCGTACTTTATTTCGGGAATTAAATTGAAGGTTTCATTTTATTTCCTTTGGTAATTTCATTTACTAATGCTGCGACTTTTCTTTCGATAAATATCGGATTTCGTGTTGGATCAGACATCAAGATAACGAATGTCTAACGCATTCACTGGACTGATTTACAATATTTTACTGCAAATAAATTTTCATTTCATTGATTGATTTGTGATAAAAGTGATAATGATAAAAATAACCTATTGTGAATCTATTAAAAACTACATCGAAAAATACTTCTCTATCATAGAAAATGTTGGAAAATCCCAACTCAATATTCACAATATTCATCTACATATGATATGATACGGCCTCATTACATTTGAAATTTCCGCAAAATTTGAAGTTCGTCCAGTCCTAAGGTCTTTACTAATTAAAAACTTTAAAGCTGTCGGCGTTCATCGGGAAATTTGTACTCTGTGCGGATTAAATGGGATGAGTGACAAGAGTTGTGTGTCAGTGTTGTCGTTTGTTTAATGATGAACATAAATGTCTATTGTGATGACAAAAGTGGCCACCCGTCTGTGGTGAACAATGAACTGAACCTGTAAAATTGACGAAAAGTTCGTGAAAACCGGCGTTACACGATATCTGAAATCTTTTAAAAAGTGTTACCGTGATTTTTACGACTCTGCTGCATAGGAACACAAATGAAAAGTTAAGCGACTACATTTTTTTGTGCTCGTCTCGACGAGGAACTCCAAGATGCGGTCATCGATTGGTTGCGATCTCAGGCATCAATCAGAATTTAATGCTGAAGGAATTTGAAAACTGGTTCAGAAATATGATAAAAGCCAAATCTCTTCGGCAAATATGTATCAAAATAGTAGAGAATTGTATTTTTGAGATGAAAATTATAAATGTTTTGTATTTGTTCCCGTGTTTTTAAATAGTATTACGGAGTTCACTTTCTGGGCAACGCTCGTACTATGTGATAGTTTTTTTCTCATTTTTAAACACTTTTTAATATTTACATATAAATTAGCCACCGACATATTTATGTTATCCATTCTCTAAATTCGATTTCTCCAAATGATCAAGACCTCAGGAATCCATATAGATTACTAAATCGATTAAGAAAATCAAACTATCATAGCTCACGGGATAAGTAACCTTTTTCATCTCGTCTTGCCGCGGGAAGGTTTGCCTGCATGCTCAATGCGATAAGGTACGATCGCTCACTTGACCGCTTTCAGCCTTGAACGCACGAGGTGAATGAACGCCTCGACTGAAAATGGGTTTCCCTTTATGCTCCCTTCCCATCATAATCATCGAGGAAGGGAGTTCATGACCTCTCGGGAATCCCAGCGCAGCTGCGCCACGCCGAGGTGCTACATTTGTTTTTTAATACGAGCAACTTTGAACAATCCTCTGACCTTAATTTGAAAACTGAATTAAAATTTTCCAAAAAAACATTGGGAATCGATTTTGCGTAATCTGAGCCATGGCTCCGAGGGAAACTACAAAGAGTAGGCGGAAGTGTTTCTTTGTTCCACCCACGGTGGCTCGTTCTTCAATTTGAAAACGTCACGAGTGAAGACTCCTTCCATATGATGCACTGATGAGCGTTTAATCCGCGGTCTCCTTATTAGAGGCAATATTATAACATATATTCTTACACATATACAGAATAAATTAAACATTACAATAGGAGGGGAAAAAATAAAGCAGGTAGAAAAGTTTACGTATCTCGGAAGTGTTCTGGAACAACATGGTCAAAGTAGTAGGGACGTAAGGAGAAGAATTGCGCTAGGTAAAGTGGCTTTCTCAAAGAGGAGGGAGTTGATGACGGGGACGTTGAGTAGAGAGGTTAAGAAAATACTCGTAAAAACTCTGATATGGAGCGTAGATATGTACGGCGCGGAAACGTGGTCGCTGAAGCAGGAGGATAGACGTAGACTGGAGGCTTTTTAAATGTGGGTATGGAGAAGAATGGAGGTGAAATGGGCAAACAAATGAGGAAGTACTGGAGATAGTGGGTGAGGAGAGGGGTTTGTTGAGAGAAATCCTATGGAGGCAGGAAAAATGGTTGAAAGGCGTATTGAGTGGTAGTGGGATGTTGAAGAAGGTAATAGAGGGGAGAATGCTAGGCAAACAAGGAAAGGGCAGGAACTGGATATGTATGTTTGAAGGGATGAAGGTAGGAAGGAAGTACACAGAGATGAAGAGGGACCTGATGTAGACTGTGTTGCTGGATTGGGTTTTGTTTGGAGTTACAAAATATTTATTTGATAGTTGTGTCCATCCAAAACCTACCTTAACCGGTAGATTACCTAATAATAAAATAATAATATAGTATACAGAATATGATGGCTTTCAAGAAAGTGACATATCTTTCGGCCTAGCGTAGCAATGGGTAAGGGTTGCAACCAACATATTTGCATTTAAACGTTTCTACACTCAGTACCCATTCTGCTGTGGTAATGTGCAGGTTGTGGATCTTCTACTTTGTTCACTGCAAACTTTTAAAATGTGCGCTGTGAGGAGACGAAATAATGAGCGAAGGCGGAGTGAGGCAGTGGTGCATTCAGTTCATAAATGGATTTACAAATTTTCACGACGAAGACCTAGCCTCGTGAATGATGAACTCATGGTAAAAATAAACGAAAAATTCGTGAAAATCACAAATTTAAGTTTACCAATCTCTCGCTAGATATGACTTGCAAAACAGTCCATTGACAGCGACGTAGAATTGTATGTTGATGTGAATAAGTGGTTAAAATATAAGGCGGCAGATTTTTTCAGAGACAGAATTGAAAATCTTGTGTATCGTTATGATGAATGTCTCAATTTGGATTGTGAATATGTAAATAAATATTTCAGAATGTGCCTATCAAATATATATATATATATATATATATATATATATATATATATTTGAGAGGCACATTCTGAAATATTTATTACAAGGCAAAGTTTTATTATATATATATATAATAAAACTTTGTCTTGTTTCTAAATTCATATTTTCTTTTAAAATGCTAGTTATTTCCTGGACTGCTCAGGAGGCACAAGTCTTGCTGACAACTCGCTGATAAATGCTTAGTTAGTCTCGGCCTTTGTGGACCGTGTCAACTTCAACTTCAAACAGCGTGTACAGTCAAGTCTTGAAAATCTAAGGTAGATATGATCTAAATCATTGAGTACCTCTCACAAACGCAACTAATAATATAACACGCACACTACAGGACTGTATGTAGATAAGAAGCTCATTTGGTGACGCTTGGTAGCATTTGTCGCGTCGACACTATACTTAGCATGTCCACAGATCTAAAATACGAGAACGAAGACAAACATCAACAAACACAAAAGAAATGAAAAAAACAAGATTCTTAAGGACGATTGAGAGGACCGTCCCTTGAGAAGCAACCCGTCTTCTACCTTGAAGAGCATCTGCCTTAGCTGCCTGATGAGCCTGCCTAGCGTACACTTTCCGAGCCATAAATATTCATGAATGAGTAAATGTATATTGAAGTTAAAACTCCCTAATCTCTAAAATATAATAGTATATAAGGAGGAGTATTATTATTAGGTTATCTACCGGTTAGGGTAGGTTTTTGGATGGACACAGCTATCAAATAAATATTTAGTAACTCCAAACAAAACCCAATCCGGCAACCTGAACTACATCAGGTCCCTCTTTATCTCTGTGTACCTCTGACCACCCTTCATCCCATCCAACATCCCTATCCTGTTCCTACCCTTTCCTCGCTTGCCCAACATTCTCCCCTCTATTACCTCTTATTACCCCCTTATGAGGAAGGCAACGGGAAACCACCTCAATTATGATTCCCAAGAATATAATGATGGGCACTATAGATAATATGAGTCCTGGCAACTACGGGACTCGGCCCAAGAGGCCGTGTCGTGCCCGGCAGCGGGAGAGGCAAGGCTTCCGCGGTCGTCATCCTACGAAACCCTTGCAGGGAAGAAATAACAGCAGCAAGACGGAAGACTCAGAAGAAGACGAAAGTAGTTAGAATAGGAACCTGGAACGTCAGGACAATGTTGAGGAGAAGCAAATTAGAAAATATTAAGCGAGAGATGGAAAGAGGTAATATAGATGTTTTAGGTCTCTGCGAGGTGAGGTGAAAGGATAGCGGGGATTACTGGAGTGACAATTATAGAGTGATATACAGCGGCGGGGACGAGAGCCAACGAGGGGTGGCCATAATTTTAAATAAAGGGGTAGGAAGAAGCGTAGTCAACATAGAGCAAGCAACTGATATAATTTTACTCGTAGAGATTAAAGCAGAGCCGACGAACTTGGTCATTGTTCAGGTATACATGCCACCAAGCAACCACAAGGAGGAAGAAGTCGATAGTATGTACGATGAGTTAGAGGATATCATCGCGAAGGTTCCTGCAGGAAAACATTTGATAGTGATGGGGGATTGGATTGCGACGGTAGGCGAAGGAAGAGATGGGGGTGAGGTGGGGGACTATGGGTTAGGCACGAGGAATGAACGCGGGGAGAAAGCAATTGAATTCTGCAGGAGACAGGGGTTAGTCATCACCAACACATGGTTTAGACATCACAAAAGGCGTAGGTATACATGGAAAATGCCAGGTGACTCAGAAAGGTATCAGTTAGATTATATAATGGTTAGGCACAGGTTTAGGAACAGTGTGATAAATTCGCACAGTTTCGCAGGAGCGGATGCGGACTCTGACCACAATTTAGTTGTTATGAAATGTAACGTCCGTTTCAAGAAGATAAGGCAAGGCCGGCGGGTTCGGAAATGGAATTTAGAAGCATTAAATGGACTAACGAGGAAGGAGTATCAGCAGGCTGTAGAGAAAATAATCGATGACGGTAAAGAACTGAGTACTATCGAAGAAAAATGGGAATGTATCAAGAAAGGGATATTGGAAGCCGCTAAAGGCACTATAGAAACCGTTAACGGGAAAAGGATAAGGAAACCATGGGTAACGGATGAGATAATTGCAAAGATGGATGAGAGAAGAAGATGGAAAAATGTAAACACAGAGTTAGGCAAAATGAAGTACAAAGAGTTAAACAATAAATTGAGAAAGGCCACAAATAAAGCAAAAGAAGAATGGTGGAAAATGCAATGCGAGGATATGGAAAATTTACAGAAGAAAGGTGAAATTGGTGCTCTATACAGAAAAGTTAAGTTATTATCGGGAAGTAAGAAAGCAAGATCTGTGCTAACAGTTAAACATAAGTGGGGTAAGATAATAGTTGAACCAGGAAAAATCCAAGAGAGATGGAAGGAATACATAGAAACACTGTATGGTAAAGAACTTAGGCCGACAAGGTTAGACATAGAAAAGGAACATGACGTAGAAGAAGATAGCTTAGGTCCAGGCATACTCGACGAGGAAATAGCAAGGGCATTAAAGGAGATGAAAGCAAATAAGGCTGTGGGGGTGGACAATATTCCTGTAGAAATGTTGAAATGGTTAGGGAAAGGTGGGAAGAAGGCAATATATGGGCTGATTCGTAGTATCTATGAGGAAGGAATCTGGCCGGAAGATTTTGTGAGATCGGTGTTAGTTCCTATTCCAAAAAAGGCCAAGTCTACGTCATGTGAGGATTACAGGACAATAAGTTTGATATCCCACGCAGCTAAAGTTATTCTCAGGATCATCAACAAAAGGATAGAGAGTAAGGCAAATGATTACTTAGGGGATGATCAGTTTGGGTTCAGGAAAGGAAGAGGTACGCGTGATGCCATTGCAGTAATGAGATCACTAATCGAGAGGAATATAGAATACAATCAGGACGTTTTTGCCTGTTTTGTAGATTTCGAAAAAGCGTTTCATAGAGTGAATTGGGAAAAATTAATGAGTGTATTGCGGAAAATAGGAATGGCTTGCAGAGACAGGAGACTGATCCGCAACCTGTACTTGTCTCAGACTACTCAGGTGCGAGTGGGGAACGGAGAGTCCGGATGGGCAGTGTTAGGAAAAGGGGTAAGGCAGGGTTGTCCATTGTCACCGGTGCTGTTCAACGTACATGTGGAGGAAATGATTAAAGAGGCATGGGAAAAACTGGAGGTAGGAATGAAAGTCGGAAGGGAATTCGTAAAATCAGTTAGATTTGCTGATGACCAAGCATTAGTTGCTCAGTCAGCCAAGGGGTTGCAAGCATTGTTGAGTGAATTGGAGGTTCAGTGCGATAAATATGGGATGAGAATCAATATTAATAAAACAAAGGTTATGCGATTTTCCAGAAAGAAAAAGGCTAAGATAAATATTAAAATAGGTGGGGAAAAATAGAGCAGGTAGAGCAGTTTACATATCTCGGAAGTGTTTTGGACCAATACGGTGAAAGTGGTAGGGACGTAAGGAGAAGAATTGCGCTAGGCAAGGAGGCTTTCTCAAGGAGGAGGGAGTTGATGACGGGGACGTTGAGTAGGGATGTTAAGACAAGACTCGTAAAACTCTGATATGGAGCGTAGCTATGTACGGCGCGGAAACGTGGTCACTGAAGCAGGAGGATAGACGAAGATTGGAGGCTTTTGAAATGTGGGTGTGGAGAAGGATGGAGAAGGTGAAATGGACCGAAAGGAAAACAAATGAGGAAGTACTAGAGATGGTGGGTGAGGAGAGGGGTTTGTTGAGAGAAATCCTATGGAGGCAGGAAAAATGGATGAAAGGCGTGTTGAGCGGTAGTGGAATGTTGAAGAAGGAGGAGTATATGAGTATAAATTTCAATGAAAAATAGATTCAAAAAATATTTTATTTTCATTATTTGCTGACAGTGCACGCTCTGATAAGTGAATGAATTCCTAATTCTGGTTGTATACAATGCATATATGGGAGTGGAACTCCAGGTACTCACCGTAAATTGCAATCCCTTACTCCGAATTTTTAAGGTTATTCCGAGGGGTTGAGTATTGTATTGAAAAACGTTCCACATGTAATGAAAAGCCGAAATAAGTACAAGAATTTAAATATGCAAATCCTCAGGAATTACATTCTTGGGTCTTATAATGGAACACTTGTAAAAAACCACAGACTTGACCCTCTCCTATCTTCTGACAAGTCATACCCCAAAAGAAATGAGAACTTATTATTTTAATTAGCGGATTAAAAATGGTTATTATTAATAAAAAGGCTGGAAAACATTGGAACAATCATGTAACAAGCAAATTTTCATGTTTAATCCGGTTACAAGTAACTGTAATTCAGTCTTTTTAGAGGTTTCTCGTTTGCATGATTTATATAATATTTGGGTTCGAAACGTTGAAAGGTTCGGGTTTAATACCCACGTCGAATTAGCTGAATGGTATAAAAAGAGACGTTTCTTGCGTGATATGAAGGAATATCATGATTAATAAAAATTGGCAATTTCCCACAAAATAACTCCACTTATTTTGTGGAAAATTGGCAATTTTTATTAATAGCTGAATGGTGTACGCAGTTCGATTGAAGTAGAAGAGCATTGTGCAGAGAGCATATTTCCGGGAATAAAATGTCCGTTGCTTGTGAGGCATGAAGAGTTCTCATGACTCATACATTTTTGCATTAATGCAAGTAGCTGTTATTCAGAGGTTTGGAATTTACAGGAAAATGCTCACTATGATATGCGTATCCTATATGTGGTATTATATCATGTAAGCACATTAAGTAAATATGCACTTATAGGACACTTCTGTCTTTTTACGATTGTATAAATGCTTCGTGGACTGAACACTTAATCATATTAATCGAATAGGTACTTTAGCATATGATGGGATGCTTATATTTGGCTTAAAGGTGGATCTAGATTCCAATCAATGATAATAATGAACAAATATATATATATATATATAAATTCACTGATAAGTCATAACAAACACAGAAACCAAAACACAAAAGAGGAAAAACTCACTGGTTCTCGAATTTTCGGTGGTCCAACCACCTTTCTCAAGAGGAATTAGGAACAGAACTGAGTCAGCTCACAGAACAGCTGAGTCATCTTAGAAATCATTCGTTTTCTCATCTCCTGGCCTTTAGTTATCGTGGCTCCTAATTAACTCCTCAAATATGATTATAACTACAAAAGTATAAAATACGGTTTTTAAAGGCATTAACACAGTTTCAAAAACTTTAAAACTACTAGAAAATAAAAGTAACTCAAATATGGATCCGTCGCAAAGAAAATGGTTCGAACAGAGAACTACTACCTTGAACAAAAAGTTCCCGGAATAACCACCGTGTGGCGCTCCCATCGTTCCGATTTGAGTTCTGTTTTTTTGTTAAATTGGTACATCTGTTGTTGATATTCCCTTTAAATCTTAGTGTCATAACTTGCCATTTGCAAAAGTTACGTAGCCAAGAGTACATCTATCTGTGTGTGTTGGCGATTTTTTACAATAGCAGAAATGGATTTAAATTTGCAACAACGAACTTGCACTAAATTTTGCGTAAAAAACGGATTTAGTGGCGCACGGACGTTGGAAATGTTGGAAAAGTGTTTCAAAACGATTCTCTAAAAAAAACGGTCGTTTATCAGTGGCACAAGCGGTTCAGAAGTGGTCGTGAGTCAATCGAAGATGATGAACGCAGTGTCAGACCATCAACATCGAAAGTCGGTGAAAAAATTGATAAAGTAAAAGAAATGTTGGTCAATAACCGCAAATTAACCATCAGAGAAATAACGGAGGACTTGAACATTGCCTATGGATCCGCCCAAGACATTGTGGTTAATGATTTGGGTTTCCGTCGTGTAGCAGCAAAGTTGGTGCCAAAAGACCTCAATTTC
Source organism: Hetaerina titia (assembly GCA_037158775.1). NCBI lineage: Eukaryota > Metazoa > Arthropoda > Insecta > Odonata > Calopterygidae > Hetaerina > Hetaerina titia. The sequence continues at coordinate 13,198,996 of CM073775.1, forward strand.
ATGCAAAAAAGAGACCGTGTTGACGTCGCAAAAGACATGATTTGCGAGGCTGAATCCGATCCCACATTCATCAAAAGGATCATTACTGGAGACGAGACGTGGGTTTATGAGTACGACACGCAATCCAGACATCAGGCAAGTGAATGGCGTTCACCAAATGAGCCGAGACCAAAAAAACCACGTCGTTTTCAGTCAAAAAAGAAGGCAATGCTGACGGTTTTCATGGATTACAACGGTGTAGTGCATCATGAATTTTTGCCAGAAGGCCAGACAGTAAACAAAGAGTATTATTTGGGCGTTATGAGACGTTTGCGTGAAGCAATTCGCCGAAAGAGACCAGAAATCGTCGCACAGTGCGTCGAGACCGTCGCACAGTGCTATCATTATTCGTAATTTTTTGACGAAAAATGCAACAAATACCATCCAACTGCCACCGAATTCACCTGATTTGGCTCCCTGTGACTTCTTTCTGTTCAATCGAGTTAAAAAAACCATTACGGGGAACGCGTTTTAGCAGCCGAGAGGAAGTAATGGAAAAATCGCAGGAAGCACTGATGGACATACCGAAAACCGAATATAAAAAATGTTTCGAGGATTGGATCAAGCGCTGGCATAAGTGTGTTGCAGTCGATGGGGATTACTTAATGGGGATGGGGACAATATAGATTTAGATGAATAAACTTGTATTTTTAATTTTCTGAATAATTCCGGGAACTTTTTGATCAAGGTAGTATATCAAATCCAACATTAAAATTTTAGAGCACGGTCAAAAAATTATGTAAATAAATGCCTATTTCTGTATAAAAACTATAAGATATAAGTGATGAGGTTTATATTTTTTATATAGTTGTTTCATAGTCATACCGCCCTTTAATAGAATACATTTAGTAAGCACCATTGCCTTAACTATTTTCATAGAAAATAGAAAAAACCAGGGCCCTCAATAAATTATTCTTTTTATTTTGTGAATATTTTTATGCATGACTGGTTGTATATTTTTCATAGCGCTTCAATAGTGCCAAACAGTAAATATTAGTAGCTATCATCGTCGTTAGCATGTAAGAGTTATTAATAAAAATAGCGTGAAATTGAGTATATTCTAAATTATAAAAGTCATATTCTAAGTTATAAAAGTCACTTTGAATTCCAGCCACTGTAATTTCTTTATTTTATGAAATTAGTGTTCACTTGCAAAATTCTTTGTAATTCAGCCTTATTTCAAAGGAAATATCGATCTTATCTGCCGTTGTGATACGGTAGTGAGCAATGCTACTTCAGCATCTGTTGTTTTTAAGTTAAGTGAAAACAGAATAATGTTTATGCATATTAAATATATATTCAATGAAATAATAACATCAAACCGAGCGTTTTGTGAAAGGTGAATAACAACTTCTGGAATAAAGTTTCCGCTCATAGTATTTTCACCTTGCTTTCTTTAAACACGCTAAAAACAGTCAACATTTGATCTATCTATCTATTGAGTTATCAGTTCATCATCGTCTAATCGCAAAGAAATACATACACATTCATGTAGAGACCTTCTGAGTGGGCAAATGAAAGCAATAGGATATTTTGTGGAGCAAAACGACAGACTATGACAAATGAAAATGCTCTTTATGTTGCAATATGGGAAATAATTTATGTTGCTGCGCATTTCAATTTTCTCATCAATATGCGAAACTCAGTTGCCGGAAGCACTAGGTAATAATTCTCCCTTGATGAGGATGACGATAGTGTTGATTGCGTCTCCGCACTCAAGCGGGAGATAGGTAAGGACCCGAGGGGAAGCGCTTAAATGAGAAGGAGAGGGAAAACAGTAACGGGGATTGGCTCATCTGACAAACGAGGTCGAAGGCCGTCTCTTTTTCAAGCGTAAAAAAGAAAATTTTTCGGAGCCAGGCATCGTTTGCCTTGAATCCACACCATCTTCTATTCCGTCTTACCCAACTCATTCTAACTGGTAGTCCGAAGTGGAACAATACTCTGGCGACATGTTCAACACATTCTGGCTGAGAGCGGTGCAGAGCATCGCGGTGATGATGGTGGTGACTTCAACGGCCGACGCCGCATTCCCGTCTTCGCCGTCGACGCAGGACAGGAGGCGATATCATTCTGTGATCGTATTTCCGAAGCCGCCGACTCCCTACGATTCATTTCCCTTTGGAAATCCTGGTATGGTTTCGGACGAGGAGGCGATTGTGGCGGGATTGGATGTGATAGGGGTTCAAGCGGCGAGCAATGGAGGTGAATCTCAGGGTCTCTTCAATCGGAGGTTCCCTGAAGACTTCGCGGGGAAGAAGAGGGAAAAGGTGGACGCCGAAGATATCGTGTTCCCGAAGGAGAAGGCGGTTTTTCAACGACGCCCAAGTACGACTCAGATATTTTCACCCTGATCAGCAATGTGAGCGTCCCGGACAGAGTGTAAACTGTGCCCTTAGGGCAAGATATTGGTGAAATGGAGGTGCAAGTGGACGTGTTAAGTGAGAAATATATTTTGAGTGAAGGTAGAACTGAAAATTTTCGGTAACGGTTACATTTTAATATTCAAAGGGAAAAATATAATATCAAGCACCAACGGTTTTTAAAAAGTGGTACGCAGTCATAAACGGGCACATGGTGATAACCAAAGGGACTAGGAACTAAACTTAATACTACTTAAAAATTATGCATAAGGCGAAAGGCAATTCATATTTTGAAACGTCCTTATTGATATGTATGATAAATTAAGTATGTTACTTAATTTATCTTATATATCAAACATATTGAGTCTTAAAAAATAACAGTTTCAGACGTAACAAGGTAGAAATCCTTCATGATGAAAGAAGACACTTTACTTTTCTACTAGGAGTATTTTTATTACGACCTAGTTTTTGTTACAAATCTTCAGGGGATAAAGATGTTACGCTGTAACAAAACCTTGGTAGTCATAAATATATTCTACGAGGCCAAGCGTCTTATTTCATCATTATTCAGTCCTACTTATTTTCATGAAGCTCATCTTTATAGGGTTAAAATTATTTTATAAAGTAATTTAATTGTTAGGGGTGGAGGTAGACTAGATATAGCGTATCTCCCTGCAGAACAGAAGGTCGTTGGCTCAAATCCTGACCCAGCAAAAATTTTTAACGTAGAAAAAACTACATAATTTTGTTAATGGTTTTTTTTGGAATCAGACAACCACACATTAACAGAGAAAAAACACAATAATGGTATTTTGAAACGAGGGAACCAGAAAAATAGATTCCGACTAAAAACAGCTAGCCTGAAACCCAAGGTGAAAGTTAGCAGTTTTTCAATTAGGCACTGGTGGCGCAGACCGAGTGAGTCGGCCCGTCATCAGCTAGCATAGGTGCGAGCGAGAGTGAAGTTCACGGTATCGGCCGCAGTACCGCAATGAGGAAGGCAACGGGAAACCACCAAATTATTCTCTTTAGAATATGCAGCCTTGACTTGCATTCAAATATAGTACAGAAAGATACGGGCTGAAGTAAAAATATGCTAGGATTGCTACTGATAAACTGAAAATACTAGGATTGCTACTGATTGACTGAAAGATGCTACTGATGACTGAAATACGATATCACATCTCAGCTTAATATCCACAATATCATTTCAGTACTTTTTTTCCTCATGAAAGTTTAAAAAATTAAGTTAAGGACCTATTTTACGTTAAATTTTTCATGTGACTAATCTCTCTAAAGATAAATTAACCTTAATGCATTAATAATGCAATTTCTTATGTATAAGCATGCTTAAACGTAGATTGGTATAATATTCTGGTCTCCTTCCCGATAGTGGAGGAGATAGTTGTTACTTCTTCACTATCTATACATAAGAACGGAAAACATTCCCTTCTAAAATCCCAACTGCTGAACTCAAAAAGTTTTCATTGCACTAAAAGAGCTAAATTAAAAGGTGAACAGGATGGTCCTAGTTTTTTTCCAAGATACCCTTTGCAATATTACTATCAATTGAGTTGTAGCAAAACTAATGGTCTCTGGTGAACAATATTTGAGTAAGACCAAAAGAATATGGGTGATATATTTTCCTACTCTTTGAATTCTTTAATTCCTCAATCCTTCCGAAAAGGACGGATGTGTAAAAATGCGGTCAGTGAATTTGAGGCAGCTTCTACACTGTTTTCCTGGACATATTATTTTTCCCACTATAGATTTTTTTGTGAGGACAACCACTTCCTTACACTTGAGTTGATTTATGACACTTTTTGAATAATGTACTTAAGAAGAGCAAAAATAAATGCATAAGTTTGCCTGAATTTCTCTGGTCCGGGCAGTGGTGTTTTATTTATTTTTGGAATCCTTTTTCCTATTTAGTTATTTTTTAAATAACTTATGTAGTGATAGACTGTCCAGAATTTACATGTGTAAAGTTAGAAATTGTCATTTATATTTTCATGGAAACAATGCGAACAGTTTTCAAGTTGAAAGTTTAAATTATTTGATTAGTTAACACTCATTATATATATATATATATATATATATGTATATATATATATATATATATATATATATATATATATATATATATATATATATATATATTGACAGGTGAGTGTGACCTGAAGAAGGTTTCGGAGTAAGCCGAAAGCTTAAGCAATCTACAATGTGAGTGCCATTTTACGTGTTATCTATTTTATTTTGTGTTCTATTGTGCCGTCCATATGTTACATTGCTGTCGTGAGTGCTTCCACATCATCTCTAAATACATATACATACATATATATAAACATGTACTGTTTTAGATACATATATATAAAACAATACATGATAATGGACTGATAAACAATCGAATCGCAAAAATATAATTTATAACCTAAGAGAGAGAGTTGATCACAATTTGGTCAAAAAATGAAACTTTTAAAATACGGGGAAATACATTACTAGCTACAATAAAAGCCAAAGTAAAATCTGTGCCATTAAGTTTTTTCCTACAATAACTGTTGAGCTTTCTCTGCATGTGTATGAAAACCTCATATTGTATTGATTTGCGCATTGCTCATATGTATGAGCAGGTAAATTCAACGTCACAACACAACTTTTGAATTTAAGTTTATAACGAAATTACTTTATTATCTTTCGTTGAAAAAGTATCAGTAGTAATTTTAATGCAAATCTTAAATTGACCTTATGAATAAAATCCCATTTATCATTGTATTGCTCAAATGATGTTTACATTCGTATTTGAATGTTATTAGTGCCATTTTATAAATTTGGATACTTAATAATTATTTTGTGAGGCAGCATGTGCGCTAAGTTAAATTTCTTACAATTAAAACCTAACACGCCATGAAATTTGGTACCCTGCCTTTTTGAAAATTAAGTCTATTAGAGAACTTCGGAGCACCCTAAATTTTTCCAGCAGTTATACCTGCAAAAGGTATCCTGATTAAACTGAAAATTAATTTTACAAACCATCATTTTATACATTTTATTTAACTAATAAAAACTGGCATAATAATAAAAGCGCTGACTCCAAACATCAACACAGATTGAAGCAAAAATATTTTGGATATGAAAGCAAACACATTCTCGTTATCTATTTAAAATAATGCGTGCTTGACACATTTCAGACTTGACTCAGGTTTGAGAATCATTTTTTTCCACATATTTGTTAAAAACTTTGTCAAGATGCAAAACGGACACAGCACAACTTAAATGCTCCCCACTGTCGCAAAAGTGGTCGAAAATTGATTCACAATATGGCGGAATGTCACTGTATTTAAAAATTAATCGGAATATAAGGGCGGAAACTTAATAGATTTTTTGCTGGACCCGAATTCAATAGGATAAACATGGCATCGCGGCAACTACTACTAGATAAAATCAATTTGCCATCATTTCCTAATGGACGCTATGTTTTGTCCGGGCAATTTGATGACTTTGTTTATCGTGTTATGGCTCTCCCCTGCTTTCTTCGCTACCGCTGGAAAGGTCTCCACCATGCTGGGCATGTTGCTATGGCGACCGGCGTGCGCATCCTTCCCTGAGCCGGCAACGCCTTCCGGACCCTTGCGGAAAGAGGGCCGCTCGTCGTCCTCGTCCTCCGCCCCGCCCTCGAAGGATCCTTCGCTCTTCTTGCTGTCCTGCCTCTCGAACCGGAGGTTCACATCGGTCACTCTGTGGCCTTCTGGAATCACAAGACTCAATTTCACTATCGCCGGTGCGGCAGAGGATGCAACCACCAGCATCAGACAGCAGAGAAGCAGTACATTCCAGGATAAACTCATGACTCCCTAGCAACCGAATCGGAATTTACGTCTTTAAATTATACTAAGATGTGTATCTTCCGACAACCGTATGCGTCACAATGATTTTATACTCGCGGAATATAAAATGAGTACCACGGACTGTCTCCAATAGGCAATAAATCGAAATGAACCCAGGAATCTAGCCGCAAAGAAGGAAATATTCTTTTCCTTAATCAGAAGGTGACTTAACGCCGGCCAGTCGCGTCATTGTGAGAGTATTTTAACTTCCTCCAAGCCCCACCGCAACGAGATATATTTCTCCTTCCTGTTGGAACTTCCTCTGTTTCCTGTTTTCGAACACGAATTAAAAAGGTCAACTATTTTATTCTTCTTTTGTAATCTCGTAATAATTGGGGTGGACTCATTACAATGACCTAGTTAGGTATCTTTAATTGCCCGCCGTTACTGCGATGGACTTTGGAATGAAAGCAGCGATATGAAATATGTCTCCATTCACTCACTCATTTGTCTCTATGTAAAGGGAACGACAAAAAATTACAAATATCCATTGAGACGATATTTTATTGTGAGCTGAGAATGATTCTTATTTATTATTCTTATTATTTTTATTCATTTAAGGGTTTTCATTTTCCATACGTTCAAGTAATTAATCCAAAGGCAAAAAACAATACTTTAGTCTGAATCCATGACTGGATATAATGAGAAAGAATATGTAAAATCACTTTCATTTATATGAGCTGTAGCTGTTTCTACATTATCACTACATCTATATACACACATTTGCAATTGCAAAATATATACACATACATAATTTGTCAATGATTACTTAGAAACAGAGATAAATGTATCATTAGTTTCTCAAGAGAAAATATATATTTTTAATTCTGAAATGGAAGACATTTTTCAAATGCATTTTGTAAGATCGGATATAGTCCATACTTTTCAATAAAATTGTAAATTTGACAGATATCACCCAATCTTTCATTGCGCCGATTAACAAAGCATGATTCCTTTTTAGGTGTACACATGAGAAGAAGTACTGTGCTACTGGAAAATAGCAAATAATTCATTCGGGTGGTGAAATGGATATTTTCGTTGTTTGCAAAAGGATTTCTGAAACAGAAAATCCATGTACACATTTTTAAAAATGTTGACCGAGAAATTTTCGATACATTCGGCATTTATGAGTGTCATGCTCTTGCATAATTACTTTAACATAAAACGTTTAAATAAGACATTTGTGAGAGTAAATACCATCTAATGAGAGTAATATCGGGGTTAAGTATCAAAATTATAGCTCTCGTGAACTGAATGACTTGCATGCAATTGCTTCCTTTTAAATTCAAGAATAATTAGCTACAATCGATGCTTTGCCCAAATCTTTTTGCATGGAATTCATTCATTATATCTGCCAATTTATATAACACCCGCCAGCCAAGAGTAAAATTTGGTTCGGTTCATATTCTTCGCATCTAACATTTCCAAATTAAAATATTTGCTGAGCATCACATTGATCACAGGGACTAAAGCCATTGCTAATACACGGCCAAACGCAAGGACCCCCTCTAAACACAGTTTCGAAGTCCATCATCAATGATATCTTTAAATTAGATACTGTGAAAACGTGAGTGTGCACGCGTATTTTGACAGTATTTACTCGTGTTTACGGACACACTAACGTCTCAATCATTAGTACAAAGCCTATTAGGAAAAGGGGAATCCAGGGCCGTGCATTCGTTATGAAAAAGCCACACTTTCCGACACCTCTCCAGACACCGAGTCGGGGTTCTTCGGATCCGTTTTCGTGCCGCAGAAGAAAATCGGGGGAGGGATGTCGGGAGGGTTGGGAGGCAGGGACTCCTTCTGGATGATTACCGTGGCGAAAGGGCTTTCGGTCGCGGATTCGAAGAACATCTCAATGCGCCCCTCCACGTCCGCGACCGATTCCTTCTTGTCCGCTGATCGTCTCCGCCTTGCCATATCATCCAAGTACACGTAGTTGTCCTCAGCGTCCTCTCGCGACGCCGACTCCCATCGGTCGGATTCTTCGTCCGAGTATTCGGCGGACTCTTCAGCCGAGTATTCGCCTGAAGCTTCCTCGGAGTCCTCGCCTCCCTCCTCGTGAATCTGCGCCTCAATCTCCTTCCTCCTCCTCTCCAACTCCTCGGCGAGCTTCATGACCCTCGCGTAGACGGCATCCTCGCTCACCTCGGGGGGGGCAGCTTCGACCCTCGCGGCCCGCGTGCCTCTCGACGGCGTCTCCACAGCCGCGTCGAACTCCACCGTGCCGATGTTATTCCAGTCAATTTCGTCGGCGTCGTCCACCTTCTCCCACGCGTCTTGCTCCAGGAGCCACGATAGGTTGCTCTCGGGAGTCTCAGCGTCCTGCCTCTTCAGCCGGTTGTTGTCCGGCGACGGTTGCGGGACGCCGTCCCCCGCGACGCCTTCGCCGACGTTCGCCGAGCCGCTTTCTCCAGACGATATATCCGGTCCCCCGTTCACTCGATCCCCCAGTCCATGACTCGCGATGAAGGCATCCACGTCCAAGACGTCCGTCTCGGGAGTCTCATCTAGGGAGTTCGAGGACTGAAGCGCAGATTCGGACGACCTCTTCAACCTGTAAGGCGGCTGGGGGTTTTGAACCCCGCTGATCTTGGGAATGGTGGCGGCGAACGATGGGAAGAAGCCGAAGTTAGTGGGGCCGCTTTGCAAGCCGCTGGGATAGCGTCTTCCGGGTAGCGTCCGGGAGTGGCAGACAACCGCCGCCAGTATTACCAGCGCGGATGCCCGAATGAAGGAATTAGCCATGTCTCTGTGGGAAGTGCGTGCCTGGGACGCAGATTGCAAACTCAAGCGCCTGTGGTACGGCGTGACTGAATCTCTTTCTTGGTCTCACGGTAGTCAAGTAAGAAAGATGAACTGCACCCGTGATGATATTTCGTCAGCGCATTATTTTTCCTCTCAGCCTCAACCTCGTAGCTCGGTTTCCTTCCTTCCTTCCTTTACCCGCTTCCTGACCGCAGCCATTTTTGCCCCTAAAAGCCAAAACAGTTACCAGAGAGAGGGTATGTTACCATTCATCTCCTGTCTCACCAATGTTTAGACTATTTTCCATAAATACCATATTATATTTCAACATTATATACTCAACATCATTAATAGTGCGTCATATCAATGTGTCATTAATAGTCATTCAAATGAAGAATGGTATCACATTTTATTAAGCATTCGATTATTGTCCCTTGAGCAAGTATACTTTCTTGAAATAATTTATCAGTAAAATATTCACTTCAGTTATAAATTCATTCTTTTAACTGAATGGTACGCATATAGTTATTTTATAAATTGCCTTAACCGATTCATATTAAACCATAAACAGTTAATAATTTCTTTAATATTTCGGAATTTTGGTAGTGTAATTCGACTTAAATGTATGCCATAGAGGTTACATTGGTTATTTGATTTTCTTTTCCTTTCTCAGTTCCATTAAATTAAGATATTTGGGTTATCTTTGGAAAACCAATTATATTTTTAATTATCTCAGTATGTTAAAATGCCTTGGGTTGTAGCAGCTATGAAGAGAAATTTCACGTTTTTATTTAATTGCATTTATTTTTATTAATGGTAATTATCGCATCAACGTAAGATTTAAAAAAATTGTCTTTAATGTAATGTACAAGGGTTAGGTGGAAGAAAGAAATAGCAAAGAAAGAAATAGAAAGTGGGAATATATTCCGGCTGGTAGATATTTCAGAAACATTAAAAGTATAAGACTACGCCCAAATTACATTCCATAGATCATTTGATTCAGATTACATTTGATCTTAGAAATAAACATTGGAGAACATTATTGAATACCTTAGGAAAAATACAGAAAGGGAATAAATACTTTTATGCAGCGTATTGTATGCTCTAAATTCATCATTTCTTATTGCTAATTAAGCAGTTAAAAAATAATTGTACCCACAAGGGTAACGAACACAATATAGTCTTGGAATTTCCATTTCTTATTGCTAATTAAGCAGTTAAAAAATAATTGTACCCACAAGGGTAACGAACACAATATAGTCTTGGAATTTCCTTGTAATAGCTCACTGCACGCGAAACAAACGCAATCGACCTTTTTTTGCGGATACTTTTAATTTGTAGTGCGACATTTATATTTCTAATAGAGTGTCCAACGATTTGTATTTGTATCGTCCAAATACAGCGATTATGGTACCAAATTAATGACTTAATCTAGAACAAAACTCTTAGGGTGTTATTTCTGTATAATTTTCGCACCGTACTGCGTAAATCAGTATCGTTTTTTTCACTCTACGTATAGTACTCACTGAATGAGTTTTACTTATGTTCTGTAATCACATAACTAATGTAATGGCCAAACCAACAAATGTATCAACCTGGCATGCAATTACAGTCAACTGCGCCTGTTGCCCATGCCGTGGAATTCCAACCAATGCCATAACTGGTATTTCAAAGGAATGCCTCGCAGCGCTCGGCTGCTTGCGCACCAAGGTCAATCCATTTCCTTTCTTTTTCCCATCTCATCCTCGCGAATACGCCTGTGACCTCGCTTTGGTGTCTCTCGTAATATCCCATCGTTTTCCAGGACCAAGGGTTGGAATTGGCCGTGAAAGTGCGAGTGAATTACGTCAGTCGGAAATAATTAGATGAATGCATTGTTTTATTTAGAGTTGATAAATCAACGGCAGCGGAAATTGAGACTTCGTTTCGCATTGTGCAAACTCCACGGTATCTTGGAAGGTCCGACGAAAACGCAACCCCGTCAATTAAGGAAAGGATATTATTTCTGATGAAATTAAACACACAATCAATGAAAAAAATCCCATGCATGAAAGTGATTCCTTCCCGCCAATCCACTCATTGTGGTAGTCCTCTTATTTACTCTGCGTAAGAGAATAAAATAGATTAAACAACTGAAGCCTTCGAAATAAAAGTTGAAGAAGTAGTGATATTTTTCCTGGTTAATTATAAATTGAAACGAGGGTACGAAAGATTTAAAATAATATTTTTCCGTGAGTACCATTCTATTGATTTGGTTGAACTTTTGAACGAATGTGGCGTCCCTAGTTTCCCTTAACGTCTGTTTTACTTCTCATTTATACAGAAGGTGTCGTCTTCATGTTTGACACTGTCTTTAATGAAATTATCGAGACCATTGTGCACTATACTTAAAAAGGACATTGTCTTAGATTCAACATTTATATAACTTAGGTTGTCTGAACATCTTGTTAATTTGTATCATATTTGGACCCTCAATTCCATGAAGTTAATTATTTGGGCAGTAACAATTTATGTTTTGCCCGTTAATAATTCTCACTTTTGTTTTTAGTACTGCAAGATGGTCCGATCATTACTAACCCCGTCATTTATGTTAATATTTTAATTGTGTCGGATGTCTATATTCGCTGTTTTCGAAAATGGATATTCTTTAAACTTAATGTTACATACTCGATCCTCCAAGCTTCTCTAAATGGAAAAGCGTGTTGTAAAGGTCAACTTTGTCAAATTTTCCTTTTTTTATTTTCCTAGAGGGAAATTGGGGTTAATAATGGTGATTACGGAAAAAGTACTATGGGATGAATGATGTGCGGAAACATATAACTTGCTCTCTTCAACACACGAACATGAATTTCAAGCGGGTATGATGATGTTATCTTTCCTTTTTGTTTCCACCGCCCGGGAGAAATGCGTTGATGCCTTTCAAGGATAGCGGTTACCGCCTCCAGCCACGAAGTGCGTTGGGAAAAGGTGAGAGCTCGGGTGTTTGGCAAAGAGAGGGCCGGGAAGCAGCAGCGTACGTATTTTGTTATTCCGACGACGTTTTGACAGGTCTTTCAACTCATGAGGGAGGCATGTAAATACAAGTGATGCGGCATGACGATCGAAGCAGCCATACTCGAGTGTTATCAAATAAAGGGTGGAATTCCGAAAGTTATTATTTTCTTTGATGACCAGACATTTTTCGTTGTTTTTTCTTGAAATTTAAGTTGTGTTTTAAGTATTAATGAATAGAAAATACCTATTGTACGAGGGTCATCCGGAAAGTAGTACCCGTTCGTGCCGCATGAAGTGCTGACGACGCGAGTAGCCGCTGGACGAGGTCAGATAGCTTCAGTGGCTTGTCTGCCTTCTCTGAGCCAAGTTGCGTGACGCTAGCATTGCCTGTGTTGTTTCTGTGATTGTTTACAATGTTTAAAAAAATTGAGAACGCCGCCAGTTGTGAAGTGAGGGCAGTGATTAAATTCCTCAATGCAAGAAACGTTCGCCCATGTGATATTCATCGCCAATTAAAGGAGGTGTATGGAGACAATGTAATGGACGAGTCGTCTGTTCGGCGGTGGTGTCGCAACTTCAACATGGGGAGGGGGAACACACACGACGATGAGCGTTCGGGGAGACCGTCTATCATTACAGACCAACTGGTGAGCTCAGTTGACGAATTCGTGAGGAACGATCGGCGCGTCACAATTGATGACATCTGTGAGCATTTTCCCAATGTTTCTCGAGCAATTGTTCATGAAATTGTTAAACACCATCTGCATTATGCAAAAATTTGTGCAAGATGTGTCCCTCGCATGCTTACAGATGAGCACAAAACCAAGCGTATGGCTGCAGCACTGACGTTTTTGGGACGTTATTCTGATGAAGGAGACTCTTTCTTGACTCGCATAATTACTGGTGACGAAACATGGGTTTGTTACGCATCACCTGAGAGTAAACGACAGTCAATGGAGTGGCATCATGCTCATTCACCAAACAAACCAAAAAAATTCAAGACAGTTCTGTCCACCAGGAAACTCATGGCAACCATTTTCTGGGATCGACGAGGTGTATTGCTTATTGATTTTATGGCCCGTGGAGACACTATTAATGCCAATGCGTATTGTGAAACATTAAAGAAATTACGGCGGGCAATACAAAATCGGCGGCGAGGTCTATTGTCTACTGGTGTCATTCTCGTTCATGACAATGCCAGGCCTCATGCAGCTGGGATAACACAAAAACTTTTGCAGCAATTCAAATGGGAAACTTTCGACCATCCACCGTATAGCCCGGACTTGGCCCCTTCAGATTTTCATCTCTTTACAAAGCTTAAAGACTTTTTGGCAGGAAAAAGATTTGACAGCGATGAAGAACTTAAAGAAGGAGTGACCCTGTATCTCAATGAGCTGGCGGCGAAGGACTATGCAGCAGGAATACAGAAACTTGTCACACGTTATGACTAATGCCTTAATTTGCTTGGAGATTATGTTGAGAAGTAGTTTAAAGTATCCTCTTTCAAATAAAATTTTTTTTGTTTGTTAATATTTACTTTTCTGTCTTTATTTCACGAACGGGTACTACTTTCCGGATGACCCTCGTATGTATGTAAAATGCTGCTCCTGAAACACCCCATCTTGTTTATTTGGAGTTTGTTAACATTGTTGCCACGCATAAATTTGGGATCAATTATATATAATCAATTAAAAAAAGTTTTGAAAACATGGGGGGAGGCGGCAACAGTGCCTTTTAACGGATTACATTACAACACTTTCGAAGTGTAAATACTAAAGATTTATTTAAAGATATATTTATTAATATATATTACTAAGTGTAAATAATACAGATTTATTTTGGACTAAATTCGAAAAACTACATCATTTTCAGCGATACATATATATATATATATATATATATATATATATATATATATATATATATATATATATATATATATATATATATATATATATATATATATATAAACCATAAACACAGTAATCAACCCGAAGGTCGGTTTAGTAGGTGATGGTAGAGCTCACCCATGTACCAAGCCCGACGGCGTGTGAATATTCACACATCAGGGTAGGGGGGCCAGTTCCTTTCCCTGTGCCGGTTATGGTTTCCCAGGAAGATCTGGTACCCGAAAAATCAACAAGCTTGGGTGGAGCTGCAGGTGCCCAGAGTGCCTTGCCCGGGAATCGAACCCGGGACCCTCCGGTCAGTAGTCCAACGCTCTACCCACTAGACCACTGCGACCCGCATATATATATATATATATATATATATATATATAAATATATATATATATATATATATATATATATAAGGGGATAGGATATATACATATATATATATCCTATCCCCTTTCCTTATATGTCTATTTCTATGTGTGCGAAATAATATATATATATATATATATACAAGAGAACACAAAAGGAACACTCACACGTAATATCTAGATAACGTCGATATATATACATATATATATATATATCGACGTTATCTAGATCGATATATATATATATCGACGTTACCTTGTCGTGGTGGAAGGGCTTGTGTGTTCCGATGACCCCTAGAGCTGTGCTGGCGGGAGTAATAATAATTACTCCTGGAAGGGTCACCCATGCCAGATAGGTCGAAGGTTAGGAGCCAGACGAAAGGTAGTCCACGCAGCGTCTGTTCCTCAGTGAGGCGGCTGCAATGGCGTCTGACCCCAGTGGGGCGGCCATTAAGTGATGGTGTCACGTTAAAAACACTATTGAGGAAGGCAACGGGAAACCACCTCAATTATGATTCCCAAGAATATTATGATGGGCACTATAGATAATATGAGTCCTGGCAACTACGGGACACGGCCCAAGAGGCCGTGTGTCGTGCCCGGCAGCGGGAGAGGCAAGGCTTCCGCGGTCGTCATCCCACGAAACCCTTGCGGGGAAGGAATAACTTCAGCAGGACAGAAGACTCAGAAGAAGGCGAAAGTAGTTAGAATAGGAACCTGGAACGTCAGGACAATGTTGAGGAGAGGCAAATTAGAAAATATTAAGCGAGAGATGGAAAGAGGTAACATAGATGTTTTAGGCATCTGCGAGGTGAGATGGAAGGATAGCGGGGATTACTGGAGTGACAATTATAGAGTAATATACAGTGGCGGGGATGAGAGCCAACGAGGGGTTGCCGTAATTTTAAATAAAGGGGTAGGAAGAAGCGTAGTCAACATAGAGCAAGCGACAGATAGAATTTTACTAGTAGAGATTAAAGCAGAGCCGACGAACTTGGTCATTATTCAGGTATACATGCCACCGAGCAACCACAAGGAGGAAGAAGTCGATAGGATGTATGATGAGTTAGAGGATATCATCGCGAGTGTTCCTGCAGGGAAACATTTGATAGTGATGGGGGATTGGAATGCGACGGTAGGCGAAGGAAGAGATGGTGGTGAGGTGGGGGACTATGGGTTAGGCACGAGGAATGAACGCGGGGAGAAAGCAATTGAATTCTGCAGGAGACAGGGGTTAGTCATCACTAACACATGGTTCAGACACCACAAAAGGCGTAGGTATACATGGAAAATGCCAGGTGACTCAGAAAGGTATCAGTTAGATTATATTATGGTTAGGCACAGGTTTAGGAACAGTGTGATAAATTCGCACAGTTTCCCAGGAGCGGATGCGGACTCTGACCACAATTTAGTTGTTATGAAATGTAATGTTCGTTTCAAGAAGATAAGGCAAGGGCGGCGGGTTAAAAAATGTTGTTCCACCCACCAAAGTGCTTTCTAACCAACTGTCCCCTCTTCTTGTGTGTATTGTCTATTTCTCCTTTGGTGGGTGGAACAGCTCCCTAAAGCCTTCCTTTGGCAAATGATTCGGAGTACTTGGGCGTCTTAAAAACATCGCAAATCTCAAGGTAAATTAAGTTTCCTCGGTGGTGTAATGGTAGCACATCCGCCCGGCAAGTGGAAGATCCGGTGTTCAAATCCCGGTCAAGGAAACATTTTTACTTTCGTGATCTGCTCCAAAACCGCCTTCCCCACATGTCCTGTGTTCGCCTTTTATGTGTTTTCCTGTCCCCTTTCCTTATACCTATTTCTATGTTTGAATGAATATTTGTGCACCGTATGGCGGGACTTCGTATTTGAATATATATATATATATACATATAATGTAATATATGTAATATACATATGTAATAATGTACATATAATGTAATTATATGTATATATACATATCATATAATAATAATATAATAAATATATGAATATATATATATATATACATATATATATATATATATATATTTAACTCTGTTTTGCTAGAGTCTTTATTAAGAGAAAAATTATTAGAGTTTTCATATGGAATAGTTATATAGAATATTTTCACCATATCACACTAGAATCAGTAATTTATAAGTTTTATCAGTTTAATTGCACATTCCTTTGAAACAAAAATATGCATGTTTACAAAATGCATTTTATGAACATGCCATTTCGTTCGTTTTAAATTCTCTATTGTTTGACATCGTTTCCTTGGATATAACTGCGATTTCAACAAGTAAAAATAGGCATTTTTGATTGAGAAACGTCTTTAATCCCATAAAGGAAACAAAGAAACGTTTGCTCTACACTGATGAAACAACAAATCCGCTTATCAGGTTTAGGATGTCTATTATTGCTATCCTTCTAATATTAATTTATTAATATTTACTGCATTGTTCCCATTGCAACTCCCCCCTGTTAATGCTGAATTGTATTTCATTTGTCAAATAACCCATTACGTCGTGTCTTTCTAAATGGTATGATAGTTTAGGCAGCAACAATCATTTGATTCTTTTCACGTTTTCTCGGTTAATAAAGGTATATTTTTAAGAGAAATAATTTTCTCCCTGCTACACATTTCAGTTGTGTGTGGTATCTGCGGAAATATTACTTATCTTCAATATATATTTCTTACATTATGTGTTTAATCCCAGGAGACTTGGTTGAAATGGACCGGCTGTTAGGCACTAAACCAATTTAGCGTTTTATGAATTCTAATGCTTTATGTTAAAATAATACAAAATTTTACATGATTAATGTAAAATAAAGAATAAATTATGATAGTTGATAGAAGAATTGAGACTTTCGACATTGAATATTCCGAACACGTTTTCGATTTGAGAGAAGAGAAGGAAAGCATGCAAGGTAGATTTTTTTAATTGAATTTTTAAACCTGAAGCAGACTAATGATTCTAACATAAAATTCCTTCACGTTAGATATTGAATAATGTTATTCAATTATTCAATAATGACTCTTGTTTTATTGAAAGCATTAAGATCGAAGTTAAGTCTAGATTCCCAGCAGAGATTTTAAAATCGCAGATATTTTTCTCTTGGAAGTGAAGTTAGTCATAAAGCCACTACATGTATCAATTCCAATCAGTATCTCCCTTGTAAATAAGTGGTGCATTTTCATGTCAATACAGAAATACCAACGCCTTCGGGCACTATTTCGGTTGGTTTTATTCCGCAGTAGTGCATGTGTCAACTAAACAAGCAATAAAAATGTTTCAGTGATATTATAAATTATTCAGTAAACATTAAACAATTTAATTGTCTCAAAATTTCTCTCAAATTAAATAAATATCTCTAATTGAAATTTGATATGCATTTCTGATTCAACTAAGGTGTTTTGGTTTCTCCCAAATGTGTTTTGCCAATTTTTATTTTAAAATTACGTGAATGTTGAAATTGGTCTAATTTAGTGAAAACTTAAACCTTTAATTTTTTTGCGTATTTTTCTTCATCCCTTTTAGGTGAAACGATGAAAAATAAAGATATTGTAGGTAGAGTGGCATAATTTCTGGGTAGCTTGAGAAAATGCTTAGGGAAAGAACACCTTGCCTTGTTTTTGCTGATGTACTTCGTTAAGACCTTTACAATGCTTTTTATACCCCTATTATCCCTAGTGCATTATTCGTTTTTTCATTCTGATCATTTTTATAAGTAATAACCATATTTGCACTTTGATTTTGAGATTCCTCTCTTCATTAACATAAAATGAAATCACGCACAAATAGGAAAATAGAATAAAAATTTCAAACAACTATAATATATTCCTGTCAAAAAATTTAACCTTTAAGCTATAGACCCAGAAAAAAGTGAAACAGGTCGACTAAAGGAATTTGTATAATAGCAAGTTATATGTTCCAAACAAAATATTAAATTATCGTCTTCAAAAAATAAAAAAAAGCTTGAGATAAAAAATTGCCAGGTAACGACAGCTGAAATCTGATGCCAGTCCTTGTTCACAAATGTCACTTATCAGAGGGTATTTGGACACAATCAATGTAGGAGAAGATTTTGTTTGCTTATTCGTATTTAACTGTAACTGAAACTGTATTCGATAGAAACATACAGGTAAATACAATACAGTAAATACAAGAAGGGATGAAGTATGGTTATGACGTTGATTGTGGTGCATTGGTCCCGATGACTATAGTGTGAAGAACGACGAACAAAATGGTGATCCATATTAAGGAAAACATTAATCAGGACATTTAAACTCCCATATCATAATTAGGTATTTAATGTATCTAGATCAATTTGTTGTTCCATGCATATTGAATGCTAATAACACTGAGGAAAATATAAGGAAGCATTGCATTCATAATGGCTTACCAAGAAAAGCATGAATTTTGGTTTATTGGAGGAATTTTTTTTTATTGGAGGAATATATTTAAAACAATTGTTTTATATTAGATAGAGGAAGATGTTTTAGGGGAGACGACCGAGTGATGAGGTCATTTGCGCCATCACGGATGGATGGAAAAGGAAGGGTAGAGAGAAACCCGGCGTCGGCATTAGCCTACCCTTGTCGAAAGGCATCAAGCGGTCCACATTAAACGTCTCAAAGTGCTCTCCACCTTGCATGTCGCATAATCGCATATGTCGCATATTCGCATATCATGGTAGGGAGGTCAGTTTCTTTCATCTACATCTCCATCAATACCCTGCGAGGCACCAAATATGTGTGTGGCCGGAGGTGCAGCACCAGGAGGAAATGGTATGGGATGAGGGGGTTGGGGTTTTTCAAATAGATGGGGGGAACCTATTGAATATATATACATACGCGGGTGATCTGAATACAGGGTTCGTCCGGAAAATAAGTGTAATAAGCTCATTGTCTTTTTTGACAAAAGGGGAGTCGTCCACTACGAATTTGTGCCTGAACGACAAAATGTAAATGCTGCATTTTACGTTCAAGTGCTCGACAGGCTTCGAAAACGAGTCGCCCGCGTCCGGCCAGCGATCAAAAACATCTGGCGGCTGCTTCACGACAATGCGCCGTCTCACACCGCGCTTGTCGTGTCGGACTTCTTGGCCAAGCACGGCGTGGCAACGCTGCCGCACCCGCCCTACAGCCCGGACTTGGCACCACCGGACTTCTTTCTGTTCTCGAAGATAAAGAGGAGTTTGAAAGGATCGCGATACGGGACTTTGGACGCCGTCGAAGAGGCCGTGACGACGTGTCTTCGAGAGGTTCCCGATGATGCCTTCACGGGAGCGTTCCAGGAATGGGAACGCCGCTGGAACAAGTGTATCGACTCACAAGGGTCCTATTTTGAGGAATATCAGCTTAAGATATGTAAAAGTGTAATAAATTTTTTTCCTGAGCTCAGTACACTTCTTTTCCGGACGAACCCTGTAGTTTCCGACCTAAAAAATTTCAGAAAAAATATCTTGTAACTTTGTTGGGTCGGAAACTTTTCAGACAACCCTTGAATATATAAAACCACGCGCAGTCCCTAACCTGTACGTTAATACTTATTGTAATGAACTGACTCCTGAGGGATTTCGACTACAAGCATTCTGATCTCTTATCGTTCTAGGAAAAAATGACATTTTAAAGCTGTCAGTCTTGTAGTCTATCTCTCTTATCTTACATTCGTGATCCCTCCGACCGTAAGACGTTGGGGTTCTTATTATATTCTTGACGTCATTGGAAAGGGCCCATCTTTAAATGTTTTTAATAAGTTTAATCTATATTGTAAACGCCGCTTCGTAAGAAAATCCCAACCTAAATTGTCTAGCAAAGTAGATACGCTGCTGGGTTGGTCATAACATTGGAATTGTTTGACAAATATAGCCCCCCTCCGCTGAACTCGATCCAATTCCGAAATTAAATTTATATTTTGACGATCCCATATACTGACAGGATGCTCTATGTCGGGCCAGACTAGAACAAGAAAACATCATTCCTTCACTCTTTCGTCGCATGTACCCACTCTCAATTTTTTATTAGCACGACCTCATATTTCTCGTATGTGTTTTCCCCAGGAGAGATCGTGAGTAATTGTTGCACCCAAGTATTTAAAGGAATCTACCCTCACGATCTTGGTTTGTTTCACTTTGCCGCCTATATTTTTCGAGGAAGGAAGTCGGAAAGCCATGCAGTTTGAATGAAGCTGAGGGTGCCCAGAGGCATCACCCGGAATGGACCTCGAACCCTCCGGTCAGTAGCCCATCGCTTCCCCCACTGAACTACTACGTACAATGAATCAGTGCACAGGACTCAAATTTCTCCAGAGAGGACAAGACCAAAGTCAACAATGGTTTTAATTTTGCAACAATGCAACCGCTCAAAGAAATTCAACCCTAATACACTCGCACGACTCACGACACAATAATGAGTTAGCTTGAAGTAACATATTATATGTTCCATTGACGTAATAACAACGGCGCCTTAAACATATTGCGGCATGTTTTTCGCATAAAAAACCTTTTCCCTCCTCGAAATTAAAGCGAAAACATTTTACTTTCGTTTTATTCACGACCTCTAAGTGAAGGAGTAAAAGAAATAGTCGGGAGATCCTCGCCCACAATTAACTCTTCAATGCCCCGGAGCGCGCGAGGTTTTTACTCCGAGAGAATGGGATTCCGGGGGCGGAAACAAAAGATCGGCGTCCGCGCTCACACAAACGAGTGAAGTTTAAAAAGACGAGCAAAACACTTAAAAAAGTGCATTTTATAATAAAATAAAAGACTTGAGAGAGCGGGGAGACAAAGGCAAGGGCGCCGGGTGATGTTCCCGAGGTTCTAATTTTTTCGGAGTGGCACGAGATGAGGAGGACGTGTTGAGGGGCGGTGGGGAGAGCGAGGGGGCGAGTGGGGTGAGTGGGGGACGGTGGTGGGGGGAGGAGTTCGGGGGTGGCTGGGAGTGTGAGAGAAGAGAACTGCCATGGAATAGGGTAGAATTCCAGGGGGTGGAGGGGGGAGTTGGGGGAGGGTATTTGCTTCCTTCCAAAGATGAGTTTGTTTGAGCAGCGTCGCGGCAAACACACAGGCACACACACACGCACACATCGTAACACACGAGCGCGCCCATGCAGACGCGATCTCACGGTCTCAAAGGAGCAGTCACTCCGCTATATATATATAAGGCCTTTGGAACGAAATCGTGATACAATCTCACGGCTTGCACAAGCGAGCACAGCCAGTTGGTCAGTGCATAGTCGCAGCGAAGCAGTCCGGCGAGTTAAAAACGAAGATTTGGAGCCTCCAGTCGGCGAGATGACGCACCTCTTCGGCCTCCGCCCCTCGGCCTTCCTCCTCCTGGCCGCCTTCCTCCTGGCCACCCACGTCACCCCATCCTCCGCCGCCAAGGAGCGGCGGCAGGAGGAACGTACCAAGGTGCCCAGGCAGCACCACGGATCCCCCGCCGCGCACCACCCGCACTCGACCCACGAGGTCAACGTGGAAGCTGGCAAGAAGGAGCACCACCACCCGGCCTCGAACGAGGGGAACCACCGGGCGACGATGAGATCCAAGGCCCCCGGGATGCACCACCGCCCCGCCGAGCACCACGGCGATAAGTACGCCAAGCAGCGCATGGAGGAGCCGAAGAGGCGCCTCGAGGTGCAGAAACCGCCGAAACCTTTCCTGCAGCCACCACTGATGCACAAACACGAAAGACCGGCCAAGCACCAAGCGAGGCAGGAGAAGGACAAGCACCACTGAAGAGGATCCAGGATCAAATTTCTTGTGTGTTCCATGAAAACAAACGTTACTCATCCAACTGAATGTCGAATGTAATGTTTTGTCGAGAAACGTTCTATGTCCTGGTGAATAATAGTGTCGTTGAATGTTTTGTATCTCCAATTCCACAAATTCCGCGCGAAATAACATTTTTGCATCTTCATTCGCACTCTTCGCTCATTTATTTCAAAAGTTTCTCCCAGACATTCCGCTTTCATTATTGAGAAGGAATTTTGCTTAAAAAACATTTTGCATCTATGTGGTGAGCTTCTTCCTGTTTTGTTTCTATGTGAGTGCAGATTATTTTCTTTTTCAAATGAATATTATACGACGAATGGTTGACGCAATTTGTAACGCGGAGAGAGTCATTTTTGGTCACGTTGAACTAAGAAATAATGCTCAATTAAATGCTTTTGGTAAATATTTTTATTTTTTTTGTTAACATGCTATGCCATCTCGAAATTTTTAATATGAGATAGTGATTTTCAACTGAGATTTTCTCTTTATTACCATATAGTACCATTGAATACCTTAGTTTTAAGTTACCAAAATTTATGAGAGATATAGGAGGAAATTTTAGCCCTAGCGTGATGGCTTTAAGAATGAGCAAAACGGGCTAAACGAAACTAGCAGCATAAGACATATTTTATTCTACATGCTATCTCAAAATTTGTGCTTTTCGTATTCATTCTTATTACACTTGATTTATTTCATTCATAAATTATCCATTTGTATATTTTATAAATATTTTACGTAATGTTATCAAATCAGTGATTTAGGACTAAGACTTTGCGAGAGTTAGGCGATAGTTGTAAAATCTAGAGTCGGGACAAATCTCTCGAAATAGTGACAATGGGATCTTTTGAATGTAATTACAATGCTCCTAAAAATCTGCTGAGGCAGAAGACCAATTCTCTTTTGGCATCCTGATTTACTCATATTTTTAGACATTTGCAGAATTTCAGAAATAAGTGTCAGTCACTGATTGGAGTTCTATAATTATCCCAGTGCACAATCGCAATCCGCATCACAATGTCTCATTTTGCTCAGATTGATGTGAGAGCAATATAAACGCAAAATAACGCATAAATTTTCACGTGTACAAGGACCAGTTAGTTACAGAAACGGCAACGCATAGGAATTCTAACCCACCCGTGTCCATAAAATGGTAATTTTTTAAAAATAATTAATGCCCCATAACTTTCTCGCGCGCGGTTTCTACGAGTTTTTTTGTCTGCCCTCCCCCAAACTATAATCGAGGATACTTTCCTTTGAGCGCCTCCATGGAAACGAAGGGTGCCAATCGGGAAGCGATCAACTTAACGGTTCCAGACAGCCAATTACGAGTTCGGGACCATCACATGTTAAAAAGTCCGCGAAATTGCTCCGGCGGCCCGAGCTTCCTCCCACTCACCCTCCGGCGTCGTCGACCGCCGCTTTGTGCACGCCCGCACCAGCCAATTGGAAGAAGAGCCAAACGAGCGCACCCGATTCTCCAAAGGAGAAGGCTCACGTGCGAAAGCATTTCTCATTCCCTCCGATGCCGCCATTTCTAATTCCTATCCCGCTCGTTTTTTTCTATCTTCCATTACACTTCCGAGACGCCGCGCCGTGTAGTCTTCGATTGGTTCCAAGCTTTATAAACCATCTGGCGTCAAAAACAATCGTATCTTTAACCATTTCTTCATTCGCCTTCAAAGAAGTGAGTCCGTAGTTGCATTGTCGAAGTGGAAACGAATGTGGTCACCTCAGGGTAAGAAACACCAACCTTGACACTGCACGGTGTCGTCCATGTGAATGAGCTCACTCCCACACGGTGGGAGCATGAACTGGCGAAATGCATTCTGCCGTATCTAACGTCGAGAGGGAGATGTTCTTTAGGGGAGATTATTATCCAGAACTCGGATATAGGAAGGGGCTTGTCTCCTGAAAGGGCCATTGAGTAAATCCTATCTCTCCGTTGCACACCTGTAATCCAGCAAACGCTTTTTATATGTATTATAACATCTATTATATCGACGATAATTTATTACTATTTTCTTTAGAAGCACAGATAATATAAACTTGCATATAAAATTACTCATGTGAATGTTTCCTGGCGTTTTAGAATCGAGATTTCAGCTGGTGTTAATGTTATTGGGAATGTATTGCCTGAAAATCATTCGTCTGAAAAAGAGCTTTTAGGTGAGATTTGATGGCAATATCCGTAAGGAACGAAGGTAACAGATGCAGAAGTTCGTTATCTTATACTGCCAAACCATCGAGAATCGTATTTAAATAGGAATGGAAATAAATTGCGTTTGAAGCTGACCATCGACTATGATAACTAAAGGACACGACACAGAATCGCTCGTAACGGAACACTGTATTGACTGAACTCTGGTTTTTCTCCTTCTGAATCAACCCTTCTACGCAATACATCGAGAAAATCAATGAGATCGTTGAGCAGTGTTTTTTTTATTTTCTTTATTGAATGTTTCAGAGTGCCACTGGCACTGCTTAGGTTAGTATCACATCCATTTTTAGCATATCTTGTGCTCAATTAATTATTTGCCCCATTGGTCTACGTTTGTAGTTAGTGAGTATATATACAAACGGGCGGTTCAGCTGTTCCCCTCGGGATCCCCTCTCACCCTTCCCTCCGCGCTGGTTGCCACCCGAAGGTGAAGCACTCCTAACCCCACAAACCCCTCGTGTTCCTCCGAGAGGGAGTGCCGGTGAAGAGAGGGTGCCCCATACTACCACTCGCTCGTGTTAATGACCTCAAAAGACCCCTCGGATTTGCCCAGCCCGTGCGAATTTTGGCAGAGCTTGAGCAAGATGACGAGCAGCTTCTCATGCTCGGGACCGAATTGTGTTTCTCTTTCGATTCTTTCGGATTTGGGCTCTTTATCATTCGCGATGGCAATCACTGTTTGCGAAAATGGAATCATTCATTGAAGTACTGAAATCGGTGATCCATTAAAGAATGATCTTGAAACACACGATAATCTGTCCAAATGGATGAAAAACATAGGAAGCTAATTACGTGTTTGAGTGGAAAAAACTCATTAATGGATGAAGAGGATGAGAGAGATCCGATTCGCCAAATTCGATTCCTTACAGAGAATCAGAATCTCATTTCCGTGAAATGCGTACTCCAACGTGGATAGATTTCGTTTTCCATCCTTACCACCTCAGGTTTTTAATTCCTCGAGCCGTCGATAACTTCTTTACTTGTCGCGTCCCTATCTTGCTCTTCTTAGAAGGACTCGTTTGCAGCCCCATCTATTCCGTTCACATAATTGTAACTTGGCTTTAAGGCACTATTTAGAGTGGTGAAATATTCAGCAAATAATCGTTTAAAGTTTCCTTTTTTTGCGCAAAGGGTAACGAAGGAATTTGTTTGAGCCTCAGACGTAACTCAGCTTCGAGGTATATATATATACTATATATATAATTTAGGGCGGTTATTTCATGTGCTGACCAAATCAAATGAATTGTCATTTGAAAGTCGTGGATCGACATTCAATGGTCAAATTTTTCTCTAAAAGGGCTATTGAATGATGATTGTCAAAGCCCCCTCCTCAATAAGCTCAGCATACACTAAAAATGAGCTCCGTTTTGTTCACAAATTTGATATCAAATTGGACGAAGAGGACAATGAAAACTGATTTTGACGAAGATGTCTTTTCAGAGTCGCGCTACTATGTTTCATAGAAATAAAACAATTTAAATTTACTTCTCCCAGAAAATAGTCTGGAACGGAATGAGCTGGAAATATAAACGTAATCTTTTCCATTTGTCACGTTTTCAAATATTATCATTACATCCTGTATACTTATCCCCACTTGCTTATTTATTCAGGAGAATATTTCAGCTGAATACAGAAACTATAAAAGAAAGGTACCGGATATATGCCTTTGTTCCTTACTACACACCTGCGGCATGCAGAGGTTGTCCAATTGGACAAACTCTGCATGCCACTCCAAAGCCACGTTGGTGAGTTATCGCAGGTCTCGAGGACCTGCTAACGTTTAGAGCAAAGAAAGGCAGACCACTTCTCATTTAGCGACAACGTCGACCTGAAGTAACGGATTGTCACAAATGCGAAGTCCTTAAAGCTATGCATACGCTGGCGTCAATAATTTTACATTATATCGAGGGGTTACAGGGGATATTTTGAATATAATCATGAAGGTCGCATATGCGAACTTTTTATATCCAAAAGCATATCAAAACCATTGTATTTTAAGGAAAGGGAACCCTAAAGATTCGTTTTCCATATTAGTTAGGTGTAGACCCACACAAAACCTACAAGTCACCGTAAGGTCGTTTGGCAGGGGATGAAAGGACACCAGCTAAACATAAAGAATTATTAGTCCATATGTTGATTTGAATACATGTTTGCTTATATACTTGCAACATGCAATACTCTATGCACTTGATTGATTCATGAAATTCTGTTAGCAAGTTAATTTAATTCTTGGGTTGAATTCTGCAATGATTCCGACGAGTACATCAATATGTGGGTCATGATGCTATCTCTCTTATTTTACCCCGGTGATCGAACCTGTCAATACAAGTATGATTTGATGAATATTTTATTCGCTCTTGAGCAGCTGGAAAAGTCAGGTACCCTATACGATCTACCTCTATAGGTCATGCCGGCTCTCTTTGAGAATTAAAAGGCTCCCAATCTAATTCCTCCAATATACTACCCATGACACTTATCCGCTAATGGCAGTAATTTTAACATCCCTAACAGTATTGCTTTGAGCATTATCTAATGCTTTTATTAACATTTTCTCTAATGGAACCCAAATACTTGCCAGGTATTGTAAACACATTCCAATCAAGCGAAGTAACACCTATCACTTACTTTTACTTTTTCATAACACTTTCCTACTTTAATCCGTCTAATGAAACCTAACTACCCTAAGGCTAACCTGAATATCCTCCTTTTGAGCCTATGCCAAGAAAGGCTTAATGTCTGTGCAGCACTCGAGTATCTGGCCTGTTCCAAAACGTTTGACTTCATCCCACCTATTTTATTATGCATGTCTTCCTAATCTTTTCTTTAATTCCATAACTACAGTGCTGTACATTTTCTGAGATTGAATTATTTTTAATTTACCACTTTCTAATTATATTATTGGGAGATATTTAAAATGGTGAATACTACGTTTTGCATGTCCAATAACTAAATTGTCTTATACGTTTCCATGAGAGCTCAGTGATAATAAGTACTGATGACATATCAAAGATAACTTAATGTTTTAAACGATATTAGTTACCAGTTTGTTACCGGGCATGTTGGAAATTGTAATGTTCAAACAGCTATATTAGAATCACATTTTTAATATTATGAATTGAGCTCTTAATTCGTTATTTGTAGAATGTTTCCTTTAGATTTCTCACTCCATTAAAAATGTCACGTTTCTATTTGAAGATTTTCATCATTTTTGTGACTAGAAAGTTGAGCTTAACATACTGGACCACATATTGTTACAATTACTCCCTAATAGAAGAACACATTTTTTGTTAAATTATTATATTGTTTAACTCAAATTTTATAGTTTTGAATTATTAAATAATTAGGATGCAATTATTTGTCTTGAATTTTCCAGTTCAACTAATTGTGATATTTAATTCGAATTTATTGAATTTCAATTTCCATAATACAACGCAAAATATGTTCTGCCATGGTACCACTAGGTTTTTTTTAAATCTCCCAAATAGGTAAATGACGCTTGGCTTGCCCAATATGAAATCGGGATGTCAATAATTTTAGTGAATTGGAAGCGCCCAATAACCGCGAGATGTTACGATATTTGCGGTAGGACGTGACTGACTGAAACCTCCCAGTGTCATCATCATCTGCCGCGTCCAATTTTCCAGGAATTAGAAAAGGTAATACCAGATGCGAATAAAGCAACATTTGACTATGGAACAACAAATTTTGTACACAAGTAATTTTAATATTTTCAGCCTATTCCATGATGACAATGAAAGAGGAAAAGAAACATTTGCCGTTTTTGCATTGCATACTTCTAATTAGTGATAGGCAAAAAAATTGAATGGTTATTTTCAAATGGAAAAAGCCACCACTTAAAGCTAGTACGTGATTGAGTCATATGCGGAAATACTGAGAGTAGAGAGATGAAAATATTCGATGGACTGTTCTAAAAGAATATTATTTTTTCAAATATGATTGGGAAAGAGACTGATCAAAATTGGTCGTGTGTATTGTCCAATCGGCGGAGGGTATTAAAAACTCCTGTAATAATTTGAAATGCCTGGTGTGCTGATTAGGCGCCCGGTTCGCATAGTAAAGGAAAAACAAGGGGGACTATTTACGAGTAAATAATTTCTTTAGAATCCAAATGGGAGAGTTTTTCAGCGCTCTCTTAATACTCAATTAAATTATGATATGTTATTTGCAAGTTTTAAAATAAACAATGAGAGGTTCAGATTCTCCGATAGCCCTTAAACTATCTATGGAAACCGACGCGGGCATGTAATACTAAATAAAACCCATGCATTTTGATACTATATAAATTCATGTTGTTATTAATTAAAGATTAATACGGCTTTTGAAAGATATTTACAAAGGAAAAGTACCGTAAAACAGCAAATAAAAAATGATGAAGTATAGCAGGTAATAAGGTAATGATATTTCATAAAGCATAAGTAAATAATGTGAAGGAACTGGATTCATTCATTACGTCAAATTTATTGCTTAATACAACCATAGCGAAGTTTGGAGTTTGCTTGATCCCGCAATTCATTCTACTGCTTACTAGAAGTTTTAATGTTAAATAACATATGAATATGACCAATAATATGAAAATAATGTCCAAAATCCACAAAACTGTTTGCAAGGTGAACTGCATGGAGCATAATTAAAACATTGTCCGCGCGGAAATGCTAAATTTCACTCCAGGCATTCCTCCAATGAAATAATACCGCAAGACCTTCATTGAAAACTATCTCATTCAGGCATTTGGCCACCCTTCCGACGACCATAGAGAGCACGCTTTGCTCACCGGCGGCCCAAAACCGCCCTGCATCGGTGGTTGCGCCACCTCTGCCCGGGAGGACAGCCGCCCTCACTCGCCGTCGTGGCGCGCTCGGGAGCGTCGATCAAGTACAAAGGCACGGCCGCCACTGTCGTCGTCCGCGAGGTGCTGCCCTCCTGCGGCCAGCCGCTCACGATTTCCCCCGCAGGTGGGGCGACCTCACTGCCGTTGGTCGCCACAATGGCGGGCCTCTTCGTGGGCCGCATGAGAGGAGGAGGGGGCGGGACGGGCCCCCGCCGAGGCCCCACATCCCACGCTGGCGTCGTCACCGGACCTCGCGGCGGCCCCTGAAGCCTCCCCGCCATCTGCCCGTCGGTCTCCGTCGACGGCTGCCAAGGTGGTGGCTCGTGTCCAAGCCTCGTGATCTTGGCCTCCGCCAGCGTATAGGACAAGGTCAAGATCAAAGCCACGAAGAGGGACAGGAGGAGGCAAGGGCTGGGATGAGAACATCTGGCCCAAGGCGTAGGAGACATGCTTCGTTTCTCAGTGATGGAAAGATGGCTTCTGTCCGATGGTCTCTCTTTTCTGAGTCCCAAAGAGGTCAGCCGTGGTGACGCACGGGGCTCGAGTCTTATATTCACTCGATCGAGCTGCTCCTTTGACTTAAGTGGGATATTTTTTCAATTCTGAGGCGCCAAACGCTGTAGGGCTGAGGGCGAAGTAATCGGCTTTCTCCCGTCTTCACTCCTCCTTAAGAAAAACACAGCGTTGGTTTGGGAGTAGCTCGGTAACCCCGAGGCATTTGGACCTCGGTCAAATCGTAGCAAATCCGTATCTACTTTTTTTAAATTGAAATCCAAGGATTCGGGGATATTTAGCGGTGGCGTGACAGGGAGTGAGTACACAGACTATTTAAGACCCGAATATGACGACATATGGCAAAAATAACGACATCCAAGGAATTGAAGGAATTAATAACTTCATTTTAGAATCCAATTAGCATCTCTGTAAAGCACATCATGAAATAGTAACGTGGCACAATATTGATTAGACCAATGAGCAAAGCAATTTTAATGAAATTTGATGGTAAGTTATTGCAATATTTGACCCAACGTGTTGGCAATTCTTTATGCTTGACATTTCAGACACAGTAATATTTTGTAATGTATTTGTATTTTTTTTTGTTATATGCGAGCTATTAATAGGGTTTTACCCCTCCCGCGGTCGGACAGTGTTATCCTATATCCTTATCGTTCGTGAAAAAAATGACATCTTAAATTTATCTGTTCCATGTTTAATCCCTCTGATTTATTGGCATTATCTCTCCAACTGTAGTACGATGGGGGTAATAATACATTTTCAAGATCACTGCTAAAGAGACTTCCAATTTATGCAAGATATTTAAATTGTAATTTGACCTTCGCTTCGTGATTAATTCCCAGTCTAGCTGCTCTAATATTTTGGATACGCAACTAAATTTATCACAAAAACGTTTTACAACTCTACGTAACTCCTCTACGCTAGAAAAAAATGAAAATTATCATGCATAATCTCTTAAGGGATCTTGTATCCGGAATTTTATTTGCCACTTTTTGTTAATGTAGGGCT
Source organism: Hetaerina titia (assembly GCA_037158775.1). NCBI lineage: Eukaryota > Metazoa > Arthropoda > Insecta > Odonata > Calopterygidae > Hetaerina > Hetaerina titia. Next base: position 13,229,636 of record CM073775.1, read on the forward strand.
TTCCCTAAAACTTGTCTGTCTAATTCCTCTCGTTGAAATGAATAAATTTCGTTCACAGCTGTAAATATAGCAACCAACCAAATCAATGATTTACTAGATAATTTTCAGGCCGTGCAGGCCGGGTTAGTCAGGTGAGTAACGCGCTTGTCTGCTAATCCAAATGTCGCTAGTTCGAGTCCCGCAATGGTGCTGTTTGATTGTCGATCCCTGGAACATGGCTAATGACAAGCCAAAGTTAATCAATCTCCTAAGTGGCACATGAACCGCTAGTGACCAGGAGAACAAAAGGAAGAAATAGCTATGGAAAGAGAGGAAATCAAAATGAAGAAGTACAAGGAGACGAGAGGGTTATTGGGAGAATGGAGGCAGGAAAGAGGGCATTTTACAGAGATTTTTGACTGCAGAAAACCCTGATAGAGGGAAAATATCAGATGGGAGAAAGGGTCTAATGGACGAAAATAAGGGAGAAGGAAAAAATGCGGTATGAAAGAATGATTCATTGCAGTGCAGGGTGTCGGCGTATGTCTTGTTATGCGAACATTTGTCATGTAATGGTGTTGAGTCATATCCATCAATATTGAAAGGTACAATACCAAATTATGTGCCTTATATTATCTTTGTCCAGTAAATTCGTTTGCATTGTTTATATTTTCTGAGTTTATTTATTTTTAATCGTGTGTCCTATGTATAATATTCTTGCATTATTTTAAGAGCGACGCATGTATGTAAACATTTTTTTCTAAAAAACTGCATTGCGAATATATGAGAGTCGACCAGAAAGTTCGGCTTGGAGTGGAGATAGATAGGGCTAGAGCCACCATCATTTGTGCCTAAACGTCCCTGCACTCAGTACACATCCTGCTGTGGCACTGTGCAGATTGTGGGTCTCCTACTTCGCTCACTGCAATCTAAAAATGTGCCCTGCAATAAAAAATCGAGTTATGGAGTTGTGAAATGGGATCTGTGATAGAATTTTACCAACAAAAAACCAAAAGCCAATTGAAATTCATAGGCAACTTTATGAAGTGTACGGAGATGGAATAATGAGTGAAGGCTGAGTGAGTAAGTGGTGAATTCAGTTTAAAAATGGCCGCACCAATTTTCACGACGAGAACCGCAGTGGTCGATCTAGCCTTATGATAAATGAACTGACGGTGAAAATCAACAAAAAAAATCGTAAAATTCGCCAATTTACGACTGCCAATATCTCGCTAGATGTGACTTCTAGCACAGGATTTTGACAGAGACAGTGAATTGCAATCTTGTGTAAGCAAGTGGTTAAAATGTAAGGCAGTGGATTTCTTCAGAGACAGAATCGAAAAGCTTGTGAATCATTTTGATAAATTCCTCAATTGGAATGGAGACTCTGTAGAAAAATAGTTCAATAATATGCCGTTCAAATTTATACATTGTCACTAGGTCACATTTTCTTGTCACTAGGTTCATATTTTATTAAAACTAAATTTAATGTTAAATTTAATTAACTGTTAATTTTACAATCACTCAGTTACTTCTTATACCCTGATGAAGATGGAAACTGAAATATAGAAGTGAGTTATGTTTAGTTTTGTGTTAATCACTTTTTGTTTACCATTATCAATCGCTACTGTGCATCAAGAATATATATTAATAATATGTAATATGTACTCGTATTGAAAAGAGTTCAAACACATTGTCACATGTATACATACTATACATGTACATTATGAAGTGATTGACTAAACTGCTAAATGTTTGCGTTCAAGTAAATATTTTCGGGCGCTTTGCCTCGATTTTGTAATTATTGTATTTCGAGCGAGAGAAGAAAGAAAACTTGACGCACCCTTATTTTGTCTCAGAGGTTGAGTCTACACGTACCAAAATAATTTTTCTTGCCATAATAATTCCCTTGGTGTCTCAGGACTCAGATGTTCCGTATCTTATTAAAAATCTAAGTATTTTATGCTCGCTAGTTGAATCAAGGACCTTCCATCTTAATTCCTCCAACATACCTGACATGCTTTCATTCTTCTTTTAGTAGTTTTTAACAAATCTGATGGATTTTCTTTGAACATTCCAAATCTGAAATCAAATTTTTTTATGTACATGTTTGTATGGCCTTCCCTTTTTCGGTGTGGTAATTAACTCTGATATAATGACCTCTTCCGGCCGAAACCTATCTCATACGTCTGAAAATCAACTCGTACAAAATCTTCCTACCGCGTTTTCCTAAACTCGCGGGAATTCGCGGGAATGTCAACCAACCCAACTGCCTCGCTTCATTTCAAGTGCCTTTATGTCCTTTCTATCTCCTAATAAAGTATGCCTGTTCCAAATCCATCCATTTCTACGTCATGTTGTAATTCTTTGTCTAAGCTTGCTGGACTAACATCATTACCACATAGATACGCTAATTATTTTTCCATTTCACGTGAATCTTTTGAGACCCAATTAATTATTTTTCTTCTGTATATGTAATAATGCTTGCTTTTTTCCCTTCTTACTTCCTGATAGTGTTTTAAGCTCCTTGTGCAGTTCAGTTATTTCAACTTTCCTTTTTAAACTTACCATATAGTCGCACTGCGTCTTCCACCATGCGTCTTTGTTTAGTTAACCGCCTCGGTTTATTATGCATTCCTTATTACTGTTTTCTGCTAAACTATGAACTCAATTATTTTACATATTTCTCTCGTCTATCTTTCAAATTAGCTCCTCTATAATTGATAATTTATTTTTCCTTTTCCTATTTACTTAGCCTGTACTTTTGCTTGCTGTTTTCCATATCTCTTTTTTAATATGTTCCCATTTTTCTTGCACTTGTTTCCCTGTTCTCACTCATAATGTTCTCTGCGGTCTTTCTTCTTCTTTATCTTTTCATTTAGGTTAATTCCTCTTCTCTACCTTCTCCGCCTCTTATACTTCTCTCCTGCTTGTTTTCCATATTTTCACAATGTCTTCCACCACATTTCTTTTGCCCAGTTATTTTCCGACCTCATTTAATTACTTGCATGCATCTCTTAATACTTTCTCCTACATTGTTCAGTGATTACATTCTTCCATTGCTTTCTTTCCTCTGTCTTCAATTGTTCTGTTAGAAATCAATGTTTTCCCTATTTTTTCCCTTTTATATTTCGTACGGGTTTTTTTTACGGCTTTAGATATTCCGCAGTTTTGTATGTTGCCATTTTAAATATTTTGTAACCGACTCTCTGTCTTCACCTATATTTTTTTCTTTTGCCTCCTCATATTTATCTATCTTAACACATGAATTAATAACAATAACCATAATTGAGAGTAAATAATATATTTGTATATACTAAAGATACATTCTTCGTTTTTTTAATGTCTACGGAAAACTTGTCGTGTTTCAATGCATACAAACTTCATGGCTGTAAATTAAAAACCTCGGTAAGAGGAAAATAAATTTATTATAACATTGAAAAAAGTGGTCGACTGCACCGATGAGACAGAAATATAGTGTTCAAATCGCTTATAAGATGTCCAACAAAAGTATGCATTATTGAAAGGAAACCCGAGTATCAAAAAATAAACTGGGAATAAAATTGACCAATCGTGAGTTCAAGAAAACTGTACACAACCATTCAGTATATCCTTCAAACAGAGTGATTTCACTATGCCGCGATTTCCAAGGTAACTTCCGGTGAGACTTACGTGTCTTCCACGGTGATTTTCTTGTATTCCATGATGCTATAGCATCAAAAAACATGGTTTCTAGTTTGAATTTCCCGCGCGCGTGAAGAGATTTGGCAACACACCGAGCATCTCTCTTCAGAGCCGGCAGGGGGAGAGGGTGGGAGTGGGTGCACCTCACTTCGCTCGCTTGCAGACCGAAGGTTCTTTTCGACGCGAGTGGACAATAATTAACAGACAAGTAACGGTGCCAGGTTCTCGGTCTTTGGTTGGTGGCGTACAGCGTGCTTGTACGAAGAGACGCTCTTTCTCCGATTCGGGGTTCCTCTTCTTATCGTCTCTTCAAGTGAATCACGGAACAGACATGGAAGGAAGGGTGGGTGCTCTGGCGGTGATCGCACTAGTTCTCGTCACATCCGCCGGATCCAAGCCGCGCGCCCTCGGCTCGGGTTCGTCCACACTCGCAACCACCGATGGAATGGCGAACTTTGGTGCAACCACTTATAAGCAAGGCGGAACTGTGGAGAGCAAGAAAAACGACACCGAGTCTGGAGGAGTTGAGCTGTTTAGTTTCATTCACGGAAGGAGAGGCTGAGAGCTATTGGCTTTGACTGAGGTTCGTTTAGGTTTTTGTGCCTTCCACGACGGCATGGCTATGAATACATTTTTGGTAATTGACATGTCTGTTAAAAAGGCGTCTGAGGCCCTGTTTTGATTCCTGAGAGTTGAGCACCAAAGTTATTTTTTCTCCTCCAAAATCTCAAAATTTGTTGCTGTTGTGGAGAGAATTCAAGGCCCCACCCATGAAACCCGTTGATTAAAATGGATCCCGAAACTATGTTACGCTTTAAGCCTCTCACAAGATCTCCAAATCCGTTCTCCACCCACATACCTTCATGATATTGCCCTCATTCCACCCTTTCCAAATTCTTTTTGGTTTACATTACATTGGTATTCCATCGGTGTATCCAAAATCCCTACATTATTTTTGCCAAAATTTTATTTTCTCGCAAAATCAATTATAATTAATGAAACCAATCCAGCAGTCATTACGAAACGTTACAAAAGCGCAGAATCAAGTGATGTTAGTTTAGATTCTGTGGTTTTTTGGCCTTGATTCTTGAAGTGATACCCATACAGAATGCCTTGTATTGTGTTTTCGAGTGATTTCGGCCTGGGTGATCTGGGAGATTAGTTAAAAGGGATACCCTGAAGATCAAGATTTTTTCATCAGCCAAGTGAATGCTATCCCGGAGGTTGCATGGAATTTGGTTGCCGACCTAACATCTCCGATTTATATATCATTGCTTAAGATCCTCGTTCAAGTGCTAATTAGTTGATTTATTCTTCAGAATTAACGATAAATTGCGACATTGTTCGTGCAAAATGGAAATTATGTAATTTTTTGTAATATTTCAGGAACAACATCTTTATCGATCTACTTTACTTATATTTACAGTCATATTAGAGTTGTTTTTCATAAAAGATAAATTCTGTTATTATCATGGACAGAGTCAATAGAGATGCTACTTGGAAAGTAAAATAAGTTCATCCATGTTATTCTTAAAACCAATCACGATTTCCTTCACATAAAATGAAATAATTCAAGATATTTATTTTGTGTGGAGAAAAAAAGCAGTTATTTTAAATACGGGGATATTTTTTGAATGAAATACAAGGATGAAGTGTGTATTTTTGTTTGGTAGATCATAAAAATTTCATTAAAATTGAATACCAAAAATTAAAATTCTGTAATTTTCACAAATCCCAAATCCACCTTTACGTTGCAGGCGTAGTTACAACTGAATCTTACATGTTTAATATATGTTTATGTAAATACCTATGTGTACGTGATGTGTGTATGAATACATATATGTATGCGTGTGTGTGTATGAATACATATATGTATGCGTGTGTGTGTATATATATGTATGTATGTATATATATATATATATATATATATATATATATATATATACATATATATTATTATTAGGTAATCTACCGGTTAAGGTAGGTTTTTGGATGGACACAACTATCAAATAAACATTTTGTAACTCCCCACCTAGCAAACTAATCTATATCAGGTCCCTCTTCATCTCGGTGTACTTCTTTCCTCCCTTCATCCCGTCCAACATCCCTATCCTGTTCCTACCCTTACCACGCTTGCCAAACATTCTCCCCTCTATTACCCTCTTCAACATTCCACTACCGCTCAATACGCCTTTCATCCATTTTTCCTGCCTCCATAGGTTTTCTCTCAACAAACCCCTCTCCTCCCCCACCATTTCTAGTACTTCCTCATTTGTTTTCCTTTCGGTCCATTTCACCTTCTCCCTTCTTCTCCATACCCACATTTCAAAAGCCTCCAATCTACGTCTACCCTCCTGCTTCAGCGACCACGTTTCCGCGCCGTATCAGAGTTTTTACGAGTCTTGTCTTAACATCCCTACTCAACGTCCCCGTCATCAACTCCCTCCTCTTTGAGAAAGCCTCCTTGCCTAGCGCAATTCTTCTCCTTACGTCCCTACCACTTTGACCGTGTTGGTCCAAAACACTTCCGAGACATGTAAACTGCTCTACCTGCTCTATTCTTTCCCCGCCTATTTTAATATTTAGCTTAGCCTTTTTCTTTCTAGAAAATCGCATAACCTTTGTTTTATTAATATTGATTCTCATCCCATATTTATCGCACTGAACCTCCAATTCCCTCAACAGTGCTTGCAACCCCTTGGCTGACTGAGCAACTAATGCTTGGTCATCAGCAAACCTAACCGATTTTACGAATTCCCCTCCGACTTTCATTCCTACCTCCAGTTCTTCCCATGCGTCTTTAATCATTTCCTCTACATATACGTTGAACAGTACCGGTGACAATGGGCAACCCTGCCTTACACCTCTTCCTAACACTGCCCATCCGGACTCTCCGTTCCCCACTCGCACCTGAGCAGTCTGAGACATGTACAGGTTGCGGATCAGTCTCCTGTCCCTCCAATCCATTCCTATTTTCTACAATACACGCATTAATTTTTCCCAATTCACTCTATCAAACGCTTTTTCGAAATCTACAAAACAGGCAAAAACGTCCTGATTGTATTCTATATTTCTCTCGACTAGTGATCTCATTACTGCAATGGCATCACGCGTACCTCTTCCTTTCCTGAACCCAAACTGATCATCCCCTAAGTAATCATTTGCCTTACTCTCTATCCTTTTGTTGATGATCCTGAGAATAACTTTAGCTGCGTGGGATATCAAACTTATTGTTCTGTAATCCTCACATGACGAAGCCTTTGCCTTTTTTGGAATAGGAACTAACACCGATCTCACAAAATCTTCCGGCCAGATTCCTTCCTCATAGATACTACGAATCAGTCCATATATGGCCTTCTTCCCACCTTTCCCTAACCATTTCAACATTTCTACAGGAATATTGTCCACCCCCACAGCCTTGTTTGCTTTCATCTCCTATAATGCCCTTTCTATTTCATCGTCGAGTATGCCTGGACCTAAGCTATCTTCTTCTACCTCATGTTCCTTTTCTATGTCTAACCTTGTCGGCCTAAGTTCTTTACCATACAGTGTTTCTATATATTCCTTCCATCTCTCTTGGATTTTTCCTGGTTCAACTATTATCTTACCCCATTTATCTTTAACTGTTAGCACAGATCTTGCCTTCTTACTTCCCGATAATAACTTAACCTTGCTGTATAGAGCACCAATTTCACCCTTCTTCTGTAGACTTTCCATATCCTCGCATTGCGTTTTCCACCATTCTTCTTTTGCTTTATTTGTGGCCCTTCTCAATTTATTGTTTAACTCTTTGTACTTCATTTTGCCTAACTCTGTGTTTACATTTTTCCATCTTCTTCTCTCGTCCATCTTTGCAATCATCTCATCCGTTACCCATGGTTTCCTTATCCTTTTCCCGTTAACGGTTCCTATAGTGTCTTTAGCGGCTACCAATATCCCTTTCTTGATACATTCCCATTTTTCTTCGATAGCACTCAGTTCTTTACCGTCATCCATCATTTTCTCTACAGCCTCCTGATACTCCTTCTTCGTTAATTCATTTACTGCTTCTAAATTCCATTTTTTAACCCGCCGCCCTTGCCTTATCTTCTTGAAACGAACATTACATTTCATAACAACTAAATTGTGGTCAGAGTCCGCATCCGCTCCTGGGAAACTGTGCGAATTTATCACACTGTTCCTAAACCTGTGCCTAACCATAAAATAATCTAACTGATACCTTTCTGAGTCACCTGGCATTTTCCATGTATACCTACGCCTTTTGTGGTGTCTAAACCATGTGTTGGTGATGACTAACCCCTGTCTCCTGCAGAATTCAATTGCTTTCTCTCCGCGTTCATTCCTCGTGCCTAACCCATAGTACCCCACCTCACCACCATCTCTTCCTTCGCCTACCGTCGTATTCCAATCCCCCATCACTATCAAATGTTTCCCTGCAGGAACACTCGCGATGATATCCTCTAACTCATCATACATCCTATCGACTTCTTCCTCCTTGTGGTTGCTCGGTGGCATGTATACCTGAATAATGACCAAGTTCGTCGGCTCTGCTTTAATCTCTACGAGTAAAATTCTATCTGTCGCTTGCTCTATGTTGACTACGCTTCTTCCTACCCCTTTATTTAAAATTACGGCAACCCCTCGTTGGCTCTCGTCCCCGCCGCTGTATATTACTCTATAATTGTCACTCCAGTAATCCCCGCTATCCTTCCATCTCACCTCGCAGATGCCTAAAACATCTATGTTACCTCTTTCCATCTCTCGCTTAATATTTTCTAATTTGCCTCTCCTCAACATTGTCCTGACGTTCCAGGTTCCTATTCTTACTACTTTCGCCTTCTTCTGAGTCTTCTGTCCTGCTGAAGTTATTTCTTCCCTGCAAGGGTTTCGTGGGATGACGACCGCGGAAACCTTGCCTCTCCCGCTGCCGGGCACGACACGGCCTCTTGGGCCGAGTCCCGTAGTTGCCAGGACTCATATTATCTATAGTGCCCATCATTATATTCTTGGGAATCATAATTGAGGTGGTTTCCCGTTGCCTTCCTCATAAGAGGGTAATAAGAGGTAATAGAGTGGAGAATGTTGGGCAAGCGAGGAAAGGGTAGGAACAGGATAGGGATGTTGGATGGGATGAAGGGTGGTCAGAGGTACACAGAGATAAAGAGGGACCTGATGTAGTTCAGGTTGCCGGATTGGGTTTTGCCGGATTTGGTATCTCTTTACATACCTCTGTTTCATACTATAAAGGTTAGATTCCAGTTTTAGTATAGCTCAATTTTAGCCATCGATGAGCCATCAGAAGTTCAATAAAATATTTTTTCTAAATATTAATAAGAGATTCGTCGGATTATTATTTTCGTTAATGTTACAGCCTTTTAGAAAAAGCGCTGGTTTTATTTCATGAATAAATTTGTTTGTTGAATTAGAAAAAATGATAAATGAATCTTTGTATTCAATGCTTAAGTGCTGATGGAAATGATTGGCACGTAGCCCTTCATGCGAACGAACCCATTCGGGTCAAAAGGAAGATCTAGAGTCTTAACGGTTTACTTCTCGTTTGGTACACGTTGGGTAGAAGAAATAAAAAATTGCGATGCCAGCCAATCGGAGAATGTAGATCACATTTCCATTTGGAGAGCTGCAGCAGAGTCGTTCGGAAAAAATTTAACGCATTCAGTCTGTGCCAGGAGAGAGACTTCAACGCTCGTATGCTTTGTTTTGTGAGTGGAGATATCTTCAGTCTGGCGAAGGGGGCGAAGTGATCGGCAGGATATTTTAGTGAAGTGCGATAAACCGTGGAGTTGAAAGATTTACAAGGGATAGGAAATTCGTGAATATACCGCACCATTGCAACGACTATTAAATAAATATCGATATCGCAAAATGAATACCTATATGGGTTTCTTCATCCTGTCCCTGACGATTCTCCTTTACATCTCCGAGATTTCGCCACACCCGCCCGTTGGAAAAGCGGCATTTGTCGGTTCTCCAAGAGCTTCTGACACAAATCTGATGGAAGCCAAGGCCATGGGTACAATGTCGTCCAAGTCGGTAGGCGGAAGTGACCCTGTGGTGGAAGCCATCACGCCGCCGGTAGGAGTGGCTTTGAAGCCGGCAGAAGTTGGTGGAAACCCTCCGTCCTTCGGTGCTCGTGGAGGTTACAAAGGCGATCAATTGACTTTCCCGGAACAGCCGTTGAAGCCGACGAAGAAGCCCACTAATGACACTGGTGTCGAGCATTTTTTCTTCATTTCGGGAAAGCATTGAACCTTAGTACTTTCTGATAATAGTGTGCTATTGGCTTTGTTTTGCCAACATATCAGTGATTCATACATTCCTGTATGTCGTGAATCTGTGAACCCAAACTAGTAGGGGTGTATAAATAGCCGAAAATTCAGTTGGTAAGCTGGCTTCCCATTACAGTAACAAGGTAGTTACTAAAACCATTATTATTTATTTTTTGCATGTATTATTTAATTAAAAAAGTTTCAATTGCATGTGTTTACTTTGTATTATGCATCAGTCATATTTAAGGAATTAAATTTATTTATGGCTAATTATTTCTATCGACTTTAATCAAATTTATGGAAGTCATAATTAATATTAGACTGAGTTTTGCGGCCCTTATGAAAACTAAAATTTACGGCACAGCAGTTTTTCATTTCCGGAAAGTAAGCACTTAATGCTCCATGCTTAAAATGTTCACTTCTATTGAGTCTTAAAATTATGACTTTACCCATTTATTAAAGAGTAGGGGATAGTATTCATTTTAAAATTCTTAATAAATAGATATTTTCTAATACTTTGTAATGTAATATGTTTACTACTGAAAATCAATCTTATCTCTAAAATGAAATAACATGTGATAGTTGGAGGATTATTGAAATACCCACAGTAAACCTAATTTCCTCTTATAATTATAGACGGATTGATGACATTGGCATAATGAAAAACATGTGGTAGGGATAAAATTAAGCGGGGAGTTAATTAGCTAAGAAACAGATAGATTTAGGCAGAGCAGATACCCATAGGATTGATGAAATTGCTGATAGCATGGAATAGTTTTGGATAATGGAATGAAAATCGTCAATAACAAGATTACATATCAAAATATGAGGACAGTAGGCAGATCATTAGTAGTCTACAGGAGTTTTTTTTAAGGCAGTAAAGGGTAAAAGGAGAATGAAAAGTATCAGAGAAAAAAATTTGTAGGAGATATTAAAAAAAAGGAGGCTGAGTTGATTCATGGGACGTATAAAAGAGATGAGGAAGACTGATAGCAGTGAGATTGCTGGGTAAGTAGATTGCTAGTTAAATTGAGGAAAAAGGCATTTTGGAGATGATGGTAGGTAGAATGTATGTGGCCTTGGAAAACGATTATTTAATACAAAATTGAAGTGCTCTGTGCAATACTTTCATCTGAGTATTCTTTTTTTTTACAAGTACACTTTATAAATTCTCTGCAAACAGTTTCAATTTGGTGTACATTTCAGTTTCCATTCTGTGTAATGTATGCAGTTTTAAGCTACTTGTAAACTCTTTGGCAGCTTTGAGAAACGGGTCCCTGGAGTCTAAAGTTGTCGCGGCTCGTACTTGTGCCTTAGATAAGAGTTGGGTAATGTTTTTGTAGGAGTAATCAAAGCACTTGCTCTTAGTTCTAGACTGGTATTGATAAATTGAGTTAATATCACCCTGCTGATATTCGTTGTCGGAAAGAAGGATGAGACTGGTAAAGGAATTGGCTGCAACTTAACGGTTACTCTGAGTTCACTAATCACAGAAATATTTCTTTTTTAGTCTCAGACAGCCTATGGTTTAACACATGTTATATAAATACAACCATATTTGATAACAATAACGATCAATGCGCCCTGCATTTATATATATATGTTTGAATGCACGTAACGCTCAGTTTCCACTTATAGTACGTGGTGCGAAATAATCCAATTTGTTTTTATTTCTGTTTACAGTGAAATTTTTCTTGTCAAGTTTGTTGCAAAGATTTTAGGAAGAAGTAGGGGCCCTAATGCCTGCTTATATTCTTCTATAGTCTCAACAACACCGCTAAAAGACTTAAAGAACAAGCATTATGTATGATTTCTTTATTTTGTTTTTAACTCTTAACGAACGTATCGTACAACCCAGTTCCAATTTTTCTTATCCATAGATGACAGCAAACCATCACTAAAATTATGACATTGTAAAAAATATAAATTCTTATTAAATCATACATTGTCCAATTTTAAGAAACAACTAACTCTATGAAGTGTTACTTCTGGAAACGTTGCAAAGTGAAATAAATTCCTAGTAACCTTAAAAACTCAAATTAATTCAGCCAGATTACGACCGATGACTCTGAAATATTTTGATGCTCTAATTGAGAGTTCATAAATCATCAAGGACTTCTAACGTAGGCATGAGCACGAGAGGATATTTCTACTTGACTAATACTTCACATCGATAACTTCATTTTTCCCTGGAATCGAACAGAGCAACAGATGTCCTCTATACCGCGATAATCAGCGAGCCAGTATTTGTGTGTAATCAGAGCCTTTGTCCTACCCCATTTCAATTGGGAGGAATCCTCTTTCTGGTCATTAGCTGCTGTGAAACCATTAGCAGCACGTGAAAAGGATTTGATCTTTTTACCTGATGTGCAAATTTAACGCGTCTCGGTGGTTAGTGCAAAGTGAGCTCTGTTTAAGAAATAACTCTCACTAACATTTCGTTAAAATTGATGCTGACCTAGGTGATTTTTTGCATTCGCACATAGTACGAAATTAAGAGTAATAAATATAAATTAAAAGCATTAAATTTAAATAAATATAAAACCTGCCAACCTATGCAAAACTTTTATTTTCCCACTGTCTTAGCTTTTGACTAAATTTCCTCTTTTTTATTAATCCCAATTTGTAAAAGTTCAAATCAAAATTTTTGAAATGTTGTCAAAAATTTTAAAAATTGTGAAAGTTGATTATTTAATGATATCATACGTCTACCCTCTTTTTAATACCCATCGGTTCTTACACTAATTGATTCCGGGCATATGACCTTAGTGCCCTTTCACTTCAAACAGGCCATGTGAATGATTAACTTACTCAACATTACTCACTTTTAATAAAGCAAAAGGGAACGTACTACGGCCGAATGAATGCAATGAATACAAGTTACCCAAAGCCGTACTCTTGGGGGCACTAGTTAGGGGACACGTGATTTTTCCCCCGTAAACCCTGAGTGCGTGTGTGTCTGCGACTTGCGACGGTCAATTTGTACTGCATATACCGGAGTGAAGGAGTGCGTGTGGTTTGGTTTGCCTTGTCTGAGTGTGTGGTCCCTGGCGAGGGGTTTTTTCCCCCGTAAACCCTGAGTGCGTGTGTGTCCGTGACTTGCAACGGTCAATTTGCACTGCAAATACCGGAGTGAGAGAGTGTGTGCAGTTTTTTTTTTTTTTTATCCTTATTCTTTGCACCCTCCCCCGTGTCCCCTAACTAGTGCCCCCAAGAGTACGGCTTTGGGTAACTTGTATTCATTGCATTACTCACTTTCCTCGTCACTCCTCCTCACTCATGCTGATCTAATTAAGAAAGGCACAAAAAACTATTTGTTTTAACTATAATATTTTATTGTTGATGATGCGTTTACGTAAATCGAAACCCGTCACATTTTTTTATTGGATAGCACGGAACTGTGCCAATTGCTTTCCATTCTCTATCCATCTTTTGTTTTAATAGCTACTTTGCTATGGTATTATTAAAGGGTTTAATTTATTGAAGTTGCAGTTTTATGGGAGGCGAACGAGAGCTAAGGTCATTTGCGCCAAAGAGAATGGATGGGAAAGGAAGAAGGGTGGAGAGAAACACGGCGTCGGTATTAGCCTACTCATAGCGGAAGGCGCCAAAGAGTCCACAGCTAAACGTCACATCCGACGGACGTCGTACTCACTCAAAGTGCTCTCCACCAAGCACCTCAAGTAGAGATCGGGATACCACTGAAAAATGTCTGCCGTTTTCAGGATTCGAAATCGGGCCCTCTTGGTGGGAAATCAGTACGTTAGCCACCACACTATCCAATTCCCTTTAAACTATTTAATTTGTCAACGAAGGTAATGAAATGACAAATAGGTTCTGCTCCCGAGCACGGTCTTCTAATTACTATGCTTCCAATGCTAATAAAAGCCAATATTTTTGGAAGCTTCCGTAATGAAATTTGAGCGTTTGAGATGAAATTACAACGTTCACATCATATTTCAAAGGCAAAAACTGTCTTATGAGGCTTGCAGTTTGTTTACCGGAATCGTATTCATTGGTCAGGCGAAATATCGTGGCTTACATTGGAATCGTCGGAGTTGTTATTGAGATATTATTTATCAGGTGAGTGTTACTTTTGGTTGCATCAACCTGAAGAGTAATGAATAACATTTTACACACAATAATATAAAATAATTAATAGTTTTAGCCGTTTTCGATGCGTTAGCGTTTGTCCACCAAGGGATCATAAGTAAATCGTATACGAATTTGTAAGTAACTGTAAATGATGAAAAAAGACACTTTGCTTTTCCACATAGAGCGTTTTTATTACGACATATGTTTCGTTATAGCGTAGCATCTTCAGATCTATTCACTTAAAGATATTACCTTGTATCAAAACCTATGTCGTAATAACAATACTCGATGCGAAAAAGCAGTGTATCTTCTTTTATCATGAAGGATTTCTACCTAGTTACGTGTGAAACTGTGTTATTTAATAAGTGTAAAAATAAATTATTTAAAAAATAAGACCTTTTTATAAAGTTAACTCGCATATTTAAAGTGTTAATACGTAGTGCATCTTAAATGTCGCTTCAAGAGAAGATATACTTAAACTGTATGCAAATTTAGAACTAGACCTTCCCTAGAAAGCTGCTGAATCCGCCCTTCATCCCATCTTTTCCCTCCTTTATTAAAATTATATTAGGAATTCAATTGATAATATTTGTTAAAAAAATTAAATTCTAAGTTTTAATATAAATACTTGAAAATGCTCATTGTAAAAGAGCGAACAGCTACTGGCAAGTACAAGAGTCGACTTAAGGTATTCAAACGGTTTAATACGCACACGTGTTGCACCTGATCTCGAGTCTGAATTTTGTCGGAAGGACCACATTTCTAAAACTGAGCGAGTGCGTCTTTTCCTTATTGCCTCTCGACCAATGGGAGGATACCTCGTTCCCTTCACCCAATTAAAACGCTATGAGAACGCTGATTCTTTTTTTTCCAATTTGATTTTAAGGTGACTTTCTCTCTCTTAAGACGGTTTCGCCTTCAAGGACATTGCTGGTTATAATGGCGAATCTTTGAGGTTCTCAGCCGCTTGGTTTCAAAGAAACGGATTAAAGTTGGGGAAATGCGAACAAAATGACGTAACCTTTATGATAATCATGTGGAGGTTTTGGGTCAATAAAAGCGTACGAGAGACCGTATCAGGTACCTGATGCGTGTCGTAGCATTACATTTCCTTGACGTCGAACCAGAACGAGAACCCTCACATCACTAACCCCTTCTACCTCCCCCTTATGTCCTGATCACCCCCTCCCTCTTAAAAGGGTACGCATTCTGTGAACTTCCTTGGTGTTCAACCTGATGATATCATTATGTAACAAAACGGTCGGGTGGAATTGTTTTCTTGCGGATGTGCAATGTTATTTCTGCTATTTAAATCATGGAGTTCTACAGAATACACCCGCCAGTAGCCTCTGTCATTTGCTCATAAAAATTTGAACTAGTTCATCTACAATTATGGTGGTAGTCAAAAAAAGAAGGTGATGTTTAAAAGGAAGGTGATGTTCAAAAAAAGGAAGCTTTATGTTTTCTTCATCTGGTTTTGTACATCGATCAAATGTTGTAACAAATTTCATGCAAACGTGGTTTATTTACAATTTCTACTCAATTTCTCTATATTGGTGGGTACCTACGAGTATATGTATGGTTTCCTCAAGCGAATCAGTCCCAAATGGAACTGTAGTAGAACGTAATTCTTATTAATTACGCACCGTTCCACAGCATGTGCCCAAGTACAAGGACAAAAAGGATTGGTGGTAATATTCTAACACGTTCAGCATAAAATTGATTTTATACATCGCGGCTTTATTCAAATTTAATATAACTTTTCGGTTTGAGCGATTTAAAACTACTACATCTGTGAAAACAGGAAGCATTTCGGATAAAATTGAAATTTTTTTATAAGTTGAAAAAATTGCATCACCGTGATATTTTATTCGAAATTGTAAGCATTGACACAATAGGCTAAGTTCAAAAGTCCAAATCGATTAAGGTAATCCGCCAAAAAACATCAAGCCTTCTACATTGATTACATTGGTATTATTTGATTTATCTAATTATAGTTGTATTTAGAAATTTATTCACTTCACAAGTCTTAGAATTCGTCCGGGTTGACTACGAGGGGATCGGGATGGTGTGGAGGCTAATAGGCGGTACAAGGCCTCCACCCGAGAAGACCCGGGTTCAAATCCTAGAGATAACATATATTTTTAGTGGTATCCCGATCCCTACTTGAGGTGCTTTGTGGAGAGTACTTTGAGTGAGTACGCCATCCGTTTTATGGGATGTTAAACTGCGGACCCTTTGGCGCCTTTCGGCAAGAGTAGGCTAATACCAACGCCGGATTTCTCTCCACCCTTCCTTTCCCATCCACCCCTAATGGTTCAAATACCCTTAGCTGTCGATCGCCTCCCCAAAACAAACTACAAAAAAACGAGTTGACTAAGTCGCGGTTTGGTTATTTTTACCGTTATTTAATATTTAGAAATATAAAATACCGAACGTTAAATTTTACCCGCACATGATTGTACATGACAATTACTGAAAGTTTTATACTATTAAATGTGATTTCTCGGATAGCCGGGAGCAGACGTTCCTTTTTTCAGAGCCTTGCACCCACAAGAGGAAGTAGGTCCTGTCACCCACGCGGTGATGGGTGACCGCCTTCTTGCCACCGGGTGCTCGCTGCGAGGTCAGAAAGTTTTCCGGTCCCTCGAGCCACGAATTTCCCTGACACAAGTCCAAATAGGAAAGTAGGTGACTTCTCTTGCCAAAACAAAAGGAAGGGAGAATTTGAATTCAAATATGTGGGATAGTTCATTGATCCTAATAATAAAGGGGCACAAGCCACTCATAATTAATCTTAAAATGATGTCATTTTTTAGCCCTAACCCGCTCATGGGTTCTGTATCAGTTTTTCCACCTTTAATTCAGGGTTGAGGTAATGTGCTGAAAAGTTTATTATCAGTTTTTTGCTTGGTGTAAAAAATATTTTTTACCATTATGAATCTGACAGAATGATACCGTACTCGGAATTATAGAAATAGATATTGTGCCAGTTATTTCATTCATTAAGCTGAAGGAACCATTGCGAGGAGCTCGATTGTAATCACCACTATCCATTACACGGAATAATTTGTCAATTACTGCATTCCTAAGGCAAGTAGGAACCCTCGATTCCAATTACGGATGCGTAGTTAAAGATGGGAACGTAAAGTTTAATTCACCATGGAGAGCTTAATGCCATCTACATTTGGCAGTGAGTTAGTCTTCCTCCGAATGACACGAATAGCCTTGCAGAGGCCTATCTGCTGACTCATATTAACTGAACTGACTTGGGGCAGCTAGTTTAGTTATCACCAAGCTAAGGCCAAATATTGCCTATTTATCTCCCATCAGATTGAAGACCACGGTAAAGTAATTCCTGGGAAAGGCGCCCGTTTACTCATTTAATTATCCAAAGGTGCCGTTGAGATTACATCGGCGTGGCTCATAGCCTCTACCACAGCGTGGATGGCATAGGTTCCCGCTCACTGCCAGCAGGGTGAGCGCCATTAGCGCTTGGGCCCCGCTAGTGTCCGCGGGCAGTCGACACCACGAAGCGAGCCATTTCGAGGGTTTCGATACCTGTCCTTCGCAGAGGCTGGGATCTCGTGCGACGACGTCGAATTTCCCGCGGACGTACGCTGTTCACTCGGGAAGTTTACCGGGAGATGGGTTCGAGTCCATCCACATTGGTTACGGGCACAAGTGGCGGGGGGTGGCATTCCAACATGGTTTTTCCCCCTTGGAGAGATAAGTCGTCCTAGAGGGAGTGAGTGGATTGCCTTGCCGAGACATGTCACCATTCCTCCACGATGCGCTTCCCAAAAGAGGGGTGGAAGTCAAAGGAACTCTACAGATCGGCCACTTAGCTCGACGAGAATTATAAAAGGAGATCATCTTATATTGAAAGAGAGCTGAATCCAGAATGAATGGCGTCGAATCTTTACTGTGATAAATTGAATGGCGGTGGGGTAGTTATGTTGTGCCACTACTACATGTATCCATATATTATAGGTAATCTGCCAGTTAAGGCAAGTTTTGGATAGATACAAACTACTAAATAATCTCTTGCCTCTCTTATCAAAACATAGCCCAGCATCCTATTATGCAACAAGCCCCGCTTAATCTCCATATACTTCCCTCTTTCTTTCATTCCATCAAATCTCCATTTCCAATTACCGCCCCTTCCTCCTAACATTCTCCCCTCTGTAACAGTCTTCAACATCCCATTGCCAATCAATAAGCTCTGAATCGGTCTTCCCTTCCTCATTTGGATTTCTTCCAACAATCCCCTCTTCTACCCCACCATACCTAGCACATACCAATTTGTTTTTCTTTATGTCCACTTCACCTTTTCCATTCTCCTCCACACTCACATTTCAAAAGCCTCCAATTTATGCTTATCATCCTGCTGCAATGGCTATGTTTTCGCACCGTACATAACTACACCCCACATGAAGGATTTACCGAAGCTTTTCTTAACATCCTTGCTCAACGTCCCTGTCATCAAATCCCTCCTCCTTGTGAAAGCCTCTTTGCCGAACGCAATTCTCTTCTCTTTACATCCCTACTAATTAGAACATTTTGGTGCAAAACACTTCCGAAATACGTAAACTGTTCCGCCTGCTATAGTCTTTGTCCTCCTATTTCAACGTTTAACTTATTCTTTCTCTAACCTATCTGGAAAACCACAAAACTTTTGTTTAATTTACATTTATTCTCATTCCATATCTATCGAACTGAATTTCTCATTCACTCAGCAATGTTTGCAACCCCTAGCCTGACTAATTAACTAGTGCTTGGTCATCAGCAAACCTAACCGATTTTACCAATTCCCCCCCAACTTACATCAATATATATATTTCTGTCTCCAGTTCTTTTCATTCCTCTTTAATCATTTTCTCCACACACAATTTGAACAGATTTCAGTGTAAAGTACATTTTCTCGATAGCTCAAGTGGTTAGAGCATCCGCACGGCAAGTGGAGAGATCCGATGTTCAAGTCCCGGTCGAAGAAAATATTTTTACATTTGTGATCTGCTCACATCCGCCTTCCCCACCTCTCTTGTGTTCGTCCTTCATGTGTGTTCCTTTCCCATTTCCTTATCTCTATTTCTATGTGAATGAATATATTTTTTTATAGAAAGATTAGGTTGCTGGATTGGGTTTTGTTTGGAGTTATAAAATGTTTATTCGATAGTTGTGTCCATCCAAAAGCCTACCTTAACCGGTAGATTACCTTATAATAATAATATATATATTTACCCAGTAATCAACCCGAAGGTCGGTTTAGTAGGTGATGGTAGAGCTCACCCATGTACTAAGCCCGACGGCGTGTGAATATTCACACATCAGGGTAGGGGGGGCCAGTTCCTTTCCCTGTGCCGGTTATGGTATCCCAGGAAGATCTGGTACCCGAAAAATCAACTAGCTTGGGTGGAGCTGCAGGTGCCCAAAGTGCCTTGCCCGGGAATCGAACCCGGGACCCTCCGGTCAGTAGTCCAACGCTCTACCCACTAGACCACCGCTACCCACTCATATATGTATTCATGTATTTTTTCTACATAAATATAAAAATTCTATATATATTTCCACATTTTTGTTTTTTTTTTATTTTATTTTTTTTAATTTGGATGGACACAACTATCAAATAAACATTTTGTAACTCCAAACAAAACCCAATCCAGCAACCTAACCTACGTCAGGTCCCTCTTCATCTCTGTGTTCTTCTTTCCTCCCTTCATCCCGTCCAACATCCCTATCCTGTTCCTGCCCTTTCCTCGCTTGCCCAACATTCTCCCCTCTATTACCTTCTTCAACATTCCACTACCGCTCAATACGCCTTTCATCCATTTTTCCTGCCTCCATAGGATTTCTCTCAACAAACCCCTCTCCTCACCCACCATCTCCAGTACTTCCTCATTTGTTTCCCTTTCGGTCCATTTCACCTTCTCCATTCTTCTTCACACCCACATTTCAAAAGCCTCCAATCCAAAAACCTACCTTAACCGGAAGATTACCTTATAATAATATACACATTTACATATATGCTTGTATATATACATATATTTATAACAGTGTCAGTGATATAGTGGAAATGAATGATGGATGAGGGAAAAGTGAGTGTAATTTTGCAAAACTCTGATTGTCCTCTTATAATATGACTCGTGGGGAGGGAGAAGAAATTAACATTTCAATAGAAGTATTTTTAAATTGACAGTTATTTCTAAACCGTAATTGCTTTCTCTCCCACAGTGATTAGTTCGAAAATAACACTGCAATTCTTTTCAAACTGTTTTACAGCGATACATATACGTTGTGGTGTAGACAACGATAACTACATGGAAAAACCCTCTTGCTAGCTTGCAGTATCAGTTTATGTTAACACCTAGTGATCAACGTGCTTTATGAGCCTATCAAATTTCGCGTAAAAAAATGAAATAAAGTGTGTGAAATGTTAACAAAGGCCTATGGTGAGTCTGCTATGAGTAAATAAAGAGTTTACGAGTGGTATAAGCGTTTACAAGAAGGCCGTGAAGACCTTCAAGATGACGAACCCCCTGGACGCCCAGCACATCAATAATCGATGAAAACGTGGAAAAAGTGAAAGAAATGGACATGAACGATCGCCGAATCACAAGTAGAGAGGTCGCTGATGATGTTGCCCTATTGATTCGATCATTTCATGACATTTTTACTAATTTTTTGGGTATGAAACGCGTGGCAGCCAAATTCGTTCCAAAATTGTTGAATTTTGAACAAAAACAGCGGCGAATGGAAGTTGCTCAGGAGTCACTAAATGAAGTCAACGACGATGCAGAATTACTCAAACGTATTATAACAGATGACAAAATATGGGTAACGAAACATAAGTTTATAGATATGACGTTGAAACTAAGGCTCAATCATCCCAGTAGAGGCATTATGGCTCGCCAAGACCGAAAAAGGTTCGACAAGTGCGGTCGAATGTGAAGGTTATGCTCACTCTGTTCTGAGATTTTAATGGCATAGTGCTTCATGAATTCATGCCGCCAGGTCAAACGGTCAATAAGAAGTACTACCTACAAGTTCAACGCCTTTTGCGTGAAACAATCCGAAAAAAACGCCCGGATCTGTGGAAAAACAATTCATGGCTTTTGCTCCACGATAATGCACCAGTTCACACTTCATTGCTTGTTCGGGAATTTTTGGCCAAAAACAATACTGTAACGATGCCCCAGCCTCCATATTTGCCAAATATTGATGGCTCCGTGTGACTTCTTCCTATTTCCAAAAATTAAGAGAACCTTGAAGAGCCGCCGTTTTACAGCCGTAGATAACATTAAAAGCGCATCGCTGAAAGAACTAAAGGCCATCTCACAGATCGAGTTTGAGAAGTGTTTCGGGGATTGGAAGAAGCGCTGGCACGAGTGCATAATCTCCAATGGGGATACCTTGAAGGTGACAACATCAATGTATAAGAACAAATAAATATTATTGTCCGAAAAATTAAAATTCTCATTATTTTTTAACACACCTCGTATGTACTTTCTAAATTAGGTTAACTAAAGGAATACATAAAATGACAGTTAAAACAATCTTAATAAGTCAATAATCGATAAAGTGCGTAAGAGTCACAATTTTTTTTTAAAGGAAAACTGTTTTAAAGAGACCAATGGTTAATAGACATAACAAAGGCCTTGAACGCCCAGGATTAACATGCATTCCTTCAAAAATCTCCTTTGCCGAGCTCAACCAAATCGTGACTAGTCTTCCAATCCTAAATGCCTGTTCTGAAACCTCATCTTGAATGGGTTCTGTAATGCATTGCAATCCGAAAATTTGGAAATCCCTTTACACTGGGACGCTAATAGTATCCTGGATGGTAAATGTCAGCGTCCGTGAGGGAAAGTAAATCTGCAAAAGGACTCTGATGACGAGTTAGTTTTTAATATGATTGATTTACTGCTCTTTGCATCACCGTCGGTTAGGCAAATTTTGTACAATCAAATGTATTCAAGAATTTTATTAATTAGAATTGTTTCCTTGGAGAAATGATCATGTATTTTTAAACAATTCATTGCGTCAATTAAGCCCGGGTATCACATATTTCAAGGTAAGATCAGAGTTATCACGCCAACTTTCAGTTCTAGGCTTACTGATTTTTATAAAAATTACTACTTTATTTCACATTGCAATAACCATTGATTTTTCCCATTATCTTCCTCTTAAGTATGAGGAAGGGAAAGTGAGGAAGGATCTCAAATGAAACTGCCAAGAAGTAAGAGCGGAGAAGATGAAGGTGACGAATCTCAAAGTGAGCAAGGTCACATTGACCATTCCGGGATATGTATTTAAGGAAACCTGTTGCGAAGGGAGTTAAATCACATGCTTCGGAACAAAACATACGGCTTCCCCACGGTTAAAACTCCTATTTGCTCCTTTTTTCACCCGCATCCTCTCTATATATTCGAATGAAACTTAGAAACGGAGAGCCACAGTTGAGCCAGTGATTCAAGCGGCTGTGTTTGCAGCTCTCCTAGAATATTTACCAACCTTGGTGACATTTTCTCAGAGACCAAGCTTCGAAATCATTAGCTAGAGAAATGAAATCTGGAGAGATGTTCGCCCTGTTTACAATTTCCGCTCTGTTGCTGCTGTCTTTTGTGCGGGCAAATCCATCGGCGAGAGGGTCTGCGGCGGGGGATATGGAGTCCAAGGAAGCATTCGGCGGCAGGGTGGTGCCCCGAATCGACGAAGAGGTTTCCTTCCAGGGATCTTCAGGGAGAGCTGAAAAGATCTTGCAGCTGGACGACAGGGCGACCGAGGACCCCCTACCCACCATTATACATACTAAAAGCTTCATCAGGGGAAAGGTTTGACGAGAGAATGAGCCATATAAAAGATTTGTGTAAAAAGTGTCGGTAAAAAAATTTTCCTTAAGTACATGTTAAGTGCTGAATTCAGACCGTCGTTTAAGTGTGCGCATGGTCGTAGATCGCATTGATATTGATAACATTACAGTACACCCCATTATCACTGAAAATTTAGTGATGCAAAAGATCTGCGCTAAACTCGTTCCGAAGGTCTTTGGACGGATGACCAAGAGTTAAGTCGAGTATCTGCTAGTGAGAAGTTCTTCTGCAACGGCATCATGACGATTCCCCAACTCCTATATAGTCCCTACTTAGCACCAGCAGACTATTCCCTATTCCTGAAAGGGACCTTCTCCCACAAAATACACCACCATGAGTCCCTAAGTACCATCGAAGGAGCCTGCACGCGTACCCATGAGGACCTACCGGAATCCACCTACCAAGGAGTCTGCAAGTCATAGAAAATCCGCTAGCATTAGAGTGTGGACGTTCAATGGATGTAGTGATTTGAATAATTTTGAGGTATTGAAGCAATATCTGAAGGAAACCTATTTTCCGATACTTTTTATACAAACCATGTGCCCTGTGTTCATTTGTGATTTCACGGTTAAAATTTGAGAAATAAATAGACATATTTCAATATATCAAAAATTCAAGAAGTTTGATTTGAAAAACATGGTCTATCTTGATATTTATTCTCTCTGTAATTCACCCACGGAAACTTTTTCGCCAAAATGGACATGAAACATTCATACAAAGCTATGCCTAGTAAATTTGTCCACATTTCAATCTCTCACCTATTGAATTGTAACACTGTAAAATAATTGGATAGTTTAAGCATTTCGTTGTATTGCGGTAATAATGCTTTTCAAATGTTTTTACTTCTTGATTTGCAATTCCGGAGAGAATAATATGTAATTCACCTGTTTCGGAGCCATAGATACTCATTTTATATTGTTCTATATATGACTGTATAAGAATCGTAAAAAATGAATAAAAATACAAATCCAGTTACATCTCATAAGTTTTATTTCCCCTTGATCCTGAGTTATAAAATATAATATCGGATACAATAAATGAAAACCTTGCTTCTTCCTTGACTAGTCATCTTTTTGCCTAAAGAAAGCTCTTCCGATTGTTTTATCGTGTCACGATATGCATCGATATATTCTTATTTGAAGTGTATCATTCCTACATAGAAATTCGAATGCATCGCAGTCACTATTATGATACGTTTATTTGCCGACGATTCAGTGGTTTACAGAGATACCTGCAATCCTTAGGACACAGCAATGTTATCAAATTGCCTAAATGCTATAAAACACTGGTGCGACAAGAAAATCGGAATTTAAGTCGGAAAATAGAATTAAACTTAGGAAAGTGCGTAGTTATGAATTTTTGGAAAAAGAACAATTCCCTGTCGAACGCCTACTGCATCGGGAACACCAAAATTGAATGTGTAAACTCGATTAAATACTTGGGTATTACCCTCACTCACAACATCCCTTTTCTGAAACATATACGGGAAATATGTGGACAATCTAACAAAAATTTAGGATTTATTAGAAGAGTAACTGGGTAAATGTGATGAAAAGGTTAAAGACAAATGTCATTTTTCGCTGGTTAGGCCTCATTTAGAATATGCTGTTAACATAAGGGATCCTATATTCTATGTTTTCAGGCTTAACTTTGGGGAAATCTATTATCATTGAAGCAACAATACGTACCAATGTATCTTTCCACCAACTTTTTATTCGGTGCAACTACTTTCGACGCATCCACGGTCCCTGAGGATGACGCCGATGCGTCGAAACTAGTTGACCCGAATAAAATGTTAGTGGAAATATACGTTGGTATTTTTAATTCAGTAAATTGGGATCCTCACAAAGTTGGACTGATTTCTGAATTGGATCGCGTGCAGCATGAAGGAGATTTGCGAAACGCTGTTATGATAAAATGAGTAGCGTATCCAAAATATTAGAGCAGCTAGGCTGGGAATCACTCATGGAATGTAGGTTAAATTACAGATTAAATCTCTTGAATAAATTTGAATTATGTCTATTTAGCAATGGTGTTAAAATATATTATTATTACTCCCATCGTTCTACGGTAGGGGAGCTCGTGCCAATAAAATTAGAGAGATTAAGTGTAGCACAGATAAATTTAAGATGTCATTTTTTCACGAACGATAAGGATATAGGGTAACACTGTCCGACCGCGGGAGGGGTAAAACCCTATTAATAGCTTGCATATAATAAAAAAATACAAATACGTTACAAAATAATACTGTGTCTCATATGTCAAGCATTAAAGATTACAACCACGTTGGTTCAAATGTTAAAATAACTTATCATCAAATTCCTCTCATCGGTGAAAACGAGTTTCATTAAAATTGCTTTGCTCATGGGTCTAATCAATATTGTTCCACGTAACTATTTTATGATCTGCTTTACAGAGATGCAAATTGGATTCTAGAATGAAGTTATTAATTCCTTCAATTCTTTGGATACCGTTATTTTCGCTGATGCCAAACAATCTTGAGGAAATAAGCCAGCTTCCCTGGAGAAGTGGTCTCATTGGTTAAGAACGAAGTTACATACGCCTTGCCAAAACAAGTTTATGTTTTGAAAAAACAAAAAAGGACTTCCTCTCCGTCCATCCCAGCCGCCCGTCTTCATTCCGCGACCGCGTGTTCCCCGGGGATGGCTGCCTTCCGACCCGCTCCTCTCCTCATCTGCTGGGTTCTCGCCTCGCTGGTCCTCGCCGCTCGGCCTCACGGACCGCAGGCGTCGCCCCACGAAGCGCAGTCCGCGGCGACGGCGCACCACAGCAGGGCGGCGAGGCAGGCCAACGCCGAGGATGCCACTCTTCCGCCAACGGACCACAGCCTCCCGTCCAATGGGGGACTCGACTGCCCCTTTGGCCACGTGCGCGTCAAAGGGATGTGCGTTCTGGTGCTCCTCTGAAGCTTCCTAGGGCTGTTCTCTTGTGCGACGTTCTCGTTTGAGTGAAAAAGGTACCCATAAATGTCCAATTTTTTGCCTGTTTGGGGTAACATCACTCCGAGATGGTGTAGATTAAGGGTTTCTAATTTTTTATGCAAAATTAAGCGAAAAATACAAAAATTAACATCGGTTGGATCCCATTTGAATATAAATTTCTTAAAATTTTAGGATCGAAGAGATCGATTTCAAAATTATTTTTTCTACAAACAGATGGCAGCACTATAATGCAACCATTTCAGAGAGTAAAAATCATTCGCCTTGACCGGGATTCGAACCCGGATCCCTCGATATGCGGCCGAGTGCTTTAACCACTTAAGCTACCGAGACGTCCTCTTACACTCTGAAATTTTTCACACTTCGGCCGGATATCGAGGGATCCGGGTTCGAATCTCGGTCAAGGCGAAGGTTTTTCACTCTCTGAAATGGTTGCATTATAATGCACACATAGCGGGTGACTCCGTTAAAGTTACTATTACAGTTTCTTGAAAAGATGGCAGCACGTTTGATTTGGAAGGAAGATTTCAATTCATTCACTTCAATAAGGAGTGGCAATGAAACTGTCGTGTTCTTTCTTCATCTATATTTTTATTAACATATTACCTTGCAAGCCGCCGCTAAGGTGTGTGACAGGGAGTGATCACACATACTAAACCTGACCCAAAACAACTTTCCCTCCTTGCACGACCAGACAATGTTATTCTGATTCCTTACCGTTAATTGGGAAAAACAACATCTTGGGGTTCGGGGTGGTGCGGTATCTAACGTACTGGCTTTCCACCGAGAAGGCCCGGGTTCAAATCCTGGAGAGAGCGAATATTTTTCAGTGGTATTCCGATCCCTACTTGAGGTGCTTTGTGGAGATCACTTTGAGTGAATACAACGTCCGTCGGATGGGACGATAAACTGCGGACCCTTTGGCGCCTTTCGACAAGAGTAGGCTGATGGGTACGCCGGGTTTCTCTCCATCCTTCCTTTCCCATCCATCCTTAATGGCGCAAATGACCTTAGCTGTCGGTCGCCTCTCCAACAAAAGCTAAATAATATCTTACGTGTATATCTATCCATTCTAAACTTAATCTCTCTAATTTTATTGCCAAGATCTCTCCTAGCGTAGTACTATGGGCTAATAATACATTTTTAACGGCATTGCTAAAGGAAAAATTGACAGCGATAATCGGAGCCGGTATGGATGTAACAGGAAAACTGTGCCTTCTGATGACTGGCCAGTCGATTAAGCCAAGGTTCCCGGGTTCAGATCCTTGCTAACAGATTACCCTCAAGTCGGTGGATAGCATGGATGATGACGTCAGCTTATGAAACTTTGTTTCACACATTTGATGTGAAATTTTGCAGGCAGGAAATTAAAATTCCTTTTCTTTGTGGATAATTGTCCTACTAACTTTATGATTGCACTAAACGGTTAATATGCCTACCTCCAAACATGAGTTTCAAGGTGCAATCACTCGATCAAGGTATAATTCAAAACTTGAAGCAAATGCATGCGAAAAAATCCAGCATATTCTTTGGTATCATCAAAAACGTCTAAAAAGATCACCTAAAATGTTCATTTTATTTCAAAAAAATGGTTTTACTCGCATTGCTAACTGCTTTCTTAAACCTGGTTTTTACGATTGTATTTCAGGACTTAAAGGATAAGGCACAGTTGTCCATATACCTAGATTTCCGCCTAATTTTCAAAGTAGTATCCTTTGATTGAGGAATACGAAACTTATGTGAGCTTGGATGGCGATAGTAATTGAGCAACTCACAAATAAAGGCGCAATCGTCTTCGGACAATCATTCTTATTTAGAAAATGAATTGAATTAAGATGAGGATCTCATCGCACCAGCATCTGTAATTGCGACATTAGAGGCTCTGGAAATATTTAGACACTTAATTCATTCGAATTTTTCGATACTAAGCATCGGTGATTGGCAATATTTTGAGTGCATTAGGAAAACTTCACCCCTTCATGGGAAGACGACAATCGGAAAACAAAGAGAAAATATAGATGGATGATTATTTTAAACGCATCCAATATGACATAAATTTTTTTTAGTGATTTGTAGTTTATTTTTCATGCTTGATAGATTAAAATTTTGGGTACCACAGCTACCAAAGGCTTCCCTAACTTTTGTAAAATATTTGAGATTTAATAATTAAAGTCGAGAATACATGTTAACAATAGCTGCATCGTGCAGCATCATCTTGAGTTTCATAATGAATACTTAACTGAAAGCCAATAGAAACTCTCGTGACTAAGTCTCATAATATCTTCATTCCCTCTCAACTAATACCAGTGGGGTCACTATAACAATCATGTAAATGGAATTGAAAACCTGATAAATAGTATTTTTTTAAGTAATCTACCGGTTAATGTAGGTTTGTGGATGGACACAACTCTCAAATAAACATTTTGTAACTCCAAACGAAACCCAATCCAGCAACCTAATCTACATCAGGTCCCCCTTCATCTCTGTGTATTTCTGTCTTCCCTTCATCCTGTCCAACACCCCTATCCTGTTCTTGCGCTTTCCTCGCTTGCCCAACATTCTCCCCTCCATTATCTTCCTCAACATTCCACTACCGCTCAATACGCCTTTCATCCATTTTTCCTGCCTCCATAGGACTTCTCTCAACAAACCCCTCTCCTCACCCACCATCTCCAGCACTTCCTCATTTGTTTTCCTTTCGGTCCATTTCACCTTCTCCATTCTTCTCCACACCCACATTTCAAAAGCCTCCAATCTACGTCTATCCTCCTGCTTTAGTGACCACGTTTCCGCGCCGTACATAGCTACGCTCCATATCGGAGTTTTTACGAGTTTTGTCTTAACATTCCTACTCAACGTCCCCGTCATCAACTCCCTCCTTCTTGAGAAAGCCTCCTTGCCTAGCGCAATTCTTCTCCTTACGTCCCTACTACTTTGTCCGTATTGGTCCAAAACACTTCCGAGACATGTAAACTGCTCTATTTTTTCCCCGCCTATTTTAAATAGTATTATAAAAGTGAAAATATCAGCACTGTTTCATTTTCCTCATTAGATTATGACATTATTGAGTTATAATCATCAAAATTAAAACACTAGGAACATTATACTACAAAACACGACCACATTATACTACAAAATTATTGCATCTCATGGTAAATAATTAAAAAAACATTGTCCATATCTCAATTGTAATTTACATTCCTGGTCCTTCGAAATGTGGTCGCCATAGAAACTCCGTTTTCCTGCGCCGGAAAAATTCCTTTTTATAAGGTGGATAAAGAGTACGTTTTGAATATTTATTTTACTTTCGTATTCGATACGATGTCAATTTTAAATGCAGTAACGGAAAAGAAAAATAAAAACTAAATCACTAATTTTATCCTGCTTTTATCTATTGGTTACCAATTATGCATGAGGTATCAAATACAATAAAACAAACCGCCTTTATTTTTTTAAAATACATGTTATACATAAGGCGATCCACCAAACTGAAAAGACACATGACCCATCAGAACATGTTTCAATTAATTAATTGGTAGCTAAGTATAGATAGTCTTGGGTGTCATGCCAATGAATCTGACAGTCTAACCTTAGGCGTGCCATTGCAGACAACTTCAGTGTCAGGGGTGGTAGGTGCGGCATTTTCCTCTGAAAAATCTCTGGTTCGGCCCGCACTTTGCTTGAGTTCTGTTGCGTAGAGGCGCTCGAATGAAGAAATATGTTCCTACAGGGGAGTCATCGTCACTTATCTCATCGTCACTTTTCTCATCGTCATCCTCTTCCGGTATGCCGGGAAACACGAACATGCCTCCAGAGTCAGTGGGCGCATCAGCTTCGCTCTGCGTTGCTCTTTTACTCTCCGCTATTTTTGTAAACTCTGTGACCGAGTGAGGAGAATTGATTATTGAATGTTGGGTGCCGCCATGTAGCTTTTTATTGGTATTCGTTTGTATTTTATCTTCAGGGTACGATCCCGAGCTAACCGATCCTTCGCTGTTTCCCTTCATGAGGTCATCCTTCCGCACGATGACGCCTAAGTTGTCGTTTTCGATCAAACTGGAAGCGTTCCACATTTCTTGAATATTATCTTCTCCGCGTTTTGCAGTCGTTGCATTGGCACTTGGCCAAGCAACGACGTGCGGCGGGAGATTGACGGCAACATTAAAAGCTGCAACGTGGACTTCTGGAAATGTCGAAGAGCTCCCATCGCCATTGTCTTTGTAAACACGCCGAAGGATCCCAGATTTTGATCCTTCTTTTTCGTCCATTATCGTACCTCTCTGCTCCTCGGAATCCTTCGTCTCCTCGCCGCCGACAACCTCGGACGAATTGTGGGAGTTTCGCCCGCCGCCGCCGCTGAAGGAAAACAGCATTTCCATATCATACCTCTTGATGTCGCGGTTATGGTGATTGGAATGTGGGTCGCCGGTGTGTCGCCCTCCACCCGAGTTGGATGTATTCTCGTTCTCTGTCCCGGCGGTACCGTTAGGTCGCAAGTCACTGGTGACGATGAATTGGCAGAGGAATCCATGAAATAGCAGCAGGCAAATGAGAAGGTGAAATCCACATATCCACGCGTTGAAATCTCCGCGTACAACCGACCACATTCTTTGCGATGGCGAGCTCAGCACTTAGCACTTTAACAGGTGAATAGGGGTTAGAGGGAGACGAGGAATGATGAACGATGGTGGTGCTTGATTCACCTCCGTGCCAAGGAGACCCGCGGAGGGCAGTTACTTCATCGGTCGATTAGAGGCGGATGGGGAAAGGAGCGGAGGGATGGGAACTCTTTCCTTCTAATAGAGGTTTAGCTACTAACCATGTGGCAACACTCCCGGCTGGCTCACTGTTCAGCCTCTGGGTTCTTCTTTTCATTCCCACATCCCCTCTCCTCCTCGTATCCTCTTCTCCAACTTGTGCCCCTCCGTCCATTCTCCCCTCCCGCTACCCGTCAACGTCCTTCAGGAGGGATGAATACAAACAAAGAGAGTTGCATGCCGTGGGAAGGAATGGAGATTATTGGGAACATTTTTCGCAGAAGGGAAAGAGAGGGATGCTGAAGTGGGCGAGATATTAACACCAGGTGTATAAACGTAACTCTTTTAATAAATCTTTAGGAAAAATCAAAAATAACAATTTTGGGTAAATTGTTTTTTAGATTTTTCAATTCAACTGAAGAAGGAACACTCAGAGCACAGGTGAGAGGCAAGGGAGAATAACAGATGCAAGAGTGGAGAAAGGGGAATTTGTGGACTGATCAGCAGGAGTGGGGGTCGATGGGAATGAGGATAGTACAGCCCCTATTTGGAAAATTTCATACCCAGGTCCTGGTTTGATTCCAGAAGCCAAATACATACCACCTCAAGGGTTTTGAGCTTTGACGGTGTGTCTGAGGGGGGAAGGGAGGAAATAAGTGATACGCTGTAACAGTCAGTCTGTACAGAAAAATTATGGAGGGAGACATGTTCGGGAGCTAGAAGAGAGGTTTGCAAATGTTTGCTCGAGGCTCGGTGATAGTTTATGCGGGTGCTGAGGGACGTGGTGTCCTTCAAAACATAGAAAGAGTGGCAAGTTTAGCAGTTCAGTGGGTAAATTATATTATGGGATTAGCATAAAGGAGTACTGTGATATAAGAGAGAATTAGTCGATTGAGAAGGTAGGTAAAAAGTGATGAAGATTGGTCATGTTTTACAATTTGGTCTTCTACAGAGCAATGGAGTCGATTTTCGGACGACTACGGATTAAGATAAGTGGATTAGATTTAAATATGATAGATACTCGTAAATTGGCGGGTAGTTTAAAAATGAAGGAGGGGCATTCAGGCCAAACACTTGCCGTTGTATCGGCCAAAATGAGGAAAAGGGGTTTTAGGATATGTTTGAGGGACTAAATTCCTGGGAAACACATTGTGAACGTGTGTGTGTAAATGTGTATTTATACATATTATTTATTGGTATTCTACCGGTTAAGGTAGGTTTTTGATAGACACAAGCTACCAAATGGGAATGCGACAATTCCTTTGAATCTCTTAACAAAACACAACCCAACATACAGCCTTAACATAGTTCCCCCTTAAATTCTGCACACGTCCTTCCTCTCTTCATTCCGTTTAACATGTTTAACATATTCCTGCCCCTTTCTTGCTTGCCCAACATTCTCTCTTTTACCAGTGTTCAACATCCCATTCCCAATCAAAACGCTCTGCATCAATTTTTCCTGCCTCATTTTGATTTCTCCCAACAACATTCTCCCCCACAATGTCCAGCATTTCCTCCCTTGCTTTCTTTTCAGCCTTCACCTTCTCCATACTCCACACCCGCATTTCAAAAGCCCCAATCTATACCTATCATCCTGTGTCAATGACAATGCTTCTGCGCTCTACAAAACTAAGCACCATAATTTTAGGTATAGACGAGCCTTTTCTTAGCATCCTTACTCAAAGTCCTTGTCATCAATTCCCTCCTCCTTGTGGAAGCTTCTTCGCGTAATGCAATTTTCTTCTCCTTATGGCCCTAATACTTTGACCATTATGATCCAGAACAAATCCAAGATAGGTGAACTGTTTCATCTGCTCTATTTTATAAACTCCTCCTTTAATATTTATACTAGCCTCTCTCTTTCTGGAAAACCGCCCAATGTTTGTTTCATTTACAATAATTCTCATTACATATGCATCACAGTTACTTTTCAACGAACTAAGCATAGTTTGCAACTTTTTGGCTGACTGGCAGACTAAAGCTTTTTTACCTATACATCTGACTCATTTTATGAATTCTTTATGATATTTCATTCAGATATCCATATCTCCCCATGCTTTTTAACTATTTTCTCGGCATATACAGCACTGGTGATAATGGACACCCAAACTCTCCGTCAACCGCTAGTGCCTGCACTATCTGAGATATGTACAGGTTGAGGATAGATCTTCTATCAACCGACTCATATTTTCTGAAATACGTACATTCATTCACTCCATCCGTAAAGTCCACCAATTTCACCCTTTCTCCGTTGACTTTCCGTATCTTCGCATTGCGTTCTACATCATGATTATTTTGCTTTGTTTGCTAACTGCCTTAACCGCCTGCCTGTATTTTATTTACCTCTTTACTCTCCCTCCTATCTAATTCTGTGTTTATATTCTTCCCTTTCCCTCCCTCATCTATCTTCCCAATCATCTCATCCGCAATCTATGGTTTCCTTTTTTCTATTTACAGTTACTAACGTTTCTCTTGGGACTCTCGATATCTCTTCTTTGATAAGTTCCCAATTTTTCATTCATAGGAACCAATTCCGTTTCGTCAACAATGCCTTTTCATCCAGCCTGATGGTACTACTCATCTACATCTACTTAACACCACGCAAGTTGTCGCTAGGGTGTATGGCGGGAAGTGTTAGGGCACCACTCGTAATTAAGAAAAAAACACATGCAAAAACCACAAATTTATACCACCCACAAACAAAACATGGTATACAATTATGCAAAACCCTTACAACCCACAAACATTCAAACACTCAAACTACCAACTGACATACACATGCACCTATAAATATACTTGTTGCCTTTGCAATGTTGCATTTTGTTCCAACTTGTAAATTAAGTGTTTTTAATATTTCTAAAGTGGCTTCAGCTTCTTACTATTATGATTCTTGATTGTTCGGGGAAAGAATGAGTGTGAGTAGAATAAATCTCTTCTTAATTTTTATTTCCGTACATCTATTCTCCATGCTAGTCTCATTTATGCCATCAAATTTGCTGTCAATAGGTACGTTGAATTTTTCTTTTGCTCATTTTCTTCCATTACAAGGTTTGTATAGAATGTATCGGGAAAAGTTTCGGAAAAATAGATTTAATTCAGATATTGCTACAATTCCTCAAAATTCTTCAAAGTAAATAACCCGCGATCCACCGAAAAGGTGTGTGGTTGGGGGTAGGAGCACCAGGTGGGGAGGGTACGTGATAAGGAAGGGTGTGGGAGACTAAGGAAAAAGGAAAAAATATTATTAAAATAACTATCAAATAACGTGCAAATTAGTATACACGCAGGAGGAAGACTCGATTTTTAAAAAATGGGTTAATTCGCCTAATCAATCAGGCATTTTTTATGCAAAAAATGGCAACATAACAAGAAAGGTCCTGCAGAATTGAAAAGTAAGATGGGGGAATTCTACTATTTCACGGACATACAACTGGTGGTGACCAAACACCCCCCACCACACGCTAATGCGGAGGCTTGCTGGGTATTATGTAGATGTAGTCTTCGCGCGTTAAGTCACAGATAGAGAATATCAATCAATATTAAAGAAACAATCAATATTAGAGAAAATGGATGCATTTAAGTAAAACTATTTATTCCCTAGACGCTGTGAGCAGCAAGGGAGATTTTGCTATCTACAAACCAACAATTATTATCCCGTATTGTCAGTGTGAAGGAGTCCTTGAGTCTGCTAGTTCTGGCGTATATTTCCCAAATTTTATATCCATGATCAAAGCAACCAATGTTTGCAAGAGTGTAAACAAATTGCGAGACCTTGGTGCTGAAATATGCGGTTCTGAGTTTATTTAAGTTCAACCAAGCGTTGAACCTTCCTTCTTCTAATTCCCACCCCGATCCATAAACATTTGCAGTGATGCTTCTCGTTTTATTGTAAGAGTTTTTAACAAAAGCGATTGCTCTGCGTTGAACTATCTCAATTTCTCCGAATGACGCTTTTAGCAGTGGAGAGCCCTGATTTCCGTGCCCTCCTTGGGTCAATCATGGACCAACCCAGGGCCATGAGATTCATTTTTCTTAGCTTCAATTCATATTCCGCACGAGTGATTTAGAGGACCTGCCTGCACAAGTTCTCGAAACCCTCACAAAGGATCCGCCTGTTATCGCACTGGGACTTAAATATTCGAAGTCGGGTGAGTGCACACATTCTTCCATCCCAGCCAGTCAGAGGTTGGTTTGCGCCCGCTCGGCGATGGGTCCGGGGGAAATGGTGGTTGCCCTTTTCCTCCTCTTAGCCCTCGCGTCCCCTCCCGGATTGCAGCGAGGGGAGTGGCACAGGGTGGGCAGCGTCGCAGCGGAAGGCATCGCGATCCCTCGCCACGGATCAGGTCCGGTGAGGTCACCGGAGAGGCGGGAAGCGAACCGCTCGGCCTTGTCTCCCGCCGGGGACGGCCCACCCTTCGATCACTTGGCCAGCGGTGAGAAAACTCCTGGTTCACGTTCTTTCGTAGGGAACCGAACTTATAGATCCCCTCCACCCTTCCCCTCTCAGAAGGCCGCTGGAGGGAGCCACGTGAACGAATGGGGAGCGAGTTCGAAGAACGAGTCACCTACTCTACACAAGGGTTCGGCGTCCCGAAAGAACGGATCTCGGGGGTCAGCTTCGGGATGGCAAGCCGGTCAGGTGTTCCCAGTCTCCTCGGCCTCCTTCAAGGACAGGCGGGATGATGCCAAACTTAAGCCTGCTGAGAAATCGGAGAGGGGCAACTCTGGATCTACTTCTTCGGCGAGTGTCGGCGGTTCGGGTGTGTCCTCCGGAGTTGTCGAGGTGATTCAGCGCGGTGACGCGCTCGTGTCTTACTCGATCGTGGGTGCCCCGCTACGTGAAGGATTGCCCAATTGTCCCGAAGGTCAAAGGTGGGCCATGGGACGGTGCCGTCGGGTGGAGATGGCTTAGCAGCAAGAAGTAAGCAGAGTCCCCACATTGCGGCGTTGCCGATCGTCCCTTTTTCGTAATTAGTGCTTTCTTTGGCATTCCTTGATCATAGAGCTTCACTCTGAGGCGTTAGAGTGAAGCGTCGGTCACTCCCTTTCCTTTGAAATGTGTGGGACTCATTGCAGTTTGAGGATATCGCTCGCTAAGTTAGTGGTTTCGTTATGGGCTGATCTTTTGTTCAACCCGAATATTCCAAATAGCATATGGATTTTATGCACCATTAAATATAAATTCATTCGTGTTTACGTTTTCATCTCTCAATACATCAGTTTCCACTAAATGTTATGTGAGGCGGATATAAACGTGAGCCACGACGATTGGAACCTTCTGAATGGTGGTACTTGAAAACTGCAGTTTTAGGTTTGACTGTAATTTCTACAGCTTTAAATTGCCTATTTTTGTTCATCCAGTATCCCACGCTTTTTTTAAGTTATCGTTGGAAGTGTTTCATCAGCATGAGAAAGAGGGTTCCTTTGAGGTTCACGCATATCATCAGATGTTTGTGCACTCAGGGGATTAGATGTAAGCGTAATACAAATCATTTGACTTGTCCTGAGCGAATCAGTAACTTAATTTGCACCTCTCCGTTATATGCTTCTAGTCTTCTTTCTCTTTTCCGTTATTAGAAGAAATCATTAAATTACATTTTAAACATATATTGTGCATATATGAAGTTATAAACCCCATTCAACCGTCCCTTATACGGTCTAGTAATCGCAAGAGAGTATTCAGCAACCTGCCACAGCACTTATGTCCTTGAAAATCATTGAGGCTTATTGCTAAGGTTGTCAACAAGGGAACTTACGTCGTTTATGTGTATCAAGAAGCGCAGGGGTTCTATAACACTTCCCTGTGGCACTCCTATAGTTACATCTACCTTCAATGAACTCGACCTTCTCTCCTCCCTCTAATCGTTTATCCTGTCATGTGCGATTACTTGGAGAATGATCCTAAGGTTTTCTGGTCATATGTTAGGGAATTGTAGAGAAAACGCCCAACCACAAAGTCCCTCGAAGGCAGCATTGGGAATATACGTATATATGAAGACAGCACCTAAAAAACGTACGTTTTAAATAATCTCTTTCAAAGCGTCTACACTAATGGCAGAGAGATACCAGTGATAGTCCAGGTAAACCTAATGCAAAGACGGATGACATGAGAATAACGCGCAAAGGAATCACGAAACAATTCCTACACATTGGAAGTAATAAATTAAACGGGGCAGAGGATATTCCCGCAAGGCTACTGAAAGAACTCGCGCTTGAAATTGCGCCTTATTTTTAATAAATGCTAAGCAAATCCATTTAAGGTGGTATTGTTCCCGTGGACTGGAAAAAAACCAACATCACGCCTATTTTTGCTAGCCGAAATAAACAAAACCCCTGTAATTACTGACTAATATCGTTAACCTTCTACTCCTGTATAGTCTTAAAACACATTATTGTTAGTAACGTCATGAAATCCCTTGACACT
Organism: Hetaerina titia; assembly: GCA_037158775.1. Lineage (NCBI taxonomy): Eukaryota > Metazoa > Arthropoda > Insecta > Odonata > Calopterygidae > Hetaerina > Hetaerina titia. Next base: position 13,266,695 of record CM073775.1, read on the forward strand.
CACGACCTATTGTCCAGCGTACAACACAGATTCAGAAAGTAGAGATAATGTGAAACACAGTTTGGACTTTTTTACACGACGCTCTGGAAAAGAAATAAACAAGTAAATTCGATATTTTTAATAAAATTCCATGCGCTAATTTGATTCACAATTTGCAAAGTTACGGAATAAACGACAAAGTAATAAACTGGATTCGGGACTTCCCTACTGACCGCAAACAAAAGGTAATGATAGATGGCTCAAGCTCTAATGATATGCAAGTAATATCGGGCGTTCCAGAGCGAGTAGTGTCATATGACCACTTCTACTTATTTTATGCATTAATGATATCACCTGCAAAACAAGAAAAGCATAAGACTTTCTGCCAACGACACTGTAGTCTAGAGAGAAAGAGCGAGTAACGTCAATTGTGAATCCCTAAAAACTGACTTAAACAACATTCTTTATGATAATGGCATGAAGAATTGGGGCTTGAATTATATACGAATAAAAATATCGTTATGCACTTCTTGAACAATTGATAGCACGACTCTTCCTCTAACCCAGCCAGAGAGACCGCCGCAATTCCGTCTAGTTATCCTGGAAAAAATAAGTCATACTACCATTGGGACAGGCCTTTAGTGATTGGCAGATTAGTGATTGATAGAATGAAGAAAGCTAGATAAGTGGGGAAGGAGAAGAAATACGATTGGAATGTTGTAGAAATTGAAGAAAGATAGAATGTATTCGATATTGAAGAACAGTTTTATGTGGTGTGGAGTTTGAGGTTTTGTAAGTTTAGACATAAGCCGGAAGTATCGTATGGTGACGATTATTCTGTGTTCATCCTAAACCTACCTTAACGTGTAAAATACCAATGATAATAACATAATTTGCACCGCGGGCTTTTATCCTAATGTTATATATTCCATGTTTTCAGAGAGTAATGGCTACACCGGATTTAGTTTTGTTTTAATCTATTTCAAAAGTAAATTTCTTGACTTCAGGTGTAGTACCATAGAAGAACGTTTCTATGAAAGATTTTACAAAAACACTTCCTGGGCTGATTGTTTAGCCTGCCTCAATCCTTAACTATCACACTACTCAGCAAGTCGAATTGGGTCGGGAAAGAAATAAATAATCTACTGTGCGTGCTATTTGCCGACTCACCCAAATGCAGATGACCGAAAATGTGAGTGTTATAAAATTTGGCATCAGCATGGATTGACACGTCCAGACAACCCGAGTCAAAATTTTGCTAATTTATTGAGTCCGTATAAAATTAAAAATTACTCCGTAAAAAGGCAGTACGGGAGTAAGTCAAGAAAAGACCTTAAAATACGTTACAATTTCGAAACGAGACAATTCCGATATTCGTTTAATAGTGTAAACATAACCGAACCACTTTCAACATGAACCACAGAACTTTAATTCGTTTATTCAGTAGGTTAAACATTAACATATCTAAATCCACCGATAAATGAAAGTTCAGAATGGTATACACATATAGTATACCACTTTAGCAATGACGCCTGGACTAGAAGTTCTCAAACAGTGATATTTCCATAGCAGGCTCCCCTCGACCGGGTAGGCCACACACCGTGTTGTGACGGCAGAGATTTTTGGAGTAGTTACAATTACGTTTTTCTAGAGGCATCCGTGAACTTTCGAAGAGCTGAAATACATCAAATGTACGCCAAAAAGGCTACACATGAAAACTATATGACTGGTAATCTTTAGATTTCAAAAAATTATGAGATAAAAATATTTAATTTTTAAAGTTTCCAACGACATAAACACCCTGTAATCCCCGAGAACGTATGCGGCAGGGGGTGAAAGTACCAAATGGGAAGGGTAAGAAGAGGGTAATAAGAGGGTATATAGGGGAGGAAGGGAAAATAAATCATTGAATAATATCAAAAAACGTGCAAATTTGAAACATCCTGGAGGGTCAAAACAAGGGTTAATTCGTCTAACTAATCAGTAATTTGTTTTGCAAAAATTCTATCTGACTAAATCTCGTATCTAAAAATAAAATAATGTAGGCGTGTTGATAAAATAAAAAATACTACACCTCATACAGGGAAGGATTGCCTCCTCCTCCAGAATTGTGAGAAATGCAAGTTGAGATGCTAGGTTTTAGTAATGGAAAAAAAACACAATCATAATTGAAATGAAAATACGCCAGTACATAATAGGCAAGTATTAGCTACTTACTTGTTTTTATTCAAAACCAAGCAGAAAAATACCACTAGGAAATTGTGTTTTTGAAATAGAATATGTTTCTAACCTTTGTCGACTCCTAGATGTAAGGAGAAAAATTATCCTTTCACATGCTTAGTGCTTCTATGATTAGCCCTTTAATAGTAACCCCTAGGTTAAGATCTAGATTAGCCTTCGTGCTAGAGGTGAAGTCTTCGAGGGTTTTCCAACGGATCAAGGGGTTCCTGTTCTGTCTTATCGTAAATAAATATAACCGCGACCGCAAGATACGAGCTCTTATTTCTTTAGTTTGACGTGATTTTATAAAATGTTATTAAAATATTCTCGATTATAAAATGTTTCCTCTTGCTCATCCTTTTTCAAATTTTGGAACCATAGTTGCCATGCACTACATAGATACTATATATTAAAGCATGTACTGAGTAGTCACTTTTCCTTTTCTTACTGCGAATGCCATAAATCTTTAATAGTTTTCTTTTTCTTAAGCTTTCATTCAGATATATTTTTTACTGCATCAGCTTTCCTCGGAAATAATACTAAAATACACGAAAAGATCTATCTCAAACCCTCCATACGCCCTGAAGTAGAAATAGTTCACTGTACCTTCCTTAACTTCGGGATCTCACGACTTTATTTCTCCCTTGATTTGACTCATTCCATTATTCGGATATTGATCATGTCATTTTATCAGCTCTGAATGCCTGCCATGATTTAATGGCTTACTTGACTTATCGCCATCAAGTGTAACAAGCAAGTTGATTCCTGCTTAACCGATTCCGTTTTTAAACGTTACCGGACGATTTTGGTTTTTGTGAGATTGGTTTTGAATGGACACAATTACCAAATAATTATCTTGTCTTCTAACAAAATCTTACATCTTGGGCATCTTACCCTACAATAAGTCCCTCTTCACTTCCGTATGCTTCCTTCTTTTCTTCATTCCGTCCAACACTCCTTTCCTATTTCTGCCCCTTCCGCGTTTTCCCTGAACTCTCCACTCTATCTTAGTTTTCAAAATCCCACTGCCAATCAATAAGCCTTGGATCCATTCTCCATGTCTCCTTATGATTACTCCCCACAATTCCCTCTCCTCACTCATCATTCCTAACACTTCCTCAATAGTTTTCCCTTCTGTCCACTTCATCTTCTCCACATCCACATTTCCATGAACAAATTAAACTCACCTCGCATATACCTAAAACATTTATATTTTCTCTTTCCACCTCTCGCTTTGTATTCTCGCATTTTCCTATAAGTTGCGTTGTCCTTACATTCCAAGTTCCTATTCTAAATAATTCTGTCTTCTTCTCGGTCTTCTTTGCCGCTGCTGTCGGTTTATCACTATGCAAGAGTTTCCTGAAATGACGACCGCCGAAGCCTCGCCTCTCCCGCTGCCGGGCACGACACACGGTCGATTGGGCCGAATCCAGGACTCAATTTCTCTCATGTGTCCATTATTTGTTCTTGGGAATGAGATGGTGGTGGTTTCCTATTGCCTTTCTCAATAGTGTTTTTAACGTGACACTCAATAATCGCCCCATTGGAATCAGACGCTTTTGCAGCCGCCTCACTGAAGAACAGACGCTGCGTGGACTACCATTCGCCTGCCTCCTAACCTTTGACCTATATGTCATGGGTGACTCTACCAGGAGCAATGATCGTTTCTCCCGCCAGCACAGCTCTAGGGGTCATCGGAACGCACAAGTCCTTCCACCACGTCAGGTGTTTAGTCCATGGGAGGGTCCTGACGGTAAAATGGGAAGAAAAAATTTGGGAGTCCATTGCGTTAAGGGAAATATCTGGCAACAGTAAAACTTTTAAGGAGAACCAGTACAGCAAAGTATTTATTGTGGCCCTAATTAATATTCGCGGAGTTTATCACCAAGACGAAATAACTGAGATAGACACCACCACCAACAGAATATATTACTTGTTTTTCCCCCGTGCAATTCAATATCATAAAGGGTCGGAACTAAAAAGCCCGGTATGTTTATTTAATTTATACATGATAATTGTATATTTGGACATACGCTAGAATTTGTTTATTTGAGCAGATATGTACTCAAATGCATCCGGAAGTATTATTGTTGCATGCACGGCCAGTGTCCTAACACCCCCGCACACCCTTGCGGTACTGAGGTGAAAGATCAAATAGGCTTTATTGAGAATTTCACACTAAACTACAAACCAATTGACATCTGATGTTGCTATAGTATGTTATTAATTAATCATTCAAGCAGTAAATGAACTGTTTTATTTTCAAATGTAAATAATAAATATAACTAGCTTAAACTTTATTTACTGAAGGTATCAATCTCAGAAAAAAATTCATTGTTACAGATGTGCAGCAAACATATGATATAATAAGTTATCGATCAGAAGCACTTGATTTTTCACCCAAATGAAGAACAAAACTCTATAGGAATATTGCTTAGTGACTTCCGGTGTGTTTTATCCACATTAGTATGTTGTTTAAAAAAACATGCTTATATGCATGTATGACCTAATGTAGAGCAGGTTGCTGGGTTGGGTTTTGTTTGGAGTTACAAAATACTTATTTGATAGTTGTGTCCATCCAAAAACCTACCTTAACCGGTAGATTACCTTAAAAAATATACATGTACGTATATTCATCTAACTTGATTCCTTCACAGCTATAAAAATTATACAAAGCGATAGAATTACAGTTTCACCTCCATTTTTGGTGATTTTTCCTTGCGTAGAAAAAAATTCTGGGTTGCGAGAAAGTTCCACTAGGAAAAAGTGTGTGAGTTCATTGCTTTCCTCTGAGGGAAGTGGAATGCACATGGAATTCAAGGTCTCTTTGACATAGGTGTTATTTTGGACGAGTCTAAAAAACGTAGCGATGCTGAGTCTGTCTTCTACGAAAGCCATCTTAAGCGGTAGACGACCAAGTAATAATTATTATTTATTTCATAAACCTCTATATTTAATTCTAAGTTAATAATGAGAGTTTTTTATTTTTTTGTCTGATTATATGAAATAATGTTTTCTTTAACCGTAAAAGGTTGAACACTCTACGGCTCATAGAAAAGTTATTTAAACCAGTTAGTGTTAAAACAGCCGTAATCAGCTCAATTTTTTTTTGCTCTTTTGTGTGTAAACTGGTCCTAATAAAAGGACTCTTCGCAATCACAACCTACACTCGTGAACTATAACCGTCCCGAAACCTGTTTGTTAATTCACTCCAGTGTTCTTTTGAGGTCACAATCCCCACTCTCTCTCTCCCCATCCCCATGCATCTTATGCGTGCCAACTTGGGAGTTGCCATTTTCCTTTTGGAGAGGCAAGGTGGACGTTCGGATAAGGTTTTCAAAAATATCATTTCCAACCTTCATTTCTAGTTGTGAGTTAGAACGTAGGAGACGCAGCATGTGGTGGGGATGTCACCTATTCCTCGCAGTCCTCCTCCTGGCGGCAGTGACGGCGGAGCGTGGAGGAGAGGACACCGCACTGCGGTCGGGCCTCTTCTTCCCTGGGAAAGAGGACTCTTCAAAGGCACTACAGGATTCGTACACCCTTCTACACAGGAGTAAGCGACAAAGATTCCGACCGACGGAAGTGGTCAATGGCAGACGCTCATCGACGTTCAGAAGGCAAAACAACAGGAACAGGTTTAGACCCTACCGATACCGAGGATAAGTGCATGGTGTAGGAGTGAACTGTGACGGGGATTAGGACGCTGAAATCTGTTTTCTCAAAATACTGTCTCGTTTAGTTATTCTATGTTTGAAGTAGAACAGTACACACAATGTATTTACTTGGGATTGTTCTTATTATTTGTACCAATGCATTCAATTGGAAAAGTATTCTATAAGTATGGCGACAATATACCTGTTTTCTCGTAAAAGTTTCGCTTTGGTAATTTTTTATTATTTGATACCTAAAGTGTAAATAATTGAAACTGACTTTACAAGTTCACTATGGCAATATTGAATTCCTGAAAACAATATTAACGGCCATTCTCATGAACAGGAGAGAGGACTGGTTCATTGAGGTTCTTTCCCATGTGTACATTCCAAATTCCGGTTTTCTTGCTAAAGAATTGGTCCCGAAATTACTTATTTCACTTCACGGGAGGAATGTCTTTCCCTTCTGACGCAAGCCAACATGTGACTGAGTTTAATATCGGCCATCTTTATATTTTTCCTTGATGAAATCATTATGTCTTTATTGCATGGACGAAATTTTCAAATGCCATCCTGGAAGACATTTGCTCTACAAAATTTCGATTCGGTGCATTGGATTTATAGTGCTGGGTGAGCCCTATAGTCATCTACAATATCAACCTCCATGTTGATTACTGTAGTTTAGTATACCCCTCATAACCATTTATTGCAATTTCTAGAGTTTGCAATGTTTTCCTCGCTTGTCTAAATGAGAATTGAGTTAATAATACAAGTTGAGGGGATTTTTCGATTTGACTACCATGAGCCTTGATCACTTTGATCAAAAAATACTTCGAATAACATTGAATCTTTCAAACAATTCTATACCTACCTAATTGAGATGGTTTTATACTTGGAAGGGAATCAACTAACACGAGGTGTTTCACTAACATTTGGCATTCCAAATTGACCTTCTAGTTCTATCCCATGAGGTTGTTTTTCAATATCTCTTTCTGCTTTATATTTGCAATTTTTACAGCACCGCTGCAAATTATTTAACAATAAATTTCAAATTATTGATTTGAAACCATTTCATCAGTTCCTTTGCTCTTTAAATGACATACGCGTGTATAAAATTGTGAAATGCACTCTACCGGCAGCAATGCATCAGCTGCCACCATATGTACGAAACGATCCTAACAGCAAAAGTTAAATGAACCAAAACATTAAACATGTATCGGTAAAGGATATTATGGACGAAATTCCAGCCAACATACTCCCTATGGATATCTCTATATTGTTTCTTAATGTTAATGAATTATATATTTTTTTGAACTCTTTCATTTTATAATCTCTAAGCTATTGTATAGCAATGCCACCTAACCCATATTAATGCGGTATTCGCTAAAATATCTCCATGTACAGTATCATATGCTCTTTTTAGATCTTTCATCAAACGTATTGAAATTTTCCAATAATTTAGCACCCTTCTCCATTGATTAAAAATTAGTTGTAATGCACATTCTTTATGATATATCACCAAAACCTGTCCGATGAGCATAGAGCATATTATTATTGTTATTCTACGAATGCTTGTCCAGTTTTTATGTTAATATAAATGCTTGGATTCTTCCATAAATGCTAATAAATTAACTGTTTCAAGTTCTTCGTGTTTAGGGGGGTTTTGAGATTTTGTAATAGGGATTGTAGCCGATAGTTTACATTCATTAATAATTTTACCTGCTTTTAAGAATACATATATGATTTGATTATTCTGTACATATTTTGCAGAGTATTTTTGGTTATAAATCATCTCGGTATGCCTTGAGGTTTTGAAATCAAAATATCATCTTTCTGTGGCCATTTTTTTATCATAATCAGGCCCACTGGTTGCGTTTTTGTGAGGAAATGGAAATCTTTGCCAAGGCTATCACTCAACAAAGATGAGGACTGGTTAGTATGAGACTTTGAAGTGATTTCAAGTATTGCAGCACTGATGAGTTGTCTTGTCTCCATTCCGTGGTCCTTACAGAAATGCTTTTTTCCTGCTTTCATGCATGTTTTTCTATTTGTGCATGACTAGACCGTCGCCACCGGGCGATTTGCCTAATTGTAATGGCATGTATAACATAATAATAATTTCGCGAGTTGGGTAGAATCCTGCGCCTGAATACGCCAGCAGTTTTGAGTTCACCTTCCATTTTTAAACTTACGTAATTCTTATTATTTTTTCATGAATAGTCTCTGGTGTTCTATGTACTGCCGCCATATTTGTTCCATGGCTCTCTTCTGGTAATTATATTTTACCCTTGTCCTTTAGTTCCCGTCCTGTTTCTTTCTTTTTTTGGCAGTAAACGTACCAGCTGCCCTAATATGTATAATATCTTCCTGCAAATATTTCTATTTAGAAGCTCAATTCAACTTCACCTTTTAATTTAAATCTTTTCCATTACTTGTTTTTTCGCTTTTCTTCTTTCGCCCACTCGGTTCTTGCATGATTTTTGTGTCTTCTTCATGAAATTCCGATTCTTTTCCCACAAATCAATTTCGTAGTATATTCTTTATATTATAATCTAATTATATTTTCTCGCTATGATGATAAACATGTGATTAATGTAATCTATTGTTGAAATACTTTGCTATTAGGCTAAGTTTTTTCTCTCAATTTCGTCTAAATGAATTCGTGAATGTATTTAACTAATGTCAGCACATGTTTACCACTAGTTATTGGAATTTATTTTAAACCACTAACCATTGTTGTGTATTAGATATAAATATGAGTCTCGAATTCCCTCTGGCATGAATACGAACTGCCTTATAGGCCTACATTGTAGCTGAAGCTCACTTGCTTACAAAAGGAATTTAAGCTCCTAATTAGGTACGCCTTAAAAGTTCACACTTTTTTAGTCCAGATTTTGTTTTCGAAGTCCATTCACGATAATTGTTCATTTCCCTTCTTGCGCAAAATTGATGGTAAGTCATGCATCTGGACTCACGACGCCCTCCCATACTCCTCATTTCCTACATTTTTCCCCATGTTATCTTATTTTATTTTTCCCCTTATTACCTTTTCCTTATCAATGAGTAATTGGCCGTACATGTCCCCCTTTTCAACAACTTTCCTAGGTATTTCCCTTTTCCTCAATTCCTTCCTCTCCATCCCAACCCCCTCGGAAAAGTGAAGCTCCCCAAAATTCTTGCGTCTTGATGATAAAAATAAACGGGTGAAACCGATATTATCGCGATCTAAAAGTGTGCAATATAACGGCGAATTCATAAATTGCTTAAAAACTGATTTTTCACATTAATTTTACGGCAAGAAAGATCTGCCTAACTTAAATGTTTTTACGTTCTGTGTGATCTCAGAGTGATTCCATGCAACCACAATTTTTCTCTAAATTTATATTTTAGCAAGAGTTGATAGAAGAACGATGTAGGCGGTACTTTTGTGCTTCTGATATTTTCGCCACTCGCGAAATAGTTTAGAGAAAAAATTAAATACCCATCCGCACCTCATTTGCGGGCTTTTTCCTTCCGTGACTCAGTCATGTGGAAAATTCTAATGAAGGTAGTCGTCGTCTGCCCACCGGTTTCAATAAAAATTCCCCTCTCTACGGTTTTCTTTTTTTAACCTCATTCATTACATTTTTTTTCGTCCTCTTCGTGGGTATCCAATGACGTAGGGTTCCGAGATGAAATGCGGGAAACTAAAGGACACGTCGTATATTTAACCTCGCTTTCTTTCTCCGCGGCATTCGAGACTCCGATTCGAGATGGAGAGAATGGTCTTCCTCTCGCTCGCCACAATCGCTCTCTGGGTCCTCCCGTCTCACTCCGCTGCCGTCTACTGGAACCCGGGTCCCGCACCGTCCACGCCCCACGGTCGCTGCCCTCCGGGGTCCGCGAGGTGCAATTCCGCCGGAGCGCTCCCGCCTCGATTCCAGAACCTCCGGCCACAAAACGCCGGCGTGCCCTGGTCTCAGCCGAAGTACTCGCCGTCTGTCCCGGACGCTGGTAACTTCGGGCGTCCTTTTCAGTACTCGGACATGATTTCGATGCCGGCGCAATCCCAGAGCAACCAACCTACGCAACCCATGGATCAATTCTACACCACCATCTTTGAAGGCAGGCAGGACGAAACAAACCAGAGTGGATCCAGCGGAAGCTTCGTGGATGGTCGCTTGAGAAATAGGCCGGTGTCGAGAATCTCTTGATCGAGGCCCACTCCCCGGACCAAGTCGCCCGATTCAAATGTGTAATTGTGCTCAGTCCGTGTTTCATCTTCATTGAACAAAGCTCGTGAACTTTAAGTGTTCGTTCAATCATTGACAAAAATATTCATTTGCTATACTTTCCCCTACGGAAAATTGAAAAATCTACGTTTATATCAACCGATGTGCGATTGATACAATTATAATTTACACGTCTTTATAAATCTGCTGTACATAATAAGACCAATTCTAACAATATATTTGACGAATTTTCAACGGCTACACCTATACATCCATAGTAAATTTGTTCAACTTAGACTTGTGTTTTAATCAAGCGAATGAAATTTCAGCAGATTCCAAGAAACTGCGGGAGATGCCGCAACAGATGCTTTTCAGTTGATGATGTATTCCACGTAATGTTGCTTCTAATCTTTTTATCAATAATTTTGGGCTTATTTTTATTCACTATATTTTTCACGTATTTAGTTTGACCGCTTTCATTATTCTCATGCATAGAATGGAATCTCCCCCCTGCTGCACACATACGACTCGTATTTCGTATATCGGCATATAGAATGGTTTGAGGCGTCACTTTGTGGAAGCGATTCACATCGGAAAAGGAAAATTTAGTTATTCCACATATATTTTACTAAACACGATCAAGGTTTTGACTTACAAAGACCTGATGATGACTTTGTAAGTCGAAACCTTGGTCGTGTTTAATAAAATTAATGTGGAATAACTATTACTTTTCCGATATGGTGCATCGGCGTATTCAAATTCTTTGGAATTATGTAATGTACATATAGTATATCAAAATATTACGGTAAAACCCTATTTTCCCACCCTTCACACTGAAAATTATTTGCTCGAATGTGTATATATTAAAATACTTTAAACTGTCCATACATTTCTTTGTGCTATTGCTTCTTTTGTATTCTACGACCTCTAAGTCGTAGTGATGGATATTATTGTTAAATTAGTGGTAACATTGTTAAAGTAGCAGCTTCAGGGGAGGCGACCGACAGACGAGATCATCTGAGCCATTAGGGATACATGGGATTAGAGGAAGGGTGGAGAAAAATCCTGTATCGGGCGTCGGCGCCCAGAGCCCGGCATGTAGTCAAATAACGCTCTACCCCCTATCTATTTATTTATATTTGTATTTTTACTTACGTACTTTACTATACCGTATATAAATATTTGTATAAAAATGTCTGTGGGTCGCGGTGGTCCAGTGGGTAGAGCGTTGGACTACGTTGGAGGGTCCCGGGTTCGATTCCCGGGCAAGGCACTCTGGGCACCTGCAGCTCCTAGTTGATTTTTCGGGTACTTGATCTTCCTGGGAAACCATAACCGGCACAGGGAAAGGAACTGGCCCCCCTACCCTGATGTGTGAATATTCACACGCCGTCGGGCTTGGTACATGGGTGAGCTCTACCGACCTTCGGGTTGATTACTGTGTTTATGGTTATATTGATAAATGATATATATTGATAATTCTCAATAGGGTGAATTTGATGATGGGAAGAAATCTTAGGAACAGAGTAATTACTACTTACTGCTTAACGTCTCAGTTGGCAAGTTATCAGATAAAATAAGTGACTCTAGAAGTTCAGAAACCGTATAATGAATATTTTCTAACTCTTGAATACAAAACTATGGAACATCACATTTTTAACTCAAGGATGTCAACAGTGTACGATTCAATTTTTTTCTCTCTGCATCCCATACCATCGAACGATTAAACGGGATTGAGTGATAACACAAATAGATCTATGATATTTTTCTTGAAAGCGTTGGTAGCAAAAATAAAGATCATGATTTATGGAGTATTATTTAGGCAGGAACTTCACTTTTTATGCGTCATATCTCCGTATTGCTGATATAATATTCTTACCTACACTCATGTACACAATGTATGAATGTGTTACGCTCTGATTACTACAGGATTTTTATCTATTTTGTTGCTGAAAACCTACCTATTTTTCAATATATCATCAATAAATTTGACAAATTCAAATGAATTTGGAAATTACTCGCAAAACGCTGAGGCCGATTATTAATTATTCTGAGTGTAACTCACTCTTTATAAATATATTTCACGCCACCTAGCACGAAGGAAAAAATCGTCTGAAAATGTTTTTAAACGTGTTTACGATACAAATGGAAAAACCCAATAATTTTAACGTCTGATTCTCCAAAATGCACTATAATTACATGCCTAAGTTTATTTCATGAAAATTGCGACGGAATATATTCATATTTACGAATTAAGTCCAAAACCGATTTTTCCTTCAAAGTGGTTAGAAATCAGTCAGACATGTCATGATAAGTTTTCAAAAAACTAAAGTTTATTTTCAACTTAGACATTTTAAGCAGAAATTGACCAACCTAAAATTGAAGGTATCTGGTGCATCTGCAATTGTTTTGAAAAAAGAAACAAACGCTAAGAGTTTAACTTCGTGCACAATTTCAGAAATTAAATCTTAAAAATGCATACTAAGGAAAACTTGATTATCCTACTTACTAAATACCTCAAAGAGGTATTTAGTAAGTAGGATAATCAATTTCTTAACAAAAACCTATCCTTAAACATCTTTATTGTTCCAACGACAGCTTTTTCTCAACGATTTTTCTGAATCTACATCTACATAATACCCCGCAAGCTGTCGCAAAGGCATGTGGCGAGGAGTGCTAGGTCACCATCCATAAAAGAAAAATATAATCATATTCAATATCGGAACATTCATGAACACCCACACTTGCAGAGGCGTAGTTGTTCATGCGAAAACCTCAACCCACACGCTTGCAAATATACCTGTATATACCATCAACCAACAAATACATGCACATACAAATTTAGTAAAAATCTATCCAATAACGTCCAAGCTAGAATTTGACAAGAAAGAAGAGTCTGCTATCACATGGACATGCAACTTAAAGCCTCCGCCCCCAAAGATCCCCGTAGGGAATGTGACCCACCGCAGCAGGCAAGCAGCGGAGGCGTGCCACCATTCTACATTCAGAGGGGAATATACATTCATACACCCTCCTTAAGATACAAGGTCTGCCCAAAAAGATATGAGAGTGGCCTTTATACGAACGAACAGAGGTTGTGTCCCTTTCTTGACTTGTCTTCGTACAACAGCGATTCTTGTCTGAGATTGCACACCATTACATTATCTCTTTTAGATTCCAACATTAAATTAATATTAACACGATCGCACCATATGATGCCAATAATTTAATATGATGGTAGCATTTAGCATGATATAATATAAGTAACATCTTTTTATTCTTCCTTGACAAGGACAATACAATTTCTTATCACTGTTATTCACTCACTTAAATGAATACGTAACTAACACTACATTTTTACTTGACTATTGAATATTCACCGGCTCCAAAATATAAATATAAAATATAAGGACACACTATACCAGTGATAAATGTCACTGCAGAGCGTATGTATGAATGAGCTTAATTTCCATGCATATTACTTTCAACTGGTTGCCATATATTCATTGCTAATCATTTTTGTTGTATGTATTCTACCGATTAAGGTAAGTTCTTTGATGGATATAACTACCTAATGAACGTCGTCTCTTTTAACAAAAGACAGCCCAACATCTTAATCGAAAATAAAGGCTCTCTTCAGCTCCGTGTGTACTTCCTCTCTTCATCCCGTCCAGCATTCCTATCCTCATCATGCCCCTTCCTCGTTTGCCTAGCATTCTCCCCTATGTAACAATCTTCAACAGCACATTGCCAATCAATATGAAATATGCTCTGAATCGATTTTTCCCACCTCATTTGGATCACTTCTAACAATCCCCTCTCCTTGCCCACCATGCCTAGCACCTCTTATTTGTTTTCTCTTCTGTCCATTTCACCTTCTCCATCCGTCTCCAAACCCACACTTCTAAATTCTCCAATCTACGTCTATCCTCCTGCTTCAGTGGCCACGTTTCCGCGCCGTACATAGCTACGCTGCATATCACAGTTTTAACAAGCCATTTCTTAGCATCCTTACTCAACGTCCTTCTCTTCAATTCTCTCCTCCTTGTGAAAGCTTCTCTGCCTAACGCAACTCTTCTATTTATGTCTCTGCTACTTTGATCAATTTGGTCCAAAACACTTCCAAGATACGTAAACCGTTCTACCTGCTCTAGTTTACCCCTCCTATTTAAATTTGTAGCTTAGCCTTTTTGTTTCTGGAAGATCGCATAATCTTTGTTTCATTTATATTGATTCTCATTCCATATCTATCGCACTGAATTTCTAATTCACTCAGCATGGTTCCCTTGGCTGACGGACAAACTAAGGCTTAGTCATTAGCAAACCTGATTTTATGAATTCTACTCTGACTTTCATTCCTACGTCCAATTCTTCCCATGCCTCTTAAATCATTTTCTCCACACATACGTTAGACAGTACAGGTGATCATGGGCAACCCTATCCTACATCTCTTCTTAAAACATTGAAAATGTACAATTAAAAATATTTATTTTTCTATTAAATTAGCATTTACATCTACGCAATACCTCACAAGCCCTTGTAGCAATACCTCACAAGGACTTGTGGCAAGGAATCGTAGAGCATCCCTCTATTTCCTCATGCACATGGCACCCCGTGATCAACTAAAAAACCACGTGGGAAGTGGGACTGAACACATTCAAGCAAAATGCCTGACACACATTATCAGTATTACATAGTTAGCAGCTGTTCCTGTACCTTCACAAAGAGGACAAGGAAAAACGTAATAAGAGGGCGAGAAGATATGCAATTCACACTTTTTACTGACTGGTATATTAGATCTACACCCTACTCGGCACTAGGGCGCACGGCAGGGGGCGTTAGGACACCGTTAGATAGTGTTGGGGGGTTTAATCTTGTTTACCCCTATTTTCGAGAGCGCGTATCTATCATCGTCTTAGGGGCTACCCCTTTTATTTTTGTAGAGAACAGTGCGCGATAAAGAATGAATGTTTGAATCTATCCGTTCGAGAGACTTATTTTGTTACAATTTTCGCCCATGCCAATATAATTAGGTGGCTTAATTACACCTCTATTATTGTATGCAAAACCACACGCTTCATATCTTTGTATATATTTAATCTAGCCCTGAGTCTTCGCATATCTAATGGTTCCCACCCCAGTTTCTCTATTGTGTGTAATACTTTGTGTCCTTTGGTATGAAATTTTCACGATCCTAGCGGCCTTCCTTTGAAGCTTATTCAAATCTGTGATCAGTGTTTTTGAAATGGATCCCATACGCTCGCTGCATACTCTATGTGAGACCTTACTAGGAAACAATAGTACGTTATCTTCACCTTTACATTTCAGTAGCATTATAATTTACCATTTTATTAATGAAAGGTCGTGGGTCCGAGTTCCGCCTGAGGCTTGGAGGTTTGGCTGAGATCTGCTCTGTCGCGATCTCCAAGGGATGGCTCCAGAACAAAACATGAAATAAGCGATGATTTAATGCTTGCGGTTATTCTTAGCGTCAGGCAACGAAAGGAAGCAGGATGCAGATCACCGCCGCAATATTTCAAATATATACTACATTTTCAGAACCTCTCGCGCTACGCCCCCCATTCCGCCGCCTCTCACTCACTCGAGTGCAGCGAACGAAATGGCGTGGCTGGCTCTCCTCCTCGCCGCGTCCCTCGCCTCCCTTGTCTGCCCCTCCCACCTCGACAAGGAGAAGTCACAGGCCTCCGAGCGTGGTGCTGGGTGGTCCACTCTATGGAAAGCGCCGGGTTGGATCTTGCAAAAGATAAGGGAGTGGAGGAAAAGTATTCGAGACCGAGGTGAGTCCCTGGATGCCTCTTGGGTCATCGCGAACGGCCGGAGGAGGCTGAATGGTGACGATGCACCGGCTTCCCTGGTGGACGCGCGCGGGAGGACGAGGCCAAAGAGGAGCTCGTCGGCCCCGGACTATGGCGCCAACCCGAGGAGGCGCCAACTTAATCCCTCAATCAAAGGTGACGAGGATTGACGAAGAAAACTGAATCCTGCGCGGTTGTGTGATATTTCCAAAAGGAAACCGATTTGCGTGCCTGTTTGAGATGCCTTCTCCTACGAGTGAATGATTGTTTTACTTCATGCCTGTCCGACCGTAATTAACTCTCACACGAGATGTATTAAATGTGCTGTTGAACTGTACGCTTTACATTTTTATTTTATTCTATTTCAAATCGAGTGATTTTGTTGCTAAATAACTCGAACATCGATTCATGTAATAATTTTTAAGAGTAGTCCTTTCGATTAATTTGGAAAAATATTGTTCGAATTGCACATGTGTTACATTTAGCATGTTGGAGTTTATTATTTCTTCAATTTTGATTGTAAATGTATTATAATTTAAAATAAATTGTCATCAAGATGTCTGCGAGGTATTTCTATTAATTAACCATCTTCTCAAGTCAACTCAGGCAGTGATTGCACTCAGACCATGGCTATCCTGCAGAAGACTTTTGCAGACATTCTCCTATAGAGGAACCTAAGAACGCCAGGCATTACGCAAGAAGAACTAATCTTAGCGCCATCCATGTGATCCCTGCTAATCTCCACATCCCAAGATTCCCCTCGAATCCATCTGTATTTCGCACAATTTGCATGCGGGTAAATTCAGTAAGGGTTTTTGCATTAATGTATACGTCATTTTGGGTGTAGGTTTTCATAGATGTGTTGATTTTGCAAGTGGTTTAGTTCTCTTTTACCGATGGTGACTTAACACCCCCCGCCACACGCCCTTGCGGCGGCTTGCGAAGCATTATGTAGATGTACAATTGGTAACGTGACATAGTAATACCAAGAGCAATATTATTGATAATTTCCATTGAATAGCGCATATTTAAATGATATGTAATAGGTGACTATAATGAACTGACGCGAACCTTATCGAGAGCGGCAGGTAGAGAATAACCATAATGGTATACATCTACATCTACTTAATTACCCGTAAGCTGCCGTAAGGACGTGTGGCGGGGAATGTTAGGGCACCACCCGTAATTAAGAAAATAAAAACGCATGCAAAAGCCACAAATAAAACATTGTATACATTCATGCAAAAACCCTTACACCCCACAGACATGCAAACACACAAACTACCAACTAACATACACATGCACCTACAGATACACCTTATAACTTTGCTCTGTTTAATTTTGTTCCGACTTAAAATTAAATGTTTTTAATATTTCTATGGTGATCAGCAACTAGTTCACCGTAGGCTTAAATATATGTTTAATTTACTGCGTAAATTTGAGAAGGATTATTTAACTAAGGAAGTTGAGGACATATTACAGGCCCTTACTTACTGTGGTATATCAGCCTACCAACGTAAAATCAGGGAGGTTTACGTATTGCAGAACGGAGAGATTCAAAATGTCGTTTCTTCCTCGAACCATTAGAGATCATTATAGACACGACAGCAATCGCATAGAAGATAATTAGAATTGGTAGTGTATATATTTTTTTCATATTTTGCATGTTTCCTCCTAAATGTTATTCTTTTAATTTGATAGACCAATCATTTTAACAGCTCTTACTCCATAATTTGAATATACGTATCCTATTATTGAATATTGTTTATGAAATGGGATTTTCTTTTTTTATGTGTTAGAGAGTGATGTTTGGAAGTTTCCTTTAGGTGAATTGTTTATTTTCTGACTGATTGTATTTATTATCTTTTTTTATATTGATTGGATTTGAGATGTCATGTTATTTTTCCTAGGCAAGTTTGATTTTAATACTTTGGACTAGTGTACCGCCTGACATTGTCTATCTGCACATGTAAGTTTTAATAATAATATTATTGTTGCATGTTAGTACTTTCTTTCGTGTGATTATAATTTTGCGATTCCATAATCAAACTAATATTTGTACAGAGGTGACATGATTGGGATTTTGCATGCATGGCTGATTACGTAACACCCCAGGGCAGATATAGAGGAAGCCTCTTCCGATATCGCTGAGCCGTCAATCCGAGCGCCCCGAGCGGATGTTTGTCCCGCACACCACACCACATCCACGCCACCCAAGCTACCCGCACGGACGTATCCTTCCTTTCCTTTGTCGCCGGGAATGCCGTCAAAATCTACGCCAGGAAAGGTTTCATCGTTTTTATTGAGGAGGGGTGAGAGCATATTTGTGGGCCCCGCGTGAGTGAGACCAGGCCTGCAGTCCCCTTGGCGCTTACCTCAAGTCCAGATCTGCTTGCTCGCTCCATGAAGATGTTCCACCGGAAGGCCTGGGTGGCCTCTCTCGCGGTCGCCCTGCTCCTCCTGGCGACGCTTGTCGACGAGACTGACGGACGACGGCGGATGCGCCACAAGCACAAACCGAATCCCGCGCCACCCGTACTGCACCACAAGCCGAAGCAGCACCACGTGGTGAAGCCAGCCGTGTATCCCCTGCACCACCGACATGGGCCTACGGGTAGATGGCACCGCGACGTGGACGGTAACGAAGAGGCGGCGCCGATGATCGACACGAAGTGAGAGCGGCGGTCCCTCCTGGGGACTCCGACCACCCCTTCCACCCGGTGCAGGCTCTAATGGAGGCCCCCGTAGCTGGGAAGGACGACCATAGTCGACGGAAGAAGGACCTAACTGGCTTATCCACGCTTTTGCACCCCAACCTAAAAATGTAGCTACACTATTCAAAAACAATTAGACACTTGTCTTGTAAGACATTCTGAATTCTCTAATTGCTTACCTAACAACAAAAACACTGGATGTATTGGAATATCTATTAAAAACTTCGATTTATTGAAAATTAAAGAGTTTTTTGTGTGATCACCACGGTACAATGATCCTTGACGGGAAAACATCGTGAACCTCATGATAGTTGCGAACTTAAAATGGTAAAACTTACGCAGGGAAAAAACAACGAACAAAAGGTATAGTATGATATTCTTTCGCTTCAGTTTGACTCATTGTCAAGATGGGTCATCTTACTAATTTACGATGGGTCTAAGATGGTGCATGACGACTATCATTTTCTAGGAAAACTAGCGAGAACTTCCTCTAGCTTGCCCTTTATTATGTCTTTCTTTAGTTTTTTACTTTTTCTACTTTCATGCTTTTTAAAGGAAACTTTTCTCTTCCTTTCACTTCCTCCCTTAAATCACATTCTCCCTTATATCATACGGATATATACGGATACGGATTTGTGCATCCAACTCATGATTTCTGCCTTTAACGTGTCTCCTCTAGCAAATATCCCTCTTCTCTCTCCACACATAAATATCCGTCATTAGCCTCCCTCTCTGTTCAGCATTTTTTCTTCCCCGGAGGCACAACTCAGAATCTTCTAATCTGCTATCATCCTCTTTCCTCAAAGCCAAGGTGTTGACCCTTAAAAAAGGGCTATATTCTATATTCTTGTCTTTTTTTACACCTTTATTTAGGGTACCCATCATCAATTCTCTTCACGTAAATGCTTCTTTCATTAATTATTCTCCTCGATTTACCTCGACCGATGAATATTCGGGAACGGGGCGGACTTCCATTGCGACAGAATCCAAACCAAGTCAAATTGGTGAACGATTTGGTACGGGAAAATCGCCGTTTAACTGATAGGGAGATAGCCGAGGAGATGAACAGTAGTTTTGGATGCTGTCAGACAATTTTGACAGACATTTTGCGCATGACACACGACGCATAAAAATTCGTCCCGCGGGTGCTGACTGATGAACAGAGACAAAAACGTTTGGAGAGGAGTCAGGGACTCCTGGGCCGATCCAATGCCGACCAAGAGTTTCTTAAAACCATCATAACCGGTGATGAAACCTGGATTTACAGTTATGTTGTTGAGACAAAGGCCCAGTCTTCTCAGTGGAAAGGTTCTCATTCTCCGCGACCAGAGAAAGCTCGCATATCCCGGTCAAAATGTAAAGGTCATGCTGGTGTTTTTCTTCCATTGGCAAGAGCTGATTCATTACGAATACGTCCCTCAAGGTCAAACCATCAACAAAGATTTCTACTTAAAGTTTATGAAGAGGCTGGAGGTCGCAGTGAGCCGAAAGACGCTGTGGAGAAATAATGCCGGAGCTGTGGAAACATGTGCAGAAAAAATGCATGGCGTTTCCACCACGATAACGAGTCGGTTCACATGGCGCTGATCGTGGCAGAGTTTTTGCCTGAACCGCGTGATCCCGCAGCCAACCTACTCTCCAGACGAGGCTCCATAAGACGTTTTTTTGTTTCCAAAGATAATATCAACATTGCAAGGACTCCGATTCGTCTCTATTGTAGATATTGAAACTAATTTTACGGCGGACCTGAAGAGGAACCCTAAGGCGGATCACCAGGCAGCGTTCGGTAGCTGGAAGAAACGTTGGCAAAGGTGTGTCGTTAGCCAAGGCATATACTTTGAGGGCGACAAGTTCGATTAAGTCATATCCGTCGAAATTAACAAGTTATAAAATTAGTCCTGTCTCTTTTTGGCAACAACTTGTATTTTAACGAAAACTGCATTATTATGAATTGAGAACCATTCCTATACAATAACTCAGATTATAAAATGAAAGAGTTCAAAAAAATATATAATTCATTAACATTAAGAAACAATATAGAGATATCCATAGGGAGTATGTTGGCTGGAATTTCGTCCATAGTATCCTTTACCGATACATGTTTAATGTTTTGGTTCATTTAACTTTTGCTGTTAGGATCGTTTCGTACATATGGTGGCAGCTAATGTATTGCTGCCGGTAGAGTGCATTTCACAATTTTATACACGCGTATGTCATTTAAAGAGCAAAGGAACTGAAGAAATGGTTTCAAATCAATAATTTGAAATTTAATGTTAAATAATTTGCAGCGGTGCTGTAAAAATTGCAAATATAAAGCAGAAAGAGATATTGAAAAACAACCTCATGGGATAGAACTAGAAGGTCAATTTGGAATGCCAGATGTTAGTGAAACACCTCGTGTTAGTTAATTCCCTTCCAAGTATAAAACCATCTAAATTAGGTAGGTATAGAATTGTTTGAAAGATTCAATGTTATTCGAAGTATTTTTTGATCAAAGTGATCAAGGCTCATGGTAGTCAAATCGAAAAATCCCCTCAACTTGTATTATTAACTCAATTCTCATTTAGACAAGCGAGGAAAACATTGCAAACTCTAGAAATTGCAATAAATGGTTATGAGGGGTATACTAAACTACAGTAATCAACATGGAGGTTGATATTGTAGATGACTATAGGGCTCACCCAGCACTATAAATCCAATGCACCGAATCGAAATTTTGTAGAGCAAATGTCTTCCAGGATGGCCATTAAAAATGTTGTCCATGCAATAAAGACATAATGATTTCATCAAGGAAAAATGTAGAGATCGCCGATATTAAACTCAGTCACATGTTGGCTTGCGTCAGAAGGGAAAGACATTCCTCCAGTGAAGTGAAATAAGTAATTTCGGGACCAATTCTTTAGCAAGAAAACCGGAATTTGGAATGTACACATGGGAAAGAACCTCAATGAACAAGTCCTCTCTCCTGTTCATGAGAATGGCCGTTAATATTGTTTTCAGGAATTCAATATTGCCATAGTTAACTTGTAAAGTCAGTTTCAATTATTTACACTTCAGGTATCAAATAATAAAAAATTACCAAAGCGAAACTTTTACGAGAAAACAGGTATATTGTCGCCATACTTATAGAATACTTTTCCAATTGAATGCATTGGTACAAATAATAAGAACAATCCCAAGTAAATACATTGTGTGTACTGTTCTACTTCAAACATAGAATAACTAAACGAGACAGTATTTTGAGGAAACAGATTTCAGCGTCCTAATCCCCGTCACAGTTCACTCCTGCACCATGCACTTATCCTCGGTAGCGGTTGGGTCTAAACCTGTTCCTGTTGTTTTGCCTTCTGAACGTCGATGAGCGTCTGCCATTGACCACTTCCGTCTGTCGGAATCTTTGTCGCTTACTCCTGTGTAGAAGGGTGTACGAATCCTGTAGTGCCTTTGAAGAGTCCTCTTTCCCAGGGAAGAAGAGGCCGGACCGCAGTGCGGTGTCCTCTCCTCCTCGCTCCGCTGTCACTGACGCCAGGAGGAGGACTGCGAGGAATAGGTGACATCCCCACCACATGCTGCGTCTCCTACGTTCTAACTCACAACTAGAAATGAAGGTTGGAAATGATATTTTTGAAAACCTTATCCGAACGTCCACCTTGCCTCTCCAAAAGGAAAATGGCAACTCCCAAGTTGACACGCATAAGATGCATGGGGATGGGGAGAGAGAGAGTGGGGATTGTGACCTCAAAAGAACACTGGAGTGAATTAACAAACAGGTTTCGGGACGGTTATAGTTCACGAGTGTAGATTATGTTTGCTAAGAATCCTTTTAGTAGGACCAGTTTACACACAAAAAAGCAAGCCTTAACGGTTAAAGGAAACATTATTATTTAATGTATAAAGAATCAACTTAGATGAATATGCATATGTTTATTTTTTAATCAATATATTAATATGGATAAATCACATCTAAAATCGCAAAGCAACATTCCTGTAGAGTTTTGTCCTTTATTCCGAGGAATTGAAAAACAAGTGCTTCTGATCGATAAATTATTATGTTATATGTTTGCTGCACATCTGTAACAATGAGTATTTATCTGAGATTATTACCTTCAGTAAATAAAGTTTAAGGTAGGAATATTTATTGTTTCCATTTGAAAATATAATGCTTCCATCACTGCTTGAATAATGAACTAATACCAAAGAAACTTCAGCTGTCAATTGGTTTGTAGTTTAGGGTGAAATTCCCGGGATTCGGCCCAATCGGCCTTGTGTCGTGCCCGGCAGCGGGAGAGGCGAGTCTTCGGGGGTCGTCATTTCAGGAAACTCTTGCAAACCGACAGCAGCGGCAAAGAAGACCGAGAAGAAGACAGAATTATTTAGAATAGGAACTTGGAATGTAAGGACAACGCAACTTATAGGAAAATGCGAGAATATAAAGCGAGAGGTGGAAAGAGAAAATATAAATGTTTTAGGTATATGCGAGGTGAGTTTAATTTGTTCATGGAAATGTGGATGTGGAGAAGATGAAGTGGACAGAAGGGAAAACTATTGAGGAAGTGTTAGGAATGATGAGTGAGGAGAGGGAATTGTGGGGAGTAATCATAAGGAGACATGGAGAATGGATCCAAGGCTTATTGATTGGCAGTGGGATTTTGAAAACTATGATAGAGTGGAGAGTGAGGGAAAACGCGGAAGGGGCAGAAATAGGAAAGGAGTGTTGGACGGAATGAAGAAAAGAAGGAAGCATACGGAGGTGAAGAGGGACTTATTGTAGGGTAAGATGCCCAAGATGTAAGATTTTGTTAGAAGACAAGATAATTATTTGGTAATTGTGTCCATTCAAAACCAATCTCACAAAAACCAAAATCGTCCGGTAACGTTTAAAAACGGAATCGGTTAAGCAGGAATCAACTTGCTTGTTACACTTGATGGCGATAAGTCAAGTAAGCCATTAAATCATGGCAGGCATTCAGAACTAATGAAATGACATGATCAATATCCGAATAATGGAATGAGTCAAATCAAGGGAGAAATAAAGTCGCGAGATCCCGAAGATAAGGAAGGTACAGTGAACTATTTCTACTTCAGGGCGTATGGAGGGTTTGAGATAGATCTTTTCGTGTATTTTAGTATTATTTCCGAGGAAAGCTGATGCAGTAAAAAATATATCTGAATGAAAGCTTAAGAAAAAAAACCATTAAAGATTTATGGCATTCGCAGTAACAAAAAAAAGTGACAACTCAGTACATACTTTCTATATCTATGTAGTGCATGGAAACTATTCTTTCCACAATTTGAAAAAGAATGAGTAAGAGGAAACATTTTGTAATCGAGTATATTTTAATAAGGTCTAAATCTATTTAATAACCCCCAAGCCGCCGCAAGGACGTGTGGAGGGGCGTGTTAGGGCACCACCCCTTATTAAGAAAAAAGCCACAAATTTATACAGTCCACAAACAAAACATGGCATACATTCATGCAAATATCCTTACACCTCACACATATGCAAACACACAAACTACCTACGGATACACCTAATAACTTTGCAATGTTTAATTTTGTTCCGACATTTAAAAATAAATATTTTTATTATTTCTTAAGTGACCTCGTTTTCTTACTATTATGATTTCTGATTGTTCTGGGGAAGAATGAGTATTTGAATCTACCTGTATTGGAATCTATCTCCCTTATTTTATCTTTTTGGTCTGACCTACCCAAGTAGTGTGAAGCCATTATAATTCTTTTAGTTGCGTCGTTGAACTCGTTGGTTTTGAGTATTTCTAAAAGTCTAAGTCTCGCTTCTTCTCTTCGCATTTCAAGTGGCTTCCAGCGTTGATCGCCAAAGACACCTGTCACCCTTGTTTTCATTTATTACAATTTTTAACGAATCTGGTGGATTTTCTCTGGATATTATCTTATCTTTTTGCCAAATTTTCTCCCAAGTATGCCAAGTACTTGCGGCACATTCCAAACGAGGTCTAACTAAAGCAAAGTAACAATTTTCTTTAACTTTCTCATTACAATTCCCCAGCCCAGTTTTTTTAAGCGGATCCGCATATTTTCCTGATATATGCTCCCCATGAAAGGCGTGGTGTTAGAACTACCCCCAAATATTTAACTTGTTTGGCCGTAGTTAGTACAGAACCCTCTCTTTCGTAGTTTATGTTCTGTTCACACTTCATCTACATCTACGTCTACATAATACTCCGCAAGCCGCCGCAAGGGCGTGTGGCGGGGGGTGTTAGGTCACGTAAAAGGGAAAAAAACCCCATTCAAAACCAACACCTATATACAAACCCATACCCACAGCATTCATTTATTCATGCAAAAATCCTATCGTTTTACACCTATATAAAAATATATCCACCTCCTTTCATTCTACACGCATGCAGTTAGATATGCTTTCATCTAACAAATAATTGCATCTTAGAATGCAGTAAGAAATTCATCCAGTATCGCGGAAGCTAGAATTTGATAAGTAGCAAGGCCTAATTCCATTACCACAAGAATATGTAACATAAAAGGGAAATTTAAAAACAAACAAAAGCAAGCAAAAGCAATACTGTAAAGAGCACTACATTATTTAATGGCATTCTAATGCGTTCATTCGGGAAGGGTTTTGACAACAACACACAAGAGGTTAGTGAAAGTGTACGCATTAGAATAGAACTAATTATTCCCTGAACGCTGAGGGTTGCAAGTGGAATATTTGCTATCTCCGAGTGTGACCCCACAGTTGCTATCCCGTATTGTCCGTGGGAAGAAGGAGCCCTTGAGTCTGCTAGTTCTGGCATCTATTTCCCGAATTTTGTACACATGATCCAAGCGACCAATGTATGTTGGAGCGCGAATAATTTTCGAGACCTTGGTGGTGAAACATGGGGATCGGAATCTAATTAGTAAGTTCAACCTAGCATTGAGTCGTCTTTCTTCCAATGGCTCCATTTGACTTCCTTTTTTCCAAAATTTCACCTTTAGCCCGAAGGCTAATCTAGACCTTAACCTAGGGGTTAATCTTAAAGGGCTAATCACAGAAGTACTAAGTATGTGGAAGAATAATTTTTTTCCTTACATCTTGCCGGCCGCGGTGGCGGCGGGGTAACGTCCTCGTCTACCAACTGAGAGGTCACGGGTTCGATTCCCGTCTGGATGGATTTTTCTCCATCCAGGGCTTGGCTGTATGTAATTGTCTTCAATGTAATGTAAGGGTTAGGTGGAAGAAGGGACTATTTAGTCTCAACCTCGCCCAATTAAGTCGATAATAAATAAAATAAATAAATAAATAGGGGTCGCCAAAGGTTAGCAGCATATTCTACAAGGTGTGACCAAAAAAAGATAGGACTGATTTTATAACTTGTTTATTTCGACGGATATGACTTAATCGAACTTGTCTCCCGCAAAGTACATGCCTTGGCTGACGATAGACCTTTGCCATCGTTTCTTCGAGCTCTCAAACCCTGCCCGGTAAGCCGTCTTGGGGATCCTCTTCAGGTCCGCCGTACAATTAGTTTTAATGTCCGCAATAGAGTCGAATCGGCGCCCTTTCTAGGTTGATTTTAACTTTAAAAACAAAAAAAACGTCTGATGGAGCCACGTCTGAAGAGTAGGGTGGCTGCGAAATCATGGATGGTCTGGCGAAAAACTCTGTCACGAACAGAGCCGCGTGAGCACCCGCGGGACGAATTTTGAAGTGACGCGCGTCATGCCCAAAATGTCTGTCAAAATTGTCAGACAGTATCGAAAAACAATGTTCGCTTCCTCAGCTATCTCCCTAACAGTTAATAGGGGATTTGCCGGCACCAAATCGTTCACCAATTTCACATGGTTGGGACCTGTCGAAGTGGAAGGCCGCCCCGTTCGCGTATCTTCATCTGTCGAGGTTCAGCCCGATTTAAAATGATAATACCACTCAAAACAATGGCTTCGACTAATAGCTTCAATAACAAAGGCTTACTGAATCATTGCAGATGTCTCAGTAGCACTTTAGGCAAGTTTGAAAAAAAATTTCACGCGCACACGCTGTTCCTCTAGCTCCTTCATTGCTGCCGTTGCACACCGCGACGAACAGGTTAAGACACGTACTGCTGCGTAACGACTCGACATACAGGCAACGCCTCTCTTTTTAGTCGTCATATGTGTCGATAGGTGGGGCCCTGTGTCTCGTTTCAATCCGTTGTGCGGTTTGCACATAATAAAATCAGTCCGGTCTTTTTTGACCACACCTTGTATTTCTGTAACTCAATTTCCTATTTGTTAATTAAAATTGACAATTTTTATCAATCATGATATTCCACTATATCACGCCTGAAACGTCTCTTTTTATTCAATTTCCTTTGGTATTTTTCTGTTTGGTTGTGATTAAACGCAAGTAAGTAGCTAATACTTGCCTATAATGTTAAACTGGCATATTTTCATTTCCATTATTCTGGTATGGTTTTTTTTCCATTACTTAAACCTAACCACTCAAATGGCATTTCTCATAACTCTATGGACCGTTTTCTAAAGAGCAACTAACCTTCTTTAGTCCAAAGCATTCGAGATAAATCCTGTGAGGAATTCACAGGATGCCCGACACGATCCGACGCCGTCGTTCACCTAACCTCGGCGGTGATAGCGAGGCCTGAACCTATTCCTGTTGTTCCTCTGGTTGTTCACAGGTGGGCGTCTACCATTGGTAATTTCTACAATATAGGATTTCTGCCTTTTGTCCCTCCGCAAAGGAATGGTCTCTTGTCCCGTTGAAGCGCCATTGTTCTCGGGGAAGTAGGGGCCGGACCAGAGTACGGCGCCCTCTCCTCCTCGCTCTGCCGCCGCAATCTCGGATGCGGCCGCCAACAAGACGGCTGCGAGGAGCAGGTAGTATGTCCACCTCATGCTGCGTTCCTCAAATGAATAAGGAAGTCGAGGTCTGAGAACTCCTGCTTTATTCTGTGACCTGTCTCTTGGCATCACGCCAAGGCCAACCAGAGGCGCAATGTAGATGTGTTCGGAGGGAGAAAGGAGATGACTTCACAATATAAGTAATGTCATTAGTCTCAGGTCAATTCTTAGCTATCTATCACCATGTTTAGTCACTCAAAGACTCTCCCTCTACTGGTCTCCCACTAATAAATTCAGACGAACTGCACGGCTTTAACCAAGAATGAGGCCAGAAGGAAAAATTTCAGAAATGTGACCAGGAAAAGTAATTCGTGGAGGAGGCAATCCTTCCCTGTATGAGGTGTAGTATTTTTTATTTTATCAACACGCCTACATTATTTTATTTTTAGATACGAGATTTGGTCAGATAGAATTTTTGCAAAACAAATTACTGATTAGTAAAACGAATTAACTCTTGTTTTGACCCTCCAGGATGTTTCAAATTTGCACGTTTTTTTAATATTATTTAATGATCTCTTCTTACCCTTCCCATTTGGTACTTTCACCCCCTGCCGCACACGTTCTCGGGGATTACAGGGTGTTTATGTCGTTGGAAACTTTAAAAATTAAATATTTTTATCTCATAATTTTTTGAAATCTAAAGATTACCAGTCATATAGTTTTCATGTGTAGCCTTTTTGGCGTACATTTGATGTATTTCAGCTCTTCGAAAGTTCACGGATGCCTCTAGAAAAACGTAATTGTAACTACTCCAAAAATCTCTGCCGTCACAACACGGGATGTGGCCTACCCGGTCGAGGGGAGCATGTTATGGAAATATCACTGTTTGAGAACTTCTAGTCCAGGCGTCATTGCTAAAGTGGTTAATGTGTATACAATTCTGAACTTTCATTTATCGGTGGATTTAGATATGTTAATGTTTAACCTACTGAATAAACGAATTAAAGTTCTGTGTTTCATGTTGAAAGCCGTCATGTTTACACTATTAAACGAATATCGGAATTGTCACGTTTCGAAATTGTAACGTATTTTTAAGGTATTTTCTTGACTTACTCCCGTACTGCCTTTTTACGGGGTAATTTTTAATTTCGTACGGACTCAATAAATTAGCAAAATTTTGACTCGGGTTGTCTGGACGCGTCAATCCATGATGATGCCAAATTTTATAACACTCACATTTTCGGTCATCTGCATTTGGGTGAGTCGGCAAATAGCACACACAGTAGATTATTTATTTCTTTCCCGACCCAATTCGACTTGCTGAGTAGTGTGATAGTTAAGGATTGAGGCAGGCTAAACAATCAGCCCAGGAAGTGTTTTTGTAAAATCTTTCATAGAAACGTTCTTCTATGGTACTACACCTGAAGTCAAGAAATTTACTTTGCATGCTCAAGGTGGAGTCAAACTGATAGAAAATAGATTGAAATAATAAAGCTTGTAAAGCTGGTAATATTTTTATGAATCCCTAATTTTTATTTGCTATTCCGCAAATGTATGCTTCATTAACCCATTATTTTTCTTCTGATATTCTCACAATGCTGTAAGACCATGTATAAAATCTTGTACTTTTGATGTTAATTTCTATGAAAACACAATGGGAAATACCCTATTGTATCATCATCATTTAAGGTAGTAAATTCATGATTACAAATAGAGTTAATTGGATGAAAATGGGACCCACATGACATCTCGATGCAAGCTTCTTAAGGATGGAAAACTTCAAAGCCTTTACGACGAACGCTAAGCGAATTTGCACGCGTGTGCAACCCAGGACCCCCGTTCGACACCCTACGAGAGCGGTTCGTTGCCCGCGGATGCGGATGTTGTGTGCGGTCGAAGAGGTGGAAGGAGGAGTCTCTCATTCGAGGGCAAAGGCGGAGGGACCCCAGGGGAGAGCCGACCCGATGCCGGTCGAAAGGGAAGCCCCGCTCGAGTAGACGTGATGAAGTCGTTCCTTGGAGTCGTCCTACTCGCCGTCGCGATGGCCTGTCTCGTCGTTCCCTGTATTCCTACGGCGTGGGCACAGGAAGGAGCTGGCGTGGAGACGTGGGTTAGGAAGCGGTTCCTGCGGATACCGCAGAGAGGTCCGCGGATCGAGAATCGGCCAAAAGAAGGAGATGTCGGAACCAGAATGATATCGGTGCCCGTTAGGAGATTCATCGACTGCCCCGAGGGGTACTTGTGGCACGCCGGACGTTGTCGTCGGGTGATATCGTGATCCAGCACGCCCTTCCGCCCACCACTGAAGCGTGGATGACACCTGAGAGCTCGCGCAGACAATCGCTGCAAAAGGTTGACTAGATGAGTTTCATGATTCATGGAAGATAGATAATCTTTTGGTGATGGTTTTTTCGTTTTGTGTGGTGTCGACAAATGACGAATAAATTTGTTGCTTTCGCCCAATCGTTTCTGCCTTTCGCATCAAATCTCCATTTCACCCACCTCTCCTCCTCTCCCTCTCCGCCGTTTTACAGCGTTGTCTCAACCTTCTTCTTTGCCCAGACTGCAGACCCGCTTGCATGCACTTTCGTAGGCAGTGAAAGGAAACTCTACAGGTGAGTCTCATTAGTTAATAAGCCTCAGCAATAGTTTAAAGGGTCCAATCAAGAGAAAATCTAAGTCTGAAACCAAGGTATACGTTCTTGGCAGATTTCCGTTTTCGCCTGGCTTTTTATTCCTGCTCCTTATGATGGTCTATGAGTTTCTATAATTTTGGACGAGCTCACTTAAATTTGTTGTGTTTCTCCTAATAAGCATTGTTGTAGCTGCTTTTCCGGTTCTGCATCTTTAAAAGGAGTAGTCTTAGGAAATAAAGTAGTTACAGGCGTGATATGGTGAAAATCGAATATAATAAAAGATGGATAGTAGCAAAAAGGAATTCACTTCGTCAGATAACAAAATGAATTCATTTCGTTACTTGAAAGTATTGTAATACATCGAAAACCGATCGCATAATTAAACTTATCTAGTGGAAAATGGCTACTGTCCGTTCTTTATTATTTAGCAGTCTTAGCATTGAGATCTATCGTATTTGATTTTTTACTGGCATAGTTACAATTCAGTATACTTCGTTTTCAGCCTATTTTATCGGTAAATCAGTATCGGTATTGTTGCCACTATTCCTCCAAAATCTCCCCTTTTGACACCAATGTTTTAATTGATGAGTTTAAAATAATATTTTCGCCCCCTCTTCCTCTCGGGCTCTTATTTCTCTCTTGGTTATTGTCGAGTATAACGCAAGGAGTATGTTGGAAGGGGCTATCGCTTCAATTTGAAATATCGTTGTAAGCGCGCCAGGTGGAAATTGATAAACCATGCATGGTTTATCAATTTCCACCTGACCAGAGCCAGAGGGCCCCTGCTTATGCGCTTGCTGTCATTCTGATCGTCGCGGCCGTCAGTGGCTGGTCCCGGCAGCCGAAATGAAAGCCCCTTTGACGGAGGACATTACGGCTTGGTGTTTTCTGTTCGACTTTGGCCCCGGATTCAAGCCTTGTCAAATTAAAAGGCCCTACACAGATGCTCTATTGATTTCTTTTAGTTGTTTTCTCAGGTTGATTCTGCTTATTCATCACATCGTAGGGAGTTAAGTAAAAAAGTAATAGCCGTTTATAAAATTTATCTTGAAATGTTTAGTTTGCTGTCAGTTTAAATATGCGTTTGCCTTTTTCTATGAAAGAAAGATTAATAAATTGATTAGGTATTTCTTTAATATTGATTTTAGCCTTGAAATATCTTTTTAACATTGCCTTTTATTCGGTGATTTGTGTTTACGGAGAGCTCCAGGACTAGTAATTTAGCTGCATATGAATTGAAAGCTATACTTTCGTTGTATGTCGATTCACTTCAGTAAGGAATGTAGTAAAAAATATTTCAAGTCAAATAGAGTAATTCTGAAATGAAGCCAATTCATTCTGGAAGGTTCGAAAAGAGTGAATTAGGTAATCTTCTGCTTTGAAGACCCTACACCCCGATTTGAATAATGTATTCCGTGCACTTCTGGATCGTGAAAGTAGCTCTATTACTTGGGCCTTGATGCATTGATTTTCATAGGATTTATTAAAAAAGATCTGGCGGAGAAGTCCCCCCTATTGATACATAAACTCCTAATTGCTGACTTCTATGAACTATTTAATATAAATAATATTGAGGCCCGGCCGCCAATTTTAATTTCTCTTTTTACCAGGAAGAAAAAGAGTCATTTCAACGCATGTATAGAAATAGCATTTTCTTCTGCAATAAGCCTAGTGCTTTAATTAAATATACACGCAAATATTTTATATGCATTATATATTCCAGCTTTCCAATTTATGTTCGTCAATGCAAGTTAATATCCGTTTTAAAATTAATGGCACAGCTCTTGAAGTGTCCAAGATAAGTTTTATGATATACGGTACTATATTTTACGGTGAATAACACCAGCTTCGAGTCACAGGTGTTATCATAATACGGAGAAAAATTTTACTTTGAATTCCATTGAGTCGAGGGAAGGAATTCGCATTCGAATTCCCTTAGTCTAGAGAAAAAAAATAAATTATTTATATTCATTCTCTTCTTGAAAATATATTCATTTGCAGACCTCAACAGGGATAGAGCAATAGCGTGCATCCCATTACATGTAGTACATGCAAATTGAATTTTAACGGCGGTGAATGAACTGCCAAATGTCATCGGCAGGACAGTCAACAAACAGCATTTCAGGAGATACATACTGTCGATATATTCCGGAACGGGTTAACGCCATTATAACAAAACTCACTAGCTCAATGAAGTAAACCTCTCCGAAACCACAGATAAACGGCCGGTGAACCCGTTAAGGCCGGTTGAGTGACACTGTGGGAACACCGTGTGACAAAAAAAGCCAGCAAAACAACTTCATTGCGGCGCTCGTTATTTCGCGAAAGGGGAGGAAACGGAAGGCGGTCTCCACGTTGTCTTACGTTTAAGAAGGACTTTGGGGGGAGGGAGGAGGGAAAGGAGTTGTCCTGAGTCAATTTAACGCGAGTTTCGCTTGGGGGGGCAGCATACACACAGTTTCCTGCCCTGCTATTCGTGGAAGGTGTACCACCGAGTCCCCTCGCACCCCGAAATGTTCCCGAGCGGCGTGCGACGCTCCCGCCTCTTGCTCGTCCTGGCGATGGCGCTCTGCTTCGCGTCCGTAGCGCCTAGGCCAGGAGCCGCGGGGACCGTGAGGATCAAGCTACCTCGCTTTGAGAACTCCGACTTCGGTGACCTCCGGCAGGACATCGTGGGTGCACCGCTGAGGAACATCTGTCCGCCGGACCAGAGGATGGTGGGTGGGCGGTGTCGAGAGATGATGCCCTGAGGCGACCTGAACACCAGAAGGCCCGCCAACCCTCTCGCAGGAGAAGACCTTTGCCGCACTTTTGGGACTAGGAACGTGGAAGTACGAGCTGACCAGTGTCTGTCCTCCAATATGCCTGTAACTTTATTGAGACAACAGGAATCCAGCTACCTAGATTTATTTTCCCTACAATAATATAAAACGTGATTTTAGAAGCTGTATCATTTTGGAATTTGAAAATATATTTGAAAAACTGAAGCAGAGGGTACTTTTTTGTGCATTAAACCAGTGATGGTTAGCTTGTAGGTAACGTTTTGTTTTCAATTGCCTGATAATTTTCATGAATCCGATTTAATAGTAAGTCTATAGAAATTAATAATATAAAAGTCATTAAGAATCGTCTCATGCAATTTTGTATGCACATTATCAATTTTTTATTTTAGGTAAATTGGTCTCATGTATTGGTCAGATGCTCGTGGATGACAGGGTGATTTACAGGGAGACGAGGATCGTTTAATACTAACAAGGGACCTAGATTTTATTTCGAAATGGTTTACAAAATGGGGATTGTCATTTAACCATAACAAATGTTTGGTGGTTAATTCTTTTTGAAAGATCAACGGGATTTGTTCACAAGCTGCTGAAGTTGACCTAAAAGTAGCTGAAACGGTAAAATACCTAGGTGTTATAGCTACTAACGACTTAACTTGGGTCACTCACATATGCACAAGGCGTGATTAAAAAGTAGACAGGACTGATTTTATAACTTGTTTATTTCGACGGATACAGCTTAATCGAACTTGTCGCACTCAAATTGCATGCCTTGGCCTAC
Source organism: Hetaerina titia (assembly GCA_037158775.1). Lineage (NCBI taxonomy): Eukaryota > Metazoa > Arthropoda > Insecta > Odonata > Calopterygidae > Hetaerina > Hetaerina titia. Next base: position 13,300,302 of record CM073775.1, read on the forward strand.
GACACACATTTGCCCACATTTCTTCCAGCTCTCGGACCTTGCCTGGTAAGCCGCCTTAGGTATCCTCTTCAGGTCCGCCGTACAATTAGTTTTAATGTCCGCAATAAAGCCGAACCTGCGCCCTTCCAAGGTTAATTTTAACTTTGGAAATAGAAAAATGTCTGAAGAGTTGGGTGGCTGCGGGATCACGGAAGTTCCGGTTCTGACGAAAACCTCTGTCACGATCAGCGCTGTGTGATTTGGCTCGTTATCGTTGAGGAAACGTCATTGTATAATCCGTGGACAAACAAAAATTTGGGATTTATTAGACGCATTACTCGCAGGAAAACAGTAAGGTAAAGGAACGTTGCTCTTGTAAGGCCTAATTTAGAATATGCATCCAGTGTATGAGATCCGACTGAAAAAGGTCTCAATTTCGTATGCATAGTATGCGTCTCGTTAAAAGCTGTTACGTTAATGCTCACAGCGACAAAGGCTCACCAATATACTTCTGAAGTTGGCTTGGGAATCATTAGAAAAAAGACGATTCAATGATAGATTGAACTTAACTAAATAAATTCAGAGCTGCATGTTTTAGCGACGAAGTCTCGTCTACTATTCGCATTCCAACAAATATTGATCGCTTATATAATGAATATAAAATTCGGGGAAAAGATACCGCAACTAACAGACTCAAGTTCTCCTTCCAACATACAATACGGGATAGTAACTGTTGGTTTGGACATAGCAAAAATCTCCCTTGCCGCTCACAGCGTCTAGGACTGTTATTTAATGAATGTAGTGCTCATTGCAATATTCCCTACCCTGCTTTGTTGTTTTCAAACTTCCTCTTCCATCTCTCGTCTCTCTCGTTGGGGAGGACGCTTCACGCCGTTCGCTACCATCAGTGGCGCGTCACATTCTCCACCTGTGACTTAGGGGCGGAAACTATGAGTTGCATGCCCATGCAACAGTAAGATTTCCCCTTCTTGCTTTTAAATTTTGCATGGCCTGTCTTGTTATGGTGGAGACCTGTCGTATAAATGGTTTTGATTCATTTTTATTCCCTTATTTTCGCATGACAATTAACTAATTTATTCGGTCAATTTACCCTTGTTTTGAATTGAGTCTTCCTCCAGCATGCTCGTCACTTGAAAGTTTTGTGCTGAATATTCTTCCCTTTTCCATCCCTCTCCCATACGCTCCTTTATCACTTACTCTTTCTACCTTGAGCTTGCACCCCCTGCCATACATCTTTTTGGTGGAACACGGGGTATATAGGTAAATGAATTTCCATATCTTTTTCCTGTTTTAGCTTCGTTTAACAAATGGCCATTCTCCCATTAGCAAAACAGCAAAAATACCACTTGTCACCCTCAGCGTCTAGGGAATAATTAGTTATACTCAATTGCATGCACTTTCACTAACCTCCTGTGTGTTGTTGCCAAAACCCTTCCCGCATGACCGCATTGAAATGCCATTAAGTAATGTAGTGATCTTTATAGTATTGTTTGCTCTGCTTTTGCTACCCTAAATTTCCCCTTCCATCCCTTGTCCCTCTACGTGGGGGAGCCCTCCTCCTACCTGCAGCGTTGGGCCAAATTCCTCACCTTGGGTAGGAGAGCATTTTATATTGCACGTTCTTGTGGTGGTGGAATTTCGCCTTGCTACTTAACAAAATCTAGCTTGCACGTTATTGGATAAATTTCTTACTGGATCCTAAGGTGCAATTATTTGTTATTTTAAAGCATATGTACTTGAATAGTGGGTCGCGGTGGTCCAGTGGGTAGAGCATTGGATCACTGACCGGAGGGTCCCGGGTTCGATTCCCGGGAAAGGCACTCTGGGCACCTGCAGCTCCACCCAAGCTAGTTGATTTTTAGGGTACCAGATCTTCCTGGGAAACCATAACCGGCACAGGGAAAGGAACTGGCCCCCCTACCCTGATGTGTGAATATTCACACGCCGTCGGGCTTGGTACATGGGTGAGCTCTACCATCACCTACTAAACTTGACCTTCGGGTTGATTACTGTGTTTATGGTTTATGGTACTTGAATACTTGTGGAGTGAAGGGAGGTAGATGTGTATTTGCATGCATGTGAAATGATAGGATGTTTCTATGAATGTATGCACTACTGTGGATTTGGGTTTGCATGTATATGTTGGTTTTGAATGCGGTTTTCCTTTTTTCCCTTTTTTGGGTGGTGACCTAACACCCCCCGCCACACGCCCTTGCGGCGGCTTGTGGGGTATTATGTAGATAAATAGATAGAACAAAAGATCCACTATAATTTACACTCGGTGCACTTGGCATTCAATAATGATTTTTTTTAATTTACAGTAAGTATGATGTACCGTAATTTAAATAACACGAGATTAATAGAATTAAGTGAAGACCAAAATTAACTTAGCCTAAAGGATTCAAAATCAAACAGTACATCTTCCTTCTCATAGATTAGATTAACAAGATGCGAAACTCTTTGCCCAAAAATGCCTTCTTCGAATTAATTCTTGGTGTAAAATTTTATCGCCAAATGCCGGTAAGGTTCAGAGCCATAGTAAGAGTCACATCTCATCTAATACCTTTTCATACTTATTTCTAATATATATATATAAATAACTATTTCTTTCTGCTACACATTTATCTTGAAGGAAATGGGAAAATTGCAAATTATACACACACCAACACATTATTTTTTTATTTTATAGTGTCAATATCCCTCCCATGGACTACAACCTTGTCGTGGTGGAAGGGCTTGTGTGTTCCGATGACCCCTAGAGCTGTGCTGGCGGGAGTAATAATAATTACTCCTGGAAGGGTCACCCATGCCAGATAGGTCGAAGGTTAGGAGCCAGACGAAAGGTAGTCCACGCAGCGTCTGTTCCTCAGTGAGGCGGCTGCAATGGCGTCTGACCCCAGTGGGGCGGCCATTAAGTGATGGTGTCACGTTAAAAACACTATTGAGGAAGGCAACGGGAAACCACCTCAATTATGATTCCCAAGAATATTATGATGGGCACTATAGATAATATGAGTCCTGGCAACTACGGGACACGGCCCAAGAGGCCGTGTGTCGTGCCCGGCAGCGGGAGAGGCAAGGCTTCCGCGGTCGTCATCCCACGAAACCCTTGCAGGGAAGAAATAACTTCAGCAGGACAGAAGACTCAGAAGAAGGCGAAAGTAGTTAGAATAGGAACCTGGAACGTCAGGACAATGTTGAGGAGAGGCAAATTAGAAAATATTAAGCGAGAGATGGAAAGAGGTAACAAGGATGTTTTAGGCCTCTGCGAGGTGAGATGGAAGGATAGCGGGGATTACTGGAGTGACAATTATAGAGTAATATACAGCGGCGGGGATGAGAGCCAACGAGGGGTTGCCGTAATTTTAAATAAAGGGGTAGGAAGAAGCGTAGTCAACATAGAGCAAGCGACAGATAGAATTTTACTCGTAGAGATTAAAGCAGAGCCGACAAACTTGGTCATTATTCAGGTATACATGCCACCGAGCAACCACAAGGAGGAAGAAGTCGATAGGATGTATGATGAGTTAGAGGATATCATCGCGAGTGTTCCTGCAGGAAAACATTTGATAGTGATGGGGGATTGGAATGCGACGGTAGGCGAAGGAAGAGATGGTGGTGAGGTGGGGGACTATGGGTTATGCACGAGGAATGAACGCGGGGAGAAAGCAATTGAATTCTGCAGGAGACAGGGGTTAGTCATCACTAACACATGGTTTAGACACCACAAAAGGCGTAGGTATACATGGAAAATGCCAGGTGACTCAGAAAGGTATCAGTTAGATTATATTATGGTTAGGCACAGGTTTAGGAACAGTGTGATAAATTCGCACAGTTTCCCAGGAGCGGATGCGGACTCTGACCACAATTTAGTTGTTATGAAATGTAATGTTCGTTTCAAGAAGATAAGGCAAGGGCGGCGGGTTAAAAAATGGAATTTAGAAGCAGTAAATGAATTAACGAGGAAGGAGTATCAGGAGGCTGTAGAGAAAATGATGGATGACGGTAAAGAACTGAGTGCTATCGAAGAAAAATGGGGATGTATCAAGAAAGGGATATTGGAAGCCGCTAAAGACACTATAGGAACCGTTAACGGGAAAAGGATAAGGAAACCATGGGTAACGGATGAGATGATTGCGAAGATGGATGAGAGAAGAAGATGGAAAAATGTAAACACAGAGTTAGGCAAAATGAAGTACAAAGAGTTAAACAATAAATTGAGAAGGGCCACAAATAAAGCAAAAGAAGAATGGTGGAAACGCAATGCGAGCATATGGAAAGTTTACAGAAGAAGGGTGAAATTGGTGCTCTATACAGCAAGGTTAAGTTATTATCGGGAAGTAAGAAGGCAAGAGTTGTGCTAACAGTTAAAGATAAATGGGGTGAGATAATAGTTGAACCAGGAAAAATCCAAGAGAGGTGGAAGGAATATATAGAAACACTGTATGGTAAAGAACTTAGGCCGACAAGGTTAGACATAGAAAAGGAACATGACGTAGAAGAAGATAGCTTAGGTCCAGGCATACTCGACGATGAAATAGAAAGGGCATTAAAGGAGATGAAAGCAAATAAGGCTGTGGGGGTGGACAATATTCCTGTAGAAATGTTGAAATGGTTAGGGAAAGGTGGGAAAAAGGCCATATATGGACTGATTCGTAGTATCTATGAGGAAGGAATCTGGCCGGAAGATTTTGTGAGATCGGTGTTAGTTCCTATTCCAAAAAAGGCAAAGGCTTCGTCATGTGAGGATTACAGAACAATAAGTTTGATATCCCACGCAGCTAAAGTTATTCTCAGGATCATCAACAAAAGGATAGAGAGTAAGGCAAATGATTACTTAGGGGATGATCAGTTTGGGTTCAGGAAAGGAAGAGGTACGCGTGATGCCATTGCAGTAATGAGATCACTAATCGAGAGGAATATAGAATACAATCAGGACGTTTTTGCCTGTTTTGTAGATTTCGAAAAAGCGTTTGATAGAGTGAATTGGGAAAAATTAATGCGTGTATTGCAGAAAATAGGAATGGATTGGAGGGACAGGAGACTGATCCGCAACCTGTACATGTCTCAGACTGCTCAGGTGCGAGTGGGGAACGGAGAGTCTGGATGGGCAGTGTTAGGAAGAGGTGTAAGGCAGGGTTGCCCATTGTCACCGGTACTGTTCAACGTATATGTAGAGGAAATGATTAAAGAGGCATGGGAAGAACTGGAGGTAGGAATGAAAGTCGGAGGGGAACTCGTAAAATCGGTTAGGTTTGCTGATGACCAAGCATTAGTTGCTCAGTCAGCCAAGGGGTTGCAAGCATTGTTGAGTGAATTGGAGGTTCAGTGCGATAAATATGGGATGAGAATCAATATTAATAAAACAAAGGTTATGCGATTTTCCAGAAAGAAAAAGGCTAAGCTAAATATTAAAATAGGCGGGGAAAGAATAGAGCAGGTAGAGCAGTTTACATATCTCGGAAGTGTTTTGGACCAATACGGTCAAAGTGGTAGGGACGTAAGGAGAAGAATTGCGCTAGGCAAGGAGGCTTTCTCAAGGAGGAGGGAGTTTATGACGGGGACGTTGAGTAGGGATGTTAAGACAAGACTCGTAAAAACTCTGATATGGAGCGTAGCTATGTACGGCGCGGAAACGTGGTCGCTGAAGCAGGAGGATAGACGTAGATTGGAGGCTTTTGAAATGTGGGTGTGGAGAAGAATGGAGAAGGTGAAATGGACCGAAAGGAAAACAAATGAGGAAGTACTGGAAATGGTGGGTGAGGAGAGGGGTTTGTTGAGAGAAATCCTATGGAGGCAGGAAAAATGGATGAAAGGCGTATTGAGCGGTAGTGGAATGTTGAAGAGGGTAATAGAGGGGAGAATGTTGGGCAAGCGAGGTAAGGGTAGGAACAGGATAGGGATGTTGGACGGGATGAAGGGAGGAAAGAAGTACACCGAGATGAAGAGGGACCTGATATAGATTAGTTTGCTAGGTGGGGAGTCACAAAATGTTTATTTGATAGTTGTGTCCATCCAAAAACCTACCTTAACCGGTAGATTACCTAATAATAATAGTGTCAATATACATTAACATCAAAATATAACCATATTAACAATCTCTACAAAAAATTTGCATTGTTATCAATCAAACATTTATATAACATTCATCTTATATACTTTCAAATTATGTACCTGGTTCTTTAGCATTTTGTTTGAACTAACCATGTGAATATTAAATTACACATTTTGGGAATAATAATATTCAATGAGATCTAAGTAAAATTTCAAAAACTAATTCTAAATTCAATCTAATGCACCTTTTATGATCAATAATGGAACTCATTTAAGTATAAATTTCCAACTATGTATATTACCACTGAATATTTTCCAGCCATAAATTTTGTTTTCAGCCTGAACGATAAGGAATATTACATAAAATGGTGGAATAAAAAGTAGATTTACTGTGATATGTGCATCGTGGAGATGCAGGATCACAAATTAGTTTAATTAAAGATTGTGCATTTAATTTGAGAAAATCAACTTGTCAAATACTGCGTTCCTATTATCATTTACTTTTAATTTAACATTCATCAATCCTATTGGTGCCTTTACTACTTAGGTTCAACAATTCGGAATACTACCTTTTAATATTGTTCGGGAGTTCAAAAATATTACATCCACTTCCTGGGAAGTTAAACATGCTTATAACCATTTATTCATCCAATCACACTTATACATTCAAATGCTTATTCATCTAATTCTTCAATTAGTCCTTAATCTACTGTCATCGATAGCAGAAGCCATTCACTCCACTTGTAAATAGGAAAGGAAACGTTCCAGGAACATTTGGGCTACGGAGGATCTCTGTGGTGCAACATTGGAAAAATCGATTTTTTTATTTTGCCTTTTCAGCTGGGGAAGATACAGAATTTCCCCGTATCCATCTTTCTCGTGAGTCACCTACAAAGAGATAAATATTTTTCAACTAGTAAACTTGAAAGAACATAAATATATGCATGCATATCAGGTATTACCATTATTATTTGGTAGTCTACCATTTAAGGCAGGTTTCGAATGAAAACGAAACTCAACACCCCTGCATTTCGTATCCTCGCCCAACAAACAACCAGAATGAACACCATGATAAACTTTTCTTAAATTCCGCATTTATTCTACTCGTCTTCGTTCCATCCACATACCTATCATCTTCCTCCCTTGTGCTTGCTTGCCTAACGTTTTGCCATCTCTTACAGCCTTCAATATTTCATCGCCAATGGAAATTCTCTTTATCAATATTTCCTGCCATTGGATTAATTCCATCAATCATTTCTCATCCCCATCTTCCCTAGTACATCCTCCCTGTTGTTCCTTTTCGTTTATTATTATTTTTCCGTACGTATCCACAACAACACTTCAACCTATTACTACTATCTATCTGCTCCTGCTACTATCACTCTGCCCCAATGACCACGTTTCGGGCCCCCAGTCCTGAAGGCGTCTTCGACCTGAAGACGCCTCCTGGTCTGGAGGCGTCCGAGACTTTTTCGAAATTTCCGAGCGATTTCCATATATTTTCCATAAACACCTCGCCTATTGTGATGCTCACTTGTTTACCAACGATACCTTTCCATATTTCTTCCGACAATTTTTTCGGACCTTTTGTCAGACTTTCCCTGGGAAACAAATATCAAAACGAATCGCTCTTTTATGGAATTTTACTCTCAGTTTTTCCGTGACTGTTGCCTTAATGGCCCCTACCACTTGCCTTGGCTATGGTTCATGGTGTATTTGCATTGTGGCTCCGTCGATACCTTTTTAAGTTCCCGGGCAGTAATTGGCAGAGTCCTCTAGTGGTCGTTTTGGATTCCGGTAGACCCTGAGATGGTGTGTGGGTCAGTCTGCGGGAAAACACCATTGAGAGTGAGCCTGCAAGGGCTCAACCTTCGGCTCGACCGTGCGTTTCGGATGGCGTTCCCTGCCTCCGAAGGTGGATGATTAAGGCACCGCAGCTGGGCAAGAGGCGAGTCAAAGTCTCCCCACATCCCCGGCTGGAGGCGTGGAAGACACGCGCGGTAAGTTGTTTGGCAACTGGCTATTTGATTGATATCGACAAAAATTTAGCGTGGCCAGGTCAGTGTACTTGTGGAGAAAGTATTTTAAAGTAGTATTAAATAGGCCTTCTAAGTTTAGTTGATGTTCGAAAAGGTCTTTCACTAAATTGAAAGGCTGTTGTTCCCTGAGTTATTTGGAGATGCATAAAATGTGTACAGAAAGTAAATTACGTTTTGAAAAATGAGCCTGGTGACAAGACAAAGTTTTATTATATACATTTGAAAGGCACATTATTAAATATTTATTTACTTATTCACAATTCTAATTGAGGCATTTATCGTAACGATATGCATGCTTTTCAAATCCGTCTCTGAAGAAATCTGCCGCCTTACATTTTAACCACTTTTTCACACCAGCATGAAATTCTGCGTTTCTGTCAAAGCGTTGTTTTGCAAGCCACGTCTAGCGAGAGATCCGTAATCGCAAATCGACGATTTTCACGATTTTTTTCTTTGGTTTCAATCGTCATTTCATCTGTCACAAGGCTAGGTCGACCACTGCGGTCATCGTTGTGAGCATTGGTGCTGTGGCCATTTTGAAACTGAATGCACCACTGCCTCATTCCGCCTTCACTCATTATTCCGTCTCCGTACACTGCATAAAGTTGCCTATGAACTTCAATTGCCGTTGTTTTTTTTACCAGTAAAATTCTAATCACAGATCGCGCCTCACAACTAGACGGGTTTTCTATTGCAGCACACATTTTAACGGTTTGTAGTGAGCAAAGGACTAGAAACACAGTCTAGACACAATACCACAGCAGAATGCGTACTTATGTTTAAGGACGTTTAGACACCAAAAAGGTGGTTCTAGCCCTACCCACCGCCATGCTAGGCCAAAACGCAAGTTTCTAAGTGGGCAACCCTTGCATAATATTTTCTCTTGAGAATAATTTGGTAAATTTCTCCTTGTAAATGATCGTTTTATTCTTCACTGGAAAAATAAATAAAAGATGGCGCTACAGTTTGATTATTCGTCTTAAAAGCGTTTCCGTATCTCTTTCCATGGCCGTGTTTTTCGAAAACTTGCCTCCACCCCCCTCTCTGACACCACTTCTCCATTTGTCCCTGTTCTACTGGCCACCTCAATTTTCACACCCTTCAAATTCAGCTCCACCAAAACACGCAACAACCCCGCAAATCCACCTTGATCCTTGGATAAGTCCTAATCGAGTCATTCTGAATCTTTCTGACCTTCATCATTGAATATTATGACAAATGAAGCATTTACAAGGTTTATTTGTTAATACAAATGGAATGACTGACTGTGATTTGTGAGAAGTTGAATTTAACTACGCGTCTTTTATCTCTTTCTTCCCCGTCCTACAGCCACGAAAGACTTGGAAAGGTGTCGTGCAAGTCATGCGATTATTGTGATTCACGTGTGTCGGAGTGTGTGGACGAGGGAGGGATTGATCAGTTGGTGGGGTGTGGGTCAGAGAGAGAGTGGGGGGGAGTCATATTGCACGATTGTGACGTCAGTTGAGATAATGGTACGCATGTTTTTAATCTTTTGATTTATTCTAATGCCTAAATAATACGCATTGTCTTCGAAAAGAATTGCATTTGGACCTAGTCTTACAAGAATCACTTCCGGTTAATTAAGTCATAAGTTATGCCTTACGAATTTTAGATTGTTCCACCTAATAATCTCGTATATCAACTTACTTAAGACCATTTTGAGGAATATTCAATGTTTACATCATGATATCTGGGAAGATTAGTCTGCTCTGTTACTTTTAGTAGTTTTTGAATTCTGTTTTCCTCGAATAGTGAATACGATTCATTCGTTCAATTGAAATACTACCTTGATCAAAAGTTTCCGGAATTTATTCAGAAAATTAAAAATACAAGTTTATTCATCTAAATCTATATTTTCCCCTTCAAAGTAATCCCCATCGACTGCAACACACTTATGCCAGCGCTTGATCCAATCCTCGAAACATTTTTTATATTCGGTTTTCGGTATGTCCATCAGTGCTTCCTGCGATTTTTCCATTACTTCCTCTCGGCTGCTAAAACGCGTTCCCCGTAAAGGTTTTTTAACTCGATTGAACAGAAAGAAGTCACAGGGAGCCAAATCAGGTGAATTCGGTGGCTGTTGGATGGTATTTGTTGCATTTTTCGTCAAAAAATTACGAATAATGATAGCACTGTGCGACGATTTCTGGTCTCTTTCGGCGAATTGCTTCACGCAAACGTCTCATAACGCCCAAATAATACTCTTTATTTACTGTCTGGCCTTCTGGCAAAAATTCATGATGCACTACACCGTTGTAATCCATGAAAACCGTCAGCATTGCCTTCTTTTTTTACTGAAAACGACGTGGTTTTTTTGGTCTCGGCTCATTTGGTGAACGCCATTCACTTGCCTGATGTCTGGATTGCGTGTCGTACTCATAAACCCACGTCTCGTCTCCAGTAATGATCCTTTTGATGAATGTGGGATCGGATTCAGCCTCGCAAATCATGTCTTTTGCGACGTCAACAAGGTCTCTTTTTTGCATGAAATTGAGGTCTTTTGGCACCAACTTTGCTGCTACACGACGGAAACCCAAATCATTAACCACAATGTCTTGGGCGGATCCATAGGCAATGTTCAAGTCCTCCGCTATTTCTCTGATGGTTAATTTGCGGTTATTGATCAACATTTCTTTTACTTTATCAATTTTTTCACCGACTTTCGATGTCGATGGTCTGCCACTGCGTTCATCATCTTCGATTGACTCACGACCACTTCTGAACCGCTCGTGCCACTGGTAAACGACCGTTTTTTTTAGAGAATCGTTGCCGAAACACTTTTCCAACATTTCCAACGTCCGTGCGCCACTAAATCCGTTTTTTACGCAAAATTTAATACAATTTCGTTGTTGCAAATTTAAATCCATTTCTGCAATTGTAAAAAATCGCCAACACACACAGAGATAGATGTACTCTTGGCTACGTAACTTTTGCAAATGTCAAGTTATGACACTAAGATTTAAAGGGAATATCAACAACAGATGTACCAATTTAACAAAAAAACAGAACTCAAATCGGAACGATGGGAGCGCCACACGGTGGTTATTCCGGGAACTTTTTGATCAAGGTAGTATTGGCCTAATTGATGTGCTACAGATATTTGCATTGCTATTTTATTGCTTTGGTATTTGTATTTTAAAGCGTCACTCCATCAAACGGATATCGGGCCATATCTGAATAAAATAGTCTACGAGTGTATACTGAACGTGCCTCTCGCATTTTGAAAAGCTATAACTGTTGGTATTAGCTACGAGGTTCGTTCGTATTCCAATGTCATACGTTTTATCTCTCGGAACTGGGATATCATGCAAAAAGTGTGTTTGAGCATAATAGCATTAATAGATTTCTGCATCATGGTATATGGTTTATATAGCTGCCACTAGATTGACGAGCGTTTTCAGTACTTAACAGCGTCTTTTAGTGAACATGAAGAACGTGTTATTTCCCTTTCCCTCACCTGTGTAGTTCAGCACCCATCGAAATTCATCAATTGATATATGCGGTGGTATGGTGTTAAAAATGTGAAACGTGTGCACTCGTGGGTGCGACAGTTCGAATAGGGCGAACGTTGTACGACAACCGAGCCAAAAAAACCTCGGCCACAGACAAGCCGGTTTTTCAAGTGGACCAAAATACTAATAAATAAGCGTTCTTGGCGTCCCTGGAATCGTAATGTCGACGCTGTAAAAAATGAGTGCCTATCCAGAGATATGCAGAAAAGTTACGAAAGCTTCAAAATCCTGTTTTAAGTAGTTTCCAGAAAAAAATGAGACCTGATAACTTGCAAAAATCTCGTAAAATAGAAAAGAAATCCTATACATTAAAACTTATTATCGAAAACCTGAAATTGTCAGAATTTTAGAAAATACGCAAGAAGTTGGTGAAAAAACATCCCAGCGCTACATAAAACATACCCTGACTGAAAAATAAAAATGTTATTGCCTGACATTGGAGGAAAATTCTGGACGGTCCATTGCTATGTGAGAATGCAAAATTCAGTAAAATTAACTGTTGTATAAACCGATATTAACAACCACGTTTCCTTCCAAAAGTGATAATCATAATAGAATAAACTAGAACTAAAATATCTCCAAATAAAATTTCTCATATTTACGTTCTCAATGTCGTAAATATAACGGAATTTATACAAATCTCATATGTTGACCCTGCACCCTCTTTACACGTCCTTGTGGCGGCTTTCAGGGTCACCTGTTCAGATGGAAGAACCGATATCGAGAGAAGAGGGGTAAACCTTTTCTACATTCCAATCCCGGAGGCGGGCTTGGAGTTAAAATGAGATTTTACGCTTAAAATTTCATTCAGCTGAGATCATCTTCACCGATTTCATTTCGCCGTTGAAAACACCGCCATAAGGTTTTGATCGCCACCCAGTCGGCGATCCCTTCCGTTCATTTTGACCCCGCAGTTCCCTTTTCCAATGAGCAAGGAAGTATTTAAGGTTTTTTTCAATAGTGAGCGAGCGAGAGCTTCCGCCTTCAGAGGTACCGCCGCCTTGCATCATATGAATCGTTTGCCGGCGCGCCCGTCGGCATCCGTTAAGGGGGAAGTAATACATGTACATCCGATCGTTGCACATCTCTTGTCACGGGCAAGCCCCGACGAGCACCAGCGAATGTGACCATGGTAACCAGCTACTAGCGATGAATTAAATTAATGGCAAATTTTTGCAATTTCATCAATGAAAATATTTATTTAATGTTATAATAAAATTAAATGAATATTAAGCGAGAGATGGAAAGAGGTAATAGAGATGTTTTAGGTCTCTGCGAGGTGAGATGGAAGGATAGCGGGGATTACTGGAGTGATAATTATAGAGTGATATACAGCGGAAGAGTGATAAGAGTGATATACAGAAGGAAGAGATGGGGGTGAGGTGGGGGACTATGGGTTAGGTAGGAGGAATGAACGCGGGGAGAAAGCAATTGAATTCTGCAGGAGACAGGGGTTAGTCATCACCAACACATGGTTTAGACATCACAAAAGGCGTAGGTATACATGGAAAATGCCAGGTGACTCAAAAAGGTGTCAGTTAGATTATATTATGGTTAGGCACAGGTTTAGGAACAGTGATAAATTCACACAGTTTCCTGGGAGCGGATGCGGACTCAGACCACAATTTAGTTGTTATGAAATGTTCCGTCCGTTTCAAAAAGATAAATCAGGGGCGGTGGGTTAGGAAATGGAATGTAGGAGCATTAAATGGATTAAAATGGAAGGAGTATCAGCAGGCTGTAGAGAAAATCATGGATGAGGTTAAAGAGCTGAGTACTATCGAAGAAAAATGGGAATGCATCAAGAAAGTGATATCGAAAGCCGCAAAAGACACTATAGGAACCGTTAACGGGAAAAGGATAAGGAAACCATGGTAACGGATGAGATGATTGCAAAGATGGATGAGAGAAGAAGATGGAAAAATGTAAACACAGAGTTAGGTAAAATGAAGTACAAAGAGTTAAACAATAAATTGAGAAGGGCCACAAATAAAGCAAAAGAAGAATGGTGGAAAACGCAACGCGAGGATATAGAAAGTTTACAAAGGACGGGTGAAATTGGTGCGCTATACAACAAGGTTGAGTTATTATCGGGAAGTAAGAAGGCAAGATCTGTGCTAATATTTGGAGATAAGTGGGGCAAGGTAATACAGAAATACTATACAGGAATACAGAAATCAACACCTGTAGTTGAACCAGAACAAATCCAAGAGAGATGGAAGGAATACATAGAAACACTGTATGGTAGAGAACTTAGCCCGACAAGGTTAGTCATAGAAAAGGAACATGACGTAGAAGAACATAGCTTAGATCCAGGCATATTCGACAATGAAATAGAAAGGGCATTAGAGGAGATGAAAGAAAATAAGGCCGTGGAGGTGGACAACATTCCTGTGAACTGTTGAAATGTTTAGGAAAATGTGGGAAGAAGACTATATATGGACTGATTCGTAGTATCTACGAGGAAGGCATCTGGCCGGAAGATTTTGTGAGATCAGTGTTAGTTCCTATTCCGAAAAAGGAAAAGGCTACATCATGTGATGATTACATAACAATAAGTTTGATATCCCACGCAGCTAAAGTTATTCTCAGGATCATCAACAAAAGGATAGAGAGTAAGGCAAATGATTACTTAGGGGATGATCAGTTTGGGTTTAGGAAAGGAAGAGGTACGCGTGATGCCATTGCAGTAATCTACATCTACATCTACATAATACCCCGCAAGCCGCCGCAAGGGCGTGTGGCGGGGGGTGTTAGGTCACCACCCAAAAAAGGAAAAAAGAAATACCGCATTACTGTAAACAGCAATACATTACTTAAAGGCTACGGGAAGGGTTTTGACACAACACACAGGAGGTTAGTGAAAGTGCATGCAATTGAGTTTAACTAATTGTTACCTAGGCGCCGAGGGTGGCCAGTGGCATTTTTGTTATCTCCGAGTGTGACCCCACAGTTGTTATCCCGTGAGTAGAGTAATAAAATCACTAATCGAGAGGAATATAGAATACAATCAGGGCGTTTTTGCCCGTTTTGTAGATTTCGAAAAAGCGTTTGATAGAGTGAATTAGGAAATATTAATGCGTGTATTGCAGAAAATAGGAACGGAATGGAGGGATAGGAGGCTGATCCGCAACCTGTACATGTCTCAGACTGCTCAGGTGCGATTGGGGAACGGACAATCCGGATGGGCAGTGTTAGGAAGAGGTGTAAGGCAGGGTTGCCCATTGTCACCGGTGCTGATCAACGTATGTGTGGAGGAAATAATTAAAGAGGCATGGGAAGAACTGGAGGTAGGAATGAAAGTCGGAGGGGAATTCGTAAAATCGGTTAGGTTTGCTGATGACCAAGCATTAGTTGCTCAATCAGCCAAGGGTTGCAAGGAATGCTGAATGAATTGGAGGTTCAGTGCGATAGATATGGGATGAAAATCAATATTAAGAAAACAAAGGTTATGCGATTTTCCAGAAAGAAAAAGGCTAAGCTAAATATTAAAATATGAGGGGAAAAACTAGAACAGGTAGAACAGTTTACGTATCTCGGAAGTGTTTTGGACCAACAAGGTCAAAGTAGTAGGGACGTAAGGAGAAGAATTGCGCTAGGCAAGGAGGCTTTAACAAGGAGAAGGGAGTTGATAACGGGGACGTTAAGCAGTGAGGTTAAGAAAAGACTCGTAAAAACTTTAATATGGGGCGTAGTACGGTGTTGAAGCCTATGAGTCTTTCCTATGTCTGTTACCATAAAGTTTTATTCATTCTCCTCTTAGTGCTAGTTTGTATTCCACCTTAGTCCACCTGTACGGACAATATTCCAAATTCACACATATTCTTTCAAATTGTATGCCATGTAATAGCTTTTCTCCGCCAAGTTTAACCTAGTTTCTAAATGAGCCGTACCTGTCGGCTTCAACCACTATTGTAAACCTCTGTTATAGCATAGCTTACTTTAAATCATAAATTTCTCGTCTCTCACAAACAACACGCACACGAATGAGATGTTTTTTTGGAATGTCATGGCTTTATCTTGTTTGTTAAATGACCGGTTAGGGTGGGTTTTCGCTCACCGGGACGGTGTATGTGTGCCCTTATGGGCCGACAATAAACGCTTGGAACGCTTGGACGTGGTCGCTGAAGAAGGAGGATAGACGTCGATTGGAGGCTTTTGAAATGTGGGTGTGGAGAAGAATGGAGAAGGTGTAATGGACCGAAAGGAAAACAATTTAGGAAGTATTGGAGATGGTGGGTGAGGAGAGGGGTTTGTTGGGAGAAATCCTATGGAGGCAGGAAAAATGGATGAAAGGGCTATTGAGAGGCAGTGGGGTGTTGAAGACTTTAATAAAGGAGACAATTGTAGGCAAACGAGGAAAGGGCAGGGACAGGAGAGGCATGTTGGACGGGATGAAGGGACAAAAGAAGTACACAGTGATGAAGGGAGACCTGATGTAGAGTAGGTTGCTGGATTTGTTTTGTTTTGCGTGACAAGATATTTATTTGATAGTTGTGTCCATCCATAAACCTGCCTTAACCGGTAGATTACCTAATAATAATAATATTCATTCCATCTCTCTTGAATATTCTTGGGTCGATATATAATTTTTCTTATTTATGTTTGATTGAATACACGAGTCAATTTCACTCTTCCTTTGTAAGCTCTTATATCATCGCACTTGCACCACACCTCTCTCGCTCTATTTTTCCCGCTTCGAGTGAACGTATGTGCCCAGATCAATTGGATTTTCGACATTTGATTTTGACCATTAATCTTAAAATACTATACCAAAGGTTGAAATGATCTTCACATTAGTACTCAGTGGACATCTTAGATAGGGTATTTAACTCCCCTGTTGGTATTGACTTATATTTTCCCCTTCTTTTTGTCCGGTAAAGAACGCCTTTATCAACGTGGAAACATGTTCTAGTACAAGAGATAACTACGAAGGAAAAACATTTTAAAGACCCTATTCTCGTCATGACCTATACCGAATATAATGAATATATATTATACCTTGTTTTAGAAAAACCGTGTGTGTGTATAGAAAATGCTGTTCCTGAAACATGACTCCTTGTTTATTTGGAATTCTATATTTGTTGACATCGTTGCCGTCCGTATGTCAAATTGGTGAGAAGTGTTGGAGGAATATCAAATAAAAATGAAAAAGTGAATGAAGAAGTTATTGACACGAATTTGGAATTCTGAAAGCCGTGAGGTTTATAGGGGAAGGCAGAGAGTTAGCATCTTGGACGATATTGAGGGGGGAGGGAGGGAGGACACCATAAGTATGTGAAAAAGAAAATTGTATTAGGCAAACAAATGTTCGGCTGGAGAATGTGACGCATACAATTTCATTGGGCCATTAAAATATTAAGCTAATTCCAAAAGTTCGAACATTTTTTTCATAAATTTTTCTCATATGGCCTGCGCTTTAGTGGTCTTTATCTCTTTCAGCGAACTAAATTGGTTCAACACGCCTTTGCCGCGCCTGGAAATCAGTCCTAGTCGACGCCTTTTTGGGGTCTCTCGGCGACCTCCCTGTAATTAATGAAATGGTCGACCTTATAAAATGGATTCCAATGAGAGAAAGAAGGCAATCAAACAGAGCCAGGTCAGGTGTGTTCGCTGGGTCAACGAGAAAGTATCGTCGCATTTATTTTGCCCAAATATTTTTTTTAATCTGTATTGTTGCGAGAGCTGGCGTCTTTCTTTCTATTCCGATGCCCGGAATCTTGGTACAGGCAATACTGCTACAAGCTGCAATTCTAGTTTTGCCTAAAGAATGTAATACACTCTCGAAAGGGTACAGTTTGATTTATACTTCTAGCACTTTCATACGATTGGAACATTTGATTTTACGAGAAACTTGTGGAATTCCATTATTATCCGTAAACCTATTCCCAGGTATGAAACAAAATTCAATGTTACTTCGCAGCTCATTGCATTCCACTATCTCGGGTATTGCTAAAACGCACATCAAACGCACTTGAGCAGACAATCAAATACTACATTAGGAAAAATTATTCAACTGATTCGATTTTAAAAGAATGCCAACACGCCCCAAAACTCACCCTAAATATTTTTCTACAATATCACGTCAGCGCCTAATTAAAGAAAATCTGGAAACTCTTGAACAGGTTTCTTGCATGCCTTAAATCTTAAATCCCCGTACCTATTACGAGGTAATCCTCAGTATGAACTAATAGTTATTTCGATCCGAGATACCTTTGTGAGAAAATAGTGACTGTGGCAGACTTCAAACGAGCACCAACTTGCACTCTCCTCGCACCAATTGGTGTCCTTCGGGGCAGAGCTGACCCTCCATAGGGATGAATTCCGCAGACTCCCCCTCCTGCCCCAATCGCGAGGACCATTGGGACTCGGGGAACACTATGGCATGAGGACCCGGTAGTTCCACGACCTCTCCTCCGGTCGGATACCCCACCGGGGGTGATTGAGAGGAGCATCGGCCGGAGAGGATGAGGAGGAGAAGGAAGGCCATCCAAGAGGAAGGCGCCCCACCGCGCGGTCCGCCTGCTTCCATCCGCAGAGTTGCTGCGTCAGTCGAGGGGGCTTTGTGACGGGGACTGGCTGCGTGTGGTGTTTGCTTCCTTCGTGGGGGGAAGGTGGTTTTCGAGTGAATGGATGGCGGGGAAGAGCAAAACGACTCTCGTTCAGTCGTCACCGATGCTGTCGCTCAAATGTGCGACCCGTTGCAACACGCGAAAAGGTCGCGGGTTCGCCTCCTCGTGATGGGTGTTGAAACTCTTCGATGGCAACCACTTATTCGTGCTGGGGATATCGGTTGTACCATAGTAGTAAGCTTATTAAAGGCATAATCTTATTTTCATTCTTCAAATTCTAGGAACGTGTCTATCTCCAGTGAATCTCGTCCGAGAAGTCAATCGATAATTGATATTATTAAGTGGAGATATTGGTTATTTTCGATCAATGAATGTTACAATTAAATCTTAGGTAGTTTGTGAGTGGCCTTTACTCCAGTGAGTGTCTTCGCCCATTCTTTGTTAAGTGTATTCATTTGGAGAGAGTGCTTGAGAACTTTGTCATATGTCACTTCCCATAAAATTACCAATATTTTTATCTGTAATGCAAAATTCTTATGAATTCATTTTACTTAAAAGTATCCCTTGAACCTATCCTAATGTTTACTTATCAATTTTATACGATAAATTAACAACTATCAAGCCCAAAATTTAAAATTAAAAATAACTGAGTGAGATTTTTTTTCAACAATGCATTCCCACATCAATCTTTAGACATTAATTAACGTTCTGAAATTGGTCATTTAGAAAATGGAAATATACTCGTACATCTAACAATTTATTCCATAAGATATAATCATTGACACGCTACCGGTTGTTATAGGATCATTTGGATGATTTCTACTTTAAATTTTGTACTCAGTTTAAACAGATTTCCGTCGTTATATATTTCCGTGTGCATTCACTTCAGATTTAATCGATCCTAGTCATTAATTTATAACATTAATTGATATAATACCTATTAATTTTTACGAGTATTTTCACAACCTTCATAAAATATGGCATATATTTAATTAGTTGTCCGTATGAAATATCGTTTGATCAATGATACAGGAAATGTCGTTTCGAAATTTCCTGTATTGTACACAAGTCTGTTAACGGCAAAGATGGCATTTGGGGACATAATGAGTCGGAATCTCCCCATAAATATCAAACCGAAAGAGAAATCAAGAAAAAATGAAGGATAGTGGATCCAGCCTAAAGCATTCTGGATCTCTATGAAATTTCCCACTTTCCGCCCCATCACTTATCATGATCATGCACCGATTGTTCGTAGTCAATAAATTTATGCCATAAACGCAAGAATTATTGTAAGGGAAAAAAATAAAGTGCATATCGAAGTTTTGCGTGAGCGTTAATTTCGTGCTAACGGAACAAACTAAACTTGACAATCATCTATGGATCACTAAAAATATAAATTACAAGATAAATAAAAGTTACATGAAAATAAAAAACTGGATACGAGTACTTATTAATTACTTGTGATTAATAAAAGAAAATTCCTTAATTTTGCATTTAGTACTAATCTTCATTTAAATGTCAATTTCTTTAGTAATAATCGTAAGGCGTACTAGCGATATAGTTAAGGTTAAATATTTCTTAATATCATTATCTTGAGTACGATCTTTCTCTGGTTACTAATGACAATGAATAATGCATTTGGTACTTTAATGCATGTACAGGTACATGCTTTAAAATGAACATGTGTTAATGGACACGTGCCTGTACATGTCTCAGACTGCTCAGGTGCGAGTGGGGAACGGAGAGTCCGGATGGGCAGTGTTAGGAAGAGGTGTAAGGCAGGGTTGCCCATTTTCACTGGTACTGTTCAACGTATATGTAGAGTAAATGATTAAAGAGGCATGGGAAGAACTGGAGGTAGGAATGAAAGTCGGAGGGGAATTCGTAAAATCGGTTAGGTTTGCTGATGACCAAGCATTAGTTGCTCAGTCAGCCAAGGGGTTGCAAGCTTTGCTGAGTGAATTGGAGGTTCAGTGCGATAGATATGGGATGAGAATCAATATTAATAAAACAAAGGTCATCTCGTAGTAGGGGCGTAAAGAGAAGAATGCGCTAGGCAAAGAGGCTTTTACAAGGAGAAGGGAGTTGATGACGGGGACGTTGAGTAGGGATGTTCAGAAAAGACTTAGATTAGAACCTTTATATGGAGCGTAGCTATGTACGGCGAGGGAGCGTGGTCACTGAAGCAGGAGGATAGATTGGAGGCTTTTATTTATTTATTTATTCGTCTTAGTCCGAAAACAGCACTTTTTGGCCTTTACATTGGACAACAATGACAACACTACAGTAACAACAATACAAACACCCAAGCCCTAGGTGGGGCCTGCCTGGCGGGAATCGAACCCGCGACCCTTGGATTGGCAGAGGAGGACGTTACCCCGCCGCCACCGGGGCCGGCCAAAAGAAATGAAACATTGAAATGTGGGAGTGGAGAAGAATGGAGAAGGTGAGATGGACCGAAAGGAAAACAAATGAGGAAGTACTGGAGATGGTGGGCCAGGAGAGGGGTTTGTTGAGAGAAATCCTATGGAGGCAGGAAAAATGGATGAAGGACGTACTGGGCGGTAGTGGAATGTTGAAGAAGATAATAGAGGGGAGAATGTTGCGCAAGCGAGGAAAGGGCAGGAACGGTATAGGGATATTGAACAGGATGAAGGGAGGAAGTACACAGAGATGAAGAGGGACTTGGTGTAGAGTAGGTTGCTGGATTGTTTTGTTAGGAGTGACAAAATATTTATTTGATAGTTTTGTCCATGCAAAACCTACCTTAACCGGTAGATTACTTCATAATTTGAAGGTAATGACAATATGTATGGTTCGTATAAAAATTATTGGAAAAACGTTCGGAAAAATCGATTATTTCAGAAATGATTACAATTCCTCAAAGTTATTATATAAAACCCTTGAACTTTGACACATGACTTTTCCACAATTCGAAGGCTCCATAGTAACCGGATGGTGGAAGGTCCTTAAGAGTACGCGTGAAGGCTACTTTGACGGTACTTAAGGACTCATGGCAGTATCATTTGAGGGTTGGTGGATTTCACTTATGGGAAATAGTCTGCTGGTCGGGACTGTACGGGGCTGGTCGGGGTCGGTACGGTGGGGGCTGGTTGGGGAATAGTCGCGATGTCACAACCGCGAAGCGAAGGTCTTCCCAAGAAGACACTCGACTCTGCTTTTGGTCGTCCTTCAAGATCTTTGGGATGAGTTAAGCGCAGATAATGGTGTGCACAGCCATCTTATCAATGCCAATACGATCTGTGATCATGTGCACACTTGACCGATGGCATAAATCAGCACTTCCTGCACACGTTAGGGAAAAATTGTTACCGATTTTTTTTACAAACTTTGAATATAAAACGTGAAACGTAAATATAAAGCTTTGGCCACCGTTCTATTTTCCTTACGTAAATTCTCTCCCATTATAAAAGTGAAAATCAGGCTAAACGGTATTATGTTAGTTTTAAAGTGGTCTCCGTTTGAAATAAAGGAAAACCATTTTTATGTTAATATTGGAATATATATAATATACCCTCCCATGGACTACAACCTTGTAGTGGTGGAAGGGCTTGTGTGTTCCGATGACCCCTGGAGCTGTGCTGGCGGGAGTAATAATAACTACTCCTGGAAGGGTCACCCATGCCAGATAGGTCGAAGGTTAGGAGCCAGACGAAAGGTAGTCCACGTAGCGTCTGTTCCTCAGTGAGGCGCCTGCAATGGCGTCTGACCCCAGTGGGGCGGCCATTAAGTGAAGGTGTCACGTTAAAAATACTATTGAGGAAGGCAACGAGAAACCACCTCAATTATGATTCCCAAGAATGTACTGATGGGCACTATAGATAATATGAGTCCTGGCAATTACGGGACTCGGCCCAAGAGGCCGTGTGTCGTGCCCGGCAGCGGGAGAGGCAAGGCTTCCGCGGTCGTCATCCCACGAAACCCTTGCAGGGAAGAAATAACTTCAGCAGGACAGAAGACTCAGAAGAAGGCGAAATTAGTAAGAATAGGAACCTGGAACGTCAGGACAATGTTGAGGAGAGGCAAATTAGAAAATATTAAGCGAGAGATGGAAAGAGGTAACATAGATGTTTTAGGCCTCTGCGAGGTGAGATGGAAGGATAGCGGGGATTACTGGAGTGACAATTATAGAGTAATATACAGCGGCGGGGACGAGAGCCAACGAGGGGTTGCCGTAATTTTAAATAAAGGGGTAGGAAGAAGCGTAGTCAACATAGAGCAAGCGACAGATAGAATTTTACTCGTAGAGATTAAAGCAGAGCCGACGAACTTGGTCATTATTCAGGTATACATGCCACCGAGCAACCACAAGGAGGAAGAAGTCGATAGGATGTATGATGAGTTAGAGGATATCATCGCGAGTGTTCCTGCAGGAAAACATTTAATAGTGATGGGGGATTGGAATGCGACGGTAGGCGAAGGAAGAGATGGTGGTGAGGTGGGGGACTATGGGTTAGGCACGAGGAATGAACGCGGAGAGAAAGCAATTGAATTCTGCAGGAGACAGGGGTTAGTCATCACCAACACATGGTTTAGACACCACAAAAGGCGTAGGTATACATGGAAAATGCCAGGTGACCCAGAAAGGTATCAGTTAGATTATATTATGGTTAGGCACAGGTTTAGGAACAGTGTGATAAATTCGCACAGTTTCCCAGGAGCGGACGCGGACTCTGACCACAATTTAGTTGTTACGAAATGTAATGTTCGTTTCAAGAAGATAAGGCAAGGGCGGCGGGTTAAAAATGGAATTTAGAAGCAGTAAATGAATTAACGAAGAAGGAGTATCAGGAGGCTGTAGAGAAAATGATGGATGACGGTAAAGAACTGAGTGCTATCGAAGAAAAATGGGAATGTATCAAGAAAGGGATATTGGAAGCCGCTAAAGACACTATAGGAACCGTTAACGGGAAAAGGATAAGGAAACCATGGGTAACGGATGAGATGATTGCAAAGATGGACGAGAGAAGAAGATGGAAAAATGTAAACACAGAGTTAGGCAAAATGAAGTACAAAGAGTTAAACAATAAATTGAGAAGGGCCACAAATAAAGCAAAAGAAGAATGGTGGAAAACGCAATGCGAGGATATGGAAAGTCTACAGAAGAAGGGTGAAAATGGTGCTCTATACAGCAAGGTTAAGTTATTATCGGGAAGTAAGAAGGCAAGATCTGTGCTAACAGTTAAAGATAAATGGGGTAAGATAATAGTTGAACCAGGAAAAATCCAAGAGAGATGGAAGGAATATATAGAAACACTGTATGGTAAAGAACTTAGGCCGACAAGGTTAGACATAGAAAAGGAACATGACGTAGAAGAAGATAGCTTAGGTCCAGGCATACTCGACGATGAAATAGAAAGGGCATTAAAGGAGATGAAAGCAAACAAGGCTGTGGGGGTGGACAATATTCCTGTAGAAATGTTGAAATGGTTAGGGAAAGGTGGGAAGAAGGCCATATATGGACTGATTCGTAGTATCTATGAGGAAGGAATCTGGCCGGAAGATTTTGTGAGATCGGTGTTAGTTCCTATTCCAAAAAAGGCAAAGGCTTCGTCATGTGAGGATTACAGAACAATAAGTTTGATATCCCACGCAGCTAAAGTTATTCTCAGGATCATCAACAAAAGGATAGAGAGTAAGGCAAATGATTACTTAGGGGATGATCAGTTTGGGTTCAGGAAAGGAAGAGGTACGCGTGATGCCACTGCAGTAATGAGATCACTAGTCGAGAGAAATATAGAATACAATCAGGACGTTTTTGCCTGTTTTGTAGATTTCGAAAAAGCGTTTGATAGAGTGAATTGGGAAAAATTAATGCGTGTATTGCAGAAAATAGGAATGGATTGGAGGGACAGGAGACTGATCCGCAACCTGTACATGTCTCAGACTGCTCAGGTGCGAGTGGGGAACGGAGAGTCCGGATGGGCTGTGTTAGGAAGAGGTGTAAGGCAGGGTTGCCCATTGTCACCGGTACTGTTCAACGTATATGTAGAGTAAATGATTAAAGAGGCATGGGAAGAACTGGAGGTAGGAATGAAAGTCGGAGGGGAATTCGTAAAATCGGTTAGGTTTGCTGATGACCAAGCATTAGTTGCTCAGTCAGCCAAAGGGTTGCAAGCATTGTTGAGTGAATTGGAGGTTCAGTGCGATAAATATGGGATGAGAATCAATATTAATAAAACAAAGGTTATGCGATTTTCTAGAAAGAAAAAGGCTAAGCTAAATATTAAAATAGGCGGGGAAAGAATAGAGCAGGTAGAGCAGTTTACATATCTCGGAAGTGTTTTGGACCAACACGGTCAAAGTGGTAGGGACGTAAGGAGAAGAATTGCGCTAGGCAAGGAGGCTTTCTCAAAGAGGAGGGAGTTGATGACGGGGACGTTGAGTAGGGATGTTAAGACAAGACTCGTAAAAACTCTGGTATGGAGCGTAGCTATGTACGGCGCGGAAACGTGGTCGCTGAAGCAGGAGGATAGACGTAGATTGGAGGCTTTTGAAATGTGGGTGTGGAGAAGAATGGAGAAGGTGAAATGGACCGAAAGGAAAACAAATGAGGAAGTACTAGAAATGGTGGGGGAGGAGAGGGGTTTGTTGAGAGAAATCCTATGGAGGCAGGAAAAATGGATGAAAGGCGTATTGAGCGGTAGTGGAATGTTGAAGAGGGTAATAGAGGGGAGAATGTTGGGCAAGCGTGGTAAGGGTAGGAACAGGATAGGGATGTTGGACGGGATGAAGGGAGGAAAGAAGTACACCGAGATGAAGAGGGACCTGATGTAGATTAGGTTGCTGGATTGGGTTTTGTTTGGAGTTACAAAATGTTTATTTGATAGTTGTGTCCATCCAAAAACCTACCTTAACCGGTAGATTACCTAATAATAATAAAATTGGAATATATTTGCAATCTAAGACGAGTATCTTGAAGCAAAATCTTGGAAAGATGAATTAGAAAATAAATCTAGCAAACGTGTAAACTGTGTTTATCGATCAAATTAGTCAACAGCGTGGGCATCCTTGATTACCGGCCTACATCTGCCTATTCTCTAATGACAGGTGGATATCTGTAACTACTTCATCTTGTGATTCACCATCGTCTTCAACAGTGCAGCTTGGTTCTTTGAAATAGAACCGGGCGCTCGGCCTCTGCTCTGGGAAAATGTCCCATCCAAACTAGACATTCATGTAGATATCAGATACACATTTAGTCGAGGTTTCGGGTTTGTTCTTAACCCATCCCGAAATGGAGGGAGCGAAACGCTGGGAGCTCCGAAAACCAGAAAGTAGAGGGCGGCGAGGGGCCAGGGCCGGGAGCGGGAAGGCGGGCGTCCACGAAGCATGTTGACGGTGTACGTATTGACTGCCGAAAGGGGAGAACTGAGGGCTCGAGACCATGGCAGAGCCTCCCTCACTCTCTCATTCCTGGAAAATAGGGATGTCCATCGCTTCCATAAGGAGGTCAACCAGTAAAAAAATGAATGAGGGAGGAATGCAAGGTGACAATGTGATAGATTCGCCTGTCCTCGAACAGGAAAACTTTCCTCTAAACAATATGTATACGTTCAAGGACGCTTCCGCGAGTATCCTCTTATCCCAAAGTTAGGAAATCTTGAAGTGAACACACTTAGCAGCTCTAAGTATCTGTTTCAACAGACTAAACATTTTCAGCGAATCTAATCATCCTTATAAAAAACCACTAATTGGCCTGAATATCTCTTTTTTCCGATCCATTGAAAATGATTTTTGGTTCCGTCCGCCTAGGCGGCGTTATGACGGGGACTAGTTGCGTGCTGTAAATCCTGCCTTCGTGGGGGAAGGAGGCTCCCGAGTGGATACGGGTAGATTGCCGGGAAAGCAAAAGTGGTTCTCGCTAAGACTTCACCGAGGCTGTCGCTCAAATGTGCGGTCCGTTGCACACGCGGAAAGGTCGCGGGATCGACACCTCGCGATGCGATTTGAAACTCGTCGATGTCAGCAACTTATTCGTGCTGGGGATAAAATGGTCGTATTATAGACGCAAGTTTATTGAAACCGTTGGAATATTTTCATTTTTCACATTGAGGGAACTTATCTGTACCCAGTGAATATCGTCCAAGAACTCAATCGATTAATTATATTATAAAGTGGAAAAATTGGTTATTTTCGATTAAACAAATTTTACAACTAAGTTAAAGATTGAATGTAAATCGTCTGAACTCCAGTTGAACGTAGTAAGTGCTCATCTTACCCATTCTTTGTTGAATAGAATCATTTGTAATCATCATAATTTTTATCTCACGCGTCAGGTGAAAATTGTTACCAATAATATTTTTACAAACTTTGTGTATAAAATAAGGTATCTGTGCAGTTATTATTTTATTTTTTCCTTAAAACAGTAGTTAAAGTTAATGATCTCTATTGAAGCAAATCTTTCTCAATACGATGCCAAGTCATTTTAAATCTTCACTGTTTCCACTCGTCAATCATATTTTAAATTTAAACAGCATTTTGATCCAGTGACAGAATGCATTAAATTTAATGCTATCACACAAAAAAATTGAAGTAGTATTTGTGTTGTTTTAAAAATTCAATTTGCTCACCAAGGTAACTATGAATTGCGTTCAAGGAAGCACATCAACAAAAAAAGATCAAAAGATTCCAATCTCCAATTTTCGGCAGTTCTCTCGTAATGACGATGCTGAAGCATCATTGAACGTGGAGCGAATCTCAGTTTTTCACCACTTAAACTCGTACATTTTCACTGCATCAATTTCAACGTGGACGTGATATGAGATAAGAGAGAACATGAAGTGGTTAACAAATAATTAGATGCTCCCAGATGTCTTTATACTAAGAGAACAGCACTTAATTAGCAGTAATTTAATTGAAGGCAACAAGGACGATCGACGGGGTAACCATTGGACAAAATAAGAGATATTCGATATATTTCTAAATTTTTTTCACAAGTATAAGCACTACACTAAAGCTGTGGAATAAAAGAAGGTATTTTTTCACATTTAGGAGTAGAAATGTTGAAATACCAAACATTTGTATTATGAATCTTGAACATTTTGTATAAACTTTATGAAATTCAATATTATCTCCTACCTTTACACCCAAATCATTACTAAAATTGAAATGATATCTAGCAATTTACCAGTTCATAGATGTCACAGTTTAACGGAAGATCAAAAAGGTCACTACCAAAGGGAAGAATTTGGCATAAATACATTATGAACTCATCTGCTTGTTTATAAAAATTTTTTATTTAAAATGGTATTTTGGTCATATCAATATGATTTGAATTGTCGTGACCAAATTGTAATTTATTACAGACACAGAGACATGCATCTTTCGGAATACATTCTAAACGTGTTCAGGGGATGTCTATTTTTTCATGCAATCAATGTACATCTACATAATACCCCGCAAGCCGCCGCAAGGGCGTGTGGCGGGGGGTGTTAGGTCACCACCCAAAAAAGGAAAAACGAAATACCGCATTCAAAACCAACACACACATGCAAACCCCAATCCACAGCGGTGCACACATTCATTGTAACATCCCATCAGTCGACGCGCATGCAACCAAAATTCTACCTTCCTTCACTCCACAAACATGCAAGTACATACGCTTACCTACAACAAACAATTTTACCCTAGGATGCAGCAAGAAATTTATCACGAACGTGCAAGCTAGTTTATAGCAAGTAGTCAGGCGAAACACCACCACCACAAGAACGTTCCACACGAAACTCTCTCCACCCAAGGTGAGGAATCTGGCCCAACGCTGCAGGTGGGAGGAGTAATAGGAGGAATGTAATGC
The DNA here is from genome assembly GCA_037158775.1 of Hetaerina titia. Lineage (NCBI taxonomy): Eukaryota > Metazoa > Arthropoda > Insecta > Odonata > Calopterygidae > Hetaerina > Hetaerina titia. The sequence continues at coordinate 13,328,317 of CM073775.1, forward strand.
TTACTTAAAAAATGAATGAAGTAAAAAAAGGTAATACTCCGCGAAACTCATTTTTCCTGCAATTTATATTCATAAACAGTAGATTTTAACGAAAAATTTTGACACACTTTGACTTTGCTGACAATGATAATTCAGGCATTTAATCGACTATCTCAAAACCTTTTATTCTTAAACGCGCGCTTTGCTTTGTCCTACAGAATTGTAAATGTTTTTTTCCGCAACGGCCAAATCAAAAGAGGTTTTGTGGCAAGGTCATGTATACCTTATGTTTTCAAGAATACCCCGTTGATATTCCGTTGCGATCGTGGTCACTCGTTACCCTCCAATTGGATGGGCATCGGTGGCGTTCTCGAGAACTGGCAGGAGTCGAAATCTCCGGAGGAGGAGGAAAACCACGAAGGACGAGTAGACTTCCACGAAGTCGGTTTACGAGCTATGGAATGCATACAGATTACCTTGTGTCGCACTTATGTGCCTATGCACCCTCCATTCCCTGTTTTAAAAGTTCTTTTTGCGAGTAGATATTAAAGTTCACCAACGGCTGAGGAATATATGGCATGGTTTAGGTATGCCGTTTTTGTCTTGAAAATATATGCACAGTCACATTTTACATTCTAGAATTGAATGCCGGAATTGTAATTATATATTGAGAGTCGATCATTTCATCCGATTATTTCTTCTATAACTTTAATTTTCATTTGAAATTATACATAAATGAGAATTAAGTGATTACTTTCCCAGAAGGTAGGACCGAAAAAATAATTCATTGCCAGACAACCTTGGTAAGCGTTGGTTGAAATCACTTCAGGCGGACAATAGGAAAATGATTTTCAAGCCTTTTCAAGACATTTGTATATCTCTTACGAAATGTAATATTTATGTTAGTGCCTAAGTTGACAATAAAATTGTCATGACTACCACACCTGAACTAGAAAAAAAGAACGTAAATATAAATATGGAAATAATTAAATAAATATAAGTTTTATCGACGCTCTATTTTCGTTTCGTGAAGGCTTTGCCATTAGAAAGGGGAAAACCAGGGAAAACCGTTTTGGGTTAGTTATGGCGTGGTATCCGTTTGAAATAAAAGAAAACATTTTTTTTATTTTAATATTGAAATATATTTACAATCTAAAACGAGCATCTTAAAAAAAATCTTGGAAAGATGACTTTAAAGTTTACTCTAACAAACGTGTAAACTAAGTTTTCGATCAAATTGGTCAACAATGTGGGCATCTTTGATTACCGTCCTAAATTTGCCTATTCTTTAGCAGCAGGCGCCTCACTTCTCATCTGGTGACTCACCATCGCCCCCTACGTGCAGCTTGGTTCTTTAAAAAGAAACAGGACGCTCGGCCTCTGCTCCGGGAAAATGTCCAATCCAAACTTGCAGTAGACTTTCATGTAGATATCAGATACACAGTTTGTCGAGGCTTCGGGTTTGGTCATAACCCATCCCGAAATGGAGTTTACCTCGCGGAATGCAGGGAGCTCCGAAAACCTATTTCTTCCGTCGTCGCAAGTTATGCTGCTATACCACTCGAAAATGCACTCCGTCCCGATGGACGGATGCTGGAAATCAACGGACATATCACTGATGTTAGCTCTGCTGAAGTGGCTGTCGACAGGTGCTAGGATGCGGTACGTGCACGAGGTGGTGGTGTTGGTAGAGGGCGGACCGCTCGTCACGCAGTAAATGTCCTGCAGGACAAGCGAGGAATTCGCGTCCGATTCGGTCATCATCACGATGAAAATCGGCTCTTGGGCGAGGAGGAGTCCTGGGAAGTAGAGGGCGAGGAGGGCGGCGAGGGGCCAGGGGCGGGAAGGCGGGCGTCCACGAAGCATGTCGGCGGTGTACGTACTGGCTGCCGAAAGGAGAGAACTGAAGACTCCAGATCACGGCAGAACCTCACTCTTTCATTCCTGGAATAGGAATGGCTGTCGCGGCCGCCTTCCAGAAGGTCACCCAGTAAAAAAGGAACGAGTGCGTAATACAAGTTGAGGAGGATGTAAGAAATTTGCTCGCCCTTAAACGTTAAACCTTTACTCTGAATAGTATACAATCAAGAATGCCGTCGCGTGTATCCTTTTACCCCAATTTTAGAAGCGTCTGCTTCAAAAGACTGAAAATGTTCAGCCAATCTCCTCGGCTTATACAAAACCGGTTATTGGGCGGAATCCCCCCGTTGCCATGAAAATGATTATTGGTGAAACAATTAGAAAATAAAAGAAAAGCTGTTGCAGTTATAAAATCAGAGTTTATTAATCCTTGAAAAATCACCTCCAACGAGCATAGTATTTTAAAGCGCCTGATATACCACAGTGTTTTTGAAAGTGTATTCTTCTTACGAGAAACGCAGAATTCCAATTCTAATGCGTGTTTTAAAGTTGTTTCAAATGTCTTTTAATATTCAATGCCCATTATTTAATTTTAGTAACTAAATATTGTTTCAAGATCATTTTCGATGGGCAAGAATTCACTTCATCTGGGACATCCTTGGCGGCATTGATAATTGTTATGAGCATTGCCAAAAGCTAGTCATTATATAGCACATGTTACTTTGATGCTGTCATTACAGTATGGAAAAGAGGCACCTACTATATTTTACTTAAATAGTGCACTTCAAGGAGCAATCATATATTGATTTCGTACATTTAGAGGCATAATTAAGGAATATTTTTTCTCATACGTATGCATTAAACAAAATTAGTGGCACAAAAAACACGTGTCGCGCAAATTTTTATCCGCAAAGCACTGAAGACGTAAAGTTCCGAAATTCACCAGATGGTTATTGGGTAGCAAAAATCTCTTTGAGATAACTTTCGGGATGATATGAAAAGTCATAACTTCGGTCCCGGCGTTCCTTTATGGTCCACGTGGCCTTCAGTTAACCGGCTCGCGGCTCAGCCCTGTATCCCGGTACGCTGCACCCTTCGACACCGGCCGTTGACGTATCTCTCGCCCGCGGGACAAGGTCTCCTCGACGGCGCTACCACCACCGCTGGGTCTTCAGGGCCGCCGGCACTTCCCCGACGCCTGCCCGTAGGCCCGAGGTCTTCGGGTGCGGTTGACCCACCCCCGCTCCTAGTGAATTGGGCGATGGCGCGGGGACCGTAGTCCGCAACCAGAAGGACTGCCCCCAGGAACGCCAGCCATAGAGCCGGGCTGGATGTCGGATGCATCCTCGCCGTCGCGAACGTCTATCGTTAAATTCCGCAATATGGGCGAACATCGGTGTCCCTTGAGTCTCTTTCGGCCCCCACTGCGTCGCGTGAGATCCCCCCCCCCAATCCAACTCCCCAACCTCACTCACCCTCCATCCTCTCCTTCCGTGCTGTCGCGTCCTCCCCTGAACGTCTTGGTCGAACCATTCCTAATCTCCGATGAAGGAGCCTAAAAAAGAAGCCAGAGAAAACGGATTTGTCAACCCAAGGTCGGAGACGATGTAGTGGAATGATTTTTCTTTATTTTCCTTCAAAAAATATGTATGACACAATTAACCACAATTTTCCTTTATGACACGCTTTCTTAACCTTACAGATCAAGGACCCGATACTTATATTAAAAGCCAAAATAAAAACCTCCCTTATTCTTTTCTTTTCACAAACCGTCGTTGATTCTGATTTTATTTATATTCCTTCTTTTCCACCATAATTACTGAGCAAATTTAAACAAGTAAACCTGTAGTGCAATGGTGTGGATTCATTTGTTCGATTAAGAATATTGAAATAATAATAATCTAAGAGCAGATTTTTAATCTCTAAATATGTGTATTTTCGATTAAAATTTATTTAATTAACGGTTATCAAAAGATTAAATTAATTTTAAGAAGTTCATTTCTAGTCTCTCGTGCAGGATTAAAAATTCATATACGCTGGGAGTGTATTCCTCAGGTCGCATGGCTCTTTGCCAGTTGGGTGAGGTATTCGCCGACCTATCAATTCGACCTTCTGGATGAAGTCAGTAGTTGGTATCATCCATGGCAAATGGGATTTTCCGATATACGTATATATATACAGGTGTATATGTATATATATATATATATGTATATATATGTATATATATATATATATATATATATAGTAGCGTAAACTTATAATTCGTTGTCTCGAGCGTGACTTCATGGAATCGACTTAACATAATGAAAAGAGAAACTTTATAATTCCACATAGATTTATTAGACGGACGACCCAGGTTTCGACGTGGCACGTCATCATCAGGTGATGACGTGCCACCTGATGATGACGTGCCACGTCGAAACCTGGGTCGTCCGTCTAATAAATCTATGTGGAATTATAAAGTTTCTCTTTTCATTAGATTAAACTTATTAAAAACACTTAAAGATGGGCCCTTTTCCGATGACATCAAGGATATAATACGAACCCCAACGTATTACGGTCGAAGGGATCACGAATATAAGACTAGAGAGATAGAATGCAAGACTGACAGGTTTAAAATGTCATTTTTTCCAAGAACGATAAGGGACCAGAATGCTTGTAGCCGAAATTCCCCAGGGCATAGTTCATTACAATAAGTATTAACGTACAGGTTAGGGACTGTGCGAGGATATGTGTGTATGTATGTGTATATATATATATACTATATGTATATTTTAATATATGTGTATATATATATGTGTGTGTGCGTGCATATATATATATGTGAATATGTATACATGTATCTATTTTTTCTTACAGGTTCCCCCCACCTTTCCTCACCTAACCCCCAACCCCCTCAACCCTTACCCTTCCCTCATGGTGCTACATCCCCTGCCACACACCTTTTTGGTGGCTCGCAGGGTATTTATGTAGATGTAGATGAGTCCGGATGGGCAGTGTTAGGAAGAGGGGTAAGACAGGGTTGCCCATTGTCACCGGTGCTGTTCAACGTATATGTGAAGGAAATGATTAAAGAGGCATGGGAAAAACTGGAGGTAGGAATGAAAGTCGGAGGGGAATTCGTAAAATCGGTTAGGTTTGCTGATGACCAAGAATTAGTTGCTCAGTCATTCAAGGGGTTGCAAGCATTGCTGAGTGAATTGGAGGTTCAGTGCGATAAATATGGGATGAGAATCAATATTAATAAAACAAAGGTTATGCGATTTTCCAGAAAGAAAAAGGCTAAGCTAAATATTAAAATAAGCGGGGAAAAAATAGAGCAGGTAGAACAGTTTACATATCTCGGAAGTGTTTTGGACCAATACAGTCAAAGTATTTGGGGCGTAAGGAGAAGAATTGCGCTATGCTAGGCAAGGAGGCTTTCTCAAGGAGGAGGGTGTCGATGACGGGAACGTTGAGTAGGGATGTTAAGACAAGACTCGTAAAAACTCTGATATGGAACGTAGCTATCTATGTACGGCGCGGAACCGTGGTCACTGAAGCAGAAGGATAGACGTAGATTGGAGGCTTTTGAAATGTGGGCGTGGAGAAGAATGGAGAAGGTGAAATGGACCGAAAGGAAAACAAATGAGGAAGTACTAGAGATGGTGGGTGAGGAGAGGGGTTTGTTGAGAGAAATCCTATGGAGGCAGGAAAAATGGATGAAAGGCGTATTGAGCGGTAGTGGAATGTTGAAGAAGGTAATAGAGGGGAGGATGTTGGGCAAACGAGGAAAGGGCAGGAACAGGATAGGGATGTTGGACGGGATGAAGGGAGGAAAGAAGTACACCGAGATGAAGAGGGACCTGATGTAGAGTAGGTTGCTGGATTGGGTGTTGTTTGGGAATTACAAAATGTTTATTTGATAGCTGTGTCCATCCAAAAACCTACCTTAAACGGTAGAATACCTAATAATAATAATAATAATAATATATACTTATATATCACCATTATATTATGCATGGTCAATGCAAGATAATATATATAAAATGTGATATTGTCAAAGAATACCCAAAAGTGTCATTCAGTTATTTTCGTTGCGTTAGATTTCGTTCAAACTTAAGTTAGTAGTGCTACTAAAAATCACTGGACTATTATCAATCAACGGTTTCTCCGGTATTAATTTTCAATGACTAAGCATTAGAGAATTTATTTTTTTATATAGTCCCTGTTCCTACTTCTAGACAGTGAGCCCGCACACTCCCACTGAGTTCTATAGCTCGATTGAATTCAACCTCGAGCGTCCAGCTTGAAATATTTTTCACCCCGCAGGGCAAAGGTCAAGCCAAGATAGCATCCCGAGCAAGACGGGACGCTTCCCGAGCGTGGCCTTTGACCGTCGGGAAATACACAACTTATTGAGGACAACTCAGAATGAACGTCTCACTCCAATTAATAATGATGATGCCAACTCTGGGATTGGAGTTCGATGAAAAGGGCAAAAACGTCACCGTTTGATTGTAAAGTAATTTTTGTAGAACGATTTGGCTACTTGTGTCCCGAGAAATGGACTCTATTGATGAACTCTTTGACATTTGAGCCAGCTGCCAACTCGCGATTTTTCTCCATCCCTCCTCTAAAACAGAAAGTCTATCTGCCAAAAAATAACTTAAAATTCCGCAGGCTGCCTGGAGTTTCTCTCATAAATTATTGCTACAGCGAAATATTTTATGTTTATATTTGGTCGTGCTTATCTTACCGTCGAAGAACTTTCCAGAGTGTTGCTAACATAACTTCTAATAAATAATTCAACAAAAAAATTTCAAAATCGAGTATTTTCTTCGGAAAATATATGAGCTTCTTTCACTGGAGGAAGTTTGAGCCACCATTATTACTAAAAATCCTTATAATAATAATTTAATTGTCAATTCCCATGGGCAGCGAAGGAGAAAAAATATCTTGTTAAATTCATTACTTAAACTTTATTTAGTCATGGCGAATTAATGTTTAAATTTATGTTTAAATTTCATTCACCATTTTCATTATTCATCCACACGATAAGTCCTTGATATATCATGAGTAAACACGGCAAATAGTATGAAAGGAATAATAAGAGAATATTGTTCAAGTTAAATTTTATTTGCGTATTCAAACTCGGGATTGAATGATAAGAATATGATCAAATATATGTCAGTGTGATTTAGTTGGAACAACGATTAATCAAGGAAATTAATTTCAACGAAGTTTTGAAAAGAATTTATGGAGAAGTGACAGTTTACTCTGACACATTCTTAAATAACTTGTACAGAAGCTCTTTAGAGACGAAGAGAAGAGATAATAAATTAAGTAAGGACAAAATACAATGCTGGGGTAGGGAATGATGACTGGAATGAGGGAGAATTGACGATATGGAGAGTAAGAGCAACGGATAATAATATAAATGGTGTACGAGATACCGATTAACCTGCGACAGATATGTTTGGATACAAGGTATGTTTGATGTAAGGTATCTTTGGATGACTAAAATGTTTCTGTAAATGAAGTCTTATAAATATTTCCGATTTAATGCATTATTGGTATTACGATTATTAATAATGTCCAAATTGAAACACATCAACTCTACTGAAATTGTACTAAATGCCGTATCAATGTCGAAATCCTATCTCTAATTGGAAGAATATTACTTTTAAGCGCTTGAGTGCCTATGGTTCATTATATTCGTTCATATTAATGCGATGGCATTACAAGAACTAATTAAAGAGCATATCTGTAATTCTCTTAATATTTTTTTCTCACTCTATTGATGTCGGCAAGGGAACGAGAAAACTATTACATAAGACACCCACAGGTCTAGAAAAAATTGCTGAATCCAGTCTCTTAGAAGCTCCACGTTATCTTCCCTGATGCTGTTTCGTTATGCGTTTCGCTGTATATGTGGACACATACATATGTACATATGTATTTACGACAATTCTATGTATATATGTATAATTATATACATACATATGCGTACGAATAATATGTACGATTTACTGAACTCTATTAAGAATAATCTTAAATATTAACCCTGAAACCAAACACGATCAACACCATCTGGTAGGAAAATGGAAATCTGAAGGCAAAGTGAGATTTAAAAAACTTGAGCCCTCGGGACAGTAATTTGAAGTATGTATTCGTTAGAGATTTCCCATAAATAAATCTGAACATTGTTCGATGCACAGAAGGTTTATGCCCTGCCAAAAGTTCATCCAACAGTTCATACACTTGGCACCATCTCAAGGAGCAGGAAAATTGGAGCATTGAAAAAATAAAATCCATCGTCATGAAAAAAAGGGAGTGGGGGGTTGCTTCCCTTCTGTAGGTCGGTAATATTAATCTAAGTGCATCCTTGAGATCAAAGGTGACACGCGGTTATCGCTCTATTCGAAGGTCAATATGATGACGCAAAAATATTGACATTACTGAAAACGTGCATTGCAGTGAGATTTCTAGTATTTAATAAACTCATAGACTCTCATGCTGAGGAAAGGAGCTCGTTGAGGTTCATCACATAAGAGAATCTTTCTTACTTGGAAAAAATTGCATGCAAAATATGAAGAATAACAATGGCCAACTTGGCCCTTACTAAATTTAAATTTTACTTATTTGGTCTAATATAACTTGGCATCAGTTTTCAATTCAGAGGTTGGATCTTCATTGCTTTCACAGTTTTCCATATCTACCTGTATTTTCCCTGTGAAGAAGGGCACCAAGGCTGCAGCCATTCAGTCCTTCCTTTTTTTACTTCTGTTAAAACGATAATTATTCCAGCCCAAAAAAAATAATGCCCAATTGTTAACAACATGATGTTCTGTGTTCGGGCTAATCCTGTGATCACGTTTTTTTCTTACAAATAAACCTATTTATATGTCGTATGTTGCGCCTTAGGTGTAAATAAAAGATAAATCTTTGCGTCTGGAGAAAAAGACTGCCGATCGGAGCCTTGGATATTATCAAACGGGATAAGAGAAGATGATAAATTTTGGAACCTGTAGTTGAGTGAATAAAATGAAAAAAGAAAATTAATCAGACGAGCAAATGGGTCTCTGTGGAGCCTTGAAAGGAAAAGTAGTGCATTATTGATTGGGCACTAGATAAATAAAACAGTTTCTGGCGTAACTTGGTGGAAAATCTTCATACGGACTTTTAATAATCAAACCACTTTATTTTTAATGAAGTTTATGTGGAAATTAAAGTGGTTTGATTATTAAAAGTCAGATTGGGCACTATTAAAGAGGTCCTTGAATTTTATGTTAATTTATATTACTTCCTTCTCACGACACGAAACGACCACATAATCGAGCATAAATAATCAATCAAAAATATTTACTTAGAGACAAACGTATGATGACTTATTCAAATATCGTAATGTACTTATTGGCATTTATATATGTGTGTGTGTGTGTGTCCATTGTTTTTTATGTGTCATAATGCGTATTTAAATGTTTATATGTAATAATAATTGCATGTGTGCATGGTGATTTATCACATGCTGCCACACGCCATCGCGATATTGTGTAGACTTAATTTACTTCTGTGCTCCGACTCTTCTTTTCCTAACTCGCATTCTTTCGCGTGCTCACTGAAAGCGTACTACTCGAATAAGTATGCGTAATGAGGGACAAAGTTTCTACCGCGGAGCATTGAAAGGGAAAAGAGTAATTATTTTAATGTCAACTTGAGTCTGTGCTCAAAAAAATTCGTCAACGCTTTGCTTTAAAAAAAATAATGCGTCTTTATTGGCCCGAGATGAAGACTAGATAGGTCACTCTTGCACCCAACCCCTGGTTGTTTACATGTATAAATACATCATCAGTCATCGCAATTAAGAGTGTAGAAATATTTACAGTGATTATGAGAAAATAAGAAGTACAAAAAAATTGCAATGCCACCCTTGGAAAACAATGGGAATAATGTGAAAAAAAAGATTCATTTGCGGGGAAAACTTTTTGCGGGAAAAGGATAGTGGACTGATATCCCCAAGGGTTAAACTCACTTCGGGATAACACCAACACAGGAAGGGGTGTGTGAAAAACCTGCCAATCCTACTGGCATATGAATTTTATGCGGATACTCAACAGTAGCGAAAGGGTGATGCCTATCATGAGGAAACTAAGAAAAATTACACATTATATGTAGCATGAATTGCAGATTATATACATGGAAAAAATATCACGCTTAAAGAAAAAATACATAAAATAAAGAGTATATTCAAAAAATTAAAAACGTGAATAATGCAGGCGTTAGTGAACTATGCAGAGGCAACAGTGAACTCGCTAAAAGTCTGCAGCCCTTCAATCCTTCCTCCTTTTGCTTCCGTTAAAAGTTTTTAAAGTACCTGGAACTTTTAGAAAAACCGTCCTTACGCTGTTTCATTTTATTTCACCCAGTATAAAGGGAGTAATAGAGCCTTTGCTCGGGGTGCCCCCATCAGTTTCGTGCATCATGCGGACAGTGGCATAAAGGTGAATGATCAAACAATGCTCCGCCCTGGCAGGTACACATCCATTCAGATCTCGTTCTTTTTAATACCCATTAGCTCATTGAAACTTGTTGTTAGTTAAAAGAAATTGTTATATTTTGGGAATCATTCTACGTGAGGAAACACAGCATTGTTTGGCTGTTCATCGATGTTTATTTTGTATCCTAGGTTTCAACTGTGAGCATTAGACTTATGAAACGTTGGAGCTACATATCAGGAAATTACACAGAACAACAAATGGAAGTTACGCGTTCATGCAGAATTTTTTTCAGTTTGAACGATTGGAATATTCTTGTGTGCATTTAAACAGTGGCTCCCGCCGCGTAAGGTGCCCATTCAGAAAATAAGATCGGAATTTACCATTCTGCATATTTCTCCAATTATACTCCCTTCCTTACCCTTTACGCCCCTTTACTTATCAACTAATGAAGTTATCTTGTTAGAGGCAGACGGGTTCAAATAAGGATTTGGGTCATATATTTAAACATTTTCTGGTTAAACTGATGTAAATAAAAAATATTTTTTGGCTAATCAGCAGCTTGATTAAAGATGGGCATAGAAGAGAAGGGAAATACATCATAAAATTATCATTGAGTATTGAAAACTTCGAGGCTACAGCAAACCGTCTTCTTAATGAAAGACTGAAATATAAAATTCAAGGATGGCAAGAAAGTACTTGAAGGTAGATCCTAGTAAATATTTTGTGAGTGCCAAGGTAAAATGCAGCAAGATATATACGTAATCAGCGTAGTAGAAAAAATATCGTCGACTTGAGGTGATTCGTGGAATAATATGCATTTTGATTACTTCGTCTGTATTCGGTGAATTGGAGATTGTTTTAGGTCGTAAGATTCTTTATCCAAATGAACAGGTCAGCCGCCTGTGGCGATCAATGAGGGACGGAATAGTCGGAATAAGGTTTCCGTGGGACACTATCCCTCGCTGAGAAGCTTGACCACCCTAATGGCTGCTTAGTTATGCACTAAAGGGTGCATTGACCGCTGTGTTTCTGGAACACTTCTTTAGAATCAAAGATGAATCGACATATTTCCATGTGAAGAGATCATAGTAATATATCCAAATATTTAATAAAAAATATGTGACTCGAAAGGGAAAAAATGTACTCGACAAGTATTTTGCCTCATTACCACTTGTCATTGTCTATTTCAAGCATCTTCATTACCAAATTGCAATGTTTATTTCTTAATTCTATAAGCACGGTTTATCTTAACCTCTAAAATCACTTGCCTTTCGAAATTATTAACATGATTAAACCGAATTCGCTTTCTCCAACGAATATTTTCATTGAAAAATATGGTAATTCTTTAGTGTTCGCATTGAAGAAAAAAATGGATACTACTGATTTCTTAGAAGAAAAGCATTGAATGTTGTACTATCTAAAAATTCCAATTTTAATACCTCCCCTAAGAAGAGTGATTTGTGTTCATGCTAGACGCTAGATGGATTCTCTCTTAAAATTTTGGCACCACATAGAAAGAATAAAATTGTTATGGTAGAGTCTTCAATTAAATTTCACATTCACCAATGGGGCAGTATGATGAATATATCATAGTCCCAAATATCATGCAGGATTTCAAAAAATGGGTTTGGATGATACAAAAGTATTATTGATACTCCTCGTTCAATTTGAACCGACGGGTCGGAAAGTCATGGAATTCCCCATGGACTTGCGAAATGATAATTTTCATCCTCTGCTAATATTTATTTCTGAATACGAAATATCTTCAAATCATACTTAAGAAATTGCATGTACCGTGTTTAATAATAGTGATGTAAAATAGTGGTATGGGCATAAAAATTCGAAGCTGATCAGTTGATCCCATCTAAAGATATTTCTATTGCATAGAAACTTGGATGGGTGCGTTCAAAATAAAATCCTTCTACAAATACGACGGTGAGAGGGAAAAGTGATCCTGTGGTCATTAAAAATAACGGAAGCACTGAGTGGGTGATCTTAAGGTTTTGCAGATAGGGTATGTGTAGGTATTTTTATCAATTTTCATTATTATTAACAGAATTCTACTTTATAAATAGTTGTTTCATTGTTTTTTATCAGACCTGCATTGAAAAATAAAAATTATAAGTTTTTATAAAGCATAGCTTAACAAATTTAAAATATGAAATTGAATTTTTAAAGATAAAAAAAATCAAAGTTAATGTTCACGTTAAATATCATTTCTTCCATATTTTTTAAGTAAATATATGACATCTTTTATATCCTGAGAACAAATGAGCAAATGACGCCATGTGTTCTCCTGATATCAGTACCTTAGAGTTGAAGGTGAAAATCAGAGATGGATTTGAATATGAAGTTACCTTCGCTGGATGTTAAAAAAAGAAAGGTAGGAAAAAATGGGAATTGCAGAAGACTTTTCCTGTGGAGAGAAGTGATGCGAGGAGTGTGTGCGTGTGAGACGATAAGGATGCAATGAAAACCGGAGCACTCGAGTGTCGGAGTGGAAGGAGAAAGTGTTAAGAGAGAGAGAGAGAGATGACGGGGTGAACGGACAAGACACTGGGATGGGGCAGGGATCATAAATCACGGAGAGCGATATGAAAACGACGACACCCCACCGATGACACTTTGGCAGTCAGGTCCGCTTATTCAGGCACAGAGCATCGTAACAGTCCTCCGATTCCCGGAATATTTCTTCTCTTGGCTCGTCCTTTGTTTTCGTATCGTTCCCCGGGATGAGTTGATTTGTGCTCCACTCGTGCTCATTCCTACTCTGCTCCCTTAAAAATCCAATATTGCGGCAAACAGCACACCGTTTGTCACTTTCCTGGTGGCACCATGGCCTCTAAGTTGGCCACCGTCATTCTCTTGCTCGCCGTCTTCTCCAGGGCGAGCGAGGAGTCCTTCCTTGGTCGGAGGAACAAGAGGAGCTCTTCGCTCTCCGAGAGACTGATAATGCCCGACGACAGCCACTCCGAAGCGGGCAACTCCATCTCGAGGAATCGACAGGAATCGCAGCGCGACAGGGCAGCCGTCGGAGCGAAGAGCACCACAACTCTGGAGCCGCCGATGACGTTCCGCGGCAGAGCTCCAGCGATGACGACGACGACCCCCGCAACGCCCCTGTCGATGACCACGGCCATGTGGTACAGGAGATTGATGTCCTCCGACCTGCCTAATTTCGTGGACCGTGTCGGGCAGTTTTTCGGGAAGCGGAGGTCGACGACCACGAGTGTGCCGATGACTTCAACGACCGAGGCATCAAACTTCTCGGAGGATGGTCCAAAGGAGGATGGTGAACGACGAGGACCGAGGGCTGGAAACTTGACGCTGGATGACTTCGACATCCGAGTCATAATCGATGCGCCGAGCATTAGCGGTGGGGGATCCTGCCCCAGCGGACATCGAAGGTCTCCGAGTGGCCGGTGTAGGCCGATACTTAGATAGATCAAGGAAATATTCATAGTGTGGGGAAATTTTTGACTATGTATCGTGTCGTGAACCCGATTTCCGCCCAAAGTTTGCAGCCCAAATCTTCGTCCAAAAAGAAATACGAAGTGTTTAAGTTAAATTTTCCAGACCAAATATTAGCTAAGGAAGATCGCGCCCATCAGTCTATTTGTAATTCTAAGACTAGTGCCCAGAGTAAACTCACGAAGCTGACTTCACAACTCCAACAAATTTTTTCGATTAAAATATTCCAAAGTAAGTTATTATTTAGAATATCCTTTTTTTCTGTGAACACAGTGCCCATAAACGGCATCGCATAGCTTATACTGTCTATGCTATAGCACGATTTAACTTCGGTCAATCGTGAAGCTTCTTTAATTACTACCGGGTAATCCAAAAAGTCCTTTGCTCTAAAGCAATGTAGGTCAGAGGACCTTCGGAGAAATGTTTTTGCTTTCCCAAGCCATGAGTGCGCGATAAAGCGTTGTGGAAGATAGATAAAGAGGATGTTTTCTAAATGAGACGCAAAATGCGAGAGCGATTAGATTTATTCGAAGTTTGACCTCTGACCATAGCTCTTTTGTAAATCGAAGATAACAGTTAGCAACTTGGTTCTGCGTATAATTCCACTGCACGTGAAAATTTTTAAGCCAAAGAAACTTCAACATCCGAAGCTTTTGACGCCTCTAAGAAGTAATTGCACCCCTACCGTGATGTTGACTCGAGCCTTTGTTGGATTTTTTCCTATTCTACTTCACCTTTCGACCCTATCACTTCGGTCATCGTGCTCTCTAGTCATTGGTGAGTTTTCCTCATCGGAAACCCTGTTGAAAACATCCAATAGCGTTTGGACTTTCCTTGAAAGGAAAAAGAGACCAAGCAGTTCTTTAATTCGTCCGCCTCAGCGTTTTCCTGCCAGGTCTTCGGAAATCCCACCCCTCCACATCCAAGAAGAATCCCTCTTCGGAGCAATTAACTTTCTGGATGGCGATGAAACACCCTCTCTACAAAATGGCGTCCTCACTGCCAATTTGGAACACGAATACGTTGTAAGTGACGGATCAAGATTGAGGAGGGAGTTACAAATGCGGACTGCTGCGGGAACACAGCCGCCTGTGGAGGAACCCAGGGATGAAATGAGTATAATCAACGCACCACTCAGGACCACCACTTCTCCTAAGAGGTGTCCACCTGGAACCCAGCTAAGCCATAGTGGAAGGTGCAGGAGCTACTTCGGATGATTCGATGTGAAAGTGATATTTAAAATGGGAGTAATAATGTTCTTAAGAACATTAAGTAATAATGTTGATAAGACGCCTTGGGGTTGGCCGCCATGTTTTTCTTAAGTGTTACAAGAAGTTAAAATCACAAGTATATATAACCCGGTCTGATTGGTGCTCAGTTTATTCTAATACTGAGGAGAGTACATCGGAGAGCATTGCAAAATTCACTTCAGAGGTATGAAGTCAAAGCATCAAATTTTCACAATAAGTGCATAATGTTTCGTTCTCCAAAATTGTCGTTTCATCCAAACAGGAATGTACTCTTTTTTGTAATACGAATCACTCGGGGAAATATCACCACATAAGAAGTTTTGAAAATAATGTTTCGTTTCTCCTTTTCCGTAATGGCTTCATTAGCATTTATATCTTTGTGAAAACAAATTTTTCGAATTAATAAATAAATTTCTAGAATTTCGTGAGTTGTAAATATTTTTCAAATTCATTGTGACACTTTATAATGAAAAAATTAAGTTTTTACAAAAATTCCTTGATAATGTCTTCGTCTAGTGAAGTACTTGTGTGGCATTTGATTGGCAACAGTCATCACTGTGAGGTGTACATTTATTTTGTAACTATTGCTACGTGGTTGTAAATATTTAAAGCAATAAACGTGCCATCTGCTTTAATCATTATTGTTTTTTTTTAATTTGGGTTTTCTCATTTCCTGAGATGAGGTAAGCTTGATTTGATGCCATTGCAAAACCGTAAAGGTACGTTTCAAGGAATGCTTTATTAAGTGAAACTACTGTTTTCGCCATAAATTAGATAGATACAATTATCCAAATTATAGAAAAGGAATGAAATAAATTACACAAGTATTAGTTCAACTAGCTAAACGGTTCAAAATTTTATTTTCATGTGATTCGTTTATTTCGGAGACATTTATCATGGGAAAAAACTGAGTTATCCAGTATTTTGAGAAGAGATTTTATTTAATGAGTTTTAAAAATTCGATAAATGTAGCGATAAAGAATAATTAAATAGGATACGGTAAAATATAAATTTCATAAAATAAACAACAAATTGCATTTTCTGGCGAATTTCATTCGAGATTATGCGTTACGTAGCTTTTGTATTATTTTCAGATCTCATAATGATTAATTCATTAATTCATGTGTATTATAGTATGCTATTTAATGCACCCTCGAAAAAATTTTGCCTTCGTACTTGTCAAATTCGAGCTCACACTTTATTGGATTAATATTTACTACATTCTGAGGCGCAATCGGTTGTAAGTTGATAGTGTATGTATTTGCAAGCGTGTAAGTTGAAAGGGTTTTTGCATGAATATATACTCCACTGTGGGTGTAGGTTTGCATGTATGGTTTTGATTGTGGTTTAGTTCTCTTTCACGCGTGGTGACCTAACACCCCCCGCCACAAGCCCATACGTCGCGTCGGCTTGCGGGGTATCGTGTAGATGTATATGTAGACAATCCATTACTTTTGAAGTATTATGAGCTCAAATTGAATACACCGTGGGACAGTCAAAAAGCTATTCTTCACTTATAGCTATAGATCGTCAGCCATGGATGCTCTCCAACCAAATAATTAAGCATTATATATCTTAATTGACACATTTTTTCGAGCAGATGAAGCCAAATTAATATTTGTCCACCAATCGCTAGAGGCAAAACCTGATTGAAATCGGATATTTGAAAAATAAATTTTCGGGTGTTGTTTGCAGACTACCTTTATGCTCGAAGTTCAATAGGGAGATAATAAATCAGAAGCGACGTAAATTGTGCATAAACTTGAAAAAGTAAAGGTTTCACAGGTTGAACAGAAGATTTATCGAACACATTTTGATTACTGTAACGTTTGGGACAATATTCTACCTTGAGAGTCGATCTCAGGGGTAATAATTATGTTCAAAGATATATTTTTACGTTAAGTAATATCCGTTTTGAGATCATAGAACTCTGGTTTTCAGTATAACGGATAGTATCAAGACAATCATCATTTTCATTCACTAGAGGATTTGTGAGGGACATTCATGTTGATGAGATTCGACATAGCGGTAATTACGGGGTCATGGGATTCATCAGGGGTCATCGGGATTATTATGTAATGTTTTCTTTTTATGATGATCTCCAATGTGCAATACATAAAATATTTTCGCTGAGTAACCGGAGAATTCAGATGCCACAAGGATTATAAATAGAGAGAGACTGAGAGAGCATGGAAATACAAAGGCGGGGGCGGGCGAGTACCTATCTGGCGGACAATGGCGAAGGGGTTCGGATTTGCACTACTCGTATCGGTGGTGCTGCTCGTGGCAGCGGCGGAAGTCAAGACGTCGCTTCTCTCGAAGAAGGTAGATTCAGAGAGCAACTAGGTGTTCCCCAGCCATCAACCCGATGCTCGGCTGACTGTTAAGACAGATTTTGAGCCTCAAAATTTCATATACATAGCCCCAACCTGCCAAAGGGAAATCGTATGTCCAATTGGCCGTCGTTTCATCAGCGACCGCTGCAGGCCCGTCACGTGAGTGTTGAGAGAGTGTAAGGCCCCAGAGACCCCAAAGTGTCTCGCCCCCCCCCCTCCCTCACCAGGGTCAGTAAACGATTTCCCCAGGGTAAGTAAGTGTAGTAATCAGAAGAACAGTAGCTGGCGCCAATAGTAAAATATTTTCCGAGATTTATCAGTTGATAAATATTTTGGTTTCCAGGGAAATATATTTTCATCCGATATGTGAAAATAAAAACATGCATAAACTCTTGCAAATATTTCATTTTTAAACATGCATGCGTTAGTTCACCGAAAACATTCCCTTCACTCTACGAATCGCTTCTTGATTTCCACGCCAGTTGACGCCAGAGTCAAGAGTCAGGCTGTTTGTTATGCCAACAGCGATAAAAAAAGAGGAGAGTCAGAGAGCGATTTGCAATACTCGGGCGGAGGCGAACGAGTACGTATCTGGCGGAAAATGGCGAAGGGGTTTGGATTCGCTCTTCTCATCTCGGCGGTGCTGCTCGTAGCGGCGGTGGAAGTCGGGACGTCGCATCCCATCCAGAAGGCAGTTCCAGACAGCATCTTAGTGGTCCCCAACCGTCAACCCGAAACTAGATGTCCAAGTGGCCATCGTCTAATCAGCGGCCGCTGCAGACCCGTCCGCACGTGACTGTAGACAGAGTGCAGGGGTCAGGAGACCCCTAAGTGTCTCCGTCCCCACCTCCCCTCTCCCGGGACAGTGAGCGATACCTGGCAAGTGGGCATAGGAATCAGAGGAGCCAGAATTTGGCGCCATGGAATGAATTCCTTATGACTCTACACACGCCAAAAAGTACGCCTTTCAAAATATCTCTCTCTTATTGATTTTAACAGGAGTTACAGAACAGGTGCCGAATAGGATGAGTCATCCAGTTCGCTATCATTCGATGGATGGTTCCAGGCGAGTGGTTATGGAGTGCGAAGATGCTATCACGGAATGTTACTTCATCGCCACTGCACAATGCATCCAGAGATGTATCCCAAGGAGCTCTTACAGAAGTGAAGATAGCTTATGTAATATTAATCCATTTCAGCGACATGAAGTGAGCATGTATCTTCTAACCTGGGGGCAATAAAAGTGTTTCGAATGTGAGTCATAATTTATCTTGATGTTATTGTGTCCATAATCTATGAATTTATTAACACTCAATGTAAGGTAAGCTTTTGAATTAAGAGAATATTTATTTATTTTATAAGGTGATCCACCGATTAAGGAAGGTTTTGTTTGGATGGACAAATTACCAAAAAATATTTTGCGACTCCTAACAAAACACAATTCAGCAGTCCACTCAACATCAGGTCTCTCTTCATCTCTGTGTACTTTTTTCCTCCCTTCATCCCGTCAAACATACATATCCTGTTCCTGCCCTTTCCTCGTTTGCCTAGCATTATCTCCTCTATTACCTTCTTCAACATCCCACTACCACTCAATACACCTTTCATCCATTTTTCCTGCCTCCATAGGATTTCTCCAAACAAACCCCTCTCCTCACCCACCATCTCCAGTACTTCCTCATTTGTTTTCCTTTCGGTCCATTTCACCTTCTCCATTCTTCTCCACAACCACATTTCAAAGCCTGAAATCTACGTCTATCCTCCTGCTTCAGCGACCACGTTTCCGTACCGAACTTAGTAATCTACGCTCCATATCAAACTTTTTACGAGTCTTTTCTTAACCTCTCTACTCAACGTCCCCTTCATCAACTCCCTCCTCCTTGAGAAAGCCTGCTTGCCTAGCGCAATTCTTCTCCTTACGTCCCTACCACTTTGACCGTATTGGTCCAAAACACTTCCGAGATACGTGAATTGTTCTACCTGCTCTATTTTTCCTCCTCCTATTTTAATATTTATCTTAGCCTTTTTCTTTCTAGAAAATCGCATACCCTTTGTTTTGTAAATATTGAATCTCATCCCATATCTATGGTACTGAACCTTCAATTCATTCAGCAATGCTTGCAACCCCTTGGCTGACTGACCAACTAAGGCTTGGTCATCAGCAAACCTAACCGATTTTACGAATTCCCCTCCGACTTTCATTCCTACCTCCAGTTCTTCCCATGCCTCTTTAATCATTTCCTCCACACATACGTTGAACAGCACCGGTGACAATGGGCAACCCTGCCTTACCCCTCTTCCTAGCACTACCCATCCTGACTCTCCGTTCCCCACTCGCACCTGAGCAGTCTGAGACATGTACAGGTTGCGGATCAGTCTCCTGTCTCTCCAATCCATTCCTATTTTCTGCAATACACGCATTAATTGTTTCCCATTCACTCTATCAAACGCTTTTTCTAAATCTACGAATCAGGCAAATACGTCCTGATTGTATTCTATATACCTATCGATTAGTGATCTCATTACTGCAATGGCATCACGCGTGCCTCTTCCCTTCCTAAATCCAAACTGATCATCTCCTAAGTAATCATTTGCCTTAATCCCTATCCTTTTTTGATGATCCTGAGAATAACTTCACCTGCATGGGATATCAAACTTATTGTTCTGTAGTCCTCACATCATGTAGCTTTGCCTTTTACAGAATAGGAACTAACAACGATCTCACAAAATCTTCCGGCCAGATTCCTTCCTCATTGATACTACGAATCAGTTCATATAGTCTTCCTCCCTCATTTTTCAAAAAATTTCATTAGTCCCATAGGAATGTTGTCTACTCCCATGGCCTTATTTGTCTTCTCTCCCATAATGCCCTTTCTATTTCATCGTCGAGTATGCCTGGACCTAAGCTATCTTCTTCTACGTCATGTTCCTTTCTATGTCCAGCTTTGTTGGCCTAAGTTTTTTACCATACAGTGCTTCTATATATTCCTTCCATCTCACTTGGATCTGTTTTGTGCCAACTATTATCTTACCCCACTTATCTCTAACTAACGTTTGTCTCTAACGAACTCTAACTTTTATGAATACTTAATGATGACGCCGAAGCGTTGAAACCGGTAGTAAGAATAAAAATTGTGTGGAAGTTACAAAGTATTTTCATTTAAAACGAATAAAAAATCTAACTTTTCTTTCTAACCAACTTACCACAAACTAACTTACCACCAACTAACTTTTGTCATTTTATTTTGCATTTATTTCTCATTTTGTGTAATTGATGTCAATCATATCAGACAACTAAAGGGGAATTAAGCGTGAGCAGGAACCACTTCAACATATCATGCTATATATTTTTTCATATGCTATTTCTTTTGTATTTGCTTCTGCAATAAAAAAAGGAAAGGTTTGATTGGGGAAACTCCTTCAACACCTTTCCTTATTATTATTGTTATCTCTAACTTTTAGAACAGATCTTCCCTTCTTACTTCCTGATAGGTAGTGAATTCTTCTCGGGATTTCATCCGGGTAATCTCCTCCATCTCCATCGCTGCCGACGTTTCGATGAAATCCTTTTTCATCGTCATCAGGGCCGATGATGCCAGTCTGTAGGTGCAGGTTTATATATCCTCGGTGGTCATGTCGGGTCCCTTCTGATTGGCGGATGCCGAGCACGTTTTCCCGCCATTTTCAGGACATGGAACCCAACGTGCTCGGCCTCCGCCAATCAGAAGGGACCCAACATGACCACCTAGGATATATAAACCGGCACCTACAGACTGTCGGCCCTGATGACGATGGAAAAGGATTTCATCGAAACGTCGGCAGCGATGGAGATGGAAGAGATTACCCGGATGAAATCCCGAGAAGAATTCACTGCCATCATCCGCTGGAAGAAATTGAAGTCCTACATTCCCGATAGGTATTTAACGTTGCTGTAGAGCGCACCAATTTCACCCTTCATCTGTAAACTTTCCATATTCTCGTATTGTGTTTTCCACCATGTTTCTTTTGCTTTACGTATTTGTGGCCCGTCTCAATATATTGTTTAACTCTTTGTACTTCATTTTGCCTAACTCGGTGTTTACATTCTTCCATTTTTTTCTCTCATCCATCTTTGTAATCATCTCATCCGTTACCCATAGTTTTCTTATCCTTTTCCCGTTTACGGTTCCTATAGTGTCTTTTGAGGCTTTCGATATCACTTTCTTGATACATTCCCATTTTTCTTCGATAGTATTCAGCTTTTTACCGTCATTTATGATTTTCTCTACAGCCTGCTGATCCTTCCTCGTTAATCCATTTACTGCTTCTACATTCCATTTCCTAACCCGCTGTCCTTGCCTTA
Source organism: Hetaerina titia (assembly GCA_037158775.1). Lineage (NCBI taxonomy): Eukaryota > Metazoa > Arthropoda > Insecta > Odonata > Calopterygidae > Hetaerina > Hetaerina titia. The sequence goes on from CM073775.1 coordinate 13,350,035, forward strand.
TCTTTTTGAAACGGACGCTACATTTCATAGCAACTAAATTGTGGCCTGAGTCCGCATCCGGCAAGCTGTGCAAATTTATCACACTATTCCTAATCCTGTGCTTAACCAGAATACAATCTAACACCTGACTGAAATCTAGTCACCTGACGTTTTTAACGTATATCCAACCCTTTTGTGGTGTCTAACCAAGTGTTGGTGATAGCTAACCCCTGTCTCATGCAGAACTAAATTTCTTTCTCCCCGCGTTCATTCCTCGTGCCTAACCCATAGTCCCCCACCTCACCCCCATCTCTTCCTTCGCCTACCGTCGCATTCCAATCCCCCATCACTATCAAATGATTCCCAGCAGGAGCACATGCGATTATATCCTCTACCACATCGTACATCCTATCGACTTCTTTCTCCTTGTGGTTGCTCGGTGGCATGTACACCTGAACAATGGCCAAGTTCGTCGGCTCTGCTTTAAACTCTACGAGCAATATTCTATCAGTTGCTTGCTCTATGTTGACTATGCTTCTTTCTACCCCTTTATTTAATATTACGGCAACCCCTCGTTGGCTCTCTTCCCCGCGGCTGTATATTATTCTATAATTATCACTCCAGTAATCCTTGCTATCCTTCACTCTCACCTCGCATAGACCTAAAATATCTGTTTCCTCCGTCCATCTCTCGCTTTATATTCTCTAATTTTCTTACCCTCAACACTGTGCTATCATTCCGCGTTCCTATTCTAACTACTTTCGTCTTCTTCTGCGTCTTCTGTCCTGCTGCTGTTATTTCTTCCCTGCAAGGGTTTCGTGGGATGACGACCGCGGAAGCCTTGCCTCTCCCGCTGCCGGGCACGACACACGGCCGCTTGGGCCGAGTCCTGCAGTTGCCAGGACTCAACTTCTGTCTTTCGTCCAGCATTTTTCATGGGAATAATAATTGAGGTGGTTTACCGTTGCCTTCCTCAATAGCGTTTTTAACGTGGCACCATCACTTAATTACCGCTTCACTGTAGTCAGACGCCTTTACAGCCGCCTCACTGAGGAACAGACGCTTCGTGGACTACTTTCGTCTGGCTCCTATCCTTCGACCTATCTGGCATGGGTGACCCTACCAGGAGCAATTATTATTACTCCCACCAGCACAGTTCTAGGGGTCATCGGAACGCACAATCCCTCCCATCACGTCAAGGTTGTAGTTTATGGGAGGGATAGGGATATTATGTCCTTATTTTTACGCATATTTGGTGGTTTTTAATCGTTTCTTTAAATTTTCGTCCTGCTGCCCAATATACTTCGTGTTACATTCGGAGCACTTTGATTCCTACACTCCACTCCTCCCGTTTTTGGGGGCTTTTGTCTTTAGTTTGAAAGTTCAGGTTCTTAAGGGATGAATAAGTATATATAGTAAAAGGCACATTTAATTTTTTCGTAAAGTAACATTTTGATTACTTTTTGAGAATTAATCCCTAGATAGAGTATTCGTCACCATTTGGCAGTGGGATCTTTAAAATGTTCGGGGTTGTAAATGTAGCGTAAGGCTACTTTCGTAAGTTTCTTCCGTTGAAGTTTATTAAATAGATCTTCCGAATAGCCATTGGTTACTGCTAGCGGTTTAATTACATTAAATTCATTATTTAATTTATTTTAATGTTCCCTATTTTATGTAAAAGAACCTTGAAAGTATGTGACAGAATACCAATTGTTCTGTAGTTCATGGATTCAGTTGTTTTCCCTGCTTTTGGTATCATAATAGTTTTGCTTTTAAAAAAATCTTCAGGTAACTCCGCATTTTATAACATTCATGCACTATTTAAAGAGTTTTTCTTTCATTTTATTTCCAAAGTTTTCAATATATCCGCCGGTACATTATCCATACCCGTCTTTTTCCCAGTATTTGTCTTTAGGAGGGCATGCTCAAATTCACTCTTCGTGATTGGGGGCCCACTTTCTGTACTCTACATTCAATATTATTTTCTCTTAGCTAAATCTTCGCCATGGTAGAGCTACTCCGTGTATTCCGTCCATCGGCCACGCACTCCTTCATTAATAACATCTTCATCTAATAACCTTACCTCTTTGATGGATCCTTGCTGCTCCGGGAATTGCCGTCGTGCAGGTGAAGTGATGGACAACTGTTTCGCCCCAAGTCCTAGAGTCGTCTTCAGGTCGAATTGATCTGCGTTGCAATTTGGCGGAGAAATGTCTTCGTCTTCTTCGAAGCTGAAGAGCCGCCCTCTATCCACTGAACGGATTGTTGTTTCGTTTATGTCGTGCAATGGTGAATCCATGTTTCATCCATTTCCATATTTCTATCGAGAAAATCTTTTTTATATTTCATAGAGCGCACCAAACACTGTTTGTAATTTGTCGCCCATACGCGTTTTTGATGAACAATGAGCACGAGCGGCAACCATTTTGTGCAAATATTTATCTTTTGCAATTAATTACACAAAATGTAACCAACGGATTCTTTTGATGTCCCTACGCTATTAAATATTTCAATCAACTTTGTTCGCCTATCTTTCAAAATCATGTCGTGCGCTCTTTCGATGATTTTAGGTGTGCTTGAAATCTTCGGATGTCCTTCATGTGTATCACGTTGGAGGCTTTCACGATGACTTTTAAATTCGACCGTCCAGGTCTTCACGTTTTGTAATTGAAGAAGCTATTCCCCATACACATGTACAATCCTGGAATGAATTTCGGTCGAAATTAAACCTTATTTAACGAAGAATTTTATCACATTTTTACCGTTTCTATCAACAACGGCACCACAATTGTTTACAGCGTAATACTGGATGGAATAGCTACCAATTTCACCCGAAGTACCCACTGTTGTGCTAACATGAGTGTAAAATGTCATGCTAGTTGTGACGACATCTACGGGCGAAGCCGAGAAATTTTCAGATTTCCCTTGTAAAATAAACTTGCTGATGTAGTTTAAAACTTGCCACTGGGAGTCTAAAATATACACCCGAGCCACCCCTACCCATTGAAAATGTGAATGTGAAGCAATGTAAATGATGCATAAAAGTGGTAAACGACAGTTTCAGGGGTGGAACTCTTGAGGTCGACATTTCTCAAATGCATATTTTTCTTATTTTATTTATTTACTTATTTAACCATTTAAATGTGCAATATTGAGGCTTTGTTTCCCCTGACAATCAGACGTTGCATTGAAGATAGATACAAACACCCAAAGCCCTAGGTGGAGGAAAACCCACCCACGCGGGAATCAAACCTGCGACCTCTGGGTTCGTAGGAAAGGACGTTACCCCGCCGCCACCAGGGGCCGGCATTATAGTTAAGTGTGGGACAGTAGTCTACCTTGACATTCGTTCTCGATACCTATATTGTGATAATAGGAGTTCCATAACCTCTGTAACGGAAAGTGTCAACACGATCTACTCCATTTTCATTCATAGGAATAAAAATGGGGGACACTGAGGTGAATGAGATTAACATTACTTCACTACATCGCCATAGTAACAGCATAGTCGATTTTCATGGCCTCCAGAATGGATGTATCGTGATCATAATTCGATGTTTTCTTTTTGAGTTTACCTCCAATCCGCAAATAAGTAAATTATTTCCTTAGATATCCCAGTAGATAAAAATTTTGGCTTCCAGGAAAATATATTATCAGTCGATATGTGAAAATGCAAACACACATAAACTCTTTGCAAATATTTCTCGTATGTGTTGGGTGTATACCGAAAGCAAATACCCTTCACTCTACGAATCGTTTCTTGATTTCCACGCCAGTTGACGCCAGAGTCGAGGGCCAACGTTTTTCATGCCAACAGCGATTAAAAAAAGAGAGTCAGAGAGCGCATCGCAATACACAGGCGGAGGCGGACGAGTACGTATCTGGCGGAAAATGGCGAAGTGGTTTGGATTTGCTCTTCTCATTTCGGCGGTGCTGCTCGCGGTAGCGGCGGACGTCAAGACGTCGCATCCCACCCAGAACGCAGTTCCAGAGAGCATCTTCGTGTTCCCCAGCCGCCAACCCGAAACCACATGTCCAAGTGGCCATCGTCTTATCAGCGGCCGCTGCAGACCCGTCCGCACGTGACTGTGGGCAGAGTGCAGGGGCCAAGAGACCCCAAAGTGTTCCCCCTACTCCCCAACCCCCCCCTCTTCTAGGACAGTGAACAATGCCAGGCAAGTGAGCGTAGGAATCAGAGGGACCAGAGTTTGGCGCCATAGAAAGAATTCCTGATGCATTCTGCACACGCCCAAAAGTACGCCTTTCAAAATATCTCTCTTTTATCGATTTTAACATGAGTGATAGAACAGCTGACGCATGGATGGAGGCATCCAGTTCGCTATGATTCGTTGAACGGTTCCAGGCGGGTGTTTCGAGAGTGCGAATGCATCACGGATTATTACACGAAGATCATTACCTCGCCACTGCATCATTCATCCCTAGATGAAACCCACGGAGTTCTGTCTTACAAAAGTGAAGAGAGTTTATGTAATATTAATCCATTTCAGCGAGATGAAGTGAACATGTATCTTCAAACTGAGTGGAAATATAAGTATTTCGAATATGTTTCATAATTTTGTTTGATGTTGTAGTTTCCATACTCTATGACCGTTTTCAAATTGTATGTTAGGTAAGCTTTAGAATTAAGAGAATAGAAGAGAAGGAAATGTAAATATTATTTTATATCAAAGGAGAATGCGAGAAATGTATCTGCAACTAATTCTTAGGCATGTATTTTTCCTATTAGCAATTTTTTATAACCCTGTTTCACTGTGTTAAAATCACATTAAGTCTTTCTGGAAAAATTACATCGGAATCACCGTAATATTTTCTTAAATTATCGAGCTCTTGTAATCCAGCAATTCTAAATTTTTATTTCTTTATTTTTCCTCTCTTTCGATTTCGAAAGATACATCACCACATAATCCTACCCGAGGGAATATTGCATGTGATATAAATTCTTCATTTTCGGAGTATATGAGTGTACGATGCTCTATTCAAATGAAGGGTTAGTGAAAAATATATTCTTGTAATCTAAAACGGTATGTTAATCCTTAAAAAGATGTTTTTAAATCAGTCGTAATATGGATTTACACTCAACCATTGCAAAATAGTATTTAGTGTTTCTTTTTTAAATGTTACTTTTTTCTTACACCTTTAATTATTTTATTAAAATAATGGAAATGTTTTTACGAACTTCTTTTACCTCATTCATTCCACTCCACCCTGTATAGAATTTACTATTGATCTAGTTCCGTATCTAGAAGTGGGCAATATTAAAGTCATGTTGACAAGATATTTTGTCTTCTTGGGCTTTACATTGACTATTCTACAAAATGGGTGACATAACATCAATCGGATACCATCCTAACTTTGATATCAATTTTTACTCGTAGTGGAACAATAAAAATATGGAGTATTAATCAAAAACATTTTATTATTTTGTGATCTCTTGCAGTTATTTAAAAACTTGCATTTTTCCATTAATTAAATATTTTGCATAACGTACATTAATGTAAATAAATATACATGGATGTGTATGCATATATATACATCGATGTATAATATATATATATATATATATATATATATATATATATATATATATATATATATATATATATATCAATGATGTGGAAGCACTCACGAGAGCAATATCACATTTGGACGGCACAATAGAGGACAGAATAAAATAGATAACACGTCAAAGAACACACATTGTAGATTGTTTAAGCTTCCGGCCTACTCCGAGGTCTTCTTCAGGTCTGGCGTATTTTGCCGTCCAAATGATATATATTATTATTATTATTATTAGGTAATCTACCGGTTAAGGTAGGTTTTTGGATGGACACAACTATGAAGTAAACATTCTGTGACTCCCCACCTAGCAAACTAATCTATATCAGGTCCCTCTTCATCTCGGTATACTTCCTTCCTCCCTTCATCCCGTCCAACATCCCTATCCTGTTCCTACCCTTACCTCGCTTGCCCAACATCCTCCCCTCTATTACCCTCTTCAACATTCCACTACCGCACAATACACCTTTCATCCATTTTTCCTGCCTCCATAGGATTTCTCTCAACAAACCCCTCTCCTCACCCACCATTTCTAGTACTTCCTCATTTGTTTTCCTTTCGGTCCATTTCACCTTCTCCATTCTTCTCCACACCCACATCAAATGATATATATATATATATGTAAATGGCATTAACACAAGTAGACACAAGCACAGAAACATATATATATATATATATATATATATATATATATATATATATATATATATATATATATATATACATTCAAATACGAAGTCCCGCCATACGGCGCACAAATATTCATTCAAACAGAAATAGGTTTAAGGAAAGGGGATAGGAAAACACATAAAAGTCGAACACAGGACATGTGGGGAAGGTGGTTTTTTGAGCAGATCACGAATGTAAAAATATTTCCTTAGCCGGGATTTGAACACCGGACCTTCCACTTGTCGGGCGGATGTGCTACCAACTACACCACCAAGGAAAGCTAATTTTATATATTTATAATCAATATGAGTGTGTGTGTAGGATTGTAAATAAAGCCATGTTTGAAGAAAACTAAATTTTAAGGACGGCTTTTAACGGCTTATTAAATAAAGATATTCCCAAAAAAATCTCAATTTCCAAAGCCGATCTCGACAATACACTAAATACAAGGCTAAACACACCTTTTTTCGATCTTTCCTCGGCAATTCTCTCATATATTTTATTAAATAGCCATCTTGATAATTATTGTGCTGTGTAATATTGGAAGGTGGGATCTAAATAGGGAATATGGAGTCTTTTAACGACTCGTTGCATCTCATAAATTAACCGTGCTACCTTTTGACCTTTCCCAAACCAAAACAAGGTGCAGAGAACCTGCTGATTCTCAGCCCTCTCGGTAATTCTGATTCTCTATTAAGTGACCGAATAATCGTTAAAAAATGCGGTCTTGAGCATCCCATGCTTGTTTTTGATTTGTGATGGGCGGTAGGGTAGCCATGGTTTCCTCGGGATTGCACAACGGCGCGCTTCGACACATAGTGGCCAAGGACACTCTCTCCTTGCGCCCCTCTCCTTAGTCCCAAGCGTGTCGTCTGTTCAATGATGAATTCCAATGACGGTTGCTGACACACAAACAAATGAGAACAGCACACACAGCGTAATTTGCTCTAGGTCTCTTCAACGATTGAATATAATTACTCAGACTGACGTACTAATTGCTCAGACTGGTGAATCACATGATACCACAGGACCCGTGGGTGAAGGGACGACCGTGGATGCCTATGTCTGCCTCCCCAAGGAGATTAAACGCCAAGATGTTTCTCCCATCAGCATGCTAAAGTGATGTCGGGAGGAAAATTTAAATAGCTTACAACGAATGACTCCTGTGGTAACACAACTACAGATATTGGGTAATGAATTGGCATGGAACGTCAGTATCTCGATCTTGATAATTATCATAGGCTTGGTTTGTAGTATTTCTCCAAAGTCATCTTGATCTCTTACGAATTCTTCATTTATTTTTAATTATTTTCATTATAATGTATTTTTCAGACATTCTCTGGCAATTGTTTTTCGGTGTATCCTCTTGGATCTCCTCTGTGCTCTCTTCCTTTAGTGGTTCTATAAATTGTGACTGTGATACTAAAATGTTCATCAGGATGTTGACATTTAATTTCTCTATCTTCCGTTCAGGGCTTTTCGTAAACTTTCTCTGCGGAGGGCATAAAAGGAACAGTCGCAAGAAGATGATAGAATACCTTCCGATGATAGGAACAAGGTTTCTCATATTTTTTCCATGAATAGCAGCATTTATTATTGATTTAATTGATAAATAGTTCATGACTTACAAAATTAAAATATAATAACTCATTTCTGTGAACATAATTTGTGACGGAGATATAGATTCATATTCTAGCCCTAATCAAAGCTATTACCGATATTAGTTCTTGACTCATTTATTGTATTAGCTCTTTTTCGTGGCTCTTATTATTAGCTTATTAGCCCTTTTATTTTTGAAAAATTAAAAAAAGGACCTTAAAGGTATCTTTGTGTGATAATTAAGGGCATAGGGAAATAAAATAAAATACTTTTATGGTGAATATTGAAACTATGACATTTCCAAGTCAACCACTGTATTAAAGATATTCAACCCATTCTCGTTGGCCAGCAATTCGTGAAATATTCAAACACACTATGACATAAAAAAACATTCAGTGGGTCGGTAGTAGGGGTGGCCAAATATATTTGTATTTCCCTACGATATATCTACAATCATTGCTAATTCCAGCACCTCCGTTATATTGCATATGCAGATACTTTTTTCCAATATTTTCGCTAGGAAATTCAACTCAATTTTCCAATCAATTTATTTAATGCAAAAAATATTTTACTTACTGAATATGGACATGATTAAAATGTTATCGAGAAGATAGAAGAAATAAATCTTACAATTTTTTCTAATATTTCATGATTTCATCGTCAATTCTATATGCACTTTTTTACTTTCGACTGTAAATTATCAGAATTAGCCGAGTACTTCTTCGATGCTGAAATGTTTATTGTTTCATCTTGTCATGCAAGCTGTTAGGATTCATTCGTATACGATTCAGCAAAAATAATGAGACCTGAAATACAGCTTGAAAAATATGAAATACTTTATTACAATTAAGTAACATTTCACTTAGCAGGTATTTGATTTTCTGAAAATTTCCTTCTTTTTCATTGTATTAATTATGCGTGTAAATATTTTTTTAAAAATCCGTTCATGATCCATATTTTTAAGCTTACATATTATTGCAATAGGCCGTAGAGATTTATTACTCTTTATTAGATGGGGAAATAGGCAGTGGGCATTAGGTCGGGGAAGGAGTAAGTGTGAACGATGATGGCATATGCTTAGCTCTTCAATATCCGTATAGTTTTAAGGGAAAAAAATAATAGCATGAGTGATGTAGACAATTTTAACCATCTAGAAGTTACAACAATTTTAGATCAATAATGAATTAATTTATTTTCATTGAAGTTCGATGCTGATAACGCAAAAACTATAACTTCTACAGATATTTACGGTAAACTCCATAGTATACACGATCACCTACCTAGATTTTTTATCAATTTAATGAATTTAGAGAGAATTTAATGCATCAACAGATTTTTGGAGTATGCACGAGAGGATATCTGCTAAAAATACCCATGAATCGCTTCTACCGACGGTTAATTCACTCTTTATGAAATTTAGATAAATTTAAGCAAATTCTTAAACATATTCATTAAATTTCTTCATTTCTTGTCGAAGAAAAAATTACGGATCCCCATGTACACCACATCAAATCCTCTATAAGACGGTGGCCTATAGAGGAGGAGGTGGAAAATTCTTTAATTGTTTACTTATCACTATTGAAATAATGTGGAATAAAAGCGGAATGGAAACTTTCTCGAGGCAATTAAAATTCCCTCATCTGGTCAAAGACTGCTTTTTAAAATAAATAATTTCATTTTTTATTATTCAAATGCTTCCTAAAAGACTAAAAAGTCAAGAGGATTTTATGTGGTAATAATTTAGATACGATGCGTAAATCTCCAGTTCCCGATTGGAAAAAAGGTGGGTCACTATTTGAAAATTAGACGGATCTCATGACCAAATTCACTTGGATTCCACAATAGGTTCCTACCAAATGTCCACTTCTTTTCCGCATAGGTTTCACTGAAATTCCCCACCTCATTCTAACCGATAATGTCAGAAAACTTGATTTTTTTTGTGTCTTGTCTTGTATCCAATTCTCATGTTTACCTCAGTGCCGACAGATTATTCAATTTGCGTTCATCCCACGTACGTGTACCTTCTATTCTATGCAAATACGCTCAAATAAGACTAAATTTCATTGTCTCACAAACTCACCAAACCTTGTCAGTCACTAAGTAATTGACCTGATTAATCCTTTATCAACTTTCATTTCCAACCCCAGGTTTTCCGAAACCTCTTTCTGGGAGTCTAATACGAGTATGTACTCATAGATCTGGCAATAATATAGCACTTTGTCTTACTTTCCTGTCTATTAGTCCCTCTAAAGTACAACTAGGATTTGTTATGATTTCAAGAGTAGCTAAATGCATAAATAATCCCTTGTGCGTATTCAAATTGGGGACAAAAAATGAAAGGTGTCATGAGTGTAATAAAATTCCCAACCTTAGCCAGCCCCGAGGGTTGTGGGACATCGTTCTTCGAGGAATTTTTGCGGATTCGTACGTAATGAGGATGGGAATATAAACGTAAATTAGAGAAGGATGCGGCAAAAAAAATCACGGGATAGGCCGAATAATGGAGGGCATCCACCTTGGGTTAGTACATCTCCGTATGCATGGGGAAAAGTATGGCGCCCATGCGCTTCGACGGTTTCAATGATGGGCAGCGAACCGAGTCGGCACGCCCCAACCTCCAATCTCAATGGAGTGGCTCCGATTCGCCCTTGTCAGCCTCCCCTTCCTTCCGGGGGTCCCCTCCTCCTCCCCCAAGGACGAACGAAGCCCCCCTCCCCGCCCTCCCCCCGACATCCCCCCCATACGCGGCCTTCCAATGTTAATTTCCGCCGTCTCGTATTCTTCCCCTCCTCAGACCCCTCGAGAAATATAAAATAAGGAGGCTCGACCCCTTCAAGAGTTTTCTGCTTCCGCGGACGCGTTGCTCGCAGCCAGTGTAGCGTTCCGATGCGGCGAAGTAAGTCCCTCCCAGCCTTTTCGGAGTCTTGAGCGTTTTCGAGCATTCTCATCTTCGAACTTATGAAACTCGAATGGATAGAAAAATAAGCATCCAAATCATTTTTAGAAAACTCCATTTGATTCACGGTTAGGAGAGCAAGTGATGCTCTAATTACTCCAAATGGAGCTGATCTTCTAAACTTTAAGAAAAGATAACCTCAATAATAGCAGGGAACTGAGAAATGGTCTCAAATTCCCGGAAAAATTTACAGAAACCGAAAGAACTATTTTCAGGGCTCATCTAATTAATGTGGGAGGTCTCTTTTTTGTGCCTTGTTCTGGTCATTACATCTTCCTGGTCCATATGCCTGGTTGAGTGTAAATTGGTAGCAGTGGGGATTTTTCTTTCTCCTATGCATACCTATAAATTCGCAGTTTTTGATCGCATTGTTTATGCCTGCACCAATATATCAGGAGGTAAGCATTAAAGTTTCTTATCAATAATTATTAGCAATCCCCATCAGCCTCTACATCTTTGTGTGATCAAAATGCCCTCTCTTCTGGAAAGTCCAGCGAGAAGTTTCTTGATTTATTCGACCTTTTCAGGCTTCACTTAGTGGAAATCCATTATCACTGAAGTAAAAAAAACATTTTATTTGTCCACCAATTTTTTCATTATAAATAAAATAAAAATTTGGTGGAAAAATAAAATGTTTTTTGTTTGTTTTTGAAAGATACATTTTTTTGTTTTTACTTATTATTTTTATAATTTTTATTTTGTATTTTTCTATAATGAAAAATTTGGTGGAGAGATACATTCTACTTAAGTGAAAAGTTTTTTTTGCATGTTTAAGAAAATTGTGTCGTAAATGCAAAAATAGTGAATGGTGAATCATTAAGTCATCGGTGAAGCTAATGCATTTCGAAAGTTGTAACTTTAAACATGCTTAATTGAAAGTAATCGGATAGAATCCACTTGTGGAAATTATAACTTAATAAGCCTTAATAAGTCCAGATGTTTTTCGAGATATTCATTTCTCTACTTACATATCATAATTGCTCCTGGTATGCCAGATAGGTCGAAGGTTAGGAGCTAGACGAAAATAGTCCAAGCAGCGTCTGTTCCTCAGTGAGACGTCTGCAGAGGCGTCTGACCCCAGTGGGGCGGCCATTGAGTGATGATGTCACGTTAAGAACACTATTTCCAAGTGTTATATGACGGAAAGTACAAGTAAATTAGTCATGGAAACTACGGGACTCAGCCCAATCGGCCGCTAGTCGTACTCGACAGCGGAAGAGGTAAGACCGTGCTCGTCATCTCACGAAAGCCTTGCAAAAGAAAACCGACAGCAGCTAAAGACCGAACAGAAGACGCAAAAGAAGCCAGAATTAGTTATAATAGTAATTGGAATGTAAACACAATGTACAGCACTGGTAAATTAGAGAATATAAAGCGAGAGATGGAAAGAGGTATATAGATATTTTAGGCATATGCGAGTTAAGATGGAAGGACAGCGGAGATTACTGGAGTGATAGTTATAGAGTAATATACGTGTGCTGCAGAGGGGAGAGTCAGTGATGGATTGCCATAATATTTTATAAAAAGCTAGGAAGAAGCGTAATCAACACAGAGCAAGGAACGGATAGAATAGAAATACTAGTAGAGATTAAAGCAGAACCGACGAACTTGCTCATTGTTCAGGTATACATGCCACCAAGCAATCATAAGGTGGAAGAAGTCAATAAAATATACGATCAGTTAGATGATATAATTGCGTGTATTCCTGCAGGAAGACATTTGATAATGATGGGGGATTGGAATTTAATGGTAGGGGAAGGAAAAGATGGTGATGAGGTGTGGGACTACGGTTTAGGCACGAGGAATTACCGCGGGGAGAAAGCAATTGAGTTCTGCAGGAGACAGGGGTTAGTCATCACCAACCACCACAAAAGGAGAAATACATGGAAAATGCCAGGTCACTCAGAAAGGTATCAGTTAGATTATAATCTAGAGCTGAATCCAAATATGAAATCCGTTTTTATTTAACAGCTCTACTTTTTTAGATATGGCACATCTTACGATTAGTCGTTTTAATATTTGATATATTCCGGAAAATAATTTTCAAAGTTAAATAAATCTATAAGTATACTAATTTATAGTATTACCACTCTGCAGTGTTCCATTTATTTTCAGTAAACTGTCAAAAAGTTTTATGTATATTTCTATATTGTAGGCCAATGAGATTTTAAAAAATGTGTGTGATTGTGTGTAAAACATGTATTGAACATCTGCGGCAATGGACAACAGGAGAAAGGAAAAGTCTAAAATTAGGTGTGCCAATGGTGTGGAGGGAACCTGTGAACCATATTGACGACTGTTATTTTTGCATAGTAAATGTTTCGGGAATTCATCGAAAAAATCGCCACAAGTGGACATATCCAGATTTGCCTTCAGCTAGACGCCCGGTACCCCATTCAGAAGAAATACCGATCCCAATATTTCAGACGTTACCAGATGTATCTAAGGAAGAATTTGAGTTATTTGAAAGCATTTCTCATTCTATTGACGATAGTGGCAGTGACTACGAGGGGGTATCAACAATTCCTCAACTATTTAATCAAGATGAACTAAGCGATCTTGCTAGAGAACTGAACTTATCGAAGGAAGCATTTTAGTATTTGTGTTCAATTATATTGTTAAATTCTGTTGTGTTTGTGGGTGATTTAACAGCCCTGGAAATAAATCAAGTCTTTATATTTAGTGGGTTTTATTATTAATATAATATTCCCATATCATCATGTAGAAGATTTTTTTACGTAAGTAACAACATATCTATATCTTGAAAACTATAGCTGATAGGAAAAAACTAGTGTCATAATTGGATTCAGCACCCCAATTGTTCTTTAAATCATCATTAAGAGCTCCGGCGCCAAAACCAATGTTGGCCTGTGTTATATTATGGTTAGGCACAGGTTTAGGAACAGTGATAAATTCACAGTGTTTCCCGGGAGCGGATGCGGACTCTGACCACAATTTAGTTATGAAATGTTCCGTCCGTTTCAAAAAGATAAGGCAGGGGCGGCGGGTTAGGAAATGGAATGCAGAAGTATTAAATGGATTAACGAGGAAGGAGTATCCGCAGGATGCTGAAAGAATCCTGTGTGACGATAAAGAGCTGAGTACTATAAATATGCTGTATCAAGAAAGGATATCAAAAGGCGTAAAAGAAACTGTAGGAACTCACAACAGAATCAGGACAAGGAAATCATGGATCACGGTTGATATGTTTAGAAAGATAGAGGAGCAAATGAAATGGAAGACTGTAAATAAAGAATTAGACAGAAGGAAGTACTAAGAGTTGAATTATAAATTGAGACGGGCAACAAATAAAGCAAAAGAAGAATAGTGGAAGACGCAGTGCGAGGATATGGAAAGTTTGCAGAGGAATGGTGAAATTGGTACGTTGCACAAGAAGGTTAAAACACTATTGAAAAGTAAGAAGGAAGATCTGCTTTAGCAATTAGAGGTAAGTCGAGTAAGATAATAGTTAAAACAGAAAAGATCCAGGAGAATTGGAAGGAATGTATAGAATAACTATGTTGTAAAACACTTGAACCAAAAAACTTAGACATAGAAAGAGAACATGACGTACATGAAGATAGCTTAGGTCCAGTAATAGTTAACGATGAGATAGAAAGGACTTAAAGGTAGATGAAATCAAATAAGGTTGTAGGGGTGGACAACATTCATCCGGAATTACTAAAGGGTCTTGGAAAAAGTGGTAGGAAAAGTTTATATGGACTGATTCGTACCAAATATGAGAAGGGAATGTAGCCAGAAGACTATGAGATCAGCATTAGTTCATATTCCGAAAAAGGTAAAGGCTACATCATGTGAGGACTACAGAACAATAAGTTTGATATCCCACGCAGCTACAGTGGTTCTCAGGATCATCAACAAAGGAATAGAGAGTTAACTCATCATCAACTGAGAGAGATCATCAACTTATGGGATGATCAGTTTGGATTTAGGAAGGGGAGAGGCACACGTTATCCATTGCAGTAAAGAGATCACTAGTCGAGAGGAATATAGAATACAATCAGGACGTATTTTCCTGTTTCGTAGATTTCGAAAAAGTGTTTGATAGAGTGAATTGGTAAAAAAACTAGTGAGTATATTGCAGAAAATAGGAACAGAATGGAGGGATAGGAGGCTGATCCGCAACCTGTATATGTCTCTGACTGCTCAGGAAATCACCTGAATGTGGTTAAAATGACTTGCGACCGATATAGAGGAAAGTAATATAACCTAGAATTTGAGAAAACGCCTTTGGCATTGTTCGCTTGTGACCAAAAAATATAAATGCTTGGCTCCTCACAATATTATGGTGATTATTAATTGAAACGTTTACCTTCAAAAAATTCCGTGCTAAATATTTCTCCATAATTTTTTGTCTGCACCGCTGACGCTAACGCCGTCATTCTAGTAATAATTCCAATCAGAAGTATTTTTTCAGGTCAAAGTTAGTATCAGAGAATTTCCCCGATCAATATTTCAGGGTGGGCATCCAATCAAAGATGGTGTCACGTGTTTGATGTTGAAATTATCAGTCACCTTACGGTTGTTAGAAAATTGATCTCTTGAGCTAGCCTATTAATATATTCTAGAGGAAAACTTTTCCATAAAATTGTATATTTTCGGGTTTTACTGTGACTATAAAATAAGTAGACCTGCTTCAAACGTAAATATTTCCTAAACCGGTTTTCAAACAAAAAATTAAAGGTTTCATGAGTCTACAAAGCTTAAATTAGTGTTAAATAATTAAGTGATTCTCAATCAATAGAAATCCGAAGAATTACTCCTCTTTTTGAAGGTGTTATCCGAAAAAAGTAAATACAGGAATGCTCTTTATTTTATCTACAGCCACTTTTTCAAGACCGTGTTATGTTGCTCCTTTGTTGACCGCTTAAAGAAACACAAAGACGTTAAATAATTTTCGGTTTCATTAACGTGAACTGGGAACGTCTCTTAAATCGAATTCATGTTGTCACCGTCCTAACTATTAAAATGTATAGATTTTTCATTTTTTTATATTTGCGTATCAGAAATGGCTACTACTCCTTTTCCTGGCCAAAACCTTTGTGCTTTCAAACGCGTTGTGTCCTGGGCATTAAATAGAATGTTTTGCGACAGCTGATGAATTCTATTGCCCTCTTGTGCTTATTTATCCTCCAGGAAATGATTATTATCTCTATGCTATATCTCGAAGCTATGTTCTGTGTGACACAGCTTCACCTATAACTTGAGGGAACTCGTAAACCTTATTAGTAAGATCATTGGCTAGCTGTCAAAGATATTCTTCCTGATCTTAAAACTAACCGAATATACGGCGCACTTGAAGTTCAAAATTTGCTCAAGCGTTCCGCATTTTTTTCAAACCACCCAAAGATAGAGTGACGATCTTGGATTGACAAATGGCACTCCATGAAAATGTGAACGCCTGCAAAATATTTACAATATCCTGATGACGCTCCTAGTTAGTGGAACGGACTCTCGAATTTTAATTGGTTAGTCGCAACTAATTGCAAAAGTGTACGTAATGTGACAGGTGAAAGAAGTTGTGGAACCTTTCATTTTATGATTTTCTCGAGATTCCACACCATTTGGTGAAATCAATCAAAGGTCAATAGAGGCCATCGTTAAGAAAATGGGAGAAATTATCAACTCTTTTAGGGGATAACCATTGAAACAGTGTATGAAAAAAGTTAATCTTACTAAATAAATCCTAATAGGTGAAAGCCTGTGGCACGATAAAATAAACCATATAGAGTTCAATTACCTCATATAATATCTCCAGTGAAGAAGTAAACAGTATTGGCGAAATTTTTGTTTAGAAATATATACAAATGTGGTGGCAATCTGAAAAGGCAGTTAATCGTTAAAGCCAGTTAATTAAGTTTCACATCGAGTCGTCGCCCATTTGCATGATTATAATTGACGAGCCAGCTATGAGAAAGCAGTTGATAAATAGATTAGTTATGTTGAGCGTTATAACTCATAGTTTTCTATGCGATCATACTCCTTTCCTCCTTCGTCTGTCGATCAGTCCAAATGAGAATTGATCATTCATTCACGCTCTGTCCTCGAGACGCCACCGGGCGTCGTCTTTGGCGGCATCCCACTCGCATCGCTCATAGCCGCCCGCCGAGTATCGAAGCCAATTCTCTGCTTCCGAAACCTTGGTGTCCAATGGCCCAGGGCTTCGAAGAGGACGGAGGGAAGGCGTAGGTAAGCAGGCGATTGAGTAGCCCCGGTCACGGAGAGGTGAGGGGTGCAAGACTCGACCGAAAATTGTTCACGGACGGAAATTGTGGGCTCAGGACGCCAGCGGGGAGGGAAGGAAGGAAAAGGAAAGGAGGAATGCTCCGTCGTGGTGTGGTGTGCCGGGTGATTCGTCTATTTCTACATAATAATTCGCAAGCCGTCGCATTGGCGTTTGGCAGAGGGTGTTAGATAATCACCCGTAAAAGAGAAAAAAACCACTAGCAAACCCACAAATTCATGCAAATTTACACCCACAGAACCGTATGTATTCTTGCAAAAACCTGTTTGACTTGCATGCATGCAGATGATACATACTCTTACACTGTTAACTAACTTAAACATGCACCTACGAATATACCTCTGTCTGCGCAGAGTTTAATCTTGTCCTGACTTGTAAATCTTGTCTTTGCTATTTCTATAACGACTCTGGTTTCTTACTATCATGATTTCTGATAGTTCGGGGAAAGAATGAATTGTGTCTCTATGTGTACTGGAATCTATCTCCCTTATCTTATCTTTGTGGTCTCACCTGCCTAAATAGTGTGGGTTTCATCAGTGTTATTGTTAATCTTGTTTGTTCTGAACCTTTCTAAAAGTCTCCCAGCCTAATTCCCCTTCGAGGTCTGTTACATTCATTTTCTAATTGTAACATTTTTTTGACGAACCTGGTGGATTTTCTCTGGACTTGATCTAATTATTTTAGTCAAAAGTTTTCCCCAGGATCGCAAATATTTCCGACATATTCCGAACTATGGCGAAACTACACCTCTCATTTACTTTCTCCTTACATCCATCGACCACCCGTTTAATCGAGCCGAGTTTCTTTAAAGCTTGTCCGAATATTGGACCGCAATCCGTAGTTGAATAGGCCCGGCCGCTATGGCACGGGAAGCGACGAACTTTCCCCGGGAGACGGCGCGGGTGGGAGAGGAGGAATCGGCAGAAACAATCCTTACCTTCTCCCGCGAAACCATTTTCCACGTACGTCCGCTCCACCTGCTCGACTTCTTGACCTCGGGGGGCCTGACACATGCGTTCGGTCGTCCACACAAGCAATCTCACATGCGCACACGAAATCTTTTCGACGCAGCTCAGGAAAGGGTTTATTTTACTGCTGGTTCTACAGGTTTGGAATCCCAGTCCCACTATAGAAGGGAGAACTGCAAAATAATGAGTGCGTTTTGTAAATATGCTTGTTAATTGCCATCCCAATTACGCTGGAAATAAGTTCTATTGCTCATTAATTAATTAATAATTAATCATGATATTCCATCATATCACGCCTGAAACGTCTCTTTTTATGATATTGCTCCTTTCAGCCAGAGGAATTGTCAACTACGATAGTAAGTTAGTAAGAGCATTCGTTTTTATTCACCCTCCAATATCCTCCACTAAGTTTCACCCGTAAACAGGGAATAGTAAGAGAAAAAGGTTAGTGACTTCCTACGCAGAGAGCTTAAGTTCGCAGGTACACCCGATTTTAATTTTCATAGCACGATTCAGGCCAATTTTGGTTTAGGATTAGAATAATTGCGCATCGTTAAGGAAAAGAAATATTATTCTCTTCATTTGTGGCATATTCATTTCTTTCTCCATTTTCGAATAAGGATTATATTCCACCCTGGCGGACTCCCTTGCTTTCGATGTGTTTGCGTAGCTTGCTTCACACAGAGGTTTTACGCATATTCAGGATCATGGTTAACAATATTCTCCCGGGAAAAGATTTCTGATGCACCCAAAAATTACGCACTCAAACCTCTAAAGCCCTGCCTAAGGCGCTGCATATAATATAACACTTCAACCATAAAATAAATCGATTTTCAACTCCATATGAATTCTACCTCTCTTCAGTCCATCCAATATGCCCAATCGTTTACACCCTCTGGTTTTTTACCCAAATTTCTGGCGCCTATTAGTTTTCAATATTTCATTTTCATTCAGCATACCCCGCATTCACTTATATTGCATCTATTGTGAGATAAGGAGAGATTGCCGCTATTTTTCTTTCTGTCGATTTGACTTTTTTCATTTTTTCCTGTTACCCATATCTTAAAATTCTCCCACCTTTGGTAAGCCTATTTACTCTCCTCAATTTAAAAAACTACGGTCCTTATGAACATTTTTCAATATATATTCACTACCTCTTAATCAAGGTTCCTTGTAATGTATCCCTTTATTGCATAATCCATGCATAAATTGGAAGAACATCCCTTTATTAGTGATGTTGAAATTATATCATTACCCCTATCTTACTACAGTAGGAGAGATCATGTCAATAAAATGAGAGCCCAAATAGATCAACTGTGGAACAGATAGATTTAAGATGTAGTTTTTCCATAAACAATAATGGATCAGAATAACATTTCCCCAGCGCGGTAGGGTCAACATTATTCTGGTGTGTATTCATCCCCTGCCATACACCCTAGTGGTGGCTTGCAGGGTACATAAATGTCAATTATATCAAATATCAATCCTTTCCTCTTCGTCAACGTCTATTTATCGAACGCAATTCTAGTTATGTTCCCACTCTTTTGACTGTATTCGTCCAAAACACTTCCTACAGAACTGAACTGTTCCATCTTCTTTAGTTTATCCCTTCTAATTTCAATGATTTAAGTAGCCATCTTATTTCTAACCTAATTGGACCTATTGGTTTCTGATTGACCATAATTGGTTCACATTCTTAGGAATTTATTTTCATCCTAGATCTAGTGCAATGATGTAATTAGGCACTCACGAAGGACTACATCCCTTCGCTGATTGGCTAACTAATACTTGGTCAACCTACCTATTACCATACTTACCTCTAACCCTTATCAAGTTTCACTTACCATTGTACTTCATGTAAGCGTTGAAACACACTGGCAATAATGGATACTCCTGTCTAGCCTCCCGCCTCATTCCTATCGCTGTCCAATAGTATTCTCCATCCGTCACCCGTACTCGTGCCCTCTTGCAGAATTCAATTTGGACGTGAAACCTTAATGGTAAAAATCATTGTATGCAAGAGAGAAAACTGCGGAAATTTGATTAACATGAGAAATACTTAAAGCATACGAAAATTTCATGCACCATGAATACTTTCAGTAGATATTAAGAGTGAGGTATCTTTATATGTTGCTATTTGCAGAAGTGGGAAAATAAAATTCTTAGCTACTGAAGGGCTGAGACCTAATTACTTCTACTACGTAATATAACCCTTAAATATGCATTTTATTACCCACATGAGTTCAAAAGTACGTGCGCTTATTTTTTATTTCATTTTGATGAGAAATTTCTCAAACTCTACCTAATGCTTACGAGTATTTAGAGATATTAATTAAAGCGAAAATTAAACCAGTTTGTTACACAAAAAATGCAAAAAATCTTTAAGAAGCGGTTTAACAAAGAGTGATCACAAATTTTTCCATTTGAATAATATATTGCGTGAAAATGTATTATGTGTCATAATGTTAGTTTAATGTGTAATGTATATTTAGTGCAAACTTCGTGAAATTGTCTACCTACCATAGCGACGGAGATAACACGCGACATTGCATTGAAATTTTGCTTTCGCCGGAGCAAACCATCAGCTGAGGTCTATGCAATGCAACAGGAGGCATACGTATGAGGAGTCCATTATCCCTTATGAAACAAGAGATGGATTAAAATGCCTCAAGATGGAGGTAATCAGTTACTTAGAAAAAAATGTAACCAGAGATACAGTCACAGCTCTAACGGAAGTCAGCATTAGCACCGCCGCCATTTTGTGAAGTAGCAGTAGTATTATTATTAGAGGAGGCGACCGACCGCTAAGGTAATTTGCGCCATTAGATATCAGTGGGAAAGAGGAAGGGCAGAGAGAAACCCGGTGTTGGCATCAGCCTACTCTTAACGAGAGGCGCCAAGGGGCCTACAGCTTAACGTCTCATCAAACAGATGGCGTACTTGTTGGTAGAAGAAATATTACACAAGAGACGACCCCTCAGGATCACAGCAAAACAAATGCACAATTGTGACTACCAACTGGGTGGAATACATGCGCTGAAGACGAGGGATATGGGTTTGAATCCCTCTAGTTCAGTTATTTTGTCCCTCTGAAATTATCGTCCTTTCGCCGTATCCCAAGTGGTCGCCCGATGGTTCATCAATCGCCGCGTACCCGGAGAAGGACCGGCCGCGAGTCACTGTCAGTCTGTCGGGTCCGCGGCGGGGCGCTCTCCCCAAGCGAGAGGACGGGATGAGCCGTCTATTGCGTTACGGGCACCATGGTTGAGGCAGTGTACGGGGAAGAGGGTAGTGAATCCCATCCGAGGCCTCGTCGCGGGTGGATTAGGAAAACGTGCCACTACGGTCGGAGGAGAGGGAAGATGCCGGAAGGAGAGTCTTGTTGGGAATAATATTGATGCCCCCCCCGGGCAAATTACGTGGAGGAAGGTGAGGTTGCGATGATGAGGAGTGGTGAGCGGGAAATACTTCTTAGCCTATTTGCGAAATAACTCCATGCATCGAAGTGCATTTGCTCACATTATTCTCTACAATTCGCATTTACGAGGGCTGTTCAGAGTGTAAACGCCGTTATATTATAAAAATTACACTGCAATAGATTCAGAAAATTAATTATTTACATCTCAAAACTACAAATATCTACTTATATATCTACTATTTTATGCATGTTCGCCTAACAAATTTAAGTATTTGTTATATCTTTGAACTAGTTTACGAATTCTTTCAGCATAAAATTCCGTCGCCTGGGATCGCAGCTAACCGATGCGATAGTATCTTGATGTTCATCGTCAAGACGAGCACAAAACATGTAGAAGCCTAACTTTTCAGCTGTATTTTCATGCGACAGAGTCGTAGAAATTTGTGTGAAACTTTCTAAAGATTTCAGATAAGGTATAACTCCGCTTTTCACGAACTTTTCGTCGATTTTCAGTTGAAGTTGATTGTTCACCACAGACGGGTGATCATTTACGTCATAATCGTACTTTATTTTACGCCATTATGACATGTAACGATCGACAACACTGACGCACGACTCTTGTCACTCGTCGAAATTGTTCTGATGAATGTCAGCAGCTTTGAAGTTTAAAACAGTGAAAAAGTTATCACTGAACGGACATCACATTCGGTGGGAATTTCAATTCTGTTGTTAATTTTGACTCGCTATGGTAAACAAACAACAAGCGGCGGGACCTTCCAACCAATTAAGCTCGTGTACGTCAATACAGCGACTATTCGGCTCCATCCACTGCTACTCACCCTACACGAAAACGGAGGTTACTTTCTGGACAGCCCTTGTAAAAATATCCTGCTTCAGCAATCCCACCTCACCTCTACATTGGAACGTAGTGAGTCGAGATAAATATTCGGCTAGGGGAGCATAGCAGTACGTCTACTTCTACATAATACCCAGCAAGCTTCCGTAAGGGCGTGTGACGGGGGAAGTACTTCAAAAGACTAATCTCCCGTTCCTCCAAAAGTATATTGGACTACCGTCGCCAAAATGGAATATGGGCGTGGTTTTAAGCAGGGTGTTCGAAACCTTTACTCTGAAAACTTTTGAGATTACGCATTCAGAAATCTATACACACATGAAGATAGAAAAGGTTCTGCTTGTTTCGATTAGTCGGTGAATATAATTTCTGTGCCACGCAGTTATTTTTATGTTAGAGAGAAGACATTAATTATGGTATAGAACTTCAGGGAAAAGAAAAAGTTCAGCTCTATCTGTCATTTTCTAATCGTTTGACCTTAATATTGTTCTCTCCTCATTATAATTGTAACGAAATATTTATTGCGTAAACCTGTTCGATTTTAGCGAGTACCAATAAAAACAGCCGACGTTTCAAAAGACTTACGGAAATATGTTGATATTGTATTTGGAAAATCTGCTTCTGTTGCGTGGGTATTATAGCCCGATCAGAATAAGAGGACCGACACTCAGTTGCCGCCCACCATGATGGTGGGTCTGAAGTAGAGGCAGGAGGTAACAACCGAGAGTACGGTTTATCCATTGTATTTTCCCCGACACTTGTTTTATACAAGTGTATTAACGATGATACTTTCCAAAAAACCGTAAATATATATCTATTTAACATTTAAAATGTTGTGTAATAACCGAATCAATTAAATTTATTTTAGCTTTAGTGTTAAATAACTAAAGCGTCCAATCTGGTGCGTAAAATTTTATTTGTCAGTTGACGTCGGTTTCGGACGTAAAATATAAAATGGCCACCTCCCCCACTCCTACACCACATGGTACCTTGGACAGGAAAAATTTGGTATTTCTAGTTACCAACACTTAAAACAATAGTCCCAGGCCGCGGTTTCCGGCGTTTTATTGGTACCAACTCCTTAATTTTGCTTCCACACAGGAAAATCGCCTTTTTTTATAACTCATTTTGCAAATCCTTCATTTGCTGGTATATTCTTATTAAAGTGTGGGCTTTGGAATGACTTGAAGCTTAAATGTAGGTGCAATTCATTAGCTTCAATCATCAACGGTAGAAACACAATAAAGACTGTTATGGAATATAACAACGATAGGTTCTACGTACTATTCCTACATGAAGCACTGCAAGTCACAGCTATAGTAGGGGCAGGGATACTTCCGCAGCAACGTGCAACATCAAAGTTAAGTTTTCCTTAATGCTTAACCACCAATAAATATGTATGTAGTTATATATACATATATAACTAGCTAATACAATATATAAATCAAGCACTAATATACGTAAAGGATTTGATAAGGGGTAGAATACGAATCTCTCTCCCCGTCACATATTATGTAACTATAAGGGAGCCATTATAAATCCATATATTATATTATTATCAAGTAATCTTCCAGTTAAGGTAGATTTTTGGATGGACACAACTATCAAATAAATATTTTGTGACTCCTAGCAAAGTACAGTCCAACATCCTACTCTACAACAAGTCCCCCTTCATCATTGTGCACATCCTCCCTTCATAAAATCCGACATATTTATCCTTTTCGTGCCCTTTCCTCGTTTGCCGACATAGTCCAACCCTCCCACTGCCGATCAATACACCCTTCATCCATTTTTCCTGCCACCTTATGATTTCTCCCAACAAATCCCTCTTCTCGCCCACCATCTCCAGTACTTCCTCATTTGTTTTCCTTTCGGTCCATTTCACCTTCTCCATTCTTCTCAACACCCACATTTCAAAAGCCTCCAATTTACGTCTATCATCCTGCTTCAGTGACCACGTTTTCGCGCCGTACATAACTTCACTCCAAATCAAAGTTTTTACGAGTCTTTTCATAACATCCTTACTCAACCTCCCCGTCATCAACTCCCTCCTCTTTGCCTAGCGCAATTCTTCTCCTTACGTCCCTACCACTTTGACCGTATTGGTCCAAAACACTTCCGAGATATGTAAACTGTTCTACCTGCTCTATTTTTTCCCCACCTATTTTAATATTTAGCTTAGCCTTTTTCTTTCTGGAAAATCGCATAACCTTTGTTTTATTAATATTGATTCTCATCCCATATTTATCGCACTGAACCTCCAATTCACTCAACAATGCTTGCAACCCCTTGGCTGACTGAGCAACTAATGCTTGGTCATCAGCAAACCTAACCGATTTTACGAATTCCCCTCCGACTTTCATTCCTACCTCCAGTTCTTCCCATGCCTCTTTAATCATTTCCTCTACATATACGTTGAACAGTACCGGTGACAATGGGCAACCCTGCCTTATACCTCTTCCTAACTCTGCCCATTCGGATTCTCCGTTCCACACTCGCACCTGAGCAGTCTGAGACATGTACAGGTTGCGGATCAGCCTCCTATCCCTCCATTCCGTTCCTATTTTCTGCAATACACGCATTAATATTTCCCAATTCACTCTATCGAACACCTTTTTGAAATCTATGAAACAGGCAAATATCCCCTGATTGTATTCTATATTCCTCTCGATCAGTTATCTCATTACTGAAATGGCACCAAGCGTGCTTCTCCACATCCTAAACCCTAAGTAATCATCCCATAAATAATCATTTGCCCTACACTCTACCATCATCATTTTGTTCATGTTCATTTTTCCTACACTCAATCACTCATTTTTTTCATGATCCTGAGAACCACTTTAGCCGCGTGGGATATCAAACTTATTGTTTCTGTATTCCTCAAACGATGTAGCCTTTACCTTTTTCGGAATATGGACTAACACTGATCTCATAAAGTCTTATGGTCAGATTCCTTCCACATAGATGCTACGAATCAGTCCATATAGGTCCTTCCTTCCATAATTTCCTAAACATTTTAGTAATTCTGCAGGAATGTTATCCAACCTAACAGCCTTATTTGATTTCATCTCTCTTAATGCCCTCTCTATCTCATAATAAGTGTATACCTGTTTCTGAGCTATATTATCTCCTAACATCTGCATAATGTTCTCTTTCTATGTATAATCTTATTTTCCTATCTGTTTTACCGTACAGTTTTATGTACTCGTTCCGCCTCTCTTGGATCTTTTCTGCGTCAACTATTATCTTACCCGATTTATCACTAACTGTTAGTACAAATCTTCTCTCCTTACTTCCCGATAGTGTCTTAACCTTCTCATATAGCGCACAAAATTCACCCTTTCTCTGCAAACGTTCCATGTCCTCGCATTGCGTCTTCCATCATGCATTTTTTGCTTTCATTTTTCCTGTATCACTTTATTAATAAACTATTTTTACTTCGTTCTGTCTATCTCTGTGTTTACATTCTTTCATTTCCTTTTCTCATCTATCTTTGTAATCATCTCATCCTTGATCCATGGTTTCCTTATTCTTTTCCCATTTACGGTTCCTATTCTGATCCATTACACAGGCCAACAGTGGTTTTGGTGCCGGAGCTTTTAATATTGATTTAAAGAACAATTGGGGTGTTGAATCCAATTATGACACTAGTTTTGTCCTATCAGCTATAGTTTTCAAGATATAGATATGTTGTTACTTACGTAAAAAATCTTCTACATGATGATATGGGAATATTATATTAATAACACAGGCCAACAGTGGTTTTGGTGCCGGAGCTTTTAATGCTGATTTAAAGAACAATTGGGGTGCTGAATCCAATTATGACACTAGTTTTTTCCTATCAGCTATAGTTTTCAAGATATAGATATGTTGTTACTTACGTAAAAAATCTTCTACATGATGATATGGGAATATTATATTAATAATAAAACCCACTAAATATAAAGACTTGATTTATTTCTAGGGCTGTTAAATCACCCACAAACACAACAGAATTTTACAATACAATTTAACACAAATATTAAAATTTTTTACTGTAATAAAACAAATTGAAAAGAAAAAATACATAAAAACATCACTCAACACATCGGAAGCTTCTTTTGCGCGATTTTCTTGAGTGCACTTTGTTCAAACAGTCTCGTTTTAAGCACCAGCAGTAATCTGCCATCATATGGTTATCCCATCTTCCTTGGTAGCGAGCTTCCATTGTTTTTATATCCTGGTAAAATCTTTCACCTTGTTCTTCACTTGTGTCTCCTAAATTTCCAAGAAAATTGTCTAAGTAGGTAGTGAACTTTTGTGCTCATATTACATCCAAGTGATTTGAAGTTACTGAGCATAATGTTTACCAGCTCAATATAATTTTCACTTTTGTGATTTCCTAGAAAATTTTTATGACGTCAACAAATGACATCCAACTAATTTTTTTCAATCTCATTCATTGACTCGACAAAAGCAGGATCCTTTGTAAGTTGTCTGATTTGTGGCCCCCCCAAAAATACCAGCTTTAAGTTTTTCAATACTTATATGGGGCATCTTTAGTCTTAAGTAGCCGAAGCATGGTCCATCCTTGTCAAGAACCTTTACAAATTGCTTCATTAGGCCTAGTTTAATATGTAGAGGCGGTATGATGATTTTCTCTCTTTCAACTAAAGATTCAGCAATGATGTTTTCTTTCCCAACAACCAAGTTTTCTCTCTTAGGCCACTCCTTCTTAATCCAGTGGTTTTGTCTGTCCCTGCTATCCCAGAGGCACAAAAAACAAGGATATTTTGTGTAGCCACTTTGCTGCCCAAGAAGAAAGTTCACCATTTTTAAATCTACACAAATCACCCAGCGATGTTCCTGGTATTTTATCTTCTGTAAGACCAATGCTATTGCATCGTATTCTTCTTTCATTTTAGTTGAATGAGCGATTGGTATTGCGCCAAACCTATTACCATTGTGAAGAAGTACATATTTTAAACTACGCTTGGAGCTATCAATAAACAAACGCCAATCACTAGCATCATATTGTGATAGTAGTCCCATTTTTTCCAAAAGACCCTTAACGTCTAAACAAAATGTAAGATTGTCTTCTTGAGTAAAGAAGGGTAGCATATCCTTTTCCCTTGTGCGATAAAAACTTATTTTTGCACCGGGTTGCAGTAAATTCTTTTCATGCAGTCTTGATGCTAGTAGTTCGGATGCTTCCTTCGATAAGTTCAGTTCTCTAGCAAGATCGCTTAGTTCATCTTGATTAAATAGTTGAGGAATTGTTGATACCCCCTCGTAGTCACTGCCACTATCGTCAATAGAATGAGAAATGTTTTCAAATAACTCAAATTCTTCCTTAGATATATCTGGTAACGTCTGAAATATTGGGATCGGTATTTCTTCTGAATAGGGTACCGGGCGTCTAGCTGAAGGCAAATCTGGATATGTCCACTTGTGGCGATTTTTTCGATGAATTCCCGAAACATTTACTATGCAAAAATAACAGTCGTCAATATGGTTCACAGGTTCTCTCTACACCATTGGCACACCAAATTTTAGACTTTTCCTTTGTCCTGTTGTCCATTGCCGCAGATGTTCAGTACATGTTTTACACACAAAATGCGGTGCCCATGTTTTATCTTGGTCACCAAGCTTAACACCAAAAATCTGTTTTGTTTTATTCCCTTTAAATTCCAAACAATCTCTCCGTCCAAGTATGCACGTTTCACAAAGTCTGTAATATTTTTCCTGTTTTCTCTAACCATATATTCCCATGCATACTTATAGATTTATTTAACTTTGAAAATTATTTTCCGGAATATATCAAATATCAAAACAACTAATCGTAAGATGTGCCATATCTAAAAAAGTAGAGCTGTTAAATAAAAACGGATTCCATATTTGGATTCAGCTCTACAAATATAGTTAAAATCAACACAAAGATTCCCGGCACCAAAAAAAAATTTTTTTTGTAGGTCATGTGTTATCATTCGTGGGAAAAATTACGCCTGAAATATATCGGTATTACACTTGATTCTTCCAATCCTATTTCCATGATCTTTACTACCGGAGTACGATTGAGCTAATAATACATATTGAACATCATCGCTAAAGAGGCTTTCTTCTGTTTCATACTAGAAATTTAATCAGCAATTAAATCTTTCTTGATTGAGTGATTCCTAATCTAGTTCTAATAATAGTTTAGGTGCTACATTAAGTTTATAATAACAAAGTTTTCTAAATTTAGCTAAATGGAAAAGAAATACCGAGAATTTTTTGCAAAAAGATATTGTATATTGACTGCAAAAACACGATTTTGACCGCTGGATAAAGAAAGATGTTAGTCGTAAAAATTGTTGAAGATAAACAATCCGTAAAAATTTGCATTAATGGTTACTCGAATTCAATAAATTCAACACTTAAACAAATTCGTCGCTATTAAAATTTATGTGCACAATTTCACAGTTTGATTTTTGCACTGATTTTGCAACCCAAGGATTTTTAACAAATCTTATATTATCATCTAACTCCATGACTCCCTCCAGTCCAAACAATCCACCGCCCAAAAATAATATTGGATACACTCATATTACAAGTTTTTACTATTATTGTCTCTTATATTTTGAAGATTTAATGTACATGCATTAAAATAAAAGGTAATGATATTTGACGGTACGACGCAAGCACTACTGTCTGTGAGAAGCTTTGTTATAATTACTATGCAGAATCAATATTAAATGTAACAAAAAATAAATACTTTCGTTTAATACTCTAATTAAACGTTAGAGTAAATGTTCATCAAGTTTTGCGTTAGTTTAAAAGAATGGGTTGATTTTTTTTCATCTCCCCAACTAATTAGTTTCATGCGACAGCGTCATGAAATTCCACTGTGGACACCCCTGTCTCCCGTTAAGCTATGATAAAGGTCATTATCGTCAATAGATTGCAATCTTTTCCTTCACTATAAGTATTCTAAACCATAATTAGCGCGCTACAATATTTACATATATGGGTATAAGTGATTTGAATCATTCAACCGTAAGAGAGAGAGGTAATAGTCCTACATAAAAATAGCAAGAATTTCAACGGTGATAGAGAGAAATTTCGTCTTTCCTTGTATTCTAGTCTGATGTTTTGAATTATTATTGTTACCATGTTATTAAATGCATGTGCATTGATAAATTGTCAGATGGCACATAATTAAGTAGACTCTTGATTGATTTTAACCAGAAAAACAACAAAGGCGATCGTCAATAAAATCAACAATTGTAAAAAAATCAAACAATTGTAAAAATCAAAACAACGCTCCCTTCATGGGTAATTGAGGAAAATAACAAGTAATACCAACACGCAATGACCAACATCACATATTGTATTCCTACGGGCACAACTGTCGGTGCGATGAGAATTGGAATTCCCTGCGTGAGCATCCTCAGATACTGGAAGCCCTAAAACCAAAATAAATAACTGCCGCTTATGAAGTCACTCATCGCGAGCTCTTCGAGCCGTAGAATATATGTATGTATATATACATACATGCATGTATGCATATATATAATTATTATGGTTTCAATAATTATTAATTAATTTATCGGTTAAGGTAGGTTTGGATGGACACAACTACCAAATAAATATTTGGTGACCCAGAGCATATATATGTTTTATATGCCATGTACGAGGTGCGTCCAAAACATAACGAGAATTTTTTTCATTTCGCGGGCTTGGAGAGTCCGATTGTCAAACTTTTTTTGATTATATTGGTATGCTCGTGTGTGTGTTTATATATATATATATATATATATATATATATACGTATATATATAAATATATATATAGTTCTGCTTATATACACATATGTATGCATGTATGTATACATATGTAGGTCGCGGTAGTCCTGGGGGTAGGGCGTTAAACTACTGACCGAAGGGTCCCGGGTTCGATTCCCGGGAAAGTCACTCTGAGCACCTCTGTGATTTTTCGGGAACCAGATCTTCCTGGGAAACTATAACCGGTACAGGGATAGGAATTTGCCCCTCTACCTTGAATTCGTGAACACATCAGGTTAGGGGGGCTTCGTACTGGGTGAACTCAACCATCACCTACTAAACCGACTTATGTTTATGGTTTTTTATATATACATATACGTTATGGATGTACATACACGCTATGTATATATATATATATATACGTGCGTATATGTATTCACACAGACACGTGTGTGTGGCAGACATATACACACACACATATATACATTTTTTTTCACTCGCAAACATACATGATATGTGTACGTGTGTGTGTGCATTCCAAATCCCCCTTTAAGTCACAATCTCGTCACAAATCAACGCTCGGAGTGAGACCGAAACAGAACGTTGAAGACAAAAGAGCGAACGGAGACACGACGGGACGGACGGGCATTGGGATAAAAATGGGGCCAATTTCCGTGGAAACACGGTAAAAAGATTAGCTTCGCGGCGGGCGTGTGAGGGTGAATACAAACACCGGCCTTGATTTATGACCTCCGACGGAGGCCGCTAGTGCTGGAAGTTATGTAGTGCTCGGACGTGTTTGTCCCGGGTTCCGCCTCGCCTTCCCTCCCCCTTCGTCCCCCCATCTCTCCCTCCCTCCCTCCTCCTGCTCTGTCGTTTCCGTGGGATGGGACTCTTTTCCCCCACGGCACCTTAACGACATATCTTCTCCTCGAATCGTTATTGCCGCCGCTGATCCCAAGTGGGATATAAGAAAGAGAGAAGAGGGAAGGGAAAGAAAGAAAGAAAGTGTTGGGAAGTCCAACGAAGCGGAGGAGGGAGAGGGAGGGTGAGCAAAAGAGGGGAAGATCCTCGCTCATCCCCTTGACAATTGCGATCCGAGACACCATAAGGGGTTTCGCTGTATCCTGACGGCGGAGGGCATATAACTTTCACCGACAAATTCTTCCTCCATTCCTTTGGTCATGTGACGGGCATAAAGACGGCGGGATTTGGACCCCGGGAAGAAAAAAGTGGGGAAACGGGATAAGTTGTTTCGAAGCGATCCTCACGGAACACATATAAGAGCAGCAACCCCTCCCAGATAACTTGTTTCGTTCCGAGTTGACGCAGTTGGATTCCACGAAAGGGGAGGGTGGGTTTATATTTCTGCTCTGCTTATCAAGGGAACGGATGGCAGGGGTGAATCCGCCTGCTTTTTTTGCTTTACTACTAACGAAGATCAGGTGCACAGATGATATATGGGGCGCATTATGAATCAGTGAATGAAAACAAGAGCCTACGTTCACCTAATGGTTAGAAGAACCGCTCAACGAAGGATCCTAGAATTGAATCCCCTCACCCGCAGGCGTCATGGCCAACCTTGTATACTTCTCAAACCAAATATGCGGATCAGACTGGTAGCAGCAAGTGGCTCGTCTTTAAGCCATTAACTGTCTATATTAAAGTGCCAATTTTAAAGTATTTCGCTAATTTCTAGGGAAGATACTCCGTGAATAATTCCTATGAATCAATTTCACTGCTGAAAAATGCAAAAATCCAACCAAATATGATCCTAGTTTCCTTTGATGTGTAACAAATCACTCAAAAAGAGTTCCCGTTAAAGAAGCTCTTCATCTATCTAAAGATGTATTATTCAAAAGGGATCTTCTTTCCACTGTGTTCAGAGAACTGTACGATTCACTGATATTTTGTACTTCAAATTATTATTTTCTGTTTAGCAACCATGCACATATATATGCAACGCGAAGGACTTTTCATGAGCTTCCCGCTATCCCTGATCTAATCAGAAACCTTCATGGATTTTCTAAAATCTAAGCTGTTCATTAAAATATTAAATCCCACTAAAAATTTAATTCTTGACAACTATACGTGATTTTGATGACGGTTTTTTCATATGGAGTGAAAACCAGGACGTATTAATATTTCTGTCAGCTTTTTTAATTCCATTCCAAAGTCAGTAAAAGAATTACACTTCTCTGATCTAACCGAAAATCGATGCAAGAACTACTTAGGATCCTACCAGTTTCTACCGGAAGTCCACTCAAACTAGCCACCATCTCTACCACAGCCTTGTATTCACCACGTTTCCCAAAAGAAGGCTATTTTTACTCCTTGGCTCAGCGCCTCTAACACATATTACTCTCACCCAAATCCTTTAGCCGGCAACGGAGCCACATAATAGAAATTTCTACTTCCAACGGGTGCAATGGTGCCTAATTTACCACACCTTGCAGAAGATAGCGAAGCAAATAACCACCGGAAATACATACTCCTCCACGTCCAAAGGTAAAAATGAAATTACTCGATGGAGTAATGTAATCCATAGAGACATTCTTGGCTCTAAAATTTCGAGCCTTTTAATTAAGAATAATTACAAATCAACATTTTCAAGCATCTTGAGCCTTGTGTTTTTCTTAGAGAACAGTCTCGATCATTGAGACCCCCATAACGATCAGGAGTGCATAGACTCCACTGCGAAGACCGCAATCCGGTGTTTTTCGACAGGACTGTAAGGATGGGGTAGTGAGTAGGAAGGAGAAAGGGACATTGCGGACTCATTTACTTCTTAGCGTATTGAGGCCACATGGACGTGGTTTGTCTCAAATATTTTGAAGGATGCCCTGCGATGAAGTCATCTTGTGGTGACTTGTGAGGCAACATATTAATAGTGATGGCAACAGATGAGCTGTTTTTTGAGAGCTATTTTTTCTTGAGGGGTGAGGACTCACTGCTCATCGTCATCATTCGTCATAATGTAAAAATTAAGAAAAAGTTATTTTTTTAATTTGAATACCTGAAGTTGAATCACTCTCTGCCACACACCCTAGCGGTGACTCGCAGGGTGCAATGTAAAATACGATATAGAAATCCAATTGAATAATACTTCATGGCAATACAGTTTTTCAGTTCCGTGAGAATAACCTCGTCCGGGTAAACTCACATCCAGCCGAGTCACCGCCCACTCTTTCCCCTTATATTCCACCTTAACATTCACTGCCAGGCACCCCTCCTCCTCGTCATTCTCGACCCGTTTGGTCAAAAGAATAACGTTCACTCAGTGAAAGCATAGAAGTCTTTGGATAGCTTGATGATACCCAAATTCTTGGACGCATTAGTCCGTCAATTCGAGTAATTGAGGCTGCCTGAAATGATTCTGCTTCACTACATTCTAAAATACTGCCCTCTCATATGCCATTACTATCTTTTCTAAAGCTACTATTTTTTAATTGTCTTCTGGAATAATTCTCTTTTTACTTGGTCACTGTATTTTGATTTGATTGAGAGAAACTAAGAAAGATACCTGCGAGTCACCTTTACATTCTATAGAGTTGACCTCCATAAATCAATGTGGCATTTCAACAACTAGTGGTGTTCATTTTATTTATTAGTAAATTTATTAATTAGCATCTAATGTATCCGAAAAGGTCTTAAATGAAGAAAGTATTGAAGGAATGAGCACCAAATCTAAAGTTTTCCCTGTGTATAAATAAGACACTTAAAAAAATTCTCATGCTTATAATCGGGTGCTAATGTAATGGCTTAAAGTGCTGGATATATTATGTAATTGATTTATAAAATTTGAGAAACATGGTATACATATAAGTTCTGAGGATCCGTGGAACCGATAACTTCCGAGAATCCGTGGAACCGATAACTTCCTTGGCATCATTCTCTCAATAGTCCACAAGTTCATTCCAAGTAAATTTATAAAAGATAACACGGAACTTAGATTGTAAAACACAGTAGCTAAAAATTAGTTGACATCGCATGCTATGTCTCGTGAAAATGATAAATACACGGAATCATCTATAATAGTACGGAATGAGATCATTTACGGTTATAAGATGTCTAGAGCAAATTACAATAAGGAATTTTGAAAAGAGTTAAGCGAATTCAAATTGATAAAATTATCTGAAAATTTAAATGTAAAAGCGTTAGCATTTTGGTTCTATGACAGAGAGACTGGGGAAATATTAGTTAGGTCATTCAAAAAATATAAAGATGAATGGGAAATCAAAAGTATGGAGAAGATCTGCTTATTTAATTCCTTCTTTGAAAGAGTCCACCAATGTCTCACCAAATGATCTTGCTTACCAATTTATTTCCGCCGGTCGATGCCCAAAATTAAATTTCCCAAAGCGGAATAGAACGTTTGCTGAAAAATATTAACGCTAATAAATCCTCCGAGCCCAATGAAATACCAGCAAACACAGTTAAGAAACTAGCGTCGGAAATTCCGCTCTGCCTAGAAATCATATTTACAAAATATCAAAATGTTCCCAGTAACTGGAAAAAGGCTGTCAAACCTACATTGAACATGAGTGATAGGGAGGAACCGAGTAATTTCAAACCTATTTCACTAATATTTATAATTCGAACGGTCATAGTGCCTATAATTGTTAGATCGGTAATGAGGAAAGGTAGGCAAGAGTTTGAGGAAAATGGTTTAAGGGTATTTCCTGTGTGACGCAATTTGCGCTTTTTGTTCATGATATTTAGGATTCGGTAGAATATAATGTTCAAGTGGACACTGTTTTTCTACTATAAAAAAGCCTTCGACAAAGTGTCTCACAACAAACTATTGACAAAGCTGGATAGATAAAAATAATCGAGGGTGGATTGCAGACTTTTTCGATGGTCAATTATAAAGGATATTCATAGATCGTATCATTTTTAGTTCAGTAGAAGCCACTTTAAATGTTCCCCAGGGAAATGTTATCGGACTCCTTATATTTCTTCTTTACGTTAATGACATTAACTACACGGATAATAGTGAGATAAGGTTATTTTCTGACGAAGTAGTGGTTTACAGCGATGTTCGTAGATTTAGCAGATACCTTTAAGGTAATATAATTCTGGTGCGACACTTTGCAATAGGAACGTGTGCGGTTATGATTTTTTTTAATAGTAATAGTTAAGACAAAATCAACAACTTCACAAAAAATATTCACGCCCTTCGACCGCAGTTTAACCACTGTAGGGCATCATTTGGTGGCGCCACCTGATAATGCCACAAAATTGTTGAAACCATGGTCGTAGGAAATAAGTATTAATAATGTAATTTGTGTGTTTCATTTTGTCTGTACACTGAACACATTCCACCGAGTAATGGTTAAACATTTTCATACAAGAATGGTCCCATCCGGAGCGCATAATTCACCCAAAAACCCGAGATAGAAAATGCAGAATCGATTAAATACGAGGCGTTCGTACTTAGCCGTTACCCTACTCACGATATCACCTGGATGAAACATATTCACGGAATATGTGAAAAAAGTGGAGAAATATTTTAGGATTTTTTAGAAGAGTAATGCGGAAGTGTGGTGAAATGGTATAGAGTAATTTTATCTTTCACTAGTTCGAACTTATTTAAAATACGTCGCTGGTATATGGGATCCTCGTGAAGCTGCAGTAATTGTTGAATTGGATAGCGTGCAGCATAGAGGAACTATACTCGTATTTTCCAAACGCTGTCATTACAAACTGAGTGGCGAATCAAAATGGCTTGAACTTAGTTGGGAATCACTTACGGAGCGAAGATTAACTTGCAGATTAGATCTCTTGCATACATTGGAACCATCTCTATTTAGCGATGATCTTTGAACATGCATTATAATGCATGTTCAAAGATCATCGCTAAATAATTATTAATCCCGTTGAACTGCGGTAGAAGAGATCGTGTCAATAAAATTGGAGAGATTAAGTGTAGAACAGATATATTTAATCCGTGATAAATTAAGAAACGCAACACGTTTCCATGTAGAGACTTTTAAGGTAGCATTTTAATAAGTTGCTTAGACATAATAAAAGAAATTTTTCTTATTATTTGTCCTTCAGGGCAAAGAAAGAATTAATCCGCTGAATCTTTTTACAGGCAGCTTATACGAGTATGTGTAAAGTAATACATGTATAATCGTTCGGTCACAATGTTATTGATTTCACCAAAGTCTTCTTAAATATTCTTCCCTTAAATTATATTGACTCATTTTAAGACATACATATATTTACAAAGTTATTCTCGGATTATGTGCCATTTTCATAAGCAGAATGCATCAAGAATAGCGTTGTATAAAGTCAGGATCGGAAATCTCGGTAACCCATTTCTGGGAACTCAATTTCACAGTTAAGGATATGAATTCTATGCAAGTATTCCTTTGATTTTACTTTTATGATAATCGTTAATTATTTTTCGTCATGCCGTAAGGTAGCAGTAATCATGCGATATTATAAATTCTTCTTTGAAATTTGCCGCACCTCGTGGGACCAAAGAGAATCAATAAAAAAAAGCCATAAAGCCACCAACTAATCATCCAATTCATAACACAATCTGATTGTACGCAGTCAACAAGCATATATGTACACATCTTCATTTAACGCATTAATGATCTCTTCTGAAGGGCCCTGACTGCAAGTATTGATGGATGTCAAAGTGTTGATTCCATTGTTTAAAAGGCTGTTGACGTGAAAAGCCTAGGCAACGTCACAATCTTGACCTCTCATATACCTCTACTGTCATACCTTTCTCGACTATCAAGACTTCTACAGAGCTGTGGTCGATTTCAGTCCCTGAGAGGGTCCCATCTCCAGTTTTCCACTTCATGCATTTTTTATTATCTTCAATGATACATAATGAAAAGATAGACTGAGGGAGACGTAATAGTACGAGTGAGAGTAGACGCAGTAAGTCTCTCCCCGGAAAGAGAGTGAATGACTACGTGTGTATCAAACTAAATGTTTGTGGAGTGTATCGCCTTGGACGAAAAGCAACGCTCTCACCTCATTCCCCTTCTGAATAGGGAAGTCTTATTAGTACTCATGTCAGAGTGTGACCCACGATTATTCCTACACCAGCCTCTGGCAATTTTCCGCATTATTTAAAAAAGTTAAACGTTACGTAAGAGAGAATTTGATAACATTCATTCTCCACCTCGAAAGTAGAATATTTCTGTCTTAGTGTCCTCATAAATGACCCTAAATCAGTATAATATTGTTGTAATGTCTGAAATTTCGGTAACCACATTAATTCATCATGTTTCCCTTAGGAAAGAGTGAACCAGTGAATGTTACAGGAGATAGTAATGAGTATCGTGTTCATGTCCATGGTTCTCCATCCATTTGGATGAAATCGGATGCCTTCATTTCCGCCAATGTCGTCTCGCTCTCATTATCGACGAGATTGGCCGAATCAACTCGTGTCGCGGGAATGTGGAAAACGGCCATTCCTATTCCGGCCACTTTCCGCCCATTCGTTCCCCGCCGGGCGAGATCCGAAATCAGCAGCCCCCCTCCAGGGTGGTGGGTGGGTGAGGAGGAGAGACCGCTTGCCTCGGGGTGGGTGGTTGTTGGGGTGAGGTGGGGGGTCGCGGCGGGGTCTCCTTTGCATGCCAAGTGGCGGGGACCCCACCTCATTAGCGCCCTCTGGGGGGAGGAGGGAGGGTCGAGAGACGTCGAAGCGACGGGTGTGACGCGAAGTAGCGCGACGCCGACGAACGAATCGCGACATCCGAGGCGAACGGAATAAGGATTCGTGGGAGAGGGGAGCGAATCCTCCCCCTTTGATTCCTCCCGAATAACTCTTATCGATCATCGTTCGGAATCCTTTTTCCAGATCTCCTCCGTTCGACGGAAACAAATAACATCATCCCCCCTCCTCATCCCTGCCAATGAATCGAAACGTCTCGGGGTTGAACGAGGGAAGAAAGGTAGGAAGGAAAAAATTTATATAAGTTGGAATGGTCCCTTCTCCCATTTATTTTTTTTCCTTTGGGACGAAAGCACTTTACAGAGGTCTTCACTTTCCTCCTCGCATTTTCAGATATAGAGGGCAACCCTGAAGGATTGCTGAAGTTCATGGTGAGTTCTATTAAGCATGCACCTGTCTTATGCGAGTCTCATGTGAAACACATTACGATAATTGCGCAACAGCAGACAATTCTATATTCAACCGGTGTCCAGATACAATTTCAATAACGAGATAGCCTTTTATTGCTACTTTCTTGTCATACAGGGACGATCTACCTGTACTCTCTCGAGTAGCTCACTACCGGGATTGGAATGGTCCGCTAAGTGACCTCATTAGAAATTTACTCGAGAGATTCCATCGCATGTCATGGAATGATTGCAGGATAAATGAAGTGGTGAACGGTTGAATGGATAATAATGGAAATGGAAAAGGAATGAATCAATAATGTGTTGATTTTCCGTTGATTTCTACATGCCAGCATTAGATCCGTCAAGTAGTAATCCAATTATTTATAGATTAAGTCAACTAACAAAGAGTGGCGGGTTGGGTTTCACCGAAGGAAGAGCAGAAAAATTACTGTTACATTAAAATATATATTATATTTGTGCCCGTCATTATATTCTTGGGAATCATAATTGAGGTGGTTTCCCGATGCCTTCCTCAATAGTGTTTTTAACGTGACACCATCACTTAATGGCCGCCCCACTGGGGTCAGACGCCATTGCAGCCGCCTCACTGAGGAACAGACGCTACGTGGACTACCTTTCGTCTGGCTCCTAACCTTCGACCTATCTGGCATGGGTGACCCTTCCGGGAGTAATTATTATTACTCCCGCCAGCACAGCTCTAGGGGTCATCGGAACACACAAGCCCTTCCACCACGACAAGGTTGTAGTCCATGGGAGGAGACTGATCCGCAACCTGTACATGTCTCAGACTGCTCAGGTGCGAGTGGGGAACGGAAAGTACGGATGGGCAGTGTTAGGAAGAGGTGTAAGGCAGGGCTGCCCATTGTCACCGGTACTCTTCAACGTATATGTAGAGGAAATGATTAAAGAGGCATGGGAAGAACTGGAGGTAGGAATGAAAGTCGGAGGGGAATTCGTAAAATCGGTTAGGTTTGCTGATGACCAAGCATTAGTTGCTCAGTCAGCCAAGGGGTTGCAAGCATTGCTGAGTGAATTGGAGGTTCAGTGCGATAAATATGGGATAAGAATCAATATTAATAAAACAAAGGTTATGCGATTTTCCAGAAAGAAAAAGGCTAAGCTAAATATTAAAATAGGCGGGGAAAAAATAGAGCAGGTAGAACAGTTTACATATCTCGGAAGTGTTTTAGACCAACACGGTCAAAGTAGTAGGGACGTAAGGAGAAGAATTGCGGTAGGCAAGGAGGCTTTCTCAAGGAGGAGAGAGTTGAAGACGGGGACGTTGAGTAGGGAGGTTAAGAAAAGACTCGTAAAAACTTTGATATTGAGCGTAGCTATGTACGGCGCGGAAACGTGGTCGCTGAAGCAGGAGGATAGATAGATTGGAGGCTTTTGAAATGTGGGTGTGGAGAAGAATGGAGAAGGTGAAATGGACCGAAAGGAAAACAAATGAGGAAGTACTAGAAATGGTGGGGGAGGAGAGGGGTTTGTTGAGAGAAATCCTATGGAGGCAGGAAAAATGGATGAAAGGCGTATTGAGCTGTAGTGGAATGTTGAAGAGGGTAATAGAGGGGAGAATGTTGGGCAAACGAGGTAAGGGTAGGAATAGGATAGGGATGTTGGACGGGATGAAAGGAGGAGAGAAGTACACCGAGATGAAGAGGGACCTGATATAGATTAGTTTGCTAGGTGGGGAGTCACAAAATGTTTATTTGATAGTTGTGTCCATCCAAAAACTTACCTTAACCGGTAGATTACCTAATAATAATAATAAATATATAAATATATATATATATATATATATGGCGGGTCGCGGTGGTCTAGTGGGTAGAGCGTTGGACTACTGACCGGAGGGTCCCGGGTTCGATTCCCGGGCAAGGCACTTTGGGCACCTGCAGCTCCACCCTGGGAAACCACAACCGGCACAGGGAAAGGCCCCCCTACCCTGATGTATGAATATTCACACGCCGTCGGGCTTGGTACATGGGTGAGCTCTACCATCATGGTTTTCCATCGACATGAACGCGATATTCATTACTGTCTCCTGCAACAAACATCGGTTCATTCTTGCCTGAGGTGAACGTGGTGAATTACTGTGTTTACCGAAATTTTAGGCATTACAACAATATTATACTGATTTAGGGCCATTTATGAGGATATTTAGACTGAAATATTCTACTTTCGAGAGAAAAAGAAAAGTTGCCCGTTAAGGAAACTCGACTCTTCAGACTAAGGATATGCGTGTACCGCTTGGACTGTACGGCGGGCAAATATTTCCTTATTTACACAATTTTATTTGATTTATTGCATTAATTCAAAACATATACACCTGGATAAAGTTGACTCGATCTGTGAGAAAGAGGTACCCAGGGATGAAAACATTTATGACTAAAGTAGTGACTTTTGTCAGAGAAACTCCTCGCGCTTAGAGGGGGGTTTTCGTCAACTTGTTAGGGGATTTTTCTGTGCGAACCTCTCTATAATTCGTGCATGATCACCCCCTGCAGCTCCTCATCTTCCGCCATCCTGGTAGTTGGAGGTGTAGAGGAAAGATCCGTCCCACTTACGTTGGAAGGAAAGTAACGACTTGCCGGGGGGATATGGGACAACGTAGCAAAGTGGAGGAGGAGGGATGAGAGACGGGGAGGGGGGTCGTATTCGGACGGAAAGGGGAGCATGGGGGTGGAAGGAGGCTGGGGTGGCGTCGGTTGGGGGAGGGGGAACGGATCGGGCGAAGTGGAATGGCCCTCGGGGGAGCCATGGGACTCATTCTCATCTCGGTCTAAACCACCTTCTATCTCCCTCCGCCCCCACCCTCCCCTCGCCCCCACACCCTCGTCACCGCCCCGCATCTATCTCCCTCCGCCCCCCAATCACGTCTTCGCATAAGGAACCACGCCTCTTCTCCTCCTTCGCCAAACCTCACCTCCCTTTCTTCACCCACCCATCTCACCCTCCGAGACTAATTCCTGCACTTCCTCTTCCCCTCCCCTAACCCCCCTTCCTCTCTCTCTCTTCCCAACGTGTCCCGAAAAAGTGTTTTTGTCCCACTTTCTTGCCTCAGTCCAACCGCGTCTCTTCCTCGCCACTTCCCTTCCTAGCAACCCCATTTTATTTTTCGGATTCTCAAAAGAGGTGTCGCTCCGCTCCCGGAAACCCAATTTCCTCCCACTTCCTACCCCGTTCCGATTATGTCCTTTCCCCAGACGCGTATCCTTATTCGGGCATGGGTCTCGGCAACGAAGGGGACGATCGAACCCCTCTCCCCTCCAACTCGGTGATTTTGTGGAATTCCTTTGAGTTTCATAGCCGGGGAAAGTAAGGAAAAAAATCCTAAAAGTTTTGTTCTCGTTTAAATGCAATATGGCATGTGGGATGAAACGAGTAATTTTGTTCATTTAATTAGTGTACGCGATAACTAGTACCCCAAGAGACCGGCGAAGTTTCTCCCTCCCAAATGGCTTGATGGCTCCCCACGTCCCGCTCGCTAAATCCTTTGAGAAAGAGTGTTGGCTGACTCGAACTTCATACCACATCGATAA
The DNA here is from genome assembly GCA_037158775.1 of Hetaerina titia. Taxonomy (NCBI): domain Eukaryota; kingdom Metazoa; phylum Arthropoda; class Insecta; order Odonata; family Calopterygidae; genus Hetaerina; species Hetaerina titia. Next base: position 13,391,718 of record CM073775.1, read on the forward strand.
GGCACAACTGCTTTCTGGCTAAATGTGTTGGTGGTCGACCATTTGCCACGATACGTGATTTTTTATTATTGTCCGCCCGCACCCCTCCTGATTACAAAGAAACAATTCCTAGATTTCCTTCCCTCCTTCGGAATTATATAGCTCACGAGATCTACTCTTTCTCACTATAAACGTATGCAAACAGTGAGATTAACTGTCATATCCCATAATGTTTAGAGGACCGGCGGGAGAGGTGCGTAATATGGAGCACCTGACGCAGTACTACAGCTGTGCGCGTAGGATAAACTTTACCGTGTCTGAACAAAAGGGATTCCGATTCTTATGCCGACATAAGTGGGCTGCTCATAAAGCAACTTACGTTTGGGCGCGTGTTGGGTGCGAAGTAGTGGGGGGGGGGGGTCGAATGTTCGCTGTACACATACACTAAAGCAGGACGCCTCGAGCTGCAGTTTTTGGAAGGCCACGCTTGTCGCTTGTTTACCGTAGCGAGTCAAAATAAACAACACAATTGGAAAGCCCGCATAATGTTAAATCCGTTTATTGATAAGGTTTTAACTGGCAACAAACTTCAAAGATGCTGACATTCATCTTTGGGAAATTTGTACTGTACAAGTGATTAGTGACAGTGCTGCGCGACTTTCCTGAATGTGAAATCAGTCTTCTAATTTCTCACGCACGACTGCTTTCATTTTTGTGGAATGGGAACTAACACGGGTCTTACAAAATCTTCCGGCCAAATACTTACTTCATAAATGTTAAGAATTAGTTCATCAAAATATGAGATAAGTGTATTTGTCGTAGTCATTGTCTATCCAGCGTTTTTACGCCAACGGACCTTCCATGATTGATTCGTGGCGTTCTACCACATCTTACAACAAAGCACCATGCTGCCTCATACGTATGACGTATGTTGCTTGTGAATAATTGAAATACAAAGTAATTACTTGTGCAATAGTTTTATTTGCCCTCTAGATAATGTTTTCAGCACCCGGTCCTGACGCATCTCCCTTCATATTTGTCTTCTCACTCCGCACGGCGTTTCTCCATTCGCCCGCCGGCTCTTTCGATGCCCATCACGGGCAAGATATCTTCCTTCCCGAGCCTCCGATCATTAATCCTCCCTTTGGCTCTCCCTCGCCATTCCCCCTCCCGCCTTAGTCTCCCCGCCACCCTTGAAATCGCTGACCATCGACGGAATGGATAGCCACCTGGAAGTTGGGAGACGAGGGTTGTGACCCGAAACGCCTGGGACATAGATATATTTCTCCCACACTCGAAGGCAAAAAATGAATCGATATCCACAGGTAGTACTTCGCGACATCGTAACGCATTTGCGAACTTCGATTACTCTTACCTACGCTAAAGTTACCTCTCTCTAAAAGTATTCGTTCAAACCCACTCTTTTTCCTGCAACGCCTGTTATTTCTCAAACATTTATCCAAATCATGAAAATGGAGTATTTTCAGTTTCCTATTTTATGTCATTTCCATAGACTTCAATTTTCTCGCAGAAATACTAAGAATCTGCAGAAAGGAACTTACTTTTTTAAATGAAATGTTAACTTAGTGACAAGACAAATTTTATTATATACATTTGAAAGACACATTTATAAGCTATTTTTCTGCTTAGTCGAAATTCAAATTAAGGAATTTTTCATAGCAATACACAATCTTTTCAACCATCTCTGAAGATATCTGCCGCCTTACATTTTAACCACTTGTTTACAACAGCGTGCAATTCTGCATACTGTCAAAGCGCTGTTTTGCAAGCCACGTGTAGCGAACGAGCCGTGATGGTAAAACGGTAATTTTTACGAATTTATTTGCTGATGATCATCGTCAGTTCATCTGCCACAAGGCTGGGCCAGCCACTGCGGCCCTCGTGAAAATTCTTGTACTTATAAGTTACTTTCTGGGCAGCCTTCGTCAATTGATGGTGAATCGAACGCGATAAGAAATTTAGAAATTCCATTTCAATGGCCATTGGTTCTAATATTTATCAGGGGTGAGTAAGAGTAATATTATCTATATAATTATGACATCCATTAGTCGGTGCTGTTATAAAAACATTATTTATTTGTTGTTGAGTTGTTCTTCATGTAATTAATAATGAAATGGACCGGTCGAAAATAACCATGTCGTTTGAGCATAGGTACAGAAAAAGGATGAAATGGGCCGCTAAGCAGGGAAGTGAAAGCTATGGTTACATCTAAGCCACCACACGTGGCGCGGGGTGTTAGGGCACCGACTTTGCACACACACCATTAGTTTCTACATGAATTTGAGAATAGATTAGCTTGGCTAAAAAAGATCCACACACCCACTCACGCATACAATTCCTATGCACATCACGCAACAACTATTTAAATCCTCAAGGGTTTGCCTGTGAGAAATAATATTTGTTTTCTTGGGTTTATTTTTGTTATGAATGTCTCGTGCGGGGGAAAAACGAACACTTAATTGTGTAGTGATACATTTATCATACCTTCTCATTAAATTGTCCTACAAGCCTAGAAGTAGAAATTAAATTAGACGGGAAATTCAAAAAATCAGATTTTCGGATGATCAAGTAAACTAGTCATTTAAGAATTTACAAGCATTGCTGAGAGTATTATACATTAAGTGTGCCAACTGGTATGGGAATCATAATCAGTCTAAGTAAAACAGTTATGAGGTTTACGTGAAATAAGAAGGCTATGCTAAAAATGAAAATTAGAGGCTATAAAGTAGAACAGGTGGAAATTTTGACCTCTCTTGGGTGTATTTTTGTCCAGTGTGGTGAAACTAGCGGAGATACAAGATGAAGATTTGCTTCAGGCAAAGAAACTTTTTCTTGGAGGAAGGAATTAATGACATAGCTGTTGAGTAAGGATGTTAAGAAAATATATGATAAGTTTTTGAGATGGAGTGTAGGTTTGTAGAACGTGGAAACTTGGTCGTTGGGGCAAAAGGATAAGCATGTACCGGAAGCTTTTGAGAATTTCGTTTGGAGAATGAAAACAATAAAATTGAATGAAGTATTGAATGCGAAGTATTAAATGGCATGATTCAAGATTGTAGGGGCTATCTAAGTTGGCGCATATAGTGGAAGCAAGGTATTTTGATGGGTGATGGATGGTTGAAGACCGTGATTAAGGGGAGAACGGGGAAGAGAAAACGAAATAGAGAGAGAAAAAAATATTAGACGGAATGAAGGAAAGCAGAAAGTACTAGTATGCAGAATTGCAGAAAAGTACATTGTAGCGTGGTGTGTCATGATATATGTTGTATGATGAGGCTTAAAAACGTAGCAGTGGTTAGTCTTTGAATCCATCCGCAACCTGCTTAACCGTTTTGGTATATAATTTGAATTATAGCAAAGATTCTTATCGTCAATCTCCCTTTAGGGCATGAAATATTTTAGTATATTTTTATATTAGTAAAATTAACAATACTTTTTATGAGAATTATGAAAAATGCCATGCGATAGAGCATTGGAAGAGGAAAGGACAGTTTCAGGGAGAGCAAAGGTCCATTAACAGGTTCCAGGTAAAGAAACAAATTGCAGAGATCAACAGAAACGTTCTACATTGAAGAAAGGATAAGAGATGCAACGGCTCATTAAGTCCAGGAGCGAAGGATAAGGGAAAATGCAGTGTGATTAAGGGGAAAAATAAATCTTAGGTGATTGGGACAATTTAAATTATATAAACTCATTCTGATTAAAATAATAAATCTTACAGCGTATTAGCGTGAATTTATCATGCTTGTTAATTGGGTTGGTTATGGAAAGGAAAAAATGTTGAAAATCGTCATTGTCACTCCGAATAATATCCTGGGCTTTTAACTTTTCAAGGGCGGTGAAGGCTAGGTTTTTCCCCGCCGACCACGCCAACCCCCAACCCCCCCGCTCCTCACCGCCTCCTCTTTCTCCCTCCCGAACCCCTCTCTTCCTCTTGCTCTTCAAAACCTTCCATCCCCCACGAGCGACTTGAAGAGAGGAGATACCGTTTGCAAATATGCACTATTTATCATCTTTAATTCTCACTCCGCGTGACTCCACTTTGACTGTTTCAAATAAAATTCTCACAAAAGTCGAATCCTACCTGCTAACATTCCCTCTCCTCTGCTAATACCCCAAATTTTCCACTCTAATGAATCATTTCAAAGTAAAAATACGTAGTTCCACATGTAAGTTTTTAGAGAATGCGTTTCCAAAGTAATGCTATTGAATTTCGTGCGCCGCTTCTATTGCTTGAAGTGGGGTCAAACTATGTGGAGTAGGTGGGGTGGAACGCTACGCTTTGCCGCGAATCCGGTCTCAGTGCTCTCTAAGCTGTATAAGCAGGAGGACGTCAGTTATTGTGCACCTCTCGCGTCGACCGTGTCAAGAAAAAATGGAATCGACGATCGATCAACGTTACGCGATTACTAAGTTTGGTGCTAAACTGAAAAAATCTCTTGAGGAGACTAACAAAATGATTCGTGAGGCTTACAGGGACTCTGCTCGGGCTTACTCACAATTTTCGAGGTAGTTAAAGGCCTTAAAGAAGGGTCGGGAAGAGGTCTACGACAAACAACGCTCTGGGCAGTCGTCAACCAGCAAAAGTGACAACAATGTGGCTCGTGTTTGACAACTGTTGGACTCTGACCGTCGATTGAGTATCAAGATGGTAGCCAATGAACTGAACTTGTCGTCGTTTACAGCGGTCTCTCGTCTTGTTACTGATGATTTAGCAATGAGGGAAGTGTGCGCCAAGCTCGTGCCCAAGGTGTTTGCCGCAACGTGCTATGAGTCCGCGAGTTCCTGACCAAACACCAGGTGTCAACACTACCCCACCCTCCTGCAGTCCTGACGTCGCCCCAGCAAACTTATTTTTGTTCCCTGAATTACCCCAGCCCTGAAAGGAAACCGTTTTTCGTTCACAAAAGAGATCCAATCAGCCGTGACGAAGACCTTGCGAGAGGTCCCCGAAGACGCCTTCTAGAGCGCGTACCGGTCATGGCATAGTTGCTGCAAAAATAAGTAGAGGCCTATGGACAGATTTCGAAGAATTTTAAGTGTTTGTGCAACTCTGTTCAATAAATTACTTTTAAAAAACTAATTGCATTACTTTTGGAACGCACACTGTCATTTCATATATTACTCATAATATTATGTAGGGAAAGTTCAATGTTTTATTTTTGCTCAGTATGATAAAAAGATGTTACCCAATCTATGTGATTTTTCAGGTACCGGACAATACCGCGAAATCGGTCTCAGTGATCTCCAAGATATGGAAACGGCAGGACGTCAGTTATTGTAAACTTCTGCGCGCCGACCGTGTAACGAATTACCAACCGAGCGGAAATGTCAAGTGAACTTTTGCAACGTATTGAAAATGAACCTGATTATTTGGACAACGTCATCACTGGTGATGAAACCTGGGTTTTTGGATAGACCCAGGAACAAAAAGCCAAAGCTCTGAGTGGCACACCGACAACCACCCCAAGCCCAAAAAGGCAGGAATGAGCAAATCAAAAAGGAAAACAGTGCCCATTGTCTTTATCGACAGTAAAGGAGTGGTCCATAAGGAGTTTGTTCCTCAAAGACGGACAGTTAACTCTGCCTACTATGTGGATGTTCTAGATAGACTCCGAAAAAGGGTCATCAAGACGATAAAAGACATCTCCGCTACCTGGCAACTCCATCACGACAACGCGCTACTAGTCCGCGAGTTTCTGGCCAAACACAAGGTGCCAACGCTGCCCCCACCTATTGTCCCGACATTATCCCAGCAGACTTCTTTTTGTTCCCTCGGATAACAGGAGCCGAAAGGAACCCGTTTTTCGTCCATACATCTACATCTACTCAATTCCTCCAAGCCACCGCAAGAGCGTGTGGCGGGGGGTGTTAGGGCACCACCCATAATTTAGAAAAAAACCGTATGCAGAAGCCACAAATTTATAGACCACAAACCAAACATGGTATGCATTCATGCAAAAACACTTGCAACCCACACACATGCAAACACACAAACTACCAACAAACATACACATTCACCTACATTTAAACCTAATATCTTTGCGATTTTTAATTTTTTTCTGACTTGTAACTTATACGTTTTTAATATTTCTAAATGGACTTCGGATTCTTACTGTTATGATTTCTGATTATTCTGGGAAAGAATGAGTATTTGAATCTATCTGGGTTGGAATCTATCTCCCTTATTTTATCTTTGTGGTCTGATCTACCTAAGTAGTGTGGGGCCATTATAATTCCTTTAGTGTCATCGTAAAACTCGTTGGTTCTGAATCTTTCTAAAAGTCTCGCTTGTTCTCTTCGTATTTCAAGGGGCTCCCAGCTTAAATCCCCTAAGAGATCTGTCACACTTGTGTTCTTATTATAAATATTTTTAACAAATCTGGCGGATTTTCTCTGGATTTTATTTGGAAGTCCATAGAGGAGATCCAATCACCCGTGACGAAGTTCTTGCGAGAGGTCCTCAAAGACGCCTTCCAGGGCGCGTATCCGTCATGTCAGAGAGGCTGTAAAAATGTGTAGAGGCGCAAAGACAGTACTTTGAGGAATTTTAAGTGTTTCTGCAAATTTCTTCAATAAATTTCTTTAAAAAACTAAAAGCGTTACTTTTGGAACGCACCCTATATCTCCATAATTACTAAAGCATAAATTAATAGTTGCTTACTAAGCGAAACTTTTATGCGAGTCATTAGTGAGCAGCATGCCTATGTATTGACGAACTTCAGAGTGTCTGGTTTCGTAAAACATGTTTCCATCACCGAAATCTATAGTAAAATACTTCAAAGAACCGCATATTTTAGGTAACAATAACTTTAATGGAAAATCACTAAAGTTTTGCAGCATCTTTTATGACAACAGGGAATGTTTAAGTAATGTTTTCTCCTCGAATAATAGGACAAGTTTTTATCCCTTCGTCAGTCTACGTAAAAAACATGAACTATTCTTTAGATTTGTTTTAAATGGTCTCGATTTCTCATAAAATGAGCGCATTCTCTGGTTTTTCAATGGCATTTCAATTGAGATTCTTTAAATAATTTTAAAGCAACATTTACAACGATTAGATGCTGTCAATGATACCTATCGTCACTTGAATGGGTGATGATCCGTTTCTCTGATTGTTAAACGAATATCAAAAAGCTATCTAATGTTGACTATCTAGGCACCGGCGATATTCAGTCCCTGGCCATTGAATAGCATCTATACTTTTATTCCTGTCTATCCAGCTGTGCACTAACATTGAATACGTTTCTATAATTTGCACCGTAGTATGTATGACCCTAAAAATATACCCAATTATATTTAAGCACAAATTAAGTAAATTGTCAAGTTATCACTTCACCGGATTTATTTCATGGAATGTCTTTACATTTGTGAAAATTGATAATAAATTGTAAAATAAAAATTATAATAATATCAGTTAATAGGCTCTAAGGACTTTTGTAAATTGAATACGTTGGTTATGTTCTGCTGACTGCATAAACAGTGAAAATGAATGATTCCATATCAGTTTCACCCTCATGTCCATCTTCCTTGTCCACTTCAGCGAACTTGTAAAACCCAGTCAGCAGAGACTGAATCCTAAAATTCTAAATTTGTTGGAGAGCACTGCACTCACGTTCCCCGTTCACTCTCCCGCCAACTTCCCATCTATGCCACCCTAGAAAGGCTGTGCCACATGTTCTAAGACACGTGCCATTTACGGCAAAATGTGAGTTGCATGTGTAATGCTGATGGAATCTCGCTGTGAGAATATTACTCGCAATATAATTTACAAGAAACAGAATTTTGGTCAGACTATATTGATCTCTTTTTTTATGAAAGCACCAATCAAGAAGAAAGCATTGCTTTATGTGTAATGCTCGGCAACAGAAATGCAATGCTTGCTAGAATGTAAAATGGAAATGCGAAGCCACGGAAGTTTTATTTCCAAGACTAGGGGAAGAGCATTGCCTTAACAATGGCAAAGATGAGAAACATTTGACGTGTTTCCATGTCCGAGTGTATGATTTTGCCCTTGTCGCATCATGTAAATGGACACTGGAGAAAAATCGCGTACAGATTGTGTCGGACGTTTTCTAGGAGAAATTGTCGTTAGCCATTTAGAAGTTGTTGTTGGACGTTTTGCTAAACTTGAAGTACTTAATATTAGCACTGGATGTTGCCACAGTCGTCTTCGTTATGTGTCACCATCTGAATATATTTTCATACACTTATTCCATCGAATCAGAACTGCATACTGCTCTTTCACAAATCCCTCGCCTCCGAATTGCCGAGGGCGCGCTATTTCTTCGGCCGGCACCTCCGTCCGTCGTGCCCGCAGGGAGAAGCCGGATTCTCCGTCGTCTGCCGGTCCAAGGTCACCGGAGAGAGACAGCTGATGGTATCGTAGTGGAACCGGACCACGCCCGACCCTTTCCTCCCGCGTCCCCCACTGGTCGCTCCCCGTCCCTGGTCAACAGCCCTCTTGAAGACAAGCGTGCAGCTGAAGTAGAAATCTTCAGGCTTCCGCGTGGTGATCCTCAGGAACGTGGCGCCGGACATCCTAAACGGGGGCAGGCCGATCTCCGCCTCGCCCCCCTCGCCTTCGCACTTGAAACTGGAGAAGGGCAACCGGAGGAGCGTTTCCGTCCGATTGGGCCTCTCGAAGGACGCAGTGCATACCCTGTCCCCCCGGTCCGGGTAGTCGACGTCCACCTCATAGAGGTCCGGAGCGGACCTGGTCTTCCATACGTTGCTGCCGTACAGCCTCCTCATGTCGCAGAATATGTCGTCGAGGTTCACGCCGTCCGTGCAAAATACGTCCGGGTTCTGTTGGGGCGGGATCCGGGGAGGGGCGGCGCTGATTGGGTACTTCCTCGTGGCGGGGGCGGTGGGCCCCCTCACCGGCCCCATGTCCAGTCGGATGACGTCCGTGTTGGCGAGCCCCGGCGCGGCGAAGCACAGCGCGATCGCCGCCGCCGACAGGAGGCAGGAGGCGCGTGTGGGCATCCTGGACTGGGGTTGGGAAGGTGTCTGCAGACCGAGATTCTCTCACTCTCCGAATTGGATCGTGTTCACGGGGACACCGCGAGGAGAGAGATAGAGACGAGATGAGGATCTTCGCTCATATAAAGCGTAGGCAATAAAAGAAAATCGTGTTTTTCACCGTAACCGGAACGCGCGCTGTCTCTCTCGTGCACAGATGAGTGGCGGTTTGGTGCAGCCTTGAGGGCACCCCGCCGCCGCGGCCCACATTCCTCACGTAATTGCTGTGCCGTGGGAGGGGAAGAGCACGCAGGAGGTGCCGACTGAGCTTGTTTGGTGGTGATGAACATCAATACTACTCAAGTGGATCGTATGACCTGGAAATCATTAATCAATCGTTTATTTTTAGGCGTTATTCAGGGAAAAAATTCCACCCACTTAATTTATTCTTAAGTATAATTCAAAGTTGGCGTTGGCACCCACTTACCCATCAGCTATCATCAGTTTGTCACAAGGTTTAAAAATGCTTATCTACCATCTGTTTGAATATATACATCAGCACCATATGCGGTAATTACGAAAGACATTTCGTTGTATCATCAACGCCGGTATCATTTGATATAAATGACTAGGTATCGAAGCTCTTATATTATTATTAATTGCAAAATATCTCGTAATTATACATAAATGTGATATAAGACAAAATAGACGTATTTCATTTATTGTGGAATGCCCTCAACTGTTCATAAACTTCGTTGTGGCTTAACTGTGAGAATACAAGAAATCTCATATGTAAGACGAAATGATTTTCTGGAAGAAGAAGTGATGCAATGCTTTTGCAAGTTTTTGGCGTGGCTCCTCGTATTTTTTCGTTGCTACATAATTATTTGTCAATTTGAGGAAATATTTTAAAACTAAAAAACTCCAAAATGGGCCGCACTTTTTTAAACTAGTATATTTTTTAATGTTATATTGGAGCTCTTTTTCCGAGGAAAAACGGCGTGTCCTCGAGTTCGACACAATGTCTTTGCTATCGAAGTCATAGCCGAAGGAATGTCATTGAGTAAAATATTTTATTCTGAATTTAAAGAAAGTAATATAGAATGTGTACAGAAGTTCTTCGGGGTGTTTATACGAGCGAACGAAATACGTTTCCCTTGGTGAAGAATGGTTTCCTCATAGTCCTGGTGGCAGACGGAAGTTTTCCGATTGTAACCGCTAAGCAGAGTGTGCACTTGACATTAAATGTTTACAAGAAGTGAGCCTTGGTCTCATTACATCATGAAAACAGTTTCACATATTTAGCTTTATTCTATCTTGGTATATTATCGGGCAGGCGAAACCGTATTTCCTCCGGAAGTATGCGGCTTTGAAGAACACAAGCGTTAATGCTGTTTTCCTCTTGAAACTCGTACCCTCATTCAGTTTGGTCAGGAATATAAATAACATTTCTTGCATACTGTTAAGATTTGTCTTAATTCTTCCATTTCGGGATGGTATACATGCTTGACGCTTGCTCATAGAACTAATGTAATCTATGAGACACTAGAGCAGAGCTTCACCACCAGCGGCCTACCGCTTAATTTCATGCGATCCGTGATGATTGATTTTTTATTTCAACGATGTAAGATATTTCATATTTTTTATATTTTTTCTTTTTATAAATAATAAAAATCATTAGATTTTCGTTTTAATTCATGCAAAACGACTTTTCTTCTACTTATGCTATGAACCTACTACTAATGTAATAAAATAATTTAAATGTCCCAAGATTTCTTTAAAGTTCCTGCAATTTGGAGGTAATATGTGACTGATATGTCAATGGTCTCATTAATTCAACTCGTTTGCAAGTACAATATTTTCCTATACTAGCAGGTCGCTTAAAACCCATTACCTGGCGCTGTAAAATGATGCGGAGACCCAAGAAAAACGAGTTTCGCTAGCCTTATGAAGTGTGCCACGGAATACGTTTTAGTGTGTCGACGCAACGGTATCTGCGATAATGACGGAGACATAGAATTGGGTAAAATAAAAGAAGTTCTTTAACCTCAGATTCGTGTTTGTATAATTAAATACAGCATCAGGAACTGCTCACTTTATAGTTGCTTGAGAACATGGTTCGTATAAAAAGTGTCGGGAAATTTTCGAAAAACTACATTAATTTCTGATATTTTTACAATGCCTCAAAATTCTTCAAAGTGCATCCTTTGAGCGTCGACACACTTTTGCCAGCGGCTTTACCACGACTCGAAGGTTCCCTTGGCGGCGGATTCCGGAAGGACCTTAAGGGTACGCGTGCAAGCTTCTTTTACGACACTTAGGGTATCATAGTGGTGTCCTTTGACGGAGGATTTCACTTTTGGGAATAGGAAGTAGTCTGCTGGTGCTAAGTAGGGACTATAAGAGGTTGGGAAATCGTCGCGATGCCGTTGCAGATCTTCTTGCAAGCAGACACTCGACTCTGCTCTTGGTCGTCCGTCTAGACCTTCGGGACTATTTTAGCGCAGATCTTTCGTATCGCCAAATTTTCAGTGATAATGGTGTGAACTGTCACCTTATAAATGCCAATGAGCGATCTGCGATCATGCGCACACTTTAAAACCGTCAGTCTGAACTCAACGCTTCATGCACATGTCAGGAAAAAAATGCAACCGATACTTTTGATACGAAACTTTTATATATCTCTAGTTCAGTTCAGTAGTGTAGAACCTTTGTCTATAAACGGGTCTAGTATTGGAGCTACTCTTTTAGAAACAACTCCAAACCAAGAATTTGTTCAAAAGAGGATGAGAATAGAAAACAATGAGGGGGCCCGAGATAAGCAACGTGGATTTTAATAACTATTATTCATGATCATATTTTCATTTTTATCCTACCTTCATTCGCAATCACCATCAATAATGTTACGAGTTAATAGTCGAAGTTTAAAAATAATGTAGTTAAATATAATTACATTATCTTAACACAGAGGCAGACATAATTATCGGAACTTAAAGTTGATTGTAGACCGACATTGCTAACAGTGAAGCAATCTCAACATTCCTTCTTAACTTAATGATATAATACATACGATAATTGGGGCACATGTTTATTGCAGTTAAGAAGTTGAGCGGAATTGAAATTGTTCCAGTTTTCTCAGTTCCAGGCTCAGTTTTCACTGGAAATTTCGTTGCGACCGACTTCACCGCAGGAAATTAATCTCAGATTTTCAGGCTGGGAGTTAGTCTCTATGCATAAATTCACGTGATGGAAATTCTGCGAATGAGTAGCCGGTGGTCTGCGGAAAACACAAGGTAACGCACAGAGGCGGTAGTCAACGTTGGCACGCCCCGCCTCTCGCATTTCCTTCCGGGAGCAGACGCGAGGTAATCATATACATGTAGACTTCACTCGCCTTTTGTAATTTTTCCCCGAGGATATTTATCTTCTCCCCATGCAAAATTGTAATGGTGGAATCCATTTCTCATTGCGAACTCACTCTCTGTTTTCATACGGCAAATATAAGGCGTGTGAGAAGAAAAAAGATATATATGGTCACGTTGGCTTTTATTGTGAATTTAGTGTGATTGATAACATTAAATCTGTATCTTTCCGCATGCCACTATTGTCTTACAAATCGTGGTTTTCCTGTGCAATTTCACATATGCCCCAACAATTTACGCTCAAATCGAAGTTTCTTCCAATTTTTGTTTCCCCGCTATTTGTACGTGACCTCATCTAAATTTACGAATCACTACACCACCGAGAAAGTACATAACCAAATAAAAAAAACCTCAGCAATTAAAATTCATTTGGTTTCGGACTTGTTGTGCGTAATAAGGTACATCATCATCAATTACCAATCGTCAACGTCACTGTCAGATGAAGAGAGTACCGTAGGTAAAGACAAAGAACACTTGTAGACTTGGAATTCTTCGTACTATGGTTCTTAGGAACAAGTTCATGCAGGTGTTAAAAACCTTCGTCATATATTAAGTCCTTCCTTTATTTTTCTCCCTGTTCTGCATTCCAACTGTGGAAGGTTAAATATTTTGCCTGAAATTTGACTTAGTGCTGAATCCTATTCGATGGGGAAAGGAACTGGGGCTCCTAACCTGATATGTGCATTTCACACGCCATTGAGTTTATTTAGTAATAGGTGACCTGTCAAACGATCCTTCGGGTTGATTACCGTGGGGAAATCGTATTCTTTTAGTTTTTATTCCTTCGTTTCATCTCATTCGCGAAATAACGTATTCTTTTCAGATTTTCAAGTCAAATCAATTCCTTGAATAAACTTATGGGGAAAGGAATTCAAAACCAAAAATCGTCCACAATATATTTTTGGTGAAGGTGACAAACGAAAACGAAGAAAAGATGTCTGTGGCCTTAGAAATGCTCTCGAGCGAAAGTTGTTTCGACAAAACAATGCGTTCTTCCTTCATGTTTGTACGTCCTCAAGACTTCGACGCCTAGTTTTTCACTCATGGAAACCATTGTTTACCCTCCTGGGAAGATGGCGCGAGAGGTGACTAAAGTGCTAATCATCCGTCCGTCGCCCGTTCTATCGTCACATTCCGAGCCACTCCTTTCTGTCGGCTTTCTTTTATTTCCATTTTTCCTTTCATCTCAAGATAGGTTGCCGCCGCAAGGGGCGTGTTTTTGGATCTGCCTCCTCACTTAGTTGGCGATGCCCGGAATGGAACGATTCTCGAGTTTCGCGATTCTTATCCTTCCCGCCGCAGTAAGTCTTCAAGAATGGCCAAGTACTTCGTCACGTTAACCCAGTGATTTCCAAAGTGAGCGCTACCGCCCCCCGTGGGATGGTGCTCTAGTCTATTGGGGCGAAAAGAGGAAAGGGGGCGGCAGGGGGGCACAAGAGGGTCCTAACAATGTAACATTTGCGAAGGCTCGGTGACTTTCCTTTTGCCTCCGTGTTTTCACTTCGTTTTTCAATTTTGCATTGTTTCCCGCATCTGGAAGTATTTTAAACCATACGTTTACTTATATTTCAAAGTAGGAACGGATAAAAAATATTTTCAAGCCTTTCTCGCACAAGGGAAACTTTTAAAGAGGTTTACATTTAGTCTATCGTTGGCACAACTTCACGACACAGAGTACTTCCGCAGTAAGATAAGTTTGAAATTATGCCGCAAACACATAAATATTTTGTTTTTGATGTTTTTCATATGATTATTAGTAATTTTATTTCAAAAAGTAAACCCTTTAAGATTGAATCCACGTCTTATCATTAACTCATACGTGTCTTCTATTTAGTGATTATATATTAAATTTCATTTTAACAAAAAATATGTAAACCTTTATTGTATAAACAAAATGACAGGAAATGACTCATCAAAGAATAACTGTAAACATTATAATATGGATTATCTTAAGTATGGATTTATAGAGCCACTTATAAACAAGCACATGGCTATGTGCTTGCTATGGGAAAGGGTGTTTTAAATGAGGCGGTGAAACCTTCCAGACTAATTGATTATTTAAGGAAGTCACACCCTGACAAGGCAGAAAAGACTCTTGAATTTTTTCAGTCACTTCGTGACTGAGTGCAAAATCCCCTAACACTTTCAAGTATTTAGTGCAATTCTTCAAAATGTATCACTGATGGTTGGCGTTCGTCAATACGCAGAAGATGTTTCCTGGAGATTAAGATTTCCGGGCAATTCGATTGGAATATACCCCCATTGAGCAGAGGAGTCACCATTATGAAACGCTTGTGCTCGTCAAAAACATCAAAACTGAACTGATCCTATGAACATGAATTTTATCCGGAAAACGAGATTTTTAATGGCTCACAAAAAATACTTGGTCATTATTTTCACCCACTTGATTTGAAATAGTATTTTACTCCCTTACCCAACATCATAATTTATTGGCCAGAAGTGCAGGAAAGTTTTCGATGAATAAATGTCACTTTCATTTAGATTCATTAGATATCAACATATTGCTATAATTCCAATGTTAGGAAGCAATTACGTTAAAATGTTTCAGTTAGCAGAAAATTTTCATCGGAATGAATATAAGTAAAGAAAGAATTACTAAATTAGGATTTAGGGACTGATGAAATGCTTTGCAAATATTTTAAGGAAAGTTTTTTTCGTAAAACTATTCTGAGCCGGAAATGCCTCCTCTTTCAGAAGTAGTTGTTAGGGGAGGCGACCGACAGCTGAGGTCATTTGCGCCATTAGGGATGGATGAGAAAGGAGGAAGAATGGGTGGAGAGAAACCTCGCGTAGGTATTAACCTGCTCATGACGAAAGGAGCCAAGGGGTCCGCAGCTTAACGTCCCATCCGACGGACGTCGTACTCACTCAAAGTGCTCTCCACGAAGCATCTCAATTAGGGATCGGGATACCATTGAAAAATATCTGCCACACCCGGGATTCGAAACCGAGTCCTCTGAGTGGGAAGCAAGTGCGTTAGCCACCATCTGATCCCCCTCTTCTTTCATCTGGTATTTTTTAACGGGCCTCTGCGGTCGAAATAACTATGGTTTTAATCGAATACGAGAGGATTTTCGAATTTGACTCGGATAGATTTAAGTAAACATCTAGTAGCTAAGGGCCAACCAATGTTTCAAATAAACAGCATATTCGTGCAGTTGGGCAATGATGAAGAGAAGCGCCAGAACGGGTTGAGATAAGTAAAAAGAATTTGTGTGTTTCACATCGGAACAAACAGTCTTATCTCTCATTTGCTTAGATTTTCTACTTTGGGCAGTTGAAAGACGCCGCATATGCTCCGCATCATCTAGTATCGACCTTAAGGAGGTGATGATTGTGGGTGCTAGCACACAGAAATATTATGTTCTAGCTTTGAGCGATAACTACCTTCGATCGAAGTGATGAAACCTTTGCTGCGAAGTATTATTAACCCACCAGGAGTACAAACGTCATAAGTGAAGTACTTGGCCTAATAGTTGCCACTTCTAATCATCTGTGGTGTAGTGGGATCTAAATTCTTTCTCCTTTGCGACTCATAATGTTGAGCGCATCACCTCGTTGTTGTGCTGCTCTGCTTGTGCTCGGGTTGGTCTTCCCTCCATCATCGAGTGCCATCGGGATTTATTCCGTGGTTCTCGTGCTTAAAACTGATTCCGAAGCGGCGGATGACTGGAATGAAGAAGCATACGCATCTCGAGAGACCTCTTGCATTGACGCCGCCCTGACGTCCGACCGCATAACCTCGTGCGGGGCACTCGTGCTGATGGCGGTAAACGGATTTCCACCCCATCGCGACCTCCGGCAAATCTCCTTGAATTTCGATCACCCCTCCGAGGGAACTAGCTGCAACGCATATGGAGACCACCGAGACAGTCCGATTCACGTCCTGTGCGGAGAAGGAAAGGATCGCCGACCCGACTTCCATATATACCGGAGGCACCGAATCTCGAGTGCTTCACAGTGTAGTTCTTGGGCCAGATTCAGGGTCGATGGAAGAGATTGCGATTTTCCATTTCACAGAATCGAGTACCACATGGACGGTTGGCACGGCAACTGGAGAAGGAAGCCGGTGGTGGTCTTCTCGACCGTTGGCGCTGAGAAATGCTTTGGATCGAAAGATAGGACGGCCATCGCGTTTGGTAGGGAGGAGAGTAGGACCACAAAACCCCCGTGCATATATAACAACAGGCGAAGATGCAGACCACGGAGGGACTGAACTTTAATCGCAGAAAAGGAATGTAAAGGAGCCGATAAAAACTATTCGTGATTTTAAAATTTTCATGGTGACAATCATCTTGTGGAATTTGTGTATTAACGTTGGAATACTGGAAATAGTGTGGGTATGTCACTGAAAACCATTATTTAAAAAAACGTTTCAAAAACTGTTTGTCCAAAATATAAATTAATCAGACTCAATATCTTCCCAGAAGTTTCGAGATAATAGGAGGGTTTTGCGTAAATTGATTTTTGTAATGACACTACAACTTTTCTATAAGTGGAATAAAGAAGCTTCTAGGAAACAGAAAACTCCGCAATTTTTTCAAAGTGGTCAAATTATTGACGTTTTTCAATTAAACAACTTTGCTTTTCCACATAAAATTTTATTCTCGCGACCCAGGTTTCGTTACATTTTACGTTGTTTTATTTTTTTGGTCTAATTATGTTTATTTGTCTCTATACGCTTTTTGATGAGCTCAGCAGCTTTTTATGCATGTACTATAGTATGTCAGCAGTTTGCCAGACCCTGCGCGGGGTACAAAGTCATAGTTTTGTAAACTTATTCAATTACTCTGGGTAACTGAATCAATAAATTAGACTTTAAAGTTTACTTTCGTAGCGGTCTCTTCCTTTCTTTTCCTGCCTTATTAGTTAACCTGTTAACGCCATTCATGTGCTCCTGACGAGTCTCGCAGTATATTATACAGAGATTCGTGTACATTAGCCAAATATTGAATGATATTTTATGTAATTGATTCTTTTTATCGAGTTATAAAGGCAAGGGTTCTTTGTTTCCAATGAAACCTTAGCTCGCTACCAATCTCGCTCTTATAGCGACGCATTTATGCAACGGATATAATATGACTGTTTTATTCTACTTCACTTTTCTCCGTTTCTGGGAAAACTATAAACATTTGGATATAGCTAATGGTTTCCGGCGTAATTTGGTAAAACTTATTACGATTTATTCTGAGTAAAACTTGAACTTTGAAAATCTTTATTCAAAATGAACTCATATACGTACTTAGACTGCATGAAACAAGCATCTTCAACTGGGATATTAACGTTTGCAACTTTCAGACCCTGAATAAAACCACAAAATGCCATTTGAGTTTTGGGTGCACGTCGGCGTATCGTAAAAGATGGAAACCGGAAACTGTTTGATTTGAAAGTATTTGTCTTTTCGAAATTACATAATGCCAGGAAGGGTAATGAACCAACGTCAGTTCGTACGCAATTATTCCGTGTATTCCTTTTTTAAGTTAACTAAATTCAAGTCGTGGTAGTACTGAAATACACTATTTTCCTTCAACTCAGTGATTTACGGAGGAATCTGTAGTCCTGAGTAGCTTTAACAGATGGCCTTAATGCAATACAACTTTGGTGGGAAGCATGGCCATTAGACTAAAACTTGAAAAAAGTAGGTAGTGATGAATTCACGAAATAGAAGTAGTTCCTTCCCGAATCATCAGACTGCATCAGAAATAACCGATTATAAATAGTCCAATCGATTAAATACTTTGGCGTTAACCTTGCACAAAACCTCCCCTGGGTGAAACATTCGCGGATAAGCACATGCATGGCTCGAATAAAAAATATCGGGAACTGTTTCGGAAAAGAGATTTATTTCGGATATTGCTACAACACAATTCTTCAATTAGTATTCCCATGAGCGTCGACACATTTTTGTCAGCGGCTTTACCACGACTCAACGGCTCCCTGGTCGGTGGATTCCGTAAGGTCCTTAAGGGTACGCTTGTAAGCTTCTTTGGCGGCACTTAGGGTCCCATGGTGGTCCCCTTTGAGAGAGGATTTCACTTTTGGGAGTAGGGAATAGTCTTTTGGTGCTCCATAGGGACTGTAAGGGGTTTGGGAAATCGTCGTGATGCCGATGTAAAAGATCTACTTGCTAGCAGACACTCCACTCTGCTCTTCGTTATACATCAAGACCTTTGGGACAAATTTGGCACAGATCTTTCGCATCGCCAAATTTTCAGTGCTAATGGTGTGAGCACTGTCCTCACATCAATGTCAATACGGTCTGTGATCAAGCGCACAGTGAGTTGACGGTCTGAACTCAGCCCTTCACGCACACTTCAGGAAAAAATTATTACCGATGCTTTTCACAAAAACCTTGTACCAGTTTCTGATCATTGAGATGTTTTAGAAAAGTATAGCAAAATGTGACGACATGGTTAAATAGCATTGTTATCTTACACTATTTAGGCTTCAAAAATATGCCGTGCGATATGTAAGTTGAACGATCATACTTTGGGTTATGCGCGAGTACTTTCCTTCTTCTTCTTGCAATTGTCCTTAAGCTTCTCTTTTTACCACCCTTCTAAGATTTTTGTTTCCTACTGCATCTGTCCCTAGATATTTTCATCGTTCTTATGCAATTAAAATTCCATTATTCTAATCATCTCTCTACTACTCCTGTCATCCATCTCAATCAGCTGTGTAAGAGCTGATTGAGTTGCACGCTTTATTTTTCTCTGTATTCATAAATTTACATGCAGGCAAAATGAAAATGACCACTACGAGATATTGGCCGTAGAAGTTTAGGAGAGTGGCCGGATTTAAAACAGGTATGAAAAATATATCTTTGGCCTATTCTGTAGCCGACACGGATTGGCCAAAAAGATGTGACACCTATTTTGATAATTAATTAGCATTTTCCTACATTTTTCATTACCAATAAAGAAATTTTAAATTACCCCCTAAGTTTTCTGGATTTCCACTGGAATATTTTTTTAATATTCGTGCTCAACGAATCAAAGAGGTTTTTCTTTAACGCACGTCTATGTCAGTGAAAACTATTCATGAACGCTATAAGCATTGGTGTCGCAGAGCTTGTTGATTTTTTCATAACCGCAGAGAAGTATACAGTTCCATTCCCTGGGGAGGTCAAGATGAGATCGTTCACTAATTAATTAGTTTCCTTACTAATCGCGTCCTCAAATGTAAAGTAAATATCAAATAGCAGAAGAACCATTCCTTCTTCTTAATGATGGACTTTTAAAGAAGGAAACTTAAACAAAGACCGTAGAAGTGCAGATATTTCTCTTGCCACTTGAAAAATACTGGTTTAAGTGTAAGAACTATTTTAACCCGTGGAATATTCTTAACTTTAATGAATCCTCATATAATCCTAAGTCCACGTAGTGTCTTTTCTCTCTTTAGAGAAATTTGTGGAAGCAGCCCAACGCCAACCCCTTTACTCAAGTGCATATGGTTTGAGAAATGGCATGCGTTTATTTCCGTGGGTGATCGCTCTTCTCTTCATTTATGTAAACACTACTGTTACGTAGGACGTGATATATGTATGCCTCACACTTCAGAGAGGAGAAACTATCCCAGAACTCATCCATCAGTATGTCCACGGAGAGCCGTTCCAAAATAAGTTGCACCGATAGTGAATTAATGTTTGACATATTCTGTGAATCCATCAACTTGGAAGGAGATGCTGGCTTGAGTCTGTTACCAGCGAAATCTTCCGGAAACATCCTCGCTCATCGAGATTCAGACCACGGTACAATGCCAATCTCAATAGTAGCACGACTTATTTTTTCCCGGATAGACGGATGGACGGGTGGCTGTTTTTCTGGCTGGGTTCAAGGGAGGGGAATTTTAGGAAAGGGACTTAAAAAGTCTTAGGACCTTAAAAAGTGACGAAAATTTTTCAAGAGTGATGGTTTTGTTGGGCAGGGAGCGCAGATTAAGTTTTCGCGTGGTTTCTGATGAACCTGGCATCCGTAAAATTGATTTGCATCGACTTGTGACCGAAAACATGGGCATGGTGGAGGTGTGTTCGAAATTGGTGCCGCTAGTGCTCTCGGACGGACAAAAGGAAACTCGCACGCGGATCTACCAAGAGCTCCTCGACCATATGATTGAAGATCCATCAGAATGTGAGTTGCGCCACCAGACTTCACTCTTTTCCCCCCGCTTCAAATCCGTGCTGAAAGGACGTCACCACGGATCGGTGAATGCGTTACAACAGGCCGCGACGAGGGAATTTATCAACATTCCGGGCGCCGCCTCCCAGGAAGCGTGCAAGGCGTGGAAAACTCGCTGGCAGCGATGTGTGGACGCACATGAGGGCTACTTCGAAGACTTTTGAGTGAATGCATCAATTCTGGCAATGCTTTTTTTATCGACTCAGTCTTACTATAAATGGTACAGAACTTGTACGTATGTGGTTTGGAGAAATCTTGTGAGAGTCCGCTCAAAGGCTGGGGAACAAATCTCTCTCACGCTACGTATTTCTCTGCCTCGGCCTCGACTCTGCCAATTCAAACCCCTCGTCCTCCCAATGGCAGTCCGACCCTGAGTGACTGATGAAGCAGGGGTAGGTCGTCTCCGTTTCCCAGGGATCGCTCCCCGAGAGCCTGAGGGTTTTATACGTGGCCATAGTGGAGATGGAAGGCGGAAGTGTGGCGAACTTATCGTTGAAGTGTGAACGTTTGGATGAAGGGCGAGAGACCAAAGTTCAACCCGTCCGCGACCTTCGACCCCAACAGCCAAGAGTGCACTTCGTCAGCGCCGTGTGTGGAGCCACCGAAGCAACTCTATTTCCTTCTTCTATTGGAGGGAGATCACACTGAGATTTATACAAAGAAGGTCACCCACAAGTGACAAGAGATTGCGGTAGTAGTGCCTCACGCACATGTATGTTAGTGGCCAAAAGGTTTACAGGAACTTTCAATCACCCCAAATTCAAGAAAAGTTTAGCAGAGACTTCTCCGATAATTTGTTTTCCACAATGGACGACGGCGAAGATTTCCCTAAAAACTGACCTTTCAGCATGGGGAGATTCCCTAAGGTAACTTCAATTTTAACGAAAGTGGCAATGCTTTCCAAGGTTTAAATTTCCATTTGACAATGAGACTACTGAAATTAAAAACTTTCCAATTATAGTCTTGGAGGAAATCGGGGAATCAACGAAGAATCCACTGGTGCCGAAAATCGAACTCAGGCTCTTTGAAGGAAAACATGCCAGAATTTTTTATAAAGGGCAGCGATATCAATCCTCTCCCATCCCCTACCCCAACATGACAAGAAATTACTAAATGAACGATATGTAGAAACATCGATAATACGTATGGGGCGGAGATGTGAAACACTAAGAAAAGAGATTTACAAAAATATGAGAAACCAAGGTGGGTGAACGGTTACGATAAGCTGAATTGAGAGAGTAGGTAGGGAAAAGAGATAGATGGAGTAGTAAATAGAGATATAGAGATTAGGGAAATAGTGAACAGAGATAAAGGAAATTGCTAACAGCAGAGATAGTAGTGCAACAGAAAGTAGTGAATAGTGATAGGGAGGGTAGTGAACAGAGTGGCGGAAAAAGAAGAATATTATCAATCACAAAAAAAGTAAGAGGAATTCTGTAGGGCTCTGGTTAAGATGGGGTTTCATCGGGTGGATGGACTGGAAGAAAGAGCCCAAGGAACAAGAGGAAGATATAGCAGACGGTTGCGTAATCTCAAGGCGGATAGGATTTACTAGAAGGTATCCCGGAATAAGGAAACGTGGAGATCCTCGTGGCAACTGGCCAACAGATGCATTATGACAAAACATCAATCATTTTTAATTCAATTCAATGTGATAAAAAACGTTCAATGAATGTTTGATTGATTAAAGAACTTGAATGAAGACCTTTTCCTTTTGTCTTGTCCACGACCGTTCACTCGTAAAAAACATAAAACGTAAAAAACTCTCGGTTGTGGCATTCAGGTGACTCTTCTTTAATGTATAATAATCATATTCGAGGTAAACGAGATGGTATTTAGTTAAGCACGAAACCCAAGGACAGGGAGGCAAGACTGGAAGGCTGATAAAGCCCCTTCCAGACGGCCGAGTATCGAAGAGGTTCGCACGATGCTCACGAGATGGCAATTCTCAACGCTGTTTTACTGACTGTTGGTTCAAATGACGTGTCGAAGAAGTCAAAGGGAAAAGGTTCCGCGGGAGATGACACGAGAGAAGCAAGCAAAAGAGTGTCAACATAACTACAAAAAGCTGAATTAAGAGGGACTCTTGGACCCAGGAGGTAGGTACTCGTATGGGAGAGAGATACCCAGGGTGCATTTCCGGACTTGCGAACGTTAAATATACAAGTCCTCACCAGGTAACTGAGATTAATCCAGGGGCGCATTAATGAGGGTCATTCGGACCATAGGCGGGCGTCAAGGTATGTGATCCTCACTTCATCCCCGGCACCCGAAGTCACAACATGATCCGAGTGATGCCCGCTCTCCTATTGGTGACGTCGTTGACCGCATTGTCGCTGCCCTTGGATTTTCGCCTCTATGTCACAGGCATGCAGGGCGTCCAACTGCATTTCTTCAAATAAAACTCGACAAGGGTAGGGAGGAAATAAAATGACGCCGGAGGAATAATAAATATAAGAAAGATGAATGATATTGCATTAAATCATTTCAAGTTCGGCGGGCTCATGTAAAGGTTTTAGTGAATAGACTAGACAAATAGGTACAGTTTAGGTATTTTTGTAGTATTTTAGAAGAAAATGAACATAGAATTCAAGACATTAAGAGATGAATTACATATATTAAAGAAGAATTTGCAAATGGAAAATAGTTTCTCTTAACAGAGGAACAGGTGTCGGAACTAAATGAAAATGTGAACCAAAGGTTATGAAGACTTAAATATTGAACGAAGTGTTTCATGTACCTGCAATGTAGCGTTTAAAGGAAAGGGTGTTAGCGTAGCATGGGAGGTTTTGAGATGTGGATGGGACAAAAAAATGGTGGACTACATTGGATAAAGAAGAAGACAAACCTAGAAGGTTCAAATTCGGTGGATGAAGAGAGGAATGTTGCTGAGGGAACATTAAAGAAGACGGAAAGTGGATGGAGGAAATATATTCAACAGATTCAGGCGAGATGTAGTGGAAGTTCGTCATTATGAGAAAAACGTAATATGCACTTTTCCACAGATTTATCTGTGTATCTGATAAATCTGTGGAAAGTGAAAATTTTGTTTTACTCATGTTGGAGGAAATATTAGAAGGTAGTGGAAGGCCTTGATGGTACGAAAGATATTGGTCAAGCAGGGAAGGAGAGGGAGGAGGTATTTTAAAACAACATAATGACAGGCAACATTTATTAAAGAAGTAATATAGGTGAAAGAAGAAGTAGTTGCTGTGATGTGTAGGCGTAAATTGTGCTTAGGAAAAGTACAAAATCTACCTTTAAATGGCACAATAACTTAAGCCCATTAAATTCGATTATTTTGCTCCCATTGAAACCGGCGTTCACAAACGGCTCTAATGAAAA
Organism: Hetaerina titia; assembly: GCA_037158775.1. NCBI lineage: Eukaryota > Metazoa > Arthropoda > Insecta > Odonata > Calopterygidae > Hetaerina > Hetaerina titia. The sequence continues at coordinate 13,415,647 of CM073775.1, forward strand.
GTGTGACATAATGGAATATATATGGATACTGCTTAAATTATTCTAGCATGCATGGAATCATAATGTCGCGGTCAGAGAGACTTCTTCCAGGTTCTTGGGTATCATTGAAAGCAGAAGATGCCTGTGAAAATACAAGGTAATATTCTTCGAAACTTACTGAACTGACACTAGCATTTAAACGTCCAAAGGTCAACCACTTTCCCCTCTCACATGGGATGGGAATGATTTCACCCGAAAGTGGAGAGGTAAGGGATGGATGCACGAGGGAGAGGGAAAAAAGAGATGAACTGAGAATTTTTTCAGGGACGCATTATTGAGGAGGGTCATCCGAAATATAGCGGGGGGGGGGGGGTGTCAGGGAAGAGGATCCTCACTTCGCACCCGGCACCCAGAGAGACAACAAACATGATCCGAGCGATGCCCGTCATCCTATTGGCGCTGTTGGCGTCGTCGGTGACCGCATTGCCGCTCCCCTTGGAATTTCGCCTCTTCATCTCGGACGGACACGATCTGCAGGGCGTCCAACTGCATTTCTTCAAAGACAACTCGGCGAGAGCACCCGGACTGGAGGGCCCGTCCAGCAGCGGCGGGGCAAACCTCTCGGACAGAGGCACCGCCCAAGGAAACTTCCCCTTTGATGCCGACGCCCACGACCGCTCCCCGCAGACGCCCACCGCATACCCCGTGAACACCTCTGGCGGGGCGCCAGCCCGGCTCCACAGTGGTATATTCCATCTCCAGAACCAAACTCCACAAGCGCTTCTACCCGAAAATATTATAACACGCCCTGGAGTGCCGCAGTCTGTCCACAGAAGCTCGGCAATCTTGAGGCGCCCAGTTGTGCCGTTAAGCGAAGAAAAAGAAGAGAGAGGATTTATTGCAATGGGAAAGCGGGTTCAATTCCGGTAAAACCCTGTCTTATCACTCCCAGTACCTTCTGTAGCGCTTTCTTTGCATTTCTTTTCAAGAGATTGTCTTTTATTTGTAATTATTGCTACTCTTTTGTGACAAATGACTATGACTAGCGAAAGAAACCAAATCAGGGAACTTCTTTATCCTTTAAAGTGAGAAATTATTGTAATCTATTTAGTCCTCGAGTATAATTTAGAACTCCTTTGTTTTTCTACTTCCTTTTCATTTCTTAAAAAGTATTTTATCATGAAGCAAAATTTCTAAGGCAGGTTTTTCAAAAACATTAGGACGAGGAAGATGTCTTTTGAAGCAGGAAAAAACTTCTGGTTCGTGTAATCAATTTCTTCAGTTTTAAAGACGATTATTTCATATTTTTAAATATATATTTCTGAAATTTTAATTTGTGGGCAAAGTTTGCGTTTTTGGACCAGATAAATAATTGGATCCATCTAAATAGCACTACATTTTAAAAATGAACATGAAGTACAACAAATTCTATCAAGTGCTCTGTGGAAATATAAGTGGTAAAATAACTTAAAGACATGGTTAACAATTTAAAAAAGAAGACGCATAATTAGCATATAACAGTCAGTGATTTACAAAGCAGTATAAATCACTCGTAACTGGAGAAAAACACTTATGATGGCCAAAGTGACAATAATTGTTCCCGGTAAGAATAACATTGACAGCTGTTCCACTTTCTTTGGTTGAAAAATTACCAAATAAATTGACATAAAAGGCTACGACAGCGTAGAAGCAGTTGACGATACCCTTGCTATCAAAGTTAACTCGTACGATGAGAAATTAAAACGTTTGATGTTCATTAAAAAATTGGTTAAAGATAAATGGATTGCAAAAATTAAAATAATAGATAATAAAGATAACACTCGTGTGAAACATTTTGGCGAAATATTTATTGATAAATCCCTAACGGGATAATATAAAAATCTACCACCACTACAGTTTTCAACCGGAAGGTTGGTGATATCATAAGTGATATTTTACTGATATTTGATATTTTAGTATCCTACAAGCCACACCTCGGTAGACAAAGTTATTCTGATCCCTTATAGTTTGTGGGAAAAATGGCATCTTAAATCTATCTGTTTTACCCTTAGTCTCTCTAATTTTATTGGTATGATCTCCCCTACCGTAGCACGATGGAGGTAATAATACATTTTCCACATCACTGGTAAAGAGACATCCTTTCTATTTATTCAAGAAATTTGATCTATAATTTAACCTTCGCTCTGTGAGTGGTTCCCAGCCTATCTCTTCTAATATTTTGGATACCCTACTCAGTTTATCATAACGAAGTTTTACAAATCTAGCTTCTCCACGCTGAACGCGATCTATGTGATGATAGAGCTCTGAGTGATGATAGAACTCGCATAGTGCTTAGCTCGACGGCGTGTGAAATTCACACATTTTGGTGGGGGCAGTTCCTGTCCTTGCGGTTTCCCAGGAAGTACCCGAAAAATCACACAGCTTGGGTGAATTGGAGGGTGGCGAGAGACGTCAAGCCTTAACTGAACTCTAATCCACCGGTCAGTGGCCCAGCATTCTACCAACTGAACTACGACGTTCCCAAAATCCTATTACGGAAACCGAGGGAGCAGGGAAGCAGGGAGCAGGGAAAGAAGAATGACCACAAATCCATCCAATCCATATCGAAGTATTTTAATAAAAAAGTCTTGAATATCCGACTATCACGATAAGGTCGGAGGACCTTGAAGGAGTCTGATGGATTAATTTATGAAACCATGATTAAAATATAGATTGGTTTTTAAAAATTAAAAAGACGTACCTGGTTTGTATAAAAGGTATCGGGAAAACTTTCGGAAAATAGATTTTTTCAAGTATTTTTACAATGCCTCAAAATTCTCCAAATACAACCCATGGGCGTCGACACACTTTTGCCAGAGGCCTTTGCACGACTCGAAGGCTCCCTGGTTGGCATATTCCGGAAGATCTCAGATACGCGTGCAAGCTTCTTTGAAGGCACTTAGAGTCCGATTTATGATGTCCTTTGAGGGAGGATTTCACTTTTAGGAATAGGAAATATTCTGCTGATTCCAAGTCGGGACTGTAAAGAGGATCGTCAATACCATCTGTAATCATGAACACCCGTAACCGACGTTCTGAATTCAGCACTTTTCAGTAAAAATTGTTACCGATACATTTTTTACAAACCTTGTATTTACTGTGAGTCACACAACATACCGCTTTCGTCCTCTGCTACTTAAAATTCTCAGTTGTGCATGTAAACATACGCTCCTTGAAAATAAATTTGATTGAACTGACTGAAATACTTGTCCCTCTTGTCCCTCTCCGTGGGTGTGCCCTCCTCCCACCTGCAGCGTTGGGCCAAATTCCTCGTCTTGAGTAGGAGATAGTTTTATGCGGAACGTTCTTGTGGTGGTGGTATTTCGCCTGGCTACTTGCTATAAACTAGCTTGCACGTTCGTGATAAATTTCTTGCTGCATCCTGGGGTAAAATTATTTGTTGTAGTTAAGCGTATGTACTTGCATGCTTGTGGAGTGAAGGGAGGTAGATGTGTGTTTGCATGCGCGTCGAATGATGGGATGTTTCTATGAATGAGTGCACTGCTGTGGATTGGGGTTTGCATGTGTGTGTTGGTTTTGAATGCGGTATTTCTTTTTTCCTTTTTTGGTGGTGACCTAACACCCCCCGCCACACGCCCTTGCGGCAGCTTGCGGGGTATTATGTAGATGTAGATGTACTTTACGTATGCAAGCGTGTCTCCATTTTGATAACATGATTCTCACTAATGTGAATACACACGAGCACACTACCTCCTGTGTTATGCAAGCAATAAAGATGATGATTTTTATTAACTAAAAGGATGTAAGAGATACCAAAACTGTGGTCATCTAATGTTGTTTGTAAAAATAATGATATTATTAATGAACACTAATGACCCACACGTTTGTAAATTAATGTAAATGATCTGGTTTTTGGCAACATATACATGTTATTGTATGTTTTCTCTTTGTACCTGTATATTTCTTTAATTAGTCTACATAGAACACCAAATTTTACTGTAAACGAATTTGTATACTTTTGTATTTAATGAAGGTCTAAAGGATTTATTTTGGTAGGAGATTTTATTATCAATGTTAAGAACATACTTGTGGTGCATAACGATAACGATGTGGTCATTTATAGAGATAAAATGGTTGCTAAATGGTCCTATGAAGTATGCTAAGTAAAGTGTTATGGTTGACTCTCCATGCTCTCGGTATAATAAGTAGTGTGTTGTTTAAGGAGACTCTTATCAAAGTTTTCCAGAAAAAAATTTACAATAGAGGAAAGTAACCATTGATAGGCACGTGGTATGAATACAAAAATAAGTGGCATAAATCTGGGAAAAATTAATTGCCGAGAAATTACTAAAATTCTTCAAAATAGAACCCTTGTTCATCGACACGCCAACGCCAGAGCCTCAGCCAGACGCGGTACGTTTCTGGAAGGCGTCGACGGGCCTCTAATTCAGCCACCTTGTCACAGCTTCCTTGACGTTATTTAGCGTTCCAAAATGGCTGCCTTTCAAACTCCTTTAAATTCTTGGGAACAAAAAGAGGTTCGAGGGTGCCTCATCAGGGCTCTAGAGCGGCTGTGGTTATCACCTGGTGCATGGTCAGGTGGTCGATCACGAGGAAGGCGGTGTGGGACGGCACGTTGTTGTGGTGCATCTTCCAGTTGGCTTGGTTGGCAGGTTTCACTCTTTTTCGCAGCTTTTCCAAGACTTCTACGTAAAACTTACTGTTCACTCTCTGTCCATGAGGCATGAACTCTATGTGGATGACGATCTTTGGGTCGAAAAACACGACAAGCTTATTTTTACTTATTTTTGGGACAGGCCATGAATATAATTGTGTATTAACCGGTCTACACGAAGCTTAGAATCACTGGCTACTACCAATTATAGTTTCTATTCAAGAGCTGTGTAATAAAATGCAATTATTATTAAATAAAAGCGTGCTGAACTCCCACGTAACAGTTTGCAGCGTATTCTGATATTTTCGACCGTCTCTTAAGGAGCATTTATATGCAATCATCACCTTCAAACTATCTCCCGGAAATTTGTTTTATTTTCATGTGTAATTGATTTTTTTTAATTTTAATTGATTTTCATGGCATTCGAACACATTTTATCTCATTTCCCATTTCGTATTCTCTCTACAATTCTGCAAATTCTCGGTTTGCACAACAATCTTCATTCAAGTGGAAACATTGGCGGATAGCAGGAAGTGAAAATTAATATTTGAGAATTTTTCATTTAATGAAAAACATTTTTTTATTATGAGTTTTTGGTGCGATAAAGACGGTTTTTATAAAGTGTCATAATCCTCTCTATCATTTTGTCTTCTTTTTTATAACCCACTCTGCCAACTGTAAGAATTACAAGTGTAATTTTATTTTTAATGTAATTACTAGTATAGCATACTAGTGTATTTTTTGTTCTCGTTGGACTATTCGATTCCTTTACTGTTATCTAAACCTTTGGCAGTACGTTTCACCGTTGTGCGGGTTTTCGTGCAGTGAGTAAAAAGTGAAACATTACAAACGACAGGGATCATGGCTTGTTTTCTGTAAAAATACATAAATTAACCGACTGTACAGTTCAGAGAAGGAAAATCAATTTCTACGAATTTTAAATTGCTTTCTACCACCCGTTATTAAGCAGAGTGATAACGGTAATCATTCGTATAGCTTTGTTAAAAGTACGCATACAAAGGAAGCAAGCATAAAAAAGAATTATTGACGGTATAATTAAGAATTTTGTGGATAAAAAGAACTATGTGGATAAAAAATAATAATAGGGTGTTAAATTGGGTTGCCCAAAAGAGTGACTGAAGTCACCAATGGGTGTGAATGTTAATGGATTCAATGACTCGAAATAGTTTCGCACTCGGATAAAGAAGCTTCACTTATTTCCAGGATTATAAATGTTCGGTAATTTTGGACTAGACTTGGGGGAGTATATCCATTACACGAAGAAAAAATTGTAACTTTTTTATTGGCACTTGATGTTTTGATCTCACGACCCGGTTTTTCATATATTGTATCATCCTCAGGTCTGAATATGATACTATATATTGAAATACGGGTCGTAAGATTAAAGTATTAAGTGAAAAATTTGCACATTTTTCTTTCTATAATGAATTTTAACTCTAAATCGGATTAGGTGGAAGACTTTAATTTTTTTATATATTTTCCAACAAAAAGCGTGAGACATTAAGATAAAGCGTAAAGAGGCTACAATAGCGATTTCCTTTGTTCACCGTCAAATGCTATCTCATGAAGATGACACCGCTTTCTAGAAAGATCACTTTCTGCTTCCAAGTCAACCACCTCTCATAGATCTCTAGCTTTTAGTAGTCAGCTTGCAGTAATATCACAAATAACTTCTCCAAAAAATTCTAACGTTCACTTTTCATGGTCATGCGAGAAGGCTATTATCTTAAAGTCTAGGCTATTTCATTGTAAACTAAAGTAAGAAGATGGTAAATTTAGAGTGAAAATCAAACCATTAACTTCGATTATGAGTTCTACACTAAAAAGACTAAAGCCAAGAATTAGCATGTTACATGATATGGCAACGTATTCTGCACACACATATTATAGGCTTAGCTTAAATTTTGTTTAGTGCCCTCGAGCCACCCCTAGTGTGTGTGGCAGGGAGTGATTACAAACCAGACTACCCTTGACCCAAAATACCATTCCCTCCTCGCGCGGTCGTACAATTGTTATTTTATTCTGATCCCTTAGGTATCCCAGGATCTAAATTCCATCCAAAACGAATATTCTTTTCCTCTACCTACAAGTACACCTTGCATTCCTAACAGTCTCCCTTTTTCTATCATCATTCTCATTCAATTCCATTTTGTTCTCCTATATCTATTTGACCTGTCGTCTTTAAATGTCTCCGACTAGTCGTTGCTCTTCCCCTATGATTCTTAGAACATTATCGTTTGCTTTCCTTTGGGTGTAATTTATATTCTCTATTCATCTCCATATTTCTTAAAAGCATCTATTTTACGCTTTTGTTCAAGAATCAATTACCAATATTCCGAAATATATAAAACTACGCTCCACAATACTCCCTTTGATGTCCCTGTTAGTTGACTGAGTGTCTTGCTATGCATCGCCGCAAAAACCGAACATACTATATTTAAGCAGTTCCCCTCGTGTATTCACTCCTACCGTTCCGATATCTCTCTTACCATAGTCTCCGTGTGTATATTCTAAAGAACATGTGATAATGGACACCCCTGTCGCACTCCCTTCGGTAGAGCCTCTCGCCGCACTGTCCATCCCGATTATCGATTCGTCATCCAAACCTGTGCAGTCTGAGACCTACACAGGTTCCGGAAAGGTTGTCCATCTTGCCATTCTACTCTTATATTCTGCCAAATGTTGATTGTGTCCATTTTGCTCCTAAGAACGCCTCAAAATCCATAAACCATACCGGCTATACTTGATGTTACTTTCTACTAATGATGTTATTCAAAAAGCGGCAACATAACTTCCTTTTTTCAAACTTAAATCGCTTTCAAAAAAGGAAATTATGATGCTGAACCCTGAATATGTGGCACCGCACTTACCGTACCCATTCCTAAGCCCGACGACACTTAAACCTATGAGCCGAGTCCCGTAGTTGCCATGATTCTTACTCTGATCATTGTCCATCATTGTTTCGAAGTATTTTCAACTGAGATGGATTCTCGTAGCTTTTCTTAACAATGTTTTGAACATTAAACTGTGACCCAACAAGCATCACTGGGATCAGACGCTGCGCGAACTACCTTTTGTCTGGCTTCTATCATCTGACCTACGACATGGGTGATCATGCTAGGAGCAAATATCATTCCTCTTGCCATCACAGTTCTGGGGGTCATGGGAAACCTAAAGCCCTTCCACCACGTCAAGGTCGTAGTCTACGGGTTGGGAACAGCAATAATAAATCGTCAGCATGAATTTCAAATGTCTTCCTTAAATAAAAGTTGAATATTTTAAATTAGGGAGAACGAACAAACAGCTTTCAACCAGACGATGAGGCACTAGGCTATGATATCAAATTGGAACCTCTAAGTCGGTAGCGCTAATTCATATCTGGATTGAGATACACTCGTATTTTGTAAAGCGATAATGGCAGATGGCTTCAATTTAGCTGGGAATCCATGCCCTTTACATTTTGAGGTGGATGGGAAAAACGACCTCCAACGACTTTGGAATCTGAAGTGCCTTCCCTACAAAGCTTTAAGGACAAGGAAAACGGGGATGTTCAGTCTCATCAAACCACAGCTCGAAAGATGCGGCAAATTTTGTCCCTATTAAGCTCTCTCTCCCTTTCTCTGTTTTCGGGGAGGTATTTTTTGGAGGTCAAACAAACATTGAAGAGCAAAAGAAGCATAACTTTGAGGTGGGAGGGCACGTGGGAGGTGTAATAGGTACTAAATTCCGAGGCGATTCATCGGAGACTCGAGAGCCCACTGCGGCACCCTTGACCCCGCCGCCGCCTTGGGTGTCCCGGCGATCCCATCCACACACATGTTGCCAGTTTTGCATCGATCAGTCACTCACCACTGTGAAGTTTCCTTGTTTTTTTTCAGCGGTATGTTTTTCAAATGGTACTTCGTTAGAGAAAAGAATGCTAACGCCTTTTGTTCCACGCGAAGCATTGTATCTGTGAGAATATCTCCTGGGAGTAAATCTCGCCCCCCCCCCTGTTGCAGTTCCTACGAAACACCTGATCTTAGCAGCCCACTAATCACAACAATTACCCGCATACAATTTTAAACCACCGGTAGAGTTATCTCTAAATTCGCTGATTTCACGATGCCCATTGGATTTGCTCCCCCCATGCATTGTCCAGTGAATACCTGATCACCAAAATTTCTGACGGATGATTAATTTCATTAAGAAGTTAGTTCAAATGCTTAGAAGTTTTGCTAATCACTTCTTGTGAATATATAGGCTAACTTTGATATCCAGGTCAGGTAGGTAGCAGGAAAATGTCGTAATGTCCCAGAAATGATCTAATAAATATTCAAATAATAAATAATTCATATCATTTTAGACGTAGGGACCATCACAATTTATATCATGAATTATTTACTAAAGATTTTAATGCAACAACATCAATTAAAATATCAATTCAGGATTGGTATTTATTTATAATTTCCTTTCTGAGACAATGGAGACATAAATTTCTAAATTTCAACCATTGTAATATAATTGAAAAAAATAAAAATAATTAAAAATAAGTAAAAAAAATATAATCTAACAATTCAATTAGTTGCGCACCAGGACAAATGAAAATGATGTTTCGTGAGATATCTACAGACAATAGATTTAATGCGTTCAAAGAATATATGATTTCAATGTAAATAAAGATAATTTCTTCATAGACGTGGCGTCTAATTAATCTTGATAAAGTAAGTGCTGAGTGCAATCGCCGGGTCTTGAACAAAAGTCTGCGGGTCCCGAAATCATCCTTTCCTACATTGTAAAGTTATTTTAGCTTCAACTCTGATATCTACTTGATGTGTCTCTGGAATAAGGATAATTTGCTAGTAAATGGAACTTGCCCAAGGTTTAGGCAATTCAAGGCTATTTTAAAAAGTAAAAAAATGCAGTGGCGTAAAAAAATTTCATCCCGTGAGCATCGTGTCACACTTTAATTTACTAGAAAGTATTATATGTAAGCATGTCAGCTTTCATTTAAGGAATCAATTTATTGACTCTCAACAGGGTTTTATGGTAAAGAGATCTGTAAATGATAAATATTTTTGACAGCTTTTATGGTATATTTAAAATACTATGGATGCTGATTCTCAGGCCGACAAAGGTAACACCACAGTTATACTCGACAAAGCCGTTTCAGCAAAATCCACTTGAAAACGGCATCTTCTAAAACTTTGTTTGTTGCCGTTTTGATTGATTTCCTCGAAGAACTTCCATTTTCATTTTCAAGGACTGACACAAAATTCACAGTTGTAGGTTTGCTCTTTTTAATGTCCGAAATGGTTGATTGTCCAACACCGTACTGCTCTGCCAACTTTTAGCCCGTAACTCCCTTATTATCCGATTGCTCTATGATTTGGAGTTTGTCCGCTAAAGATAACACAACACGCTTGCTCTTCGAAGCCATGGTGAACAGTGAAACGCACTCTCAAAGAAAACAGCAAATTGGCGCATAAAAAACCCACATAATCAACAAGCAATCAAAACAAACAGTGGGAGATCGCCCGTAGCCACACTCACCCCTCCTGGGCTGGAGCTATTCGGTTTCTAAAATTACAACATGATACGGTGCCTAAAGCGATTCGGATAGTTGGAGTTCGGATAATTGGAGTTCTACTGTACTAAGTAGTATTAACGTGCATCATCTCCAACATTAAATGGTCTATTTATTATATGAATGTAAATGGCAGTTATTGTAAAAATGAACCTCTTAGCATAAATTGTTCAATATAATAATTATTGTAAGAATCTCAAAGTGAAGCATTTTTTGTAAAAATATTGATTAAAAATTAAAATAGGAACCACTACATAAGGACTTCAAAAACGGCTTCATCGACGCATTTTTCTCATGCACTTTTCTCAGAGTTAATGCTCGTTAACCCTTTCATTGTACTAGTACATTGGGTGAATGATAAAAAAAATCATTAAAAAGAAATAGGAAAGAGGTATGCTTTAAAGAGAGGTATAGGGCAGAGCATTTGGAAACCTTGAAGCATCGAGGCAATGGAAGGGGAGTGCGTATTTCAGCTCGAACTAGAACTCCGTTCTCTCATTCTCTCTTCCTATAACAACCCCCATATTGTCTCACTTCCCATCATTATCGAAGACTTCTTCTATCTACTCATTGTCTTATTATTTCAGCTCTAGTTCTACATACTCCTTCATACATACGCTAGAGAATCATACAATTTTCACTCATTATCTTCTTCTTTTAAGACAAGGTTTAGGAAGTAAAGAACATAAACCTCAAATTACAGTCTTTACCGGTCTTTTCTTTATATCTTTACTTAGAGCCGTCATTATTTCAATATTTATAATATTTTGATCGTAAGCATTATTTTTTCAATTGCACTCTGCACGATCTCGTTTAAAATATTTCGCCAGTGCGAAAAGTGTTTCAGCTCATGTAACTTTTGCTCGTCACCTTCAGTGCTTAACTGCTTACCTACAGATTAACAATTTTATTATATTTCTAATAAAATTTCTTTTTAGGGGAGGATAATTTTCTCTTATCGGCATACTATCCTTGTTATTATGTCTCTTGTATATTTGCTGTTGATCCCGTGTTCCAACAAGACATTCTTAACCATTTGTGTTGAGCAAAAACAAGTTGTGTTTTACTATTTCTTAAGTTTTCATCTTCCTATTGGTATAAATCCAACTCGAGGAGTATCGCTGGAATTGATTTTGAATGGGGAAAATGACTGGAATAGAGTGAGATAAGAAAACAAAGAGGGAAGGGAAGAGGGTGAGTCACTCTCTCTTTCTTCCCAGAGAAGCGAGCGGAGAAGGCATTGAGAAATGGATAGATGAATGAGCGTTGTGGCAAAGACGAGAGTTTTGTTAAACAGGGAAATAGAAGAGGACTGGAAAAGTTAGAATTTTGGATGACATTAAAGATGTTAGACGTTATTATGAGCTAAAAAATGTAAAAATGAGGCTGTGGAATTGGGGTGAGTTTAGCTGAGGATATAACAGTATTACACGATTCCAGACGTGTAAGAGTTTTCAGGTAACTTTCACAGCCCTGCCTCTAATCGATAAACTACGCATGATGCCACTACCCATTTTGAAGCGAATTATCCAAGACATTCTGACTCATCTCACTTGCATTGTGATTCAACGAGGAAGAAGGAAATTTGCAGTTAAAACAGGGATCCTCAATGCTAAATACGCTTTACGGGCAGAAATAAAAAGAGTAGAGGCCTTGGATGGGTCGTTTCTTTGCTGTCCTTTGGATTGTTGATCGTGAAGGGTTGAAAGTACACTTTACTAAATTGTTCTGAAGTCCTTCGAGGGAATTCGGTCTCGAGTATCGCTCTTTTGACTCATCAATGGCGCACCCTTTGACCCCTCGGGAAGATACGCATCACGAAAGGACCTTCTCTGAGGTGGTTTTCGTCTCCAGACGTTTGGTCGTCATTCAAGAATTTGGTGATGTGACAAGGAAAGCGTGGTCATGATGGTGGTTTGTTACAATTGTATTTATGTACATGTATTCATCACAGCTTTCGCGAATCAGTCACCGGCCAGATACTACTGCAGGATAATCAGCGTCATACATATTTTTGTGTTTTTCATTACTTTTATACGACTGTGTTTTTAAAAGGATCAAAATTAGATAAAATTTTTACTGTTTCTGGACCACATTTTTTACTTCTAGAGAATAAATAATTCCTTAAGAGAACGCTCATTATTGTGAAGATGAGGACGAAAATGTAGACATTCGAAATGCATGGATAGATAAAATAGGTAAATAGATATTGGTATGTATCCGAAAGGAATTCAAGGCAATGACACACTTCGGACGGTAGAATTTACCTTTGCTTATAGCATTATGACAAGCATTTGTAGAAGCCCGAGAGAAGTAGTAAGCAGAATAGCCTAAGCAAAAACGTTCTTAGTCATGAGTATTAAATAGTTATTACAGGACTTAAATGAAACAGTTATTGTAAATCAAGGTTTTTAGTTTATTATTTCACGCTGCCCTTACGAGACGTGGAAAATATCAAAAGTAGAAAAAAGAAGCTTGATAAGGATGGAAACCAGCACGAAGAGTGACGATTATGAAATTAATAGACTTAGAAGCCGATGAAGTGGCTATGCTCAAATTGAATAAACTTACGTCGTTATGATGGTAACTCGTTTCACGCAGTAGAACTCTTCTAAACTTTACATTCTTAATACCTTTTCTGTAGGAAATGTCCAATTGTAACATGGAGCACCTTTATTTTTTAAACTAGCTCCCTCAAACTAAGATGCCACAGCCAATAGCATCCTAAATTGCATTTACGTTGAAAAGGGGCCATGGTCCCCAATGGGAGCGCATAAAGGTACATATTATTTGTATAAAACCGCGAACTTTTCGGATAGAATGACGAAAGATCTAATAAAAACACTGAACTTCATCACCAGCTTGGAAAACATCTTGTTGATAAGCATCGAAGTATACGTAATTAATATAAGAAAATATACGCTTAGCTTGATATGGCTTTACAGTGAGAGAGTGGTCACTCAATCTTCATCACTGTTTCTCGACTTTTTCATAACCGGCCCATTGCATTCTTGTCGCACGATAATCATTTAGGATTTTTGCGTAATTCCTCGAATATTCCACCGCCTACCCAATTTAACCTCTCTGCCCTCCGCTCACCTCGGGAAGAAATCTCTTTCTTCAAAGTCATGATCCTCGAAATAATTGTCTGATAAGTCAAAAATAGTCTGTCAAGAAGTTTTCATTATTTCCCTTAAGATCCCATCTTCATTGCCCACCGGTCTTATCATCCTATTTATCCACAATCTACCTAAATAAATACCTGCCGTCACGATAACGCCAGGGAAATTTCGAGCAGGAATTGATGAAATGAGGTTTCACTAAGCTTAAAATTCTTGGGGAAGCACTAATATGGTATAGGTATTATCAGGACTCCTGTCAGTAAATTTCCTGAGTAATCAAAAGAGGCAAAGATAATTTTCTTATATTTAATGCGAGTAACGGCTGTCGGAAGAATTGGAAGGAACCAGTGGAGACATTATAAGGGATGGGATATTGGGAATAAATGAGAGAGTGCTGAGAAAGTGAGATGGAAGGAGAAGAATAAAAGGTGTTTTGAATTGTATCAAGGGAGAAAGAAAGTATATTGACCTAGGTAGTGAGTTCTATTAATATGTAGTATGAGGTTTAAGGATATTTTGTGCTATGTTGTTAGGAATTAATAATGCAGTGATTTTTAATACCCGTGCCTTTCAAAAACCTATCCCAAGCCATTATACTACTGCTAATGATAACATTATACTCGTATAGAGTTTACAGGCTCGGTAAAGGTATTGTGAATGAAGCTACCTTGAGTAGGCGAAAGGTAGTTCAAGTAAATTCCGAATATGCGGAGTCCCCAAGGATTCGATAGAGGCAAGGCAGGGTACATTCATTTCCCTTCGCCTTGAAAAAACCTTCCGCATTACGTCACAACACTCACTGTATTCTCTCCTTAACCTAAGACCACTTATTACGCGATATTTTCAGAAAAGGGTACTGGTTGAAAGTTTTCTCGAGACTAATGTACCAGTAGAAAGAGAATACTCAAGGCTGAATGATACAACATTTTCGTTAAATTGGAACGATCACGAATGAATCACCTAAAGCGTTTCCTAATATAGGGCCTCATAGTGAGTTAAACTTGAGATACCCTACGTATATGCGAAGTCTTTCATGGAAAAGAAGCAGTTATGAATATTTCACCAGCTGAGTGGAACCAGAAATTCAGGCGAGAATACCGCGAAAAAATTATTCCAGAAAGTACATTACCCAATTCCAAGAACATTATAGGTAGGTATAACCGAAAACAGCAAATTAAAGGGTCTTTTACCAAAAAAATGTAACTGTTTTTCCTCCTACTACAGATGGTGGAGCGTTAGACTAATGACAGAAGGGTGTGGGTTTGATTCCCGGGCACGCCTCTCTGGGTACCCTCCGCTTCACCTGAGTTGTGTGATTTTTTGGGTACCAGAACTTCCTGGGAAACTATGGGAGGTGCAGGGAAAGTATCTGACCACCCTTACTACCCTGATGGGTGAATTTTACACGCCATTGGGCTTACTCTTCGGCAGATCCCATCATAAACTATCAAACCAACCTTCAGGTCGATAACTGTGTATACGGTTTTTTTACACTTTGAGTAAACATGTATTTTTTAACGTATTTTACAAGTACATAGCGTTTAGTTTAAAGAAACTGACTTTCATTTGTAGAACAATAAATGTTAAAGGAGTCATCCGCTTATACGCATTACAATGCAACCATTTCAGAGTCCAAAAATCATTCGCCTTGACCAGGATTCGAACCCTAATCCATCCAAGTCCGGCCAAGTGCCTAGGCCAATTAAGCTACTGAGTCTAGCTGGACTGACTGGCTAAAACACTCGGTTGGATATCTAGGGATCCGAGTTCGAATCCCGGCCAAGGCAGATGATTTTTACACTTTGAAATTTCTTTATGACTTGAGTTTAGTATTTTCTTAGTACAGCATATCTTAGCCCACCCACCTCATATGAATGGTGGGAAATGAGGCTTACGATAATGTGCAATAAAAAGAGGCAAATAATTATCACAAAACAAAAAAACTGCGGAAGATTTTTTAAATTATGAAGTCGATTCAATACTTTTTCTTGCGATGATCAAATCTTTTGAAGTCCAAATACTCCAAAGAAAGGCACTTTATATTGAGTCGGTGGCGGGTTTTCTGGAAAGTAACTAGTATCATTCGGACCGCTGCAATATTCAGATAGTACGTGTATTGAAGAATAGTCCTGGAAACCAACCCAACGACTGAGATAACCTAACAAATGCTCATATGCCTTCGACTGACCTTCGCAAAAACACGATTAAAAAAAGAACAAAGTGAAGAGGGAAGGAATACAGGAGGGAGAGGGAAAAACAGATGAACTGCGCATTTTTTCAGGGACGCATTATTGAGGAGGGTCATCCGAAACATAGGAGGGGGGTGTCAGGGAAAAGGATCCTCACTTCGCACCCGGCATTCGGAGAGACAACATGACCCGAGCGACGCCCGTTCTCCTATTGGCGCTGTTGGCGTCGTCGGTGACCGCATTACCTCTCCCATTGGAATTTCGCCTCTTCATCTCGGACGGACACGGTCTGCAGGGCGTCCAACTGCATTTCTTCAAAGACAATTCGGCGGGGGCACCCGGACTGGAGGGCCCGTCCAGCAGCGGCGGAGCAAACCCCACGGGCGGAAGAGTGTACTACAACAACGGCGGTCTTCCTATCGGCACCGCCCAAGGGAACTTCCCCTCCAATCTCGGCACCTACGACCGCTCCCCGCAGACGCCGAACACCTTCCCGGTGAACAACTTCCATCCCTTTTCGACACCAGCGCCAGTGTTCGGCTCTCAGAGTGGCAAGTTCCCTGGGAGCATTCCTACGAGTGGACCAGGGTTCGGGGGTACGGCAGGCGGTGGGTTCGGCGCTGGGGGCAGTGGGTTCGGCGGTGGGTTCGGCGGTGGCTTCGGGGGCGCTCCAACGGCCGGCGCTGGGCTTGGGGGCGTCGGTGGGCTTCCATCAAGCGAAGGCGACGGTGGTGGGGACAGCGGGAACAGCTTTCTGGCCAGGGGAAAGCATGGGTAGGTGCTGGAGTCTCTGTGATATCGATCCTAATTAATATTTGCCAGACTACAATGGAGTGGGAAAGAAGTTCCTGTTGCCAGAACATTGATTTATGTTGGAAAAAGGAAATGTTATATTTCAATCGCTGCTAACAAGAGATCAAATCGCTTCCTAATGAATGAAATGTTCTAATGAAAATGCCTCTGTCGTTTCCTTGGATACTTACCTTATTTTTCTTAAGAAGTTTTGGAAGACCTTGGTGCTTATATTAAAAAATTGGTGTCAACAATATTTGGAAATTATGTTGTTTTGTATTTGATTATCATAAATAAATTTCTCAAGATAAAATATACTTTTGAATAACATTGACATTGTTTCTCATTACATTTTGATCAATTACTTTCATATCCCTGTCTCATTTCTAACATAAAACAAATTACCATCAGATTAGTACAACCAAACTTGTACTGCCTTTTATCCAACTGCTCTTAGGATTTTCATTTCATAAAATATATCAATCGAGCTGAAATGTAAATAAATATTTTTTTAAATTAAATATATTTGTTTAGTCTGTGCTACCCTCCCATGGACTACAACCTTGTCGTGGTGGAAGGGCTTATGTGTTCCGATGACCCCTAGAGCTGTGCTGGCGGGAGTAATAATAATTACTCCTGGAAGGGTCACCCATGCCAGCCAGATAGGTCGAAGGTTACGAGCCAGACGAAAGGTAGTCCACGAAGCGTCTGTTCCTCAGTGAGGCGGCTGCAATGGCGTCTGACCCCAGTGGGGCGGCCATTAAGTGATGGTGTCACGTTAAAACCACTATTGAGGAAGGCAACGGGAAACCACCTCAATTATGATTCCCAAGAATATAATGATGGGCACTATAGATAATATGAGTCCTGGCAACTACGGGACTCGGCCCAAGAGGCCGTGTGTCGTGCCCGGCAGCGGGAGAGGCAAGGCTTCCGCGGTCGTCATCCCACGAAACCCTTGCAGGGAAGAAATAACTGCAGCAGGACAGAAGACTCAAAAGAAGGCGAAAGTAGTTAGAATAGGAACCTGGAACGTCAGGACAATGTTGAGGGGAAGCAAATTAGAAAATATTAAGCGAGAGATGGAAAAGGTAATATAGATGTTTTAGGCCTCTGCGAGGTGAGATGGAAGGATAGCGGGGATTACTGGAGTGACAATTATAGAGTGATATACAGCGGCGGGGACGAGAGCCAACGAGGGGTTGCCATAATTTTAAATAAAGGGGTAGGAAGAAGCGTAGTCAACATAGAGCAAGCGACACAGAATTTTACTCGTAGAGATTAAAGCACAGCCGACGAACTTGGTCATTGTTCAGGTATACATGCCACCGAGCAACCACAAGGAGAAAGAAGTCGATAGGATGTATGATGAGTTAGAGGATATCATCGCGAGTGTTCCTGCAGGGAAACATTTGATAGTGATGGGGGATTGGAATGCGACGGTAGGCGAAGGAAGAGATGGTGGTGAGGTGGGGGACTATGGGTTAGGCACGAGGAATGAACGCGGGGAGAAAGCAATTGAGTTCTGCAGGAGACAGGGGTTAGTCATCACTAACACATGGTTTAAACACCACAAAAGGCGTAGGTATACATGGAAAATGCCAGGTGACTCAGAAAGGTATCAGTTAGATTATATTATGGTTAGGCACAGGTTTAGGAACAGTGTGATAAATTCGCACAGTTTCCCAGGAGCGGATGCGGACTCTGACCACAATTTAGTTGTTATGAAATGTAATGTTCGTTTCAAGAAGATAAGGCAAGGGCGGCGGGTTAGGAAATGGAATTTAGAAGCAATAAATGGATTAACGAGGAAGGAGCATCAGCAGGCTGTAGAGAAAATGATGGATGACGATAAAGAACTGAGTGCTATCGAAGAAAAATGGGAATGTATCAAGAAAGAGATATTGGAAGCCGCTAAAGACACTATAGGAACCGTTAACGGGAAAAGGATAAGGAAACCATGGGAACGGATGAGATGATTGCAAAGATGGATGAGAGAAGAAGATGGAAAAATGTAAACACAGGGTTAGGCAAAATGAAGTACAAAGAGTTAAACAATAAATTGAGAAGGGCCACAAATAAAGCAAAAGAAGAATGGTGGAAAACGCAATGCGAGGATATGGAAAGTTTACAGAAGAAGGGTGAAATTGGTGCTCTATACAGCAAGGTTAAGTTATTATCGGGAAGTAAGAAGGCAAGATCTGTCCTATGATAGTTTGCTAGGTGGGGAGTCACAAAATGTTTATTTGATAGTTGTGTCCATCCAAAAACCTACCTTAACCGGTAGATTACCTAATAATAATAGTCTGTGATAAGAGGGAAGAACGTTAGTAAGAGGAGTGACGGAATGGGCGGAATGAATGGAGCAAGGAAGTTTGGCGAAAAAAGAGTCGCTAAATGTTTTGTCTTTACTTTTGTCCATTGTAGTGGACAAAAGGTCGATTGCCTTCGTCTTACATAAATAAACACGTCAAAAATTTTTGTAGATTTTCGCTTTCAAATAATAGATGAGAATTTTGCACGAAAGTGAGAAGTTCACGACCACAGTTGTCATTTCATCTTTGGTACAGGAAGGAAATAGCAAAATTAAATTTATGAATTAACTATTTTTAATTTCACAAATATATTAAAGCAAATATAACAATAAGACAATCATGTGTAATCCGTTTATGACAAATATTCAAGAATGGAATTTCCTTTACTCTTTTGGGTGTCTTTAATATTAGTTTCGGCTTGAAGAAGTCTTTCTTATTTTGCATC
Source organism: Hetaerina titia (assembly GCA_037158775.1). NCBI lineage: Eukaryota > Metazoa > Arthropoda > Insecta > Odonata > Calopterygidae > Hetaerina > Hetaerina titia. Next base: position 13,434,751 of record CM073775.1, read on the forward strand.
ATCCGGCACTTTTAGAGTCTTTTAGGTACTTCAGTTGTTAACTATTCCTGCGAAAAATATGAGACCTACAAAGTGAAGACAAGTTTAAAACCATGACAGTTACTAGGCTTATAATTGAAGTATAATTTGAATTATAGTATAGCAACAGTTTTCTTATATACCCTGCATTGGAAATGACAAAATGATAATACGAAGAGGTTTAAAGTCTCTTATAAGGAAGTGAAGGTAAATCCACGCAATAATTCAGCATGAGAGTTTTTTAAATGGGCGGTCTAGTGTATAATGGCGATTGACTGTATAATAGATTTTTCAATTTAAATAAATTACTGAAGTTTTCAATGGGATTAAAAGTGTGGATGGAACTATTTCAAGTAATGCAAAGCCAATGGAATTCCCGTGCGCATAGGGAGCAGCAGATAATTAATTTCTCCGGAGTTAAAAAAAATTTAATCAGTTTAACTTCAAATAGCGTGCTATACTCGAGAGTATAGAAATTTTAATGAAATGCAACCAAATGTTGTTAGGAATTCGACAAATTGGAAAACAGGAAACGATTTTTTGTTTGTCATATGCATAGCTATAAGAAGTTAGCGGAATGTAGATGCAAGTAAGAAGAAGAGAGACGTGACTCGATAACACAACAAAATTCTTTCAATGTAGCTGTTACATTAATCGTGAGTCAATGAGGACTAACGGCAACGAAATATACGTAAATGCATCTACAACTTGAGCTTAGTTAAATAAACAGCCATTTGACAACCAATGTACATGGCCCCATTTCTAGACACAATTATCTTTCAATTTGGACGGCTTTAATCCATCTAGAACACCTAAATCACGAAATCATTCGTGACCCAAATGCTGTTAAAATGCATTCTCAAAAACTCAAACTAAACATGCATGGTCAAATATGAAAGTAATGCACATGATTTTATTGTGACGTGACTATCCATGGCAGTGCGGTAAAAACGGTCGGGAAATGTGGTGGGGGGCCTGCTTTTTCAACGCAGCCGGTTACCAGTTTGCTCCGAGTAGCCTGAGCGGAAAGACGTGCCTCTGCGTGAAGTGTGTTTTTCGAGCGCCCATTCACACGCCCCATGCTCCCAGCCACACTTCCTTCATCGTTACCAACTTCCTGTCCTGGAGCACCACCCCAGTGATCCCCAGCCCCCTTACATTCCCGACTTGGCTGAGTGCGACTTTTTTTGTTTCCCCAACTGAAGAGAGAGCTGAAAGGAAAGCATTGGGAGACCGTGGAAAACACCCAAAAGTATTTATTAATTAAAATTGGCAATTTTCCACAAAATAAAATTTTTATTAATACGACCGGTTTCGATGTATCTACATCATCTTCTGGTGAAACCGGTCGTATTAATAAAAATTTTATTTTGTGGAAACTTGCCAATTTTAATTAATCATGATATTCCACCACATTACGCCTGAAACGTCTCTTTTTATCCAAAAGTATGCTACAACTTTTCTGGGAGCCATTTCCGTCGAGGAGTTTCAGGGTGCCTTCTTAGGCGTGGCAGACACGTTTTCGCAAGTATATTGATGCAGGGGGAGAGTATTTGGAAGAATTTTAAGCAAACTTTACATGTTTTATTAATTAACCTATTTTTTCCAGAGAATGCGCATAACGTTTATAGTGGACCTTGTACACGGCCCCATTTCTAGTCCAGCCGCTTTGGCAAAAACACTGAGCAATTTTATTGATTTAAGGGTAATATTAGAAATAAAACACAGTTTTTCGGTAATAGTATTATTTATTTTTTTTATTTAACAACCAGCATTACAAGCAGGCGATAGCCTGGTGGTAATGTTCTGAGTCATAAACCACTTAAACCATTCATAACACAAGTACATACGGCTTTATCACGTACATTTCTCACTCACACGTTACAGATAATTATTTTTAGGAGAGCATACACCTCGTTTTAAATTTATTTAATGAATAAGGTAAGGACTTAAAGATATCCTCAGGTAACTCATTCCATTCTTTTATTCCACGATTGAGGAAGGAGTTTTTTTTAATGTTTGTTTTGTGCCCTCTATGTTTTATTTTGAACTGATGGTCCTTCCGCCCAATGTAATTTGGTTTGTCTATTCTTTTTGAGAGGTCCTCCCACCCCTTCTCTTTATTTACTATCTTGAACATCCCACATAGCCTGTTCAGCTTCCTTCTGAGTCGGAGCGGTGTCCATCCTAGTGTCTCTAACATTTCTGTCACACTATCTGTCCTGTTATGTCTTCCTAGAGCGTACCTAGCTGCCTTTCTCTGTACTTTCTCAAGCTTATTTATATGCACCTTTAACATAGGGTCCCATACTGTTGTTGCGTACTCCATTATTGGTCTTACAACTGAAGTGTATGCTAATTCTTTGGTGGATTTGTTGCTCCCCTTAAGGTTCCTCATGACCCAGTGCAGAGTTTTAAAAGCCTTACCTGCCACCTTATCTATATGATGTCCCCATTTTAAGTTAGCTGTGAGATAGACACCTAAATATTTACATTTCTCAACTCTTACTAGATTTTCACCTGACCTTTATATGCACCTTCATATACTCTGCATCGTTCAAAACGCAGTTCGTTAACATCCTGTTGTCCTTGTTAATGGGCCCGTCCACCTTACTGTTTTCGTTACTTTCCTTATAGGGTCTAGAATAGTTCTTCCGCTTTTCCCAGATCGTCTAAAATCCTAGTTCCGTCTTCCTTTACAATCATGACTATGTCTTCCCGGTTATCCTTTTTCCTTCTAAGATATTTGTGGAATTTGTTTGTATTTTTCTTATCTAATATATTAACTAAAAACTTTTCTTGGGCGTTACGTTTTTCAAAATTTAAATCCATGATCAACTTTTTATATTTAATCAAGTTTTGGGAGGTTGTATTCCTACGTTTATATGATATCCTTACTTTCCTTTTTAATCTTCGTATTGATCCATTATAATATTCTGGGTCACTGTTGTGGTTTATCATTTTTAGTTCTCCATTATAATTTGACTCGTACGATATCTTTCTAATATTACTTATGAAATTTCCCTTCCGGTACATCAGATGAAATGAATGCCCGCCAGAGCGAACGGATGCGATGAAAAGCCCACATAGGGAACCGTCATTGGAAATTGAATGCCTTGACAAGAACCAACGGGCGTCAGTGTGTTGTCAATGAGTCGTCTGTCAGAACGATCACTTGCGCGGCCGGAGATCCCGATTGTCCATTTCGTTGGCGGTTCGCAGGCGGGCAGTGGATTGAAGTGCAGTTACGACCCCACTGCCTGAGTCATACGCTAAATCAGTAACCCTTAGATCGGGTGCTACGTGATGCCTTTTTCTCCGAGATATCCCCTTATGCCCTTGGTCTGACGAAGCGTTTACGAATCCAAGGCCTAGCGACCTTTCCCTTCATGGGCCAATCTTCTTCCAATCTCACCAATCGGAAGATTGGTGGATTAGAAGAAGAAAAATGAAGTTGGATGCAGGAGAAGCAGGTGAGGATGGAAATGGTAGGAGTGACCGTGAGGGAGGAAAGCGGAAGGGCGATTTCCTCACCGGCGCCTCGTTGGGGCGAGCCATCCGAAGCGAGGGGTGTGTCAGGGAAGGGCAGCCTCACTTCTCACCCGGCATTTCGTGAGACAACATGGCCCGAGGGACGATCTGCATCTCCGCCGCCCTCCTGCTGGCGCTATTGGCGGCCCCCGCTATCACTGGACACCCCTCCGTCGTCTCGGAGGGACACATCCCACAGGGGGACCGAATGTTGCTGCTCGAGAGCGACTCGGCAGGCATGGTTCGAGTCGTCGACCATTTGGACCCGTCCCTCTTCGCGGAAGGCGGCGCAGGACACCCCATCCCTTCGGGCGAGATTTCGGCGGAGGCGGACTCAATCCAGTCGGTGACCGCTTCTACCATGTACTACACCGATGGTTCACCAGATGAGCTGCAGGGCGATTACTTGGACCTCCAGAAGGGATTACTACGAGCGCCTGTTCCAGAAACTTTTAGTGGTTATTCGTACGATAAGCCTTCGATACCGTTCTCTTACCCAATGCTGCCAGCTGAAGAAGATGGCGCGGGAGACAAGAGCAGCTTTCTGACGAGGGGGAAAAGTGGATAAAGGTGAAATCTCACCGTAGGTCTTAATATCCCCTCTCATCGGTTTTCTTAGTTGTACGCAAGTGAATATATGATCATGAAAGACGGTGATCTTCAAAAATCGTGATTACTTCAACCCATTTGTTCCAGGCTACTATGGACTGTGAAATATGTCCTGACATAATTATTACTCATAATTTAAAAATAATGTTTAAAATAACTCTTAATACTTAATTTCCTCACTAGCAATGTCCTTTGTACAATTTATTTTTTTATTTGTATAGCTATGCTGCCGTTAATATAAATAATAAACTTTAGAACGAGACATTTGTCTCATTAACTGAGAAGCCTCTTCTGTTTGCGCTGATTTCCTTTTCTTTTGTAATACCATTGATATTTTGATAAAAAAACTATTTACAGAGTTATTTATGAATACCTACGTCACTCCAAAAATTATTCCTTAAGCTGAAATATTGCCTCACTAAAATATAGCGTGAATCTGTCGAAATAAACATTCTCTGTAATAATTTTTCCTTATTCTGATTTAACAGATTTCTAGTCAATCTGTGTTGGAATTGATTTATTGACAAAACATTTAATCTTCAATTTTCCAACTAAATAGTGTCCTTTTTAATTAGTATGCTCATCTCTTCATTTGGATGGATTTTGCGATGGGGCTCCAAACGGCGTCAATGATTTAATGATCCTTGATTTGTAGGCACTAAACATATTCAATGAAAAAGTTCAAAGTTGTGTTTATAGCTCTAATTTAACAATATAATTTAGAAGTAATTAAACGCAAATATCACTTAACTAAATATAAAATTATTAACCATATCATCCGCAGAAAATGAAATGAAATTGTAGTTAACACTTCAAGATCGATTGAGTGTCCAGCGATTGATAGCAGTTTTAATCGTATATACATTTCAATCTCAATTCCCCAAATTTTGAAAACTTTATTTAAAAAAGTTAAACTGTGTCTGTATGAAGGCTTCAAGAATTCCCGAATCCGTAATTGATATTCGGTAAGAAAATATTTAAGCAACATGCATAGGAAATTTCCGAAGTCATTATCAAAGGGTAAAGAAATTTATTGTGGTGATTCTTCTCGTTATTTGAAATTATCTTCTAGAAGATTATTCTCCTATATTAATGCTATACACTTTTTCTTTCCCTCCAATACATCGACAAAATCTTTCGTAATATCTTTACACTTAAACAAGCACGTTGAGGTAATTCTCAAGGAGTTGGACGAGTTTAACCATTCTACGTTGTATAAAGAATAATATATATTAAAAATAATTGCATGAGTCCACACGATGAACACAAGTACTTACCTGCGAAAAGTTTTCATGCTGATGATGTAAAACATTTGCATTTTTAGAAATAAGTTATAGTATTATCAAGATATCTTTAATAATGATTCAAGAATCTCTTTGAATTTCATAATATGGAATTTTGTTTCTTTTTGATAAGTTCGAGCAATCCTCCATATCGTCATTAGTTCACAGGAAGAAATTGCTAAACCTATCTTTCGTCTTTTCTAATTAACCAAGTCTTTTTGCATATGTTCAATTGAATAAAGCATTAAATCCATATATCGTCCCAATCTTATTTAAAATAACTAAGATATCTAAAAGTTTACAAATGTATAACAACACGTTGCATCATAGTAGTTTCCTTTCAAACAAAAGTTTATCATTATACTAGAAGTTACCACTGTATGAATCAAACTTATTATTTCATAATCGCTGAAGCTTGGACAATGGGAAAATGAATCTGGGGAAAGAAGTGGGACGTTTTGTCATAAAGGGTGTCAAGGAGACGGCAAATGAATAGGCTTTGACTCCATCAATTGACTGGCTCCATTGGTTTCATGCGCATCACGCACGTTTTGCAATTGAGTTTCCACCTGACTATCTGAAATGTTATTTCCTTTCTTTTACTCAAGATGCCTCCGTCATTGAAAGTGCCGAGGTATAGCGCGCCCTTGGGAAGACACGGGTGCATCAGGGCGTCCTGCCAATATAGTACGTCCTCGGACCCCCACCTCCAGGTCCCTGGTGGTATTTGTGTGACGTGACTGCCGTCATTCTAGGATATCATAATAGCTGTAAATATTTCACCAAGTTTCATTGAGTTCGTTTTGCTTCCATACTTTATAAGGTATTTTTCGTTCACTTTAAAATGTTTCACATTTTTTTACATTGTAGAATGAGGTAGACGCCGAATACCCACGGAACCTAAATGGTTCATATACCCGCCATTTCAAATCCCACACCTACCCGGATTACCAATACGAACCATTTCCAAATAACAAAACATATTTAAATCCTGCTATCTTTAGAATTGTGCAAACGGAACCATTAAGGATAAGTAAAAATTCTAACCATGGGATTAGAAAATCACGGTCGTAAAATGTATGATGTTGTAACACAGTACCACATTATTATTAATAAAGGTCCAAAATAATTGAAGGGGCGTTAAATACTCGGTGCGGTCCTCTCAACTTTGCCTACGTTCAGCATTTGGCTTCTCCATTACGAGATCCGGTGTGGAAATTCCACTAGCATAACCTGAGAAATTGCTTGCTTCCTACATTAATTTTATCTTCCACTCCAACAGTTTCAGTTTGATACCATACAGATCATAGACATGCATCATCGGTAGAGCAACCAAAATAAGGATAAGGCCTCGGGAGGGGAAGAAGTGTCTGGTATTTATTCTTGTTACAAATATATTAGAAACTACGCAGCAGCAGGTAAAAGAAACCTTAAAACTGTAAAATATGTTTTGCCGGAAATAGTGCGTGTAAAATCTCTTTGTCCGATTTGGTCTTCCTTCGTAATCCTTCGCATCAATGTTTCCTTTCGAGTCACCTTCTATAGGTTGGGAGAAAGTGGTAAATATACGAGTATATTTTAAATGTAAAAAATTCGTCTTCACGATTCAGCGAGAGCAAATTCATTTATCTCAGAATTAACCCCATAGATATTTTTAAGTTCCTTGAACTGGTTTTAACCTTTTTTGAATGGTGTCTGCGTGTACATTATAATTATTTTTGTCACGATAATTAAAAATTATTAATCTAATGAGCAGGAAATTTTGAATACAATATTTTTACTAAGGCCAGAAATTAGTAGCAGTTTTTGGGTGTAGAAGGAATCGGGGATTTCAAGTATACTATACAACCACATTTCTCTTTGCTAATCTTGCTTCATACGCGAAGTCTGAGAGATGCCAATACTTAATCTTAAATAGGATACAATAGGTCGCATACTATAGGAGATTCAGACAAAGGTTTAGTGGTTTAACACAATTATTTTGGATACAAAAACGATATTAAATAATGAAATATTATGACTATCTTAATCCTATTTTAGAGTAAGTTTTAATAATGAATCTTTTGAAAGAGAGTAGCTAGGATGGCACGACAAAGTAAAGAAACGATTCGATCTCTTTTTCTGCTCCACAAGATGCCTCTCTGCCCATAATGTGGTCCTTCGCCGGGGCATAATATTGCAATCTTATAATCTATCTTAATAGTGTAATATTTAGGCTAAATGAAGCATTTTAACTGGTTGGTAATATTTTATAAATGTAAGATAACTGTTTATTTTATATTGATATGTCGTTATTTTTCATTACGTGCTAAATGTGAAAACTGCTTGCTTAGAATTTCATGCAGTTAATGAAACAGCGTTTGACAATGTCCGTGGCTCACATTGTTCACAGTCTTAGCTTTCTTCCTTATTTTTTTAAATTTAAAAGAGCGTTCGAAGTTTCTGGGTTCAGACAGTTTTGAGCAACCTTGGTCATTTGAAATTTTTAATTATAATCTCATATCTTCGTTGACAAATTTTCCGATATGACTCCCGTTTTCACTTGCTCCATGATCCTTTTGCCAATGAGGCCATGTTTCTGAGATTACTCTCGTTTTTAGCGATTTTTTTAAATAATACTTTTTGCTTTATACTGGAGTCAAAAGCATAGATTTTGGACTAGAGTAACTTCTACTAAGTCTGCAGCTAGGTGAGTGTTGCTATGTCGGTTCCTGTGACCTCAGCCTTCATTCAAACAAAGAACTGTTGCCCTTCGGGTACGTATTTGGTGAACTATTTGGTGGCGGCCCCCTTGTTTCTGAGTCATGGTACCTTCGCGGGATTCGTTATCCTTTGATGGATATGTGTCTTACCCCAGAGATGTACTAATACACCCTCAAAGCACTGACATATATTGCTAATTGGATGATTATTAACTGAATACTCTTGATTGTTTTGCATAAGCCTCTAGATATTGAGATCAATCCACCATTCGCAGCCCAATGAACGCATTAGGTACACGTAGCTTTAAGCGTATCACAGAGATGTGAGTAGAGTTGATTCATCTACATCTACACAATACTCCACAAGCCGTTGCAAGAACGTGTGGCAGGGGGTGGTAGGTTACCAGCAATTCTACATTCATTCATGCTATTTCCTCATGCACCTAGCACCCCGCGATGCACCAAAAACCGCGCGGAAAGGGGGCGGTGACCGAACACCATTCATGTAACATGCCTACATATATTTCGGTATAACATGGTTAGAAGTTATTTCTAATCCTAAACAAAGAGGGCTTAAAAATACGTTAAATGAGGGCAGGCTCACATGCAATTCAGACACTTAACACCGGTTACTATTCTGCACATTCCGGACGGAAAATTCACAAAGACAATCGGACAAACAATTCACCTACACCCCACCTGGCCAACGGGTGCACGGCGAGGAGCTTTAGGTCACCAGACTTGGGTAGTGTTTTGCGGAAATTTAATCTTGTATACCCCTATTTTAGACAGCGTGTAACTATTATTTTCTTAAGTTCCCCCTTTTATTACTGTCGCGAATAGTGCGCTGGAAAAAAAACAAATTTTTTACTCTATCAGTTCGACAATATAACTATCTAATTTTGCGAATATTGTCGAACCCGCCAACAAAAATTAGGAGGCCTACTTATGTCTCCAATGTCGGATGCATATTCACACGCTTCACATCTTTTATAAGTACACGCTTTATATCTAGATATAATTCATGTTAGAGAGATACGTGGAAATAGTAAAATTAATGTAAGATCAACGACTGCATCAACTGTCCCATGTGTCAATTCAAATTCATAAATGGTAAAATCGACTATGTAAAGCAATTATCTCAACTAATTGTTATCTCAATGACATTGTGTGAGCTACTTCAACTTCTGCTGTTCGTTGGCTTCATTATATTGCTTGGTTGACTTAACAATATTATTATCTTGGTGTAAATGCCATTTTATTGGGAAATCTGCCTTATTTTCTGTTGCTATAATGAGTATCTTATATTGACTATTATGTAACCTCAGCCTTCTGTCCATTACCTGTTGACTTATTTAGATCCCAATGGAAAGTCGACTTCCTCCTCCCCCTCTCTATGGCTACACACTATTAAACCTTGTGCCACCTTCGATTATTCTCCCAGCTCTTACTCTGGGCAAAATCGTTCTTTCTAGATGGTTTTCTGATAACTAAAAGCGGATGAACAATGACAAAATATGCGAACAAACACCAACCATAAGTCCCTTGTTTTATTTGAAAATTTCTACCACGTTAGTGAATATAAAGAATAATGGATACACGACCACTACTAGGGTGTGTGGCAGGGGATGATCACACACTAGACTATTTTTTGTAACGATTACTTTTCCCCCTAGCGCGGTCGGACAAGGTTATTCTGATCCATGTCTTTTGTGATGAAAATGGCAACTTAAATGTATCTGTTCTACACTTAATCTATATAATTCCATTTACATTATTTCGCATACCGTAATATGATGGGTGTAATAACACATTTTCAACATTATTTCTAAGGAGGCATCCCTTCACTATATGCAGGAGACTTAATCTGTAATTCAAACATCGCTCTCTAATTAATTCCCAGCCTAGCTCCTCTAATAATTTTAATACGCTACTCAGTTAAACATAAAAAAATCGATTTAAAAATCTAGCTCCTTTACGATGCTTGCAATCCAATTCAACTTAATGAGGATGCCATATGAACCAGCATATTCTAAATTAGGCATAACCACCGAAATAATTGTATGAAATATTAATGCATATTATGCATACATATGCAAAAATATGAAATTCGAAAATGCATCTACAAAAAGACGTGTTAGTACCTACGAAGAAAAAAATAGGACACAATTGGTTCCATATGATGTAAATCATCATAAATAAATAAATGTAACTATCAAAGTGGTTATTACTACAGAATACATTAGATATATTTGCTCCGTTAGGGTTGTATATAATAGACAATTATTAATCTCATCAATCCTTATTATAGAACTGTTAGAACATAGTAGAATATGAGGCTGTTTTTAAGGAAGAATGGTGTAGAGATAATAAAATGATCCCCAGTGTGTTATATTTATTGAAGTAATATAACAGCTGAGATAAATTTCTAATGATCAATGACATAAACAGTTTTATTCAGCTATTTAACACTATTTTTCAGTATCAAGCACCAAATATACATTTTCCAAATGTTTAAAGGGAAATAAAATATCTAAGGAAAGATCAGAGGCATTTGTATTAAAAACTTTCATTCACGTAGTGATTTAATCTCTCTTTAGTTGATTAACATGAAAAGTAATTTAAGATAATAACTTAGCAGCAAATGAAATATAATATTTCCATTCTCAAGCATAAATGAATACTCTGATAACGGAAATTCTCTCACTGTCCATAGAAGTCTGGGACAGATCAATTAGGCGTCAATATCAGAAGGATTCCTGCAAGTATTACAGGCCTCCCCCTCGCCAGAAAGCTGCTTTCGCCGGACCTTTTGCCTGATATGGATTCAGGTATACACGGGGTTTAGCTAAATGTCGACTGGGGTGGAAAGAGGAGGGGACTACCTCTCTGGAGCTTGGACGGCGCTATGTCGAATGCGTTTCCCGGGGATTCGGTCGGCGTATTCGGGGAGCGGTCGTGGAGTCAAGATTGGATGTCAAGTTTCCTTGTGCAGTGCTCATCGGAACACCACTATCGTTGTAGTCCACTTCTTCGTACGAGGGGTTTTCACCGCAGCCGGTGGACGGGCCCTGCATGTCGGAATCCCACACCGTATTTGAAGATATACCGGGAGGCGGCCCCCTCGTGGTTTCCGTTCAAGACGATGTAGTGTAATGCCAAGGGAAGTGGTATTACAGTCACCGACGACGCCAACAGCGCCAATAGGATGACGGGCATCGTTCGGGTCATGTTGACTCTCTGGGTGCCGGGTGTAGAGTGAGGATCCTCTTCCCTGATGATGAGTGAGGATCCTCCCCCCTATGTTTCGGATGACTCTCCTAAAAAATGTGTCCCTGAAAAAAAATTGCTGCTTTTCTGTTTCTTCATTCTGACACATTCATTCATTCCTTCTTTTTCCCGTCAAAGCCTTTCACGCCATGCGAAAGGGGAGAGTGACTGGCCTTTAAGCGATTAATCATCTGATTTCAACGATCCCCAAGAATTTGGAATTGGTGTATACTTTGTGCTCGTTATTATGATTCCACAGTACTTAAAGATTCAAAAAAAAAGTATCCATGTGCATTCCATATTGTCGTAATTTCCATTACAGCTGTTTATTACCGACGGCTACAATGTGAGCTAAATAATCGAATTTCGTATCACTACTATTCAGAGACCAAGGAGATAAGTACATACGTAGTATGAGCACAGGAACTCACCTCCCCTCAAGAAGGTCAAGGTGCAGAAGCATGCAGGGATGATCATGACGACTGTTTTTTGGATTGTCGTGGAGTCATTTTAACATTTTGCCGGCCCCGGCGGCGGCGGGCTAACGTCCTCGTCTGCCAATCCAAGGGTCGCGAGTCCAATTCCCGTCAGGGTGGGATTTTTTCCACCTAGGGCTGGGGTGCTTGTTTTTTTGTTACTGTTGTGTTGTCATTGTTGTCCGATGTAAAGGCCAAAAAGTGCTGTTTTCTGACCAAGACGAATAAATAAATAAACAGACTGCCTGGAGAATGGTCACACCATCACTGACGTCTCTTATTGCATGCAGCTGAACAATTTGCGTGATGCAAAAGTAACGGCGCGGCATGATAATCAAAAGCATCAGTCTTCTTACCCACAATGCACCTGCTCACTTATCTAGAGGCGCGGTGGAGGAATCAAAGTGATGTGGGTTTTTAATTTTCCCATATTTTTAATATTCGGTCTCGCCCCAAACAACCTTTCCTTATTCCCGGAACTCAAGAAACCATCGGAAGGTCGGAGATTTGACAACGCAAACGACGTCACTCAGTAGGTGGGATATTGGTTTTCAACGCAATCTGCAGAGTTACACAATGACGGCCTTCGAAATGTCAAGGAATGCTGAGAGAAATATATAAATCTGGATGGTTACTATGCACATAATTCTTGAGGATACCAATAAAATTTTAGTTTCGATCTTGTTTAATTTTTAGTACAAAATTCAAAATTATTCATCAGTATTTTTTTCAATACTTCAACACATATACAACAGAAAATAATTGTACAAAATGGGGTTTTCTGAGCATTGCGTGTATTAAGTGGCCATGGATGAAAAAGGGTGGAAACAGAATACGGATAGGGAGGTTATTATCATGATATTAAGGTAACGGGGAGTGAAAAAAGACCTTGGTAAAGACCGCATGGGTTCCACGAATTTTGGAATAAAATTCACTTTGCATAAACAGTAATTTCTTTTTGCTTACTAGTGAATCCCACATGGGAGCTACATTCTAAACGCCTCTGTCACTGTTTCAAGGCGTGTTGCGTCCTCGGGAAGACGCGCATATTGGGAGGAACTCCTGCGAGACCTCCGGCTCCATATCACCTGTGACATTTGTAGCCCCTCCACACCAACATTTATGTCGGCCTTTTATGATATAATATTAACAGAGAAATATCAGCCAAATGGATTTAACCATTCCACACCACACTCCTGCTCTTTCATTTTGGTAAGCCACACTTCATTTCAAAGCGTTATAGAGACTATTCTTAACATCCTTACTCGATGTCTTCGTCCATTAATTCTTTCCTCCTAGGCGTAAATGAGAAAAGACTCATTTTGTAGATTCCATGGGAATTTTTATTTTTTACGATTATGGTCTCATTGTATGAAAGACTTCCACCAAGCAGCGCCTTAGCCAATATCTTATAATCCTCTCCAGCTTGTGAAAATACCTTTACCTACGACAATCAACCTTTTTCCCACTACTGTGACCATTTGTGTCGAAAACACAAGATAGGTAAATGGTTCCTCCAGCTCTAGTACTTTAGAAGCTCCTATATTTTTATTAAACTTAGCGTTTTTCTTTCACGGAAACCGCACAACCTTTATTTTCCTTACAATATTACTCATCACATTCACACTAACTTTCTAATTCATTCGGAAACATTTGCAAACTCTTGGCTGGCTGACAGACTAAAACTTGATCATTACATCACCTGACTGATTTTTTAAATTTCACATCGACTTTCATTCCTATCTCCAGTTTTCCCATGTACGTATCTTTAACCATTCACAGATACGATGGACAGCACTGGTGATAATGAAAAATCCTGCCTTGCTCCTCTTACCAACACTTTTCATTCCCCACTCGCACCCGAACATTGTGAGACATCTACAGGTTGGATTAGTCCCTTATCCCTCCATTCTATTCCTATTTTCTGTAATATATTCATTATCTTTTCCCAATTTACTCTATCAAACGACTTTTCGTAACATATTAAACAGGCAAATACTCGCATGTCCTGATTGTATTCCAATTTCCTCTCTTATGTGACCATATAACTGATATAAACTCCCTCTCTCAACTGCTTCACCCCTTCCTAAACCAAAACTGATCATCCCCTAAGTAATCATTTGCCTTGCTTTCCATCCTTTTATTGGTGATCCTGAGAACCACTTTACCTACGTGCGAAATCAAGATTATTATTCTGTAGTCCTGTAGCCTTTACCTTTTTTGGAATAGGAATACTGATCTAACGAAGCCTTCCGGTTAGATTCCTCCCTCATTAATCCTATGAATTAATCCATAAATACTCTTCCTCCCAACTTTTACTAAACATTTAATCAGTTCCGCGAGAGTTTTATCTATCCCCCTGGCCTTATTTGATTTTAATTCCTTGGATCAATCACGCGGCATGAGTGGAGCTGAGGTTAACCTTGAGGCGTGCCTAGCAATAGAACCCGGGCTCTCTAGTTAGCAGTCTGCCTTTGCCTTCCATCCTATACCATAGTTTGCAGTCATTTATTAAGATCTATTCCTGCATTAAATGACATTCCGTCATATTTTTATCCAAACCTGAAATTGGAAAAGTTAGCCGTCACAACGGCTCGAAGTAAATGCTTCGAACTAAAATTTTAGGGTCACTGATACCTCATGTGAACACACTAAGTTTGGGTATTCATCCGAATTTACTTTCCAATCTCCTACCGTTGTTGTTCAAACCAAGGTTAGGAAATACCCTTACAAGTCACCATGCCATCATATGAAGTATGTATTGTAAAATTCCGAACCCCTAATGTTCCAATAAATGTGACGCCTGAAAAAGAAAGCGGTCTTGATCATTGATAACGCTCGTCAATTTTGCGTTTGCCTATCATCCATTAGGTTTTTTATTTGGCAGTAGTTAAATATTATGCCATGAAACATCAAAAGGTGATATTGACCAGTTTTCTACTTATAAGGTACTTCTTTTGCTCATCATGGATCACCTCCAGGGAGACATACGTGTGCATGTACTTGATCAGGGATAACCAGCTAAACCATCAGAGACGGCGTGGTACCACCCCAACTCGAAACACCCACTTCGCCGCCCTTGAAGGGTGTGGGTGGGTGCACCCCTCTTCCTCCGCGCCCCGTTCTCTTCATCCCCTCTCGGGCAGACGCAAAAACAAATTCCGCTCCATCCTCTCCGGGGAGACGGGCGAAGGAGGAAAGAAAAGGTTTAATGCGGCGATATAAATTCGCAAAGACACTCGGGCGAAATGGAAGAAATGTCCCATAATTTTTTATTTTCTCTCCCCCCGCGAGGAAAAGGAGACCTCCGCCACCTTACCTCGCACCCGTGTTTGCCGCTGAAAGCTTCCCTCCCCCCCACCATCTCCGTAAGGGGGATGGGGAGCATGGACCCCCCAAACCCTCCCCAACGCCTTCCATTTCTCCAGGCCTCCCGCGGATCCATTGCCTCCCCAACCCCCTTCACCGCCACTCCCCCCTCCATTTCCCGGACTGTGCCTTCCGTCCCTCGGGAGCTCTCACTCAACCCCGAAGTATCTCCGGGGTGAGGAGGAGGGGGCGGCGTGGGGTAAGAGCACGGAGGAGGGGGTTTTGTGGAAGGGTTTGGGGAAGGAGTTCAAGGTTGGTACTTGGGAGAAGGAGAGGATTTTACCCCATTCCTCCTGATAAAAGCCCGCATGCCTCGATCTCAATGACATGTTTCTAACGAGTGTAATCAGTCCGAGTACACGTAAAAAGTTAGTATTTGCGTTTCGCATTACATATCACATAGATACTCTCATTTTCATTAAAACAAAACTTTGTTGAGCAATGAACACTGGTGGACGGGATATTATTGTATTTCTAATCGTCTGTGCTCTCAACCCGGACCCGACTACTTAGTTAACCGTTTTCTGTGGACATGAGAAAGGAGATTATTCTGAAATTTATTAGAAAAATGTTAAGTAGAGTTTCCTAGAAGCAAAAGTAGGGTAGGATAATATGCTGTAGAAAGTGAAAATTGGTTTGAACTTGCGTATAATAAACCATAGCTTTTATGTATAATTAATGAGGTCCAAGGTAAGCGCTAATCATCCACCAGGAGCAAGTATGATCCGGTTCAGTGCAATCCAGAGAGAGATCAAAGACTCTGGACGAGTTAAGCACACGAGGAGATAATCCAATCGCTACATACGTTAGCGAGGGACTCTATGAATAAGCATGTCTCTATAGCAATTGACATTGGTAATAGAACTGTTTCAGGTTACGTATTTGTGTGCAACTGTCTCGTTTATCATTTTAACTCTCGTTTTCACCTAAAGAGAGATTTTCAACAAAAATTCAGTTGAAGTGCCCACTCCCTATGTTGGCTAGAATGGGTGGAACACACATCCTGCTAAGCTCTACGACGTGTGAAATTAATTAATTAAAAGTATTGAAATTGACAATTTCTTCTTCCTCTGCCGCTGCTATTTACCACAGGTTTGCATACAGATAGTTAGTATGGTTGAATTTATTTGTTTATTAGTATAGACAGGTATAAAAACAAGGGTGTAAACCCAGTACCTTTCCGCCAGAAGCCGAACGCTCTGTAAGCCAGGCTACCACGCTGCGCGTACGCCTCGAAGCAGGGATTTTTCCATGAATGTATACGCCAATGTGGGCATAGTTTTGCATGTATGGGGTGATTTTGCACGTGGCTTTGTTCCTTTTTACGGATGGTGACCCAGCACCCCCCGCCACACTCCCTTACGGCGGCTTGCGGGGTATTATGTAGATGTATATTTACGTGGGAAAGTCAACATTCATACGCTTATAAATGATTACAGGGTGCGTTACGAAAGTAACCCTTTTATTTTTTTTAAGAAATTTATTGAACAGATTTGCACAAACACTTAAAATTCTTCAAAGTACTACCCATGGACCTCTACACATTTTTTCCAGCGACTCTGCCATGACCGGTACGTGCCCTGGAAGGCGTCTTCGGGGACCTCTCGCAAGGTCATCGTCACGGTTGATTGAATCTCTTCTATGGACGAAAAACGGGTTCCTTTCAGGGCTGCCTTAATCCGAGGGAACAAAAAGAAGTCGGCTGGAACGACGTTAGGACTATAGGGGGTGGCAGCGTTGGCACATGGTGTTTGCCCAGGAATGATGACGGCCGTGGCGGCCTGTTGATGATGGCCGTCGAAACGTCAAAATTACATATGTGCCTGTCCTTTCTTTCTGTTTCTGTGTTTTAAAAATCTTAATACCCCATTTTACTAGTAAAAACAATAGTTTTTGTACAATTTATGAAATGGTAACCGTTCATTCAAATGTACTGACTCCTTATCAGTGGTCTCACTCTTCTCCAACTTAATTTTACTGAATACGAAATAAATGAATTTTTCTCGTTAATAATAAACATTAAATGAAATTTTATTCTATGAATTGATTGAATCTACCAATTGTTTTTCTTGTTCTGCCTCAAAAAAGTGATAAACTCTTGTAAACCATTTTTTCCATGACTGTATTCTTCACGTAAATATAAATAACGTATTTTTTTATAAAATACATATTTTTCGCAATCAAAGGCAGATCCCTCGCCTGTTCCTATTTTTTACTCCCCGATTAGTCATTCTCCGTGAGGCCACAACTATTATCGTAATAAAAACGTATGAAAGCTACTCGTCTGGGCATCTTTCCCCCCATCCTGCTCCCTATAGTGCGGCCGTAGTGTAGCATCTGTAGTTGTGGTGGCAACCGAACGCCAGAGACTTGAAAAAAGAAGAATTCAAGTAACATTATGGGTAATATGAAAGAAATAATTGAGGAATTACAATTGGCCGCGTACCCGTTAATTCCGCCATAGTATTATTGTCGTGAATGCACGGTCATAGGAACAATATATGCCAGTTAACGTCTCACGAGCTGCCAGCCCTAATACAGGGAATAGGTGTACTTCAGTAACAATGCGAAACACAACAGTAGACGACAAATTCAGTTCATTGGCAACCATCTTGATACTCAATCGATGGTCAGAGTCCAACAATTTTCACACACGAGCCACAATGTTGTCGGTTTTGTTGATTGACGGCCGCCCAGAGCGATGTTGGTCGTGGATCTCTTCCTGGCCTTTCTTAAAGGCCTTTAACCACCTCGAAACTTGTGAGTAGGACAGAACAGAGTCCCCGTAAGCCTCACAAATCATTTTGATATCCTCCAGAAATTGTTTCAGATTAGCAGAAAACC
The DNA here is from genome assembly GCA_037158775.1 of Hetaerina titia. Taxonomy (NCBI): domain Eukaryota; kingdom Metazoa; phylum Arthropoda; class Insecta; order Odonata; family Calopterygidae; genus Hetaerina; species Hetaerina titia. The sequence goes on from CM073775.1 coordinate 13,452,853, forward strand.
TAGTAATGGCGTAACGTTGCTTGATAGTTGATTCCATTTTTTTCGTGACACGGTCGGCGCGCAGAGGTTTACAATAACTGAAGTTCTGCCACTTTCACAGCTTAAAGAGCACTGAAATTTGTTGTACGGCAAAGCTTGGCGTTTCTTCCGCCTATTCCAAGTAGTTTGATACCACTCCGACCGATAGGAGCCGAGCGGGAAATTTAATTGCATTACTTTTGGAACGCATCTTGCATGTCGGATGCAGCTAAAATATACATGTGCCTAGGTCATCTAATGCTAAAGTCGTGGTAACCTCCACTTCTTTAGCGTCGCGGGAAGCCTGTATCGTAATCAGGCAATACCGCACTTAAGCAACTATGCGCACATAACCCTTCCACTTCGGTCATCATCCTTCTCCATCAAACGAAGGGTCTTTCTCGCCATCTTGGCTTGGCAGGGAAGGCAATGCGGGAAAACAGATCTCCCTCCAAGGCTCGCTCATACGCCACCCCAATCTATCCTATCCCCTGGCCCTCACATCCACCCCACACATACACACCCTTAACCCTCCGGTATAAAAATGGGTCTTTCTTATACTCCACCTAAGGCCAATCCCAGATTCCCTCCTCCGCCTCACTCATCCCGAGTCTTCTATTCCTCTCCCGGAGAGTATAAAATGGAAGCGGCATGCATTTAAATTGATCTTTATAAACCCCGCAAGTCTCTCCTAGCACACTTCTCCCTCTTCCCCTGGCCGTCCCCGCTCCAGCATCTCCCATTCCCATCCAAAAGTCGTCCCGTATCCATGACGACGGGATTGGCCATCGACTCCCACCCAGAAACTCCACTCCCGACATGGAGCCAAAGTCTCCAGTCCCTTATACACACACTCTCATCCGCCCACGCCCCCCCCCTCAAACCCTGCCCCCCCATTCCTCCTCTCCCCGTGACGTGCAACACCCTCCGCCCACCAGGTGCGAGAAAGGAGAGAGAGGGACGGAGTGCCCTGACTCGTTTATCAAGTTCGCCTCTTTCCCCTTAAGAGGTCAGCACGTATTGTAGTAAATAGAAAAAAAGAGAAGGAATCATTGGGAGGGGTCACGGGAGTTCCTTCGATGGAGGGTGAATTGGGATGGGAAGAGGAGGAACCAAATTCGCGCAGAACGATGTCTTTGGAATGCGGCCAAAGAGGGCGATGCCTGTACAAATTACCACGAATTATCTGGTGAAACTTGTTATATCAGCTGGTGAAACTATAAGGGGTGGTCAATTTTATGTCATTGTACGAGGAGTAGTCCATTTCAGTGCTTAAAAGTACAAGACCTCTTGTAGACCACTGCACCAGCTGCTTGAAGTGTTTTCCCTGATAGTTCGGAACAAAACTATGAATTATTTAGTGCAAAAATAGTAAAAATGGAACAGACAAGATTCCCCATGATCGGAATAAGTCACATAGGACACGCTCCCGGCTATTCACCCAACCGTTGCTGCTTGGATCTTAACTCACAGTTACCGTGTGGCAAATGCACCCAATGCCATGTGTCGGTCAAGTGTAATTATTTTCTTCTTGCGAATATCCACTCATCTGAGAAAGACTACCAGTTCCTCAATATAAAAAAACATTCCTAAGAGAGTACGCACGCTATAAAATACAAAATGTTAGGTTGAAGCTCCTGGAGCCTCAATAAAAAAAAGAGAGACTATATGGATTTGAAGGGTTGCAGGTGATTAGTTCGTTTCCCCCTCGCCTCCAGTTGATCCCTCTGAGTATTTTTTCACTCAACTACTTAGTTTTGGGATACCTTCGTCTTAACCCCCAAAGTTTCATATTAATACATAGTTGAAATATACATACATTTTGCATAATTATTGTGCATACATGCATGTTATTTTCTACATAATAGCACAGTTAGGAGTAAGAAGAGGAAAAAAGATTCGATAGGAAGGAGAAACTATTCGTAAGTAATCATTCGCACGACTTAACCCGTGAAGCAGAGGAAGTCTCGCAGAGTAGCGAGGGGCGTTGCTGAAAAAAAGGCTGACCTTAGATTAATTAATCTATCGATCCATGTATTCATGTTTTTAGTCTACTCTTCATGGTCACAACAAATTAAAGGGAGACATACGAGCACATTAAAACATTTTTCCCCCCTTAAAGGTTTTACCGCCCCCCTGTCAGAGCTCATCCCCATTCGATGAATTTTGGAATACCGTGAATATACAGAATTTTCAATTCATTCAACCACATTTAAATCTGCGCTACATGTTTTTGCTGAGGAATTCCTATGATTATTAATCAGCAAACCCTAGTTTTTCAACGGCTCACAAGTTCCTTTTGCTTAAAGTATATAATACTAGGAGGGTCGCGGCGGCGTGCGCAGAAGGGTCTGGGCTCGAGCCTGCCTGGAGCCGCCGTCGGTGCAGATCTTGGTAGTAGTAGGAAATTCTCCTAGGGCTTAGGATCGACTGACGCTGACAACGGCTGTTCACACGAAACCCCCTACTACTAAACTAATGTAATTCTACTAATGAATACTACTAAAACTAATGTAATTCGAGGGTTTGCCAGATTGCTGAAGCGATTGGGAAAATTATATTAAAAGCAAGGTAAAGTTTACATTCGCAATACTAATGATTTCCATGCATTCTAAACGTTGGAGGCAACAATTAAACATTTAGATTTCATGGGTGTACTCCAGATCGATTTAAAACTTCTTACGAAAAGTCTCATGTATTTTTATCCCTCTAATAACACAATTATAGGGTTATTTATTAGGTAATCTACCGTTTAAGGTAGGTTTTGGATGGACACAAGTATCAAATAAACATTTTAATTATAGGGTATTTAGAAAAAAATGTATCATATCGCCATCATCAGTACTAAAAAGTTAGAAAATGGCATTTATTTATTCAAGAACATTCGTTTGTATACTGATCAAAGTTCAAATTGATAGTCTGTTAGAATAATCTGTAGCAAGCGCCGTCTAAGTGACTTCTACTGGGTAATATTTTTAATTGCGAATATTTTTTCCAGCAAAGATAAGTAATTCCACGATCAGCCTCATGCCTAAACTATTTGAAGTTAAAATAACTTTTCAGTAGTCTAATGTAGGGGTTTTATGGCATCATTTAAAATAATAATACTTTAGTTTCAGACATTTCGAGGGTTGAGTAGTTTTAATTTGGGAGAGAGCAAAAATGGAATCATTCCAGTTATTTTGAAGGCATGAATAAATTGATTGAAGTACAAACACTACAAATCAGGTGTGATATCTATTTACATAACTCCATGGTGCGTTGGAGATCTCAGGTCAGTTGCTGTACGAATGTTTAAAATTATGCTATGACAAATTCTACTGAGTAGTAAATGGAAAGTTTTCAGGGGATAAGTTAGTCAATGGTCCTTCCTTTGTATAAACAGAATTACATTCATGACTATTTGAAAATCATTTTTCTTTTTCCAGCAACTTATTATGCTCGTCCAACAACTCGGAGATATCATTAAGCTGGATAAATCGATTTTTTTAAATCGTTTTTCTCGAAAGTTTGGTTCTGTTCACAAACTTTTTATCTGCTTAACCATTCAAAAACATCACTTATCAAGCAATTTTAGTTATTTTTACAAAAAACTGATTCAATGATAGCTTTGAATAATTAATACAAACATTCTCGTTAGTCTCCTAAAACAATAAATGAACGTACGACAGTATTCAAAGAGTTGTGCATACGTCAAATTGATTTTATTTTTGAACCATACGGACTAAATGTTCTTTTAGAGAAGCAAAGTTGGTATTACAGGATCAGCAGGAGCGATACAAAGTATTTCAAGCGTGATAATAATGTTATAAAGTCAATAGGTTGAGAATAAATCCCAAACCTCCATTTTATATCTGGCATGTAACAGAAACTCTTCATTTCGTCCAAAGCATTTCCATGATTTTAATTATTTTTACGGCAATTTTTAAAAAATTCATTGATTCCTTTTATTAATGTAATGGTTACAAGTGGACCATTTGTTCGAGTTTGTAACATAGAATGGCAACAAAAAGTGATACAATTATTAATCGTGCAGGAAATAAAAAATATACACCGAGACAAAGAACAACATTAAGAAAAAAATACATGATTTTTTTATCAACTTCGTCATAAACGTCCTAATGTTACTTGGGATAGGCTGTAGTATTCTAGGCTTGGCTTGCTAGAGTATTCCAAACTATAATCCCGCGAATAAAAAAGAAATGCTTTCTTGCATTAGAAAAACGCCTTCACTTAAAACTATGGTCTTTCCTTCTCAGATATTAGGACTTATCCAACCTTTCTGTAATATCTTTCCTAGGAGCATCCCCAAACTTGGATTTCTATGTGCATTTCAGGCTTGCTTTCTTCCTTCTTGATTGGGGTGATCCTAGCTCATTTTTAAATTAATTGTATCTTAGTACATGTACAACGATCTTAATTCAATATGGAAAAATAAAGGAGCCTATAGAATATACGTATAAAGGCAAACAAGTAAAAGAAGTCACATGCTATTAACGTTTAATTAATCGAAGGAACCCAGGTTTTAGTTGAAGGATGTCAAACCATTTTTTTAAATGTATTACTAATCTAACATTCATTAGTACAATTATACGAGCGAATCAAGTCACTCTCGTTTCATATATCCAAGGGGCGCTATTGTTTGATGCCTACATTCAAGGACTGTAAATGGTCGAGTCAATAGCTCCCTCCTAGAAATGAATTATCCCATTTGCGGAAATCCATCTTCCCTCATTATTCTTAGTTACATATTTTACCTAAGAGTCCAAATATTTCCTGGTCCATCGAGTTTTAGCATCTTCTCGAAGTTAAAAATTTAAGCACGAAAGACCAAGGATGGATAAACTCCATGCTACTGCTGGCCACACGCATAGAAATCTCAAAATATCGGAGTCGCAATATATTTGTTGTACAAACTTATCTAAGTTTTTCAGAAACTAAATATTATACATTATTTGTATAAAAAGTATCGGGAAAAGTTCGGAAAATCAGATTTACATTAATTTTGTATTCAGCTATTGTTACAATGCCTCACAATTCTTCAAAATACATCCCTTGAGCATCGGCACACTTTTGCCAGCGGCTTTTCTACGACTCAAAGGCTCCCTGTTAGGCGCATTCCCGAAGGTCCTTACGGGTACGGGTGCAAGTTTCTTTGACGGCACTTAGGGTCCCATCACTAAGTCCTTTGAGGAAGGATTTAACTTTTGGGAATAGGAAATAGTCTACTGGTACCAAGTCGGGACTGTACGGGTTGAGGAATCATCGCAATGCCGTTGCAGTAGGTCTTTGCAACCAGACACTCGACTCCGCTTTAGATCGTCCGTCAAGATCTACGGGACTAGTTGAGTGCAGATCTTTCGCATTGCCACATTTTCAGTGACAATAATGTGCACTGTCAAGTTATAAATGCCAATACGATCTGCAATCTTGAGTACACTTAACCGACAGTCTTAATTCAGCATTTCACGTACATGTTAGGAAAAAAGTTGTTACCGATACTTTTTATACACACTTTGAATTCATTTATAGGACATACAATATTAGTGAAAAAAGAAAATGTTCAATTCACTGTTTCCTTATTTGGAAAAACTACATGTTTAATTAGTGGGCTCTCACAAAGCTACTGTCTCCTCAGTTGAGTGGGAGTCTACTTCGACCGAAAGACGTCAGCTGTAACGTTGGCGAACCTGTTACCCCCAGAATGCAACACGCGCAGTGAAGCTCGCAGCCCTCGAGTTTCTACCAATTTTAACAGGACTCTTTAAGTCCGGTTTGTGTTATTTTACAGATGCATGCAAATACCGTAAGGTTTATATTTGTAATTTTTCACGGTGCTTTGATTTCATGATTTTCATACGTGAGTAGAGGATTCAAAGAAATAGGTTGTAGTACAAAATATCGAATTACGTAATACGGCAAGTAGTTTTTCTTAAACTGGAACACTTTTTTTCTGGAACAAATTTCTAAGACTGTCGGAGATAAAATTACGCCTTATGATACATTTCCCCCAGAGATACATTTTTACGGCTTGATGTTTTTGAATTTCTGTTAATTCGATTTTAGCTTTCGGCGTTTCAGTAAGCGCCCACTAGAAAATCGGAAACTAATCGCCGATCAAATCAATTCCAAATGGAATAATAAAGAATGCGATCGTTGACTTTAAGTTCTTCATGTCTTTCACTGGAATATATCGCCAAGTGTTTCGGTTTTCTTCATGTTTTTCATATTTGGCCAAATAAGATTTGATAACTAACCACGGAAAGTTATGGCACACATTAATGGTGAGATCATTCTAAAAAAGTTATAGTTTTCTTTGAAAGATATATTAGGTAATCTACCGGTTAAGGTAGGTTTTTGGATGGACACAACGATCAAATAAATATTTTGTAACTCCAAACAAAACCCAATCCAGCAGCCTCAACTACATCAAGTCCCTCTTCATCTCTGTGTACTTCTTTCCTCCCTTCATCCCATTCAACAGCCCATTCCTGTTCCTACCCTTTCCTCGCTTGCCCAACATTCTCCCCTCTATTACCTTCTTCAACATTCCACTACCGCTCAATACGCCTCTCATCCATTTTTCCTGCCTCCATAGGATTTCTCTCAACAAACCCCTCTCCTCACCCACCATCTCCAGTACTTCCTCATTTGTTTCCCTTTCGGTCCATTTCACCTTCTCCATTCTTCTCCACACCCACATTTCAAAAGCCTCCAATCTACGTCTATCCTCCTGCTTCAGTGGCCACGTTTCCGCACCGTACATAGCTACGCTCCATATCAGAGTTTTTACGAGTCTTGTCTTAACATCTCTACTCAACGTCCCCGTCATCAACTCCCTCCTCCTTGAGAAAGCCTCCTTGCCTAGCGCAATTCTTCTCCTTACGTCCCTATCACTTTGACCGTATTGGTCCAAAACACTTCCGAGATATGTAAACTGTTCTACCTGCTCTATTTTTTCCCCGCCTTTTTTAATATTTAGCTTAGCCTTTTTCTTTCTGCAAAATCGCATAACCTTTGTTTTATTAATATTGATTCTCATCCCATATTTATCGCACTGAACCTCCAATTCACTCAACAATGCTTGCAACCCCTTGGCTGACTGAGCAACTAATGCTTGGTCATCAGCAAACCAAACCGATTTTACGAATTCCCCTCCGAATTTCATTCCTACCTCCAGTTCTTCCCATGCCTCTTTAATCATTTCCTCTACATATACGTTGAAGAGTACCGGTGACAATGGGCAACCCTGCCTTACACCTCTTCCTAACACTGCCCATCCGGACTCTCCGTTCCCCACTCGCACCTGAGCAGTCTGAGACATGTACAGGTTGCGGATCAGTCTCCTGTCCCTCCAATCCATTCCTATTTTCTGCAATACACGCATTAATTTTTCCCAATTCACTCTATCAAACGCTTTTTCGAAATCTACAAAACAGGCAAAAACGTCCTGATTGTATTCTATATTCCTCTCGACTAGTGATCTCATTACTGCAATGGCATCACGCGTACCTCTTCCTTTCCTGAACCCAAACTGATCATCCCCTAAGTAATCATTTGCCTTACTCTCTGTCCTTTTGTTGATGATCCTGAGAATAACTTTAGCTGCGTGGGATATCAAACTTATTGTTCTGTAATCCTCACATGACGTAGCCTTTGCCTTTTTTGGATTAGGAACTAACACCGATTTCACAAAATCTTCCGGCCAGATTCCTTCCTCATAGATACTACGAATCAGTCCATATATGGCCTTCTTTCCACCTTTTCCTAGCCATTTCAACATTTCTACAGGAATGTTGTCCAACCCCACAGCCTTATTTGCTTTCATCTCCTTTAATGCCCTTTTTTTTCATCGTCGAGTATGCCTGGACCTAAGCTATCTTCTTCTACGTCATGTTCCTTTTCTATGTCTAACCTTGTCGGCCTAAGTTCTTTACCATACAGTATTTCTATATATTCCTTCCATCTCTCTTGGATTTTTCCTGGTTCAATTATTATCTTACTCCATTTATCTTTAACTGTTAGCACAGTTCTTGCTTTCTTACTTCCCGATAATAACTTAACCTTGCTGTATAGAGCACCAATTTCACCCTTCTTCTGTAAATTTTCCATATCCTCGCATTGCATTTTCCACCATTCTTCTTTTTCTTTATTTGTGGCCCTTCTCAGTTTATTGTTTAACTCTTTGTACTTCATTTTGCCTAACTCTGTGTTTACATTTTTCCATCTTCTTCTCTCATCCATCTTTGCAATCATCTCATCCGTTACCCATGGTTTCCTTATCCTTTTCCCGTTAACGGTTCCTATAGTGTCTTTAGCGGCTTCCAATATCCCTTTCTTGATACATTCCCATTTTTCTTCGATTGTACTTAGTTCTTTACCGTCATCCATCATTTTCTCTACAGCCTGCTGATACTCCTTCCTCGTTAATCCATTTAATACTTCTAAATTCCATTTCCTAACCCGCCGCCCTTGCCTTATCTTCTTGAAACGAACGTTACATTTCATAACAACTAAATTATGGTCAGAGTCCGCATCCGCTCCTGGGAAACTGTGCGAATTTATCACACTGTTCCTAAACCTGTGCCTAACCATAATATAATCTAACTGATACCTTTCTGAGTCACCTGGCATTTTCCATGTATACCTACGCCTTTTGTGGTGTCTAAACCATGTGTTGGTGATGACTAACCCCTGTGTCCTGCAGAATACAATTGCTTTCTCCCCGCGTTCATTCCTCGTGCCTAACCCATAGTCCCCCACCTCACCCCCATCTCTTCCTTCGCCTACCGTCGCATTCCAATCCCCCATCACTATCAAATGTTTTCCTGCAGGAACACTCGCGATGATATCCTCTAACTCATCGTACATCCTATCGACTTCTTCCTCCTTGTGGTTGCTCGGTGGCATGTATACCTGTTTGAAAGCTAAATATTGTTTAAATCAGCTCAGTTATATATTTCCCCATTCTCTGCAGCAAAAATATTTTTAAAATTTAATTATTCTATTATATCGGTTAGGAACATCAAATCCTGTAATTCATTATTTTTTATGAGTTGTAGTTACGCCTTGTCCTGTTCTTTAAGTAATTTTACGATTGGCTCGAGTAGTTTTACAAATCTATGAAGTATCTAGTAATTAAGTTGACATCCATATTTTTTCAGAAATTTATTGAGCTGACAATAATCCCTTACATCTGTTCGAATGCGATGCACAACTCGTAGAATCATCGACACAACATCATCATACAAATATTTTTGAGGCATTTAGTTACCAAATACTGACGGTGAATTAGCTTTGAAGATGTAAAAACTAAGAAATTCTAGAATCATTTTTTAAGAGGCTAATAAGACTCACAGCATTTCCTTACATTGAAGGTACGCCATCTGTTTCTTCTCTAACAAGTTTTTTTATAGGTACAGCAATGTCATTCAGTATTGGATCAAGCATATTCTTGACATTAACACCACAAATTGAAACTTTGACTGTCATTAAATTCAATAACTTCCCTTTCACCATTACTTTTAGGAACATAGCGGACGAACACAGTAGGTTTTACATTATCTTGAATATCTGCGGACTCAAATTTAGTAGCTTCAGGCGTGATATGGTGGGAGTCGAACATAAAAGAATAATAGATGGTAACACTTTTCCACTTGATAGAATTGATTTTACGATCGGGTTTCGATGCATTGCATCATCATCAGATAGCAAAATGAAGTTGTGTGCCGTCTATGGCGCACAGCTTCATTTTGTTACCTGATGATGTTGTAATTCATCGAAACCCGGTCGTAAAATAAACTCTATCAAGTGGAAAAGTGCTACCATTTATTCATCTGTGTACTCGTCAAGAGGCAAACTAAAACCAGACTTACTTCAAGTCATTTTTAAGTTTTAACTCATGAACCTCTACTGATTTCAATAGTACCTCATTCCATCTAGTCCTTTGAAACTGGAATTTAAATATGGTAATCTGTGTAACTTTTTATTAATTGAATCGGAAAGTTGAACCTATTCTTCTAAATTTTGCCTGATTAATTTTCCTTCTCAATATGAACGCTAATCACGCAATATTCCAAGATTTTCAAAAAAAATTGGATTCGGTTGCACCATTCCTCTGCCACATACCCTAGTGGTGACCCGCAGGGTACAAAAAAACTAAAAACACCGTCAGCATCTCTACTAAAATAAAAGAAATATGCATTCATGTTATGACGCAATGACTTTGAGGAGATAAGCTTTTTCACTCCGATCTTGTTTCGTGGATATTAAAGCGAAAACGGTGAATGATTTTTTCGTAATGACGCGGTAAGCTATACTCTTCTAATATCTCGTAATACTTTGTCCATATATTCCTTGCATATGTTTCACCCAGGCCGTGAGTGAGGGTAAGGCCTAAGTATTGAATCGAAATACACTTTCTATTTCGGCATTCGTGATCCAGTAAGCGTTCGGTATGGAATTGCTCTTATTCCAAAAATGTATCATTCTCCAGCTTCTCTAAGACTAGTGAATTAATATGGCAGAGGGTCTTTATAATTTTGATGATAAATTAAAACTGTGTTCATAATAACTTTGTCTAATAACTGATCATTCACTCAAAAGAACATAACCATCTAGGCTCTATTCGTTTCGGATCCGAATCAAGGCTTCTGATTGGAGTTGAGCTTCGAAAGGAAGGAGGGTTGAAACGTTACACTACTGAGACACTGAGGAGAGTCCTCTTGATCGCAATGCCAACACTACCAACCCTTTGGCCCGTTACTCAATACCACAAGTCAATTAACATGCTCTCTTAAAACAGCTACAAATGTATGTATAATATACATGTACGTAAAGCATTCTAAACCATACCTTACTTGCGCGTAGGCGATGCGTTGGAACAAATCCATTACCATTAGAAAGTCCTGAACGAATACATTGCGAGAACTTGAATTGAAAATTTGATAAACAAACTCGTTGTGAATGCAGGAATATTACAATCCAGGGAATACTGACTGTCGGTACCACCGCATTTTTTATACTTGCTGAAGTATACGCGTAATGCATATTTCCAAGAAAAAGGTGTTTGAATTCAGATACAATTATGATACATAAAAGCACGAGGGCTATTCTAAAGGGTGACCATATACCAGATGTACACGTATGAAATGCGTGTTTCAGACAACAGATGGTGCACCATTGCAGGTTGTGGTATAAATATTTGACACTAATGCCATTTTGTTGTGCCATTAACAAGCGTCAGACGCGCACGAGTGACAAATTGAAAAAGTTTTCTCATCGTGTTGTGTTGCTGTGTTCAATGTGTTGAAATTTATACAGAACAAAGAACATTCGCGCACAGCATTGATTTTTTGTTTTCATTGGAAGAAAACTGCTGCTGAATCGTAGCGATTACTTCAAGAAACGCGAGCATGCTCCATCGCAAGATACGTGTGAACGATGGTTTCGGCCTATCAAAAGTGGTGACTTCGATGTCGCAGAAAAGCAACACGGGAAACCGCCAAAAAATATGTGAAAAAATGGCTTGATGAATGGTTCGCGACAAAAGGAAAAGATTTTTACTGGCGTGGTATCCACAAAACGCCCATAAGCTGGGAAAAATGTTTATCTAGCAGTGGAGAATACTTTGAATAAAGCTCTTTTTTATCATTCTTCCGATTTTTTTAAACCCACATTTCGTACTCGTACACCTGATATTTTTTATTCGTATTATATATTGTGCAAAAATGCATTTTAGTTGTATCGTTATCTTTATTGATTGGATTTCAGTATTGCGTTAGTTGCAATTTGAAATTAGTTCATTTCGCCAACGGCAAGGATTAATTTAGCAGGCAAATCTTCGTTCAAACTTTGCTTCACTTGAACAAATCATCAGCTCAGACGAGTGAATACTGCTGGAGGAAGTTTATGTCTGTTCTATGGCACAACTATGCACATTCTCAAATGCCTTTGAGACTAGCTCTTCGTGCTTGCTCGGGACCGATCGGACGGCTGCGATGCTAGAAGATGGAGGGGGCGTGCAGCTATGATTGATTGGTAGATTGAATTCAAACTTGACCACGTGTGCCGTGTTTCAATTGCGGATGCACATAGTGGTAGAGATAATCGCTTGGTTGTGCACTTTTTGATGTTCAGGCGAGTTCTCACCAGAAAGCGATCTTGTGACTCACTTGAGTAGTCGCCTGTGATTATCGCTATCAAGGTCGCGAAATAATAGGGAGGGGACCATGGTTACCATTATTTTAACAGCAGTGCTTTCTCATTTTGGTTGGTGAACATAAAAATCCTTTTCAGATTCACGAAGTTAGCACAACGGAGATCCGGGAGTGATTTAATTTTCCATAGGCTTGATCCCGCCAATTGCATCTTACTTAGTTCCTAGAAAGCCACGTACTACGTTTTCACTTCCAAAATAAATTGGTTCATCCTATTACTCCTACAGGTAACTGAACACGATCATTAATGGTTTAATTTTTTCCAAGCGGGAAGACGGTCAATTCGAAAGGGAAGTGGGCCCGGACCACCAGTCACTGCTATTTTTGGAACATTTTACACCCACTGTTGCCATTGTAAAAAAATCGTCAAATAACGTTTGGGAGGAAATCAAAAATGTTGAACATTTCATTGGGCTAGACCGTCCTAAATGTTGGTATGCGCATGAGACGGTTTTGTGCACGGCGTGTTCCACAAATTCGCGATTTTTACTAGAAAATCAATGTGAAGTCCGTTCCTCATCCTCTTCCAGAATTACGATATGTTCTTCATCCATAAGTCCAGATCTAGCCGCATGCGACTATTTTCTGTTCCCCAATGTGAATTAACGCCTATGTGGAAAGCGCTTTTCATTATCAGAAGCTGGCGAAGGCGAATTGAGCGTGTGATATTCCCGCTTAGTAATTTTTCGTTCATTCAATTGAGATCGACGGAAGATTTCTATGATGTAGATGATAGGTAACTTAACAAATAAAATACACATTTAGAAGATAGACAAGAGTTTTTATTGATTACATACTACCCATCTCTTCTGTCACCCTTCATATCCCCCAAGGGTATTAAGTGTTCGAGTATATTAATGAAATATTAAAAAACAATTAAGGCAGTAGGAGGACTGTGTGAGTCATTTCGCTGGTAGCCGATTATGAGTTGTTTAGTTGCTCTCATATTCTGTCAAAATGGAGAGATAAGTCTGTCAACATATCCGTTTCAACCTTCGTTCTGTTTGCCCGAAATTACCATAGATAGAGCAGGCCACTCGCCGCGATAGTCACTAAAGATACATCCAGTCAGTCTCGAAAAGCCTTCAGTGTGATACGTACTAGTAAACCGAACAAAATGTACTTATTTTTTTTACTAGCTATCATAACAATAGCGTGTTTGATATTCATAAATTTGCCAACTCCTTCGCCAATATTTTCCGTCTACCGGCAGCCTGACAAGTGGTACTATTTCAAGATATCTATTTTCTATTCAGCGCTTAAGATCAAAGAGGTAAGCGTAATCACCTGCAATAGGAATAACTTGGGTGGGTTAACTGCCAAAATCTTCACAATAGGAAAACTCCGAATCATGAAATCCCAGTCTTCTCAACGCATTGAGATGAAGACATATCACAAGTGCCAAAGCGAAGTGACAATTCATTACAGAGACAATTGTTAGCGTTCACCAGTTTTTCTAAATCGTGTAAGAATGATGATCAAAATGTGCAAGTGCAAATCCTTGTCCGTAATCCGCGATTCATGTCATCGGTGTTGAGCCTCCAGAAGTGAGATCACCCTTCCGGCCACCTACTTACGGAGCCTCCAACACCGGAAGGCGACGACGAACAGGAATAACCCAAGAAGCGACAAAATCTTGGTCAGCCGCCTACACACACTCGTTTCTACCTGCGCAAGTCCTATTAACCGGGCTCACTTGCTGTGCAGCCACTCAAGCTACGGTACTGACATTATTCCTATATCCAGACAAACTATAACATAAATTTATTTAATAACAATTTAGGGGAGGTATTTCCGTGAAAAGTCAGTGCTCAGGGTTTTAAATTTTTCAAGAAATAAGATTTGGCGACTACTCTTGGTGCCATATTTTGAAAAACCAGGGGAAATATTTTGTTCTAAAGCTTTAAAATAGTTCCCCACATAGTCTTCCTTCAAAAAAATTAATGATATTACTACATGATATCTAAGCTAGGAGTCGGAATTAAACCTGTAGCATTCACCGTAGCTGGAGACCATATTACCTACCACATCAGTAAGGAGAGCTACCAAGTTACTGAGTGATTACTCATATTACTCATGCTTTTCATGACCTACATTTGTCAAATCCTTGATTAAAGTGTAGTTAATTGAGCTGAATGGTGAAAGTTGGTTCCAGCTAAAAGATTTTGGACAGCCTTATGTATGAAGTCAACTGATATCTCAAATGCACTTAGCATGAACTCCAACTGCACATATCCATAAAGGACATACAACACCTGCATGTAATCAGTATGAATACAACTGCACCACATGAAACAGAGAATTATGGAGTACATCAGAAACTGAGGAATGCTTTTCCTCCATTGAATCATGATTTCCCACCAGCAACGAAAGGAATCAAACTTCAATCACATGGCATGCTTAAGCCTATGCAAAAAGTGTATCATCAGTAATTTTGTTTCTTTTTATTATTGTAGTGATTTTCCCAACTATACTGCTACATAAATATCATAATTAGTGTTTTTGAGTAAACTATAGAGAGAATTTAATGTCATTCTACCATCAGTGGGTCTGCCAGACTTGTACTTAACATTTATTTGCCATATATGAAACATGAAACAACATGTAAATGTAACATGATGTATAATGTATGATGTGTAATGTAACAACATGTAACATGAAACATTACATGAAACAACTAACAAGTAAACAGCATTCATTTTTTAGCTTTAGAACCTACCATAAATTATTCTAATTTCTACCAAGTTCTGGGTGCCATTCCACATACTGATTGTGTTTAAACTATACTTACAGATTTATGAAAACATCAAAAATGATGATGCTTCAGGGGAAAGAAGTAAAAAGCACCATATTTTCATTGCAAGAATGGAGTTTCCAAGAAAACTTGTATACCACCCCCAGGTAGGTGATGTTGTTGAATATAAATCTTGGAATGAAAATTATAAAAGATCATTGAATAACTCTTCCGTGGCTTAACATAGATATCCATGTGGGGAGGTTCTATACCTAACCTCAATTTTTTTAGGGTATTTATGTCTATCGTAAAGTTGTAATTACAGACCAACTTTGATAACTCTTACATTGACTTTAATCCTATGGATTCAGTAACACCTCAAAATATTAGGATAAAAATGTTTTCATAAATAATCTGAAGAAAGCAACTGATAACTACTTTTGTTCTGGCCTTCATAATCCTTTGAGTAATTTAAATTAGGATGTCAGTGTTGAAATCTATACATCATGTGAATTTTAAACATTTGATCGATGAAGGAAAAGAAAGGACTTCAGTTTTTGGGATCCTTTTCCAATGCCTCTGTCTCACTCCAAAACATGTCAGTGAGTAGAAACTGTACTTCCACCAGTTACTTCAATATTTGGTAAATTTTTGAACTATGAAATTATTATTTCTGAAAAGGTAAAACTGCATAACATAGTATGACTTTACTTTTAATAATTTGCTTAGTATATGGAGTAGATCTACTATGGGATATTTGTTCCTTGAATTAAATCCAAAGGACTTATGCAAATAGGAAGTGCCTACACAATAGTAAATAAATCCTTTGTAGTTAATTCTTATGTAAAGGATGCCCTTATGGCTGTCACTCCAGTTCTGCTGTCATTCACTTAGGAGGTGTGAAGCCACCATGAGGATGCAGGTTACCACCAATATTCATTGCCATTAGATCTGTGTAGCCATTTCCACTACGAGCCAGAATTATTGCATTTCCATCACATATCATTTAAAGGGGTCATTTAGCTGTGCCCTTTGATAAATAATCAGATAAGTAACACTCAATCAACGTGAAGTTTAGCCTCCTTCTACCACTGGCCATGTTACTTGTATTGGATTTGGCACTGAAAAATGCCATGTCTCTGAATATGCCTATAAGGTATAATACTATCTTCTGCTTAATTCCTTGCTCACATTCTTCCACTGCCTTCTCTCACTTACCTTTATAAACATCTAATCTGTAATTAATGGTTTAATTTTACTTTTCCTATTTATTGTTCCTATATGTTTTTATTGCTTCCAAAATTCCTTTCTTGATATGTTCCCTTTTCCTTTCTACAGTGCCCATCTCCCTGTCCTCATCCAGAAATGTTTATATTGCCTTCTAGTACACCTTTCTTTTCATTTCATCTTCCTTCCCTATTTTATCTTCTTGAATCTAGCATCATACTTCATAAGTACTAAATTATGATCTTAATCCACATCCATTCCCAAGTAACTGTGCAAACTTATTACACTATTTCTTAATCTCCACCTAACCATAACATAGTCTCATATCTTTCTGATTCCCCAGGTATTTTCCATGCATACCTATGCCTATTGAGGTTTTTGTGTTCATTATGTTTGAACTAGTTCTCCAGCAGAACTCGATTTCTTTCTCCCTGCAGTCATTTTGTACCTAAACGGTATCCCCCACCTCACCACAATCTCTTCATCACCTACCATTACTATCCAATAGACCCCTATAGAAACACACATAATTAAACCCTTTAATTGATTGTATACCATGCCTACTCCTTCCTCCCTGTAGTAACTAGTTGGTATGAAGACCTGAATAATGACCAATGCCATTAGTTCTTAATTTTCATGTCCTCAAAAGTATCCTAGCAGTCCAAGTCCCTAGACTAAGAAGTTTGGTCATCTTCATTTCTGCCTTCTTCCCTATTGCTGCTGCCACTTCTGCTTTTCAAGGATTTGGAGTAATAATTACTGCCAAATTCTTGCCTCCCCATGCTTCCAGGTAGGACACCCAGCCCAGTTACCAGAACTCATTCTTACAATTGTGTTAATCATATTTTCTGGGGATAAATGATTAAGTTGGTTTCCTGTTGTCTTCCACTACAAGAATATACGAAAAAGAGAGAGGGGTGTAATGTCATAGGTTGACAATACTTGTGTTGTGTATAACAAAGATGGCAGAATTATTAAGTGCTTTATCTCAAATGAAAATAAGTTATATAGTGCCAAGGTGATAGTTAGGGCCTTTGGGTAAGACATCTTCAAGTTACAATGTACTTAGTTATGAGCCAAGAAGCAGGCAGACAGTTGAATACATAATATACTCTTTTGGCTAAGACCCTGTACTATGCTAAATGCCTTGACATCACATTATTTATTAAAGTAACAGCTCCTGCATATGACACCAATATTTCAACATTCAAAGCCAAACTGAGTTATTGGATATTAAGCCTTTTATCTCTATCAATAGATATCCAGAGTCTGATATTAGTGATTTGATGTTAAAATAAAATCTATTAGATTAGTAAATTTATGTTTTTTATATATAATGAATATTTATTCGCCGCATGGCGGGATTTCATTAATTCCTCTTGAGAAAGGTGGTTGCACCACCGAAAATTCGAGAACTAGTGAGTCCCTCTTTTGTGTGACTATATATATATATATATATATATATATATATATATATATATATATATATACATATTCAAACTTGTAAATCCCGCCATACGGCGCACAAATATTCATTCAAACAGAAATAGGTATAAGGAAAGGGGATAGGAAAACACATAAAAGGCGAACACAGGACATGTGGGGAAGGCGGTTTTTGAGCAGATCACGAAAGTAAAAATATTTCCTTATATTTTGTATAAGATCTATTGATCTATTGCGATACCATCAAATGATAATTAAAAATAATGATTGTTGCCTGATGACAATACCATTTTCAATTGAAGTCACTATTCAGTTCATTTGAATAAATTATTGTATTATTAAGCAGCATTATGAACTGGGTGACAAAAAAATAAAACTTGGGAGTTCATCTTTTTCTTAATCATGTCATCAGTAATCCATTAACCATCTTTTTCAAAAATTAACTTTTTTATTTTTTATTTTATAGGCAATCGACAGTGTGTCCTTCGTTGCATCTGACAGGAAGAGATATTTCTTAGCCACTTCTTTGGGCAGAAGATACAATGGAGTTGTTGATGGTTTCATTTATCTCAATGTAAATATGCAGACTACATCCATCTTCTTTTTTAAGTAACAATTTGTTGTAGCCCTTTGATTAAATCTAATTTTAAATGCCAATGTTAAATGCTTGATAGCTGGTGTATTACTGCAAAAAGAAAAAGATTTTCTTTTCTCTTCTTTTTGAAAGACAGAACATTTTCTGGGAAATGACAACAAATGCCAAAATAAGAAAGGGCAAAAGCTCACTCTGTGATCATAATTTAATTAACCTAGTCATTATTATATTCAATTCACAAAACTATAGTATATTCATGTGTTTAAGACAAGTACTTATTTTACAAAATATACATTTTCTAATCCTTGTATGCTATTAGCCAGGAATAGCCAGAAATAGGTATATCTACCTAGGTCCTTGGTTATACTTATGATTTCCATAGCAAAAGGTCATATAGATATGTAAGTATCTATAGCGGCAACTCAGCTTGCACTCATCTAAATATGCACTTCAATGTATTGGAGCTGCGGAGCACCATGTTTGCTATGATCACAACCCAGTCATGACTATCTCGCTAAGAAAGATAGAATGACCAAATTTGTGGTACAGCTAGAGAAGAAAAAAATAGCAGTTGACTGGGTGATTATAAAAGATTAGTATAATTTGCAAGAGCAAAATGGCACCGACTGTAGAAAAAATTGAGTGAAGAGTAGGTATAAGTAATGATTAAAAAGTCATTGCTTGCTTAAAACAGCCCATGAAAGGACGAGAATGACTCACTTGAGCAATAATGTATGAAATATTTTGTACAATATATGATCCAATATTTCACCAACCTTCCTTTCAAGTCAATTCATGATTATCTTGTTCCTCTCATCTTATAATTTTCTCAAATGAATATATTTTTGTAAAAGACTAATAGCAATTACCTAGGCTATAATGCATGATTCCCTCCCATGGACTACAACTTTGTCGTGGTGGAAGGGCGTGTGTTCCGATGATCCCTAGAGCTGTGCTGGCGGGAGTAATAATAATTACTCCTGGAAGGGTCACCCATGCCAGATAGGTCGAAGGTTAGCAGCCAGACGAAAGGTAGTCCATGCAGCATCTGTTCCTCAGTGAGGCGGCTGCAACGGCATCTGACCCCAGTGGGGTGGCCATTAAGTGGGGGTGTCACGTTAAAAACACTATTGAGGTAGGCAACGGGAAACCACCTCAATTATGATTCCCAAGAATGTACTGGTGGGCACTATAGACAATATGAGTCCTGGCAACTACAGGACTCGGCCCAAGAGGCCGTGTGTCGTGCCCGGCAGTGGGAGAGGCAAGGCTTCCGCGGTCGTCATCCCACGAAACCCTTGCAGGGAAGAAATAACTGCAGCGGGACAGAAGACTCAGAATAAGACAAAAGTAGTTAGAATAGGAACCTGGAAAATCAGGACAATGTTGAGGAGAAGCAAATTAGAAAATATTAAGCGAGGGATGGAAAGAGGTAATATAGATGTTTTAGGTCTCTGCGAGGTGAGATGGAAGGATAGCGGGGATTACTGGAGTGACAATTATAGAGTGATATAAAGTGGCGGGGACGAGAGCCAATGAGGGGTTGCTGTAATTTTAAATAAAGGGGTAGGAAGAAGCGTAGTCAACATAGTGCAAGCAATTGATATAATTTTACTCATAGAGATTAAAGCAGAGCCGACGAACTTGATCATTGTTCAGGTATACATGCCACCGAGCAACCACAAGGAGGAAGAAGTTGATAGGATGTACGATGAGTTGGAGGATATCATTGCAAGTGTTCCTGCAGGAAAACATTTGATAGTGATGGGGGATTGGAATGCGACGGTAGGCGAAGGAAGAGATGGGGGTGAGGTGGGGGACTATGGGTTAGGCACGAGGAATGAACGCGGGGAGAAAGCAATTGAATTCTGCAGGAGACAGGGGTTAGTCATCACCAACACATGGTTTAGACACCACAAAAGGCGTAGGTATACATGGAAAATGCCAGGTGACTCAGAAAGGTATCAGTTAGATTATATTATGGTTAGGCACAGGTTTAGGAACAGTGTGACAAATTCGCACAGTTTCCCAGGAGCAGATGCAGACTCTGACCATAATTTAGTTGTTATGAAATGTAACGTTCGTTTCAAGAAGATAAGGCAAGGGCGGCGGGTTAGGAAATGGAATTTAGAAGTATTAAATGGATTAACGAGGAAGGAGTATCAGCAGGCTGTAGAGAAAATGATGGATGACGGTAAAGAACTAAGTACTATCGAAGAAAAATGGGAATGTATCAAGAAAGGGATATTGGAAGCCACTAAAGACACTATAGGAACCGTTAACGGGAAAAGGATAAGGAAACCATGGGTCACGGATGAGATGATTGCAAAGATGGATGAGAGAAGAAGATGGAAAAATGTAAACACAGAGTTAGGCAAAATGAAGTACAAAGAGTTAAACAATAAATTGAGAAGGGCCACAAATAAAGCAAAAGAAGAATGGTGGAAAATGCAATGCGAGGATATGGAATGTTGACAGAAGAAGGGTGAAATTGGTGCTCTATACAGCAAGGTTAAGTCATTATCGGGAAGTAAGAAGGCAAGATCTGTGCTAACAGTTAAAGATAAGTGGGGTAAGATAATAATTGAACCAGGAAAAATCCAAGGGCAAGCGAGGAAAGGGTAGGAACAGGATTGGGATGTTGGATGGGATGAAGGGAGGAAAGAAGTACACAGAGATGAAGAGGGACCTGATGTAGTTTAGGTTGCTGGATTGGGTTTTGTTTGGAGTTACAAAATATTTATTTGATAGTTGTGTCCATCGAAAAACCTACCTTAACCGGTAGATTACCTAATAATAATAATAATATATATGAAATCCTATGGAGGCAGGAAAAATGGATGAAAGGCGTATTGAGCGGTAGTGGAATGTTGAAGAAGGTAATAGAGGGGAGAATGTTGGGCAAGCGAGGAAAGGGCAGGAACAGGATAGGGATGTTGGACGGGATGAAGGGAGGAAAGAAGTACGCCGAGATGAAGAGGGACCTGATATAGATTAGTTTGCTAGGTGGGGAGTCACAAAATGTTTATTTGATAGTCGTGTCCATCCAAAAACCTACCTTAAAAGGTAGATTACCTTTTAATAATAATAATGCATGATTTTCATGATATTTAATATTAGAAATCTAATGCTGTTTATGGAACTACATATTTGATCATTATGTACTCTCAAATTTTTTTAATAATTAAATTCCTATAATACCTTCCTAAATAGACTATGATCTATGTCAATGTTTGCTGATCATGTTATTGAACCAATGGATTTATTAATAGTTTTCTACTGATTAAGGTAGGTATTGAATTGAAACTGCCCATAGAACTTAACAGTGATGAATTTCCTTGCCTCTCTGAACAAAACACAACCTTGCATCTAATACTGCAATAAACCCCTCTTCAACTCTGCATAATTCCTTCCTTCCTTCATTTCATTTAACAAACCTATTCTATTCCTATCACTTCCTTGCTGGTCTAAAATTTTCCCACCTATTACAGTTTTCAGCATCACATTGTCAATCAAAATGTTCTGCATCCATCTTTCCTGCCTCCTCTGGATTTCTCCCAACAATCCCCTCTCCTTCCACATTATGCCTAGTACCTCGTTTGTTTTCCTTTCTGTACATTTCACCTTATCCATCCTTCTCCACAACCACATTTTATTTCACATTTTCTGCAGAACTTCAATACTTTCTCCCTGTGGTCACTCCTTGTTCCTAAACTAAAGTCTCTTGTCTCAATTCCATCTTTTCTTTTGCCTACTGTCATATTCCAATCCCAGATTATTATGAAATACTATCAGGAAAACCCAAAATTATTACCTCTAATTAATTACCCTGTCAGCTTTCTCCCTGTGATTGTTAGGTAGCACATAAACCTCAGCAATGACCGAGTTCATTGGATCATCTTTTACCCCCACTGACAATATTCTATCACTGGCATGGTCTTGGTTTACTATGCTACTTCTTACTTTTTGTTTAATATGTATTATTGTCACCCCTTACTAGTTCTCTTCCCATCTGGTTCATATTACTCTATGGCTCCAGTAATCCCTGCAATCCTTCCATTTCACTTCTCAAAACCCTAAAATATCTACATATCCTCTCTTTATATGTCTTGCTTTATATTTTCTAATGGCTCTGTCCTAATATTCCATGTCCCTATTCTAACTAGATTATTCCTCTTCCTTGTATTCTGTGTTACTGCAGTTAGTTTTGATTTGCAAGAATGTGATACCATCACTCAAATGGCTGGCTTATTGGGTTTAGATGCCAGTGTAGTTCCCTCATGGAGGGACAGATGCTGAGCAGACTACCTTCCCTCTGACTCCTACCCTTTGACCTATCTTGTATGAGGTACCCTATCATGAGAAAGTATCATCGCTCCCAACAGCAAAGCTGAAGTAGTCATCAGAATGTACAAGCCCTTCCACCATTCAATATTTTAGTCCATGGGGAGGGACAATGGATTTAGCACTCAGGAAACTACTTAAAAAGTCCATGGTTTTAATCAGATTATGCTTTTGGCCACAATCAGCCATACTCAGCCTGTATCTTAGCATGTGATTGTTGAATTTGTAAATGCAGAGGTGATGCTGGGAAAGGTATTGTCTCTCATTTCTGAAGGCATATATAGACACTTCCATCATGCCATTAACTTTGAGGCTAGACTTTGAAAAGAAGAATATTTTAACGGTGTCATGAATAAAAACTACTGTCTTTCGTGGAATTTCCCTATACAGTTAAAATTTTCAGCTTATACCACTGTAAATTTTCTCCTAAAAATGTGTCTTTCAATGATTGTTCCTGAGGCATCTCTGGCTTAATACCACACTTCATTGTGAAATATAAGAATCCTAATGAAACCCTGATTGAGAACAATGCACTTTTCACAAATTATTCTCTATGAAAATCAGTTCCAGCTACAACTTATTCATAGTGAATTTTGTCATTTTATTGATCCACTGTGTCCACATGACTTTTTACTTCCTGAAGTAATCTTCATAATGAGAATTTGTAGATTGACTCATATGTATATTTTTCTCCTTAGATTCCTGAAATTGGCTTACTAGAAAGCTTGAAGCTACCAGACACTATATTATTTCAAGATGATAAAGAGAAGTCATTGAGGTTATTTGGTGCTGAGGGTTTACATCATACACCTCTTCAGCCACTGAAAAGATGGAAGATCTCTTATGATGGTAAAATGAGGTCAGTTAAAACACTAACGACCAGTAAGTAATTGTGACATTCTTTTGAACATGGCTTATTAGTGACTTCATATATTGTGTGTGAGTTTTCCATCATTCCTGAAAGTCAACACAATAAGTGACTTCTCTCGGGTTACATGTTTCAGTGTTGAAATTTATCAATTCTTTTCAAAAAGTAGCGGCAATAGGGAATGGTAATGAAACAGTGAGGTAACATTCTGATCTGGATTGCACCATGCTTTATAACCCTCAAGTGATAAATGGCTAAAAAAAATCTATCTCTCTTGACTAAAGGCAGACAAAATCTATATAATCAGGTCAAATTTGACTTAAAATAATGGTATGATTTTAAGGAAGAAATTGAGTTTTGTACTCATACACTGAATTAAAATTTTAAACTTATTACACTATTATTTCATAAAACCTGAAGGTTATGACTAGTACTTTTGAGTGTTAAAGAGGAGCAAAAATCTAAATAGGAGAGTATTCATGTCTTAATTATACGAGAGCTCTCCAGAAAGTTACCTTAGTTAGGCTATTAAAAAACACTGGAATAGATAAAGAAAATGTATTATTTACCATGCATCTCAAAACTGCATATTTCTATTATTTCTTCCATACACTCCCTTAACAGATCCAAGCATTTACCATATCTCTGGGCTAGTTTAGAAATTCCCTCACCTAAAATTCTACTGCGTGAGATTGTATGGTCATGGCACCTTTGAGTTCTTTGTCCAAAAGATGAGCACAAGTGGTAGGCTAATTTTTTTGCCAGGATTTAGAAATCTGTTGAATACTTTATAAAGAACCCAGATATTGTAAAATGCCATTTTGGGCAAAGTTCATTGTTCACCACAGACAAATGACCAGTTCTCTCGTCATCATGGACATTTGTCAGCCATTCACTCAAAAACAAAAAACCACTGAGGCACAACAATATCACTTATCACTAAGTCCATGGACAGCATAAACTTCCCAATGAATGTCAGCAACGTAGAAGGTTTTTGGCAGTGAAAACCTTATCACCACATGTATTTCACATTAGGTAGGATTCCCAATTGTATTGTTTATTTTTACTCGCTACTGTAAACAAACTACAAATATTATGACCTTCCAAACACTCCAGTATGAGGTGTACTGCCCAAGTGTGTATGTCAATACAGCAAACATTTGGTTCCCTCTACTACTTCGCATGTCACACACGAATGGAAGTTACTTTTCCGGGCTGCCTTCATACTTTTCATTTTGTACATTATTAGGTCAGTAGCATGAGAAAAATCCCCAACAAATCTTGAATGGGAACATAATCAGCAACCACAGAGACACTGTAGCATAAATCTCAGTCTAATAGTAGTTGTGTTCGGTTTTTATGTTTGTGTAACTGTTAAAACCCCCAATCTCTATGTGGCTCCTGAATAAAATGGCCTTGCATCCATATTTGCGGTACATTTCAGCAGCCGTAGTTATTTCCTTTATTTTTTACTCATGCTATGCTTTAGCCCTTAAAGGAATAGTTTCTAATTATCTGTCACCCATATACATGATACCACCTTCATAGAACCAAACCCAATGTTCTTATAATGGTGTGCTTATTCTACAGTAAGAAAAATATAATTTATATATATATACATATATATTTATTTATTTATTTATTTATATTTATTTATTTATATGATATAAAAAGCTACTTCATTGTAAAAGATATCCAGAGTAGGAACGTTTTTGCTTTTCACTTGGAATGCCCAAAATGTCTTGTTTTATTCCCCTCCATGCAATCTAATTTATACTTATTTGCAGAGTTGGAGGCAATATCAAAAACATAGTTCATGTGCACCTTGACGCCATTTGGACATCCAGGCTTCCTTTTTATGATGTCAACAGAGATACGGATACGATGCTCTTAGCTAAAATATTTGCCAAAGAACCATGGAATGATGATTTTTTTGAAATCGTGAAAGAGTGAGTTCACTGACCAGTTTAATATACCTCACTGTAGTGCTTACTGGAGACTAACACCAAAACACTGCATTACTAATAGCCTTCGTCTGACCCATTTTGAGCAGCATGGCAGCATCACTGGACAAGCAGTGGTTAATGGTGAAATTTTCCAGCTAAAAATGAACTCTCTGAAAAGTCGCAGACATGGTGAGATTTGATAAAGTCCTTTTTCCATTAGATTGTATAAGCAACCTATGTATTTCAAAATAGTAGTCATAAATGCATCATATTCATACAGGCGGGTTACGGTGGTCTAGTGGGTAGAGCGTTAGACTACTGACCGGAGGATCCCGGGTTTGATTCCCGGCACTCTGGGCACCTGCAGCTCCACCCAAGCTAGTTGATTTTTCGGGTACTAGATTTTCCTGGGAAACCATAACCGGCACAGGGAAAGGAACTGGTCCCCCTACCCCGATGTGTGAATAATAACACGCCGTCGGGCTTGGTACATGGGTGAGCTCTACCATCACCTACTAAACCGACCTTCGAGTTGATTACTGTGTTTATGGTTTTTATATTCTTTTTATTATTTTTTATTATTTTAAAGAGTGAATTGATTATTTTCTTCTGGGAAGGGTGGTGCTCAGCAGATGCACTTTGCACCGCCAGGGTTGGTTTGGTTTCCGGTATATGTATGGTCAGATCTAAAGAAATCTAATTTTCAATATTTTCTAATTCCAATTGGAAATTAATGCCCAGATGTATGAATTTGAAAAGATGAGAAAAGATTTTATCTGTATTTGTGTACTACTCCAAATGCTTTGAGCATTGTCAGTAGAGTGGTGCCAGAAAATAATATTTCTGAGGGGAGGTTGATATTTCACTAAAAAATTTTTATCAAAAGAAATCTATGAGGATTTTTGATAGTGGTGGGGGAGGATTTGAAAGCTGAAACAAATATATGAAGTAGGTATGAATATATTCTTAGAGTATTCTGATTGAGACTTATGGGAATTGTTTCACCACTTGTTTTAATCATTAAAAAAGTGGCAACAAATATGTGTTTTATGGTCATAACCTTTGCCTTTAAAAGACAATGTTGATCAAACTTTTGAAATTTTTACCAAATTGTGATTATAATTGAGAACACTAGGTGGAATAATATATATGCCTAATATTTTAAGCCATTCCTGTCTGAGCTTTACTGTTTATCTTATTTAAAACATGGTGGATCAAGCAACCACTACTGTATTTAACTCGCTGCATCTGTAATGCAATTCATGTTGCACAGGTACTTACCATGTACCTATTTTGCATGTGAATTATGTTTCAGGTATTTTGGAGTGGAAGCACATGCATCGCTATGTTACCCATTTTATGCACTTCCAAGATGGTACAAGCATCTCAGTTGGAATGCTAAGTATACCTGTTACATTTTCAAGGTAAGTGGCAAACTAAATGGCAATTTCATTTGGCAAGTTAAACATAACATTATTTTTCACATGAGTAAAAAATGCATTGCAAATAGTTTCATTACACTGTTTCACCTTTATACTTATCAGGTAGGTATTTGAAGTGTAACTTTCAGAACAGGTAATAATCTATTCTTTGAATCCTATTAATAATAGCCTCTGATGATCAAGTTGTATTCATATTTCTACTCAAGGCATTAATCTAAGTAAACCACAAATATAGTCATCTTTTTACAGTAAAGAGTATGGCTTCATCACAACAGCAAATGGAGATCTTTACCCAATTACATATAACAGTTTGAAACTGCATGAACTTGGAGAAGCAGGAACACCACCTAAAGACTACAGTTTTTCAATTAAAGCAGGTTTGAAATTTATCTTGCATTACATTTAATGGGATACAGTGAGTGCTAAGAAATAAAAATTATTACTACATTGAGGGTCCAAATTAATATTTGGGTTTATTGCCATGTTGTAAATTTAAAACATCAATTCAAGAGTTCATGTTTAAATCGCAATAAATTAATATCATTGAGATCAGATAGAGTTGCACTAACAGTGCAATAGACTAGAAAGATTAAAAATGTAAAGGTTAGAAAGCAAGACAGTTTCTTAGAGTAAACTAAAATGCTGAGATAAGACTCTGTAATAAGTTCTACATTAAACTAAAAGAGGGACTGAATAAGTTAAACAAAATATTATCATAACATGCAATCAAACAGTGAACTAATTTTTGAAATCTTGCAAACAGTGTTCACAAGTAAAAAATGTTTGCAAAATATCAAAACTTCCAATTATAAGTGCTGGAAAAATTTTACTTTGGTATTTCCTGTCTCATTTTAACTATGGCATTATTTTGCCATTTAGTAGGCTATTTTTTAGTATTCATGAGGAAGGGATTTGACAAGAAGATTTCATTGGATCAGTGTTAGTTCCCATTTTAAAAAAGAGAAAGGCAACAGTACTGGATAGCCATAGGACAATAGTCTTTTCAATTCACATAAAGTAAAAGTGGCATTTGAGAGCACTGATAAAAGGATGGAGAGGAGGGCAAATGGTTCTTGGGGCATCATCATTTTGAGATCAGGAAAGGGAGAGGTATATCTGATGCCAAAAGCAGTAATGAAGTTATTAAGATAGTAGAGGGGATTTTTCGATGGAGTAAGTTAGGTATTTCAATAAAAAGATTACAGAAATAGGAATAGATTGGTGAGTGAGAGGTGATTTATGTGCAACTTGTACATGCTCCCAACTACTCAGCTAGGTGCAATGGATGGCAATACAGGATGGTCAGTTTTAGGAATAGGCAGGGGTGTCATTTATCAGCCATTCTTTTCAACTTATGAGGGTCATCCGGAAAGTAGTATCCGTTCGTGAAATAAAGACACAAAAGTAAATATTAACAAACATAAAAAATTTTATTTGAAAGAGGATACTTTAAACTACTTCTCAACATAATCTCCAAGCAAATTAAGGCATTTGTCATAACGTGTGACAAGTTTCTGTATTCCTGCTGCATAGTCCTTCGCCGCCAGCTCATTGAGATACAGGGTCACTCCTTCTTTAAGTTCTTCATCGCTGTCAAATCTTTTTCCTGCCAAAAAGTCTTTAAGCTTTGTAAAGAGATGAAAATCTGAAGGGGCCAAGTCCGGGCTATACGGTGGATGGTCGAAAGTTTCCCATTTGAATTGCTGCAGAAGTTTTTGTGTTATCCCAGCTGCATGAGGCCTGGCATTGTCATGAACGAGAATGACACCAGTAGACAATAGACCTCGCCGCCGATTTTGTATTGCCCGCCGTAATTTCTTTAATGTTTCACAATACGCATTGGCATTAATAGTGTCTCCACGGGCCATAAAATCAATAAGCAATACACCTCGTCAATCCCAGAAAATGGTTGCCATGAGTTTCCTGGTGGACAGAACTGTCTTGAATTTTTTTGGTTTGTTTGGTGAATGAGCATGATGCCACTCCATTGACTGTCGTTTACTCTCAGGTGATGCATAACAAACCCATGTTTTGTCACCAGTAATTATGCGAGTCAAGAAAGAGTCTCCTTCATCAGAATAACGTCCCAAAAACGTCAGTGCTGCAGCCGTATGCTTGGTTTTGTGCTCATCTGTAAGCATGCGAGGGACCCATCTTGCACAAATTTTTGCATAATGCAGATGGTGTTTAACAATTTCATGAACAATTGTTCGAGAAACATTGGGAAAATGCTCACAGACGTCATCAATTGTGACGCGCCGATCGTTCCTCACGAATTCGTCAACTGAGCTCACCAGTTGGTCTGTAATGACAGACGGTCTCCCCGAACGCTCATCGTCGTGTGTGTTCCCCCTCTCCATGTTGAAGTTGCGACACCACCGCCGAACAGACGACTCGTCCATTACATTGTCTCCATACACCTCCTTTAATTGGCGATGAATATCACATGGGCGAACGTTTCTTGCATTGAGGAATTTAATCACTGCCCTCACTTCACAACTGGCGGCGTTCTCAATTTTTTTAAACATTGTAAACAATCACAGAAACAACACAGGCAATGCTAGCGTCACGCAACTTGGCTCAGAGAAGGCAGACAAGCCACTGAAGCTATCTGACCTCGTCCAGCGGCTACTCGCGTCGTCAGCACTTCATGCGGCACGAACGGGTACTACTTTCCGGATGACCCTCGTATAAAAATGAAGGAAAGAGTGAAAGTGCCATGGGAAGAACTGGAGAATGAAAGTTGGGGAATCCATAAATTCAGTCAAGTTGGTGGATGATCATGCTTTAGTTAGCCAGTTAGCCAAGGTCTTACAATCATTACGGAGGGCATTCACTGTGATAGGTATGGAAGGGAAATCACTGCAAGCAGAACAATAGACTGCAACAAATGGAGGTTATGAGGTTCTGGAGAAAGAGGAAAACAAAATTAATTGTTTAAAAAGGAAGGCAAAAACTAGAGCAGGTGGATGTCTTTCGTATCATGCTAACCTTGGATGTGTCTTGGTCTGAGCTGACTAAAGCAGTGGTGATATAAGAAGAAGAATTCTGTTATGCCAATAAGCTGTCACAAAAAAGGAGAATTCATGACATGGACAATTGAGAAAAGAGGTTAAGAAAAGATTGGTGAAAACTTTGACATAGAGTATGGATTTGAACAGAGTGGAAACATGGTCATTGGAGCAGCATCGTAGGCATAGTTTGGAGACTTTTGAAATGTAGATGTGTAGAAGGTTGGAGAAAGTGAAGTGGACATAAATGAAAACAAAAAAACAGAAGTTCTACATGAGAGAGGGAAGAAGAGAGAATTTTTGTAAGAAATCCAATAAGGGCAGGAAATGGATGCAGAATATTCATTAGGCATGTGTGTTTGGGCGGCGAAAAGATAGGAATGCTGGAAGGAACAGAGATAGAATGTACAATACAATACAATATAATTTATTTGTCCAGCGATCAAGTTGTTACAACTGTATACTTGATATAAGACACGTCAGAGTAAGTAACAGAATACATACATGGATACATGATACACATCAGGCATTAACAAGAAATTCGGCAATTGAATAAAACATTTTTAATTTTAAGAACCTGAGTAGGTTGACCTTAAATGCAGCCACACTTTTTTGGGACTTAATCTCAGTTGGGAGTTTATTGTAAAGTTGGAGGCCCATAAAATTTGGGCCAGCACCTGCATTTTTTGTACATACATATAAAACGTGCAGCTGCTCATTCTACCTAGTAGAATATTTATGGATATCACAATTTTTCACATACTCAGATAGATTTCTTTTTGTATGTACTAATACATGAAAAATATAAATGCATGGTACTGGCAGTATATCCAATTTTTTAAACAGGGGACGGCAAGGGGCATCATGTTTCGCAAAACACATGAGCCGAATGGCTCTCTTTTGGACCCTGAAAATGATCATGGCCTTAGAAGACGAACCCCAATAGAGGATACTATAGGCTATGTGAGAATAAAATTCTCCATAGTAAAGTGCACAGAGAACAGCCACTGAAACTGTGGATCTAATGGACCTTATTAAAAAGCAGACAGAGCTTAACTTACTGGTTAAAGTACTTATGTGCTCATCCCAAGAGATTTGAGAATTTATGAGGAAACCCAAAAATTTGGTATTTTGTACCTGTGGGATCACCTTCCCATCAACTTCAATAGACAGTACTTTACTTGCTTTATTTTTATTTGCAAAGTAGATTAGGTGAGACTTTTCTATATTCAAATCTAGTAAATTATTATGACACCAGGAAAGTAAGGTGTGACTAGCTTGTTTACACTTAACTATCAATTCATTAAAAGTAGGCGATACAAGAATAATGTTGGTGTCATCAGCATATAACAAGGGGGTAGCACCATTAATATGTTGAAAACTTTCTGCAAGGTCATTTATATAAGAAAGAAACAAGACAGGCCCAAGAACAGAGCCTTGAGGAACACCTCGATTAAGGACCTTACTTGGGGAAACAAAAGATGCACCATTTTTAGAAACAACCACATGTTGAATTCTATCGAATAAGTAGGATTTAATCCAAGCATTAGGTATGCCACGAATACCCATCCTGTGGAGTTTCTTGAGAAGTAATTGGTGGTCAACACAATCGAAAGCTTTCGAGAAATCGAAAAACATTGCAGCAACTTCCATTTTTTTATCTAGAGCGTTTAAAGTCTGGGTCATTAACTGATAGTTAGCAGAAGATGTAGATTTATGTTCCCTAAAGCCATGCTGAGACGGTGAAAGGAGATTGGAAATCTCTAGGTAGGAAATTAACCTAACATTGAATGCCTTCTCAAATATTTTGCTGAATTGGTTCAGCAGAGAAATTGGACGGTAGGAGTTAATGTCATGCCTGTCACCCTTGTTTTTATAAAGTGGAATGACTTTTGACACCTTCAGAGGAGATGGAAACACTCCTAATTGGAAAGATTCATTTATGAGAAAAAGAAGAGGCTGCATAATGAAGTCAATAGATTGCTTAATAATGAAACTGGGGATGCCATCAAAACCAGAGCTTTGTTTTGTACCTAGATTCTTCACTATATCATTCAGTTCAGCTCTTGTGAGGGGATGGAGAAATAGGGATTTTGAGTGGGTAGCATTAATGGCTTCTAAACTAGGAGAGTTGCTCTGCTTAGCAATAGAAGAAGGTTGAAAGTAATCCGCAAAACTACAGGCAAGTTTGGAAAAGTCTGATATAATAATTCCAGATGAATCATTAATCTGTATTTGAGACTGCTTCCTGGGTTTGTTTCTGGAGGTATTAATGATTTTCCAGATTTCTCTAGATTTATTGACAGAGTTAATGATCCTGTGGTCATTATAACAACGTTTAGCTGACTGTATCATTTGACGGTAATGCTTTTTCCTTTTTACATATTCAGTCTTAAGTTTGCAATTAGTTTTACAAGAAATGGCCAACTCTTTAAGATATTGGGCCATGAAACGTATTTCATGACTTATCCAAGGTTTACACATAGGAGACTTGGTTCTTATTTTGTAGTGAACAGGGAATGACATGTTAAAGTAGTGCAGAAATTTGGTATAAAAATTATTAAAGCTTTCATCAAAGGAGGCAGTGTTATACACATTGTGCCACTCCTCAAGCCTCAAGAGATTCATAAAATGATGAGTGTTATAGCTATTGAAATATCGAGTGGGATAAGCCTCAAAAGGAGTGTTAGAATTCATTAGAAAAGTAGCAACAATGGGGTAATGGTCCGAAAGATGTGAGGGGATTGTCCTAGTAGTTACTTCATTATCATCAAAATTAGAAATGAAAACATCAAGTGAGGTAGAGGAATGTGTAGTTATGCGAGTGGGTTCCTTATTATGTACATGCAAGTTATAAGATTGAAGAATATTCAAGAATTCAGTTTTATCAGTTGTGTTAGTCAACATGTCAATGTTAAGATCACCAGTAATAATTATCATACCATTGGGATACTTAGCAATTATAACTTCTAAAAGACTGACGAATTTATCTAAAAACAAAGGGAAGTTTCCCATGGGTGACCTGTATAAAGAGCAAAGGATCACAGGAAATTTGTTAGCAATTAAAGCCATTACAGAGCATTCAAAATTACGCTCATCTAACAAATGTTTGTATTGAATTACATTTACGGGATAGTCAATAATTTTCTTTGAAAGTAACATGACACCACCATTTCTAAAGTTGGATCGACAGAACACATCAAGTACTCTGTAACCTGAGAATTTAAAGGACGGCAGTTCCTGGTTTACCAACCAATGTTCACATAAGCACAAAAAATCGGGTTGGTAGTCGTCTAGTAGTACTTCCAATTCAGAAATTTTGTTTCTAATACATTGAATATTTACATACAGGATCTTGATAGGGAAAATCCTCTCAGTTTTCCTGTTGCCTAGTCAGATCGAATTTTTCACGTTTTTGTGAGGTTCCTCTTTCGATGCGGGGACCATGCCGTTGCTTCGAGTGGTCATACGCTTTACTTGGGCAGACTGATAGTACGTCTGAAATGTCAGAAGCAGCATCGGCAACTAGTCGGATGTTCTCCCTCGCTGAAACTTCCCTGGAGGGAGTGTGGTTTCGGGGGAAATAGAAAGGCCTAACGGCAACATTTTCGGGACAGAAGGACTCACTTAGCAGCAATTCTTTGTATGAATCCGCTGCTGAGACACGGAAGGAAGCGTATTCACCCTTAGCTTCAAGTTTCACCACCTCTAGGTCACTTTTCGCTGACTTACCCAGAAAAGATCGTATTTCATCCTCCGTTGTGGTCATCGGTTGAACTTTCCACACATGAATGTGACATTTTTTTGATGTACCCTTAAATGAACAGTCACTAACGTCCTTCACCTTTCCGTATATGATTTTACGGCGCCTAGGTCGCGAGTGCTTCACCTCTATAAAACCATCATTGTCGTTCACGTCACTAAAAGACGACTTAGAATCGTCTACCAATGCACTATCACACTTTAAGGAAGAGTCAGAACTACAACGCATGGATAACGTATCCATTTGGGGTTTAAGACTATCACTAGGCGTCTTGTTTTTAAAACTTGGGCCGGATAAGGCAACATCGCCGGAAACATTTTTCACAGCATCTACGAAGGTATTTTTCTTCACCAAAGTAGCCGAGTGAGATTGTTGCATCCCCCGTGGTTCCGAGACCAAATTAGATCTCGTGGTTGCCTTCAAGCCAGCTAAATCACTTTTCAACATTTGAATTTCTATCGCCATTTTGGATAACGAGACCGTAGATATCCGACAACTCAAACACTTCCAAAAAATATCCCTGTTGTCTTTTAGCGCTCGCAAACATACGTCAGAGAGGCCCGTGCATTTAAAATGAAAAATATACGAACAAATATCGCAAGAAACCATTTGGTCCAGTCGTTCAACAACTTTTACACAGGAGCTACACAGAATTTCGTCACCAGAATTGAAGATCAGTTTATTGAAGTGTTGGGTGTAAGGTTTTGTCAAATTAGGCATTTCTAAGAAATATAAAAGTATTCAGACTTTACCCATTCAAAACCTACCTTAGGGGCTTAGTTAGGGCTAGTATGTGGAGTATATATTGTGTAGAGCAACAGTCCATCATCAAACCTACCCTAAGAGGGTGGACAACTACTAACAAAACACAAAATGTAGAAATTTGATTTGGAAGAAACAAAACTAATTTAAATGATTAAAAAATAATAGGTACTAATCACTCATCAAGGTATTCTTTAAAATTGTAATATGATTTTTTTAGGAAAAACAACTTTTATTCTTTTTAAATGTTTAGTGCTGCAATATCTGTTAATTCATTGAGCAACTTGTTGTCTTATGTCAAACATGTGGTTAATTGAATATTTAAAGTCAGCGCCTGGTGATTCTGATTAAGGATTAAGTTTTTTGGCATTCTAATGAGATGATTATGAAATTGCAATATGATTCTGTACTAAATGAAATGGGATCATGTTGAAATATTATTTTAATTTTAAAAATAAAGTTAGTTTATAGCAAAATTGCTATGATTATCAGAAATCTTTTGCATTATTATATTATTTTAATTCTGGTTAATTAAAGGAGGAAGAACATACCACATTCAAGTTGAAGTCCTCAAATGTGCTGAATTTTATGCTGGTTGGCAATGGGAGGCAAGAATTGTGGAGTGCATGGCCAAATTTACTTTTAATGGTAACCCAGGCTGGGGTGGAGTAGAATGGCATTACAGACATCCAGGCAGAAGACCTCTATCTATAGCCTCTATGGATCCAGAGTGGACAAAGAAAAAGAATGAATCACATACGTTTTCCATTCATAGAAAACAACCCTATGCCCCAATTATTTTGCCATTTCAAATAAATAAAATTTGATCACTATCGATTAAAATAGTTTGTGGTAGTTCAGTGGGTAGAGTGTTGGGCTACTAACCAGAGGGGGAGGGTGACTCATTAAGACTTATCTTAGATTCAACCAAGGAGTTTTTGATTTTTTGAGTACCAGCTCTTCTTGTGAAACTACATGGGCTGAGGGAAAGAAACTGGTCTGCTACCCTGATGTATGCATTCCACACTCATTGGGCTTGGTGTTTGGTAAGCTGTACCCTCAGTTGGATTAATTTTTGTGGTTGGTTTAAAGTTTATCTTTTTCTCTATGAAAGATATATGAAATTTGTAGGAAGGCCTATTGGCATATAGGTACTTCTGTGCTTGGTAACATGAAAGTTCAACACTATAAAGAGGGCAGCAAAATTCCACAGTTATGTAAAAACTATTTCTTTAATTCTTTATTCTTTTTTAATCCCAGAGTTGTAAATGATTAGATGACCAAATACATAAATTTGATCATCACAGTTTGTATCACCTAATATTTACAAATGAATTAAGATATACTTGACATTTTTTTGGTAATAGCATATTCCAGAATGATTTAATTGTTCTTATTTGTCTTTCCATATCTTTTACATTGTATTTTGCAGCTTTTCTTGTTCTGAACATCCCATGTGTGCCTATGTAAGTTGACCAACTGAATTAAATAAAAAACAAAGCATATGGGTGTATTAAATAAGTGTAAACAAAGGTCTCCCCTCAAGAATTTATTGCTGCCCTAAAGGGATATAAGATCAAAATTTTGGGTGTACTGAACTAAAATACTGGCCACAATAAAAAGATAATGACAGGATGTTTGAAGTTTGTGTCTCATTCCAACCTGATTTAAATCTCATACTTAGTCTGTGTGGACTGGTCAATATTTACTACAATGAATTTAATATGGGAATTAGTCATTATCTTGTTTGAAACTGAAGAAAATCTTGTGAATGGATGATAATTATAAAAATATGTGGTTGCATTTACTGTTTTAACTTTTTTTAGCCTTCAGTAACAGTTTTCTTTTAACAAGGAGGGATTACAGGGTTGTAAACACGAGTTTCATTATGTGGATTGCTGATTCATATGTGACTTATTGGGTTCAAAAGGTATTAATGCTGTAAGAATAATAATTAAAGTGGACCTAATAAACTAAATTAAAATTTTCCTTTAAAAGAATAAATAAAAAAGACAAGGAACCTACATACTTCATTAAAAATCACACAGTCTGATCAGCTGAGTTTCTAGTAGAGCATATCAAGTATAGGGCAAATTTAAAAGAAATGGTCAAGGTTCCAAAATGTGCATAGTTACTTTCCATGATGCATTGGCTCATCTAAAGAAAATATTAAGAATTATATGCACCCCTAGGGGAAATACAATTTAGTTGGTGTCGGTGATTCTTGGCAACAATTCCTGACATAATTTGCATCATTTATATCATTTTGTAACCAAAGGATTGGTTTGCAGCAACTCTCTTGTTCCCTGCCACTCTGTTTCATTCCCTCTCCAATATTATCAATTAGCTGAGCCCCATAGTGCATCATTAACCTTCTTCTCTGTTTCTTCCTGTCTACATTTCCATTAGTCATGGTCTATGTTAACCATGATGAAATTTAATTATTTTACATCCTTTAAAGTGTTTTTTAAGGACTACCCTCTTCAGGGCACTTCATCTTTTGTTACTCTGGCTCTCATTTTATTTTTACCATTCTTCTCTAGCATCACATTTCCATCAGCTCTAATATTATGCTTTCTGGTGTTCATACTGTTGACGTTTTGCATTCAAAGAGAGGTAAACTTATATGTTGTAATGAATTACTTCCTTATTCTTGTACTATTTGTTTTAGTGCATGTTTGTTTTGAATGAAAGCCTTCTTTGCCATTTTTGCCCTGCTTAGTATATCCTCTTTGCATCTTCCATCAATGTTGCTTTAGCCATATAAATATCAAAAGCCTGAGCATCTAATCAGGGCCTTGGTTTTTAAAATTTTAATGATCACATCTAATGTATATTATGAAAACAAAGTCGGAGTTTTTTTAGAGTATCTATATACTGAGAAGAATTTACCATTTCCCCTCGTTTCAGGACATCGGTCGCATAAACTCGGTGACCATCCCAAAGCACAGTAAAATAAAGTATGAATAAAAGAGGTCTGATAACACTTCCGTGGGGAACACCTGAAGTAACATATATTGCATTTGAGCTAACCCCACCTATGACTACTTTTTGTATCCCACCATTCTAAAATTCATTAATCTTACCCAGGATATTATTGTATTCCTTCCCTTCCTTTGCTGTTGCCATCTTGTTGATTTTATTCCCAATTTTATCGAACGATTAATGTTAGTCCATCCATTTTGCTCTAATTAAAGCTTTTTCTTAAAAATTCCAAATCCTTCCCTCATTAATTCTCTAAATTTTACTTTAAATTACATTATCACTAAAGTGTGATCTTCATCCTATCTTGGGAAACAGAGAACTGGTGCTGCTCCTATATCTGTGTATAGTCATATAATGGATATCTTACAGTATAGTTCAAGTATACTGCACAATATGTGGGTTAACCTGGTTTCAGTTATAATTTAGGCCTTTCCCTCACTAAACTCTATTGCTTTCCCCACACAGTCTATCATTATTCCCAAATCAAACAAACTAACTCTCCTCCATCTTTCCATTCACCCACCATTACATGCTAGCCACCAACTCTCTATTCCAACACTTTCAGTAGCATCTATGAAGGCAGGCGACTAACAGCTGAGATCATTTGTACCAAAACAGATAGCTGGGTAATTTGGCATAGCTAATATGTTGCATGAATGGGAGGAGGATGGAGTGAAACACAATGACATCATCATTAGCCTACTTTTAACCAGAATTGTCATCAGTTTAACTTGCCACCCAATGGATGGTGTACTCATTTGAAGTACCCTCCTCTTAGCACCTAAGTAGGGATCAGGATACCAATTTAATATTTTCTGACCACTAGTATTAGTACACCAGTGCTATGAAGTGGGGATTCAATAAACTACCCACAGCAATTCCTTGATTTATACTCAGTAGGGCCTTTCCATATCCCTATATTATTGCAATTGTCAAACATTAAATTTTGCGGAGGAGGGATCAACTCAAATTAGGTAAACCATAAGCAGAACAGGGAGAGGAACTGATCCTTCTCTCATAATTGAAGAGGAAGGAGATAACACAGCAGTTACCTATTGCAGTGCTCAGGAGGAAAATAATATATAAAAAGCATGAAAAAGATTTCCAAAAACCCTGGTTACATTTGGGACACATGATACAGAGATTTCTATGACATGACACAGGATTTTGAGTAGCATTTTATTGGTTTGGGTGAATCATTTTGATCAAACAAGAGATAATTAAATTTAGTTATTTAGGACAGAGATAATTTTGTGTTGCATGATAGATATTTTTGTTTTATTTAACAGACAACCCATATTTTTGGAGGCAGCCTCTTAATGGACAAAGTAATATTTTCTGGAGCAAATGGCCAATGAATTTGTAACTGGCCTTTTTTTTGGACAGTTGGTAATTTTTGTTCACATGACCAAGGATAACTGTGACCAAATTGACCCTCTGTATCATGTGGAACTTCAGAACTGCCTCTTAGTATCAATGCTTTCATGGGACTCACAACAATAACAGGCATTTTTATAATAAGATACAATGATATTTCAGGTAACTTCTGTAACTTGGTACAATATACATCGGTTATATGACCAACTCAGATGATAACTACAATGGTGGCTATCAGGCATTAAAAAACAAGGGAGAGAGAATACAAAAGACAAGAGGGCCATAAAAGCTGACAACCCAGTGAGATAATCCTGTATGGCATCACTCCCAACTTCAAAGAAAACTAAGTGCAGTTTAAATATGCAAGGAACGTAGCTACGGTCGTGAATCAATGTAAACAAAAAATACCGGAACCGTAAACTTGAGTTTCAAGTTTACGGTTCCGGTATTTTTTGTTTGCATCAAGTGTAGTTGTCCCGATCCATTACAAGGTCGCGCATGCACCAATTTAACTATTTTGCGAATAGGTACCTCCCTGGAATCCTATTTAACCTGCCTGCTTGAACCACCTGTCACTGAATTTCCACGCTCCAACCGTCGCGTCGTGTCGTCCCCCTCCATTCGAAACCCTCTTCCTCGAAATCCTCCTCTTCTCTCATTCCCCTCCCCCTCATTTCTCGACGCCTCCATTTTTCTCAACCACTCCCCTCCGACGCGCCCCCTCTCCATCGTTGGCTACCGGCTCCCTGATTCATTGTTCGTTTAGCCATCAGCGTGTGTGGCCGGGTCGAGTTCCTGGCAGTAAATGTATGCCGTGTGATGTACTACAGATACTTTTTGCGCCGTCGATTGCACCAGCAGAGAGGATCATCCGCTTTATCCAAGAACTTCAGGTGGTGTAAATATTTTTCATTTATAGTTAGCAAAGTTTTTAGATAATTTTATCTTGTTCTCGTATTTGAAATTCCTATTTGACTTCAGTGCTTAGTAAGATAGTTTTATACGAACGGTCGCGGGTGATGGATGTAGTGCTTAGAAATTGATTGCATCCATGAAAATGAATTATTATACGTTCATTATAGCTTCAGGAAGTAATCGCTTAAAACGTTCATTTTATGTGCTGTCTTAGGAGCTACATATGGGAATGTTTTCATAATTCGTGAAAAGTAAAGCTGTTTCAATTACTGCAAGAAAATTCTAGTTTTTTCATGGTTTATGCGTGGTGAACCAATTAAGCCTCGGAAAGATTATCGAGGAAGAAGAGGTGGCAAAACTGGGGTTCTCTTATTCACGGCAGGGTCAAATCGAAGGAAGTCTTTATCGCATTCATTCCGGAGAGCAGTGTTTTTTATTCGAATCTTTTGACAATGTTATAGGCGTAACTGTGTTAAAATGAACACTTTCTCCTCACTTGATCTCTGCTATTTTCCGGGTTCTCGGTTTGGCTTCAATTAGTTTCTTTGCAATCCTTTGAGAGTCGAATGATTATGACAGTGTGTACCCTCGGCCAAATGACCCAAGGAGAATTGCTAGCGATACTGTCAACTGCGACGAGAATCAGAAAATGTGCAGGAATCTTCACCGTTGAAACGAATAGTATACTCCTTAAATTCTTTAAATACGCTTCTCACTTCTCGAAAAATCTGCTGTCCTATACAGTCCTCAAGTGGACTTCACGAAGTTTTTTCCGGTTAGGACGTTATATTTTTAAGATTTAATTTTGTACGATGAGCAATTTAATTTGAATGCTTATTTGATGCTAATTAAGTTAAATTTTTTTTAATAATATTAAATTCATTATTTTATTTTTTCCAGGCGTCCTGGGTCATTGAAACGAAAGCTTCACCTACGGATGGTTTGAGTCGATGATCGAGAGATCGTCCTTTTCCCTTGATGTTGATTGCAATCGGAGGGTTTTGAATCTGAAGAAGATAGAACCCGACTTCTGCTGAGATCGGGGAGAAAGTTGGCGTTTTGCAGCATTGCTGATGCTGTGAACAGTTCCTATTTTGCCGCCCGCACTTCTTTCATCATGAATGAGGTATGTTATTGAAGTAGTAGTCCTCTGGTCGAGGCAGGTGAATCCACTACCTATTTAGTAATAAATGTCTAGGCCAAACTAATATGTAATAGGTATCCACCCCAAACCTGCACTTCAGTAAATCCACTTACTCTTTCTTAATTCAGTACAACATATTTTTAGACTTCATATTTTATACCCAAAATTGCCTCAGCTCTATGGATCTGAAGGGGTATCCTTCTACGCTAACGGACGTTGGAAAAATCAACACTCGAATGTTAAACTTATTGATAT
The DNA here is from genome assembly GCA_037158775.1 of Hetaerina titia. Taxonomy (NCBI): domain Eukaryota; kingdom Metazoa; phylum Arthropoda; class Insecta; order Odonata; family Calopterygidae; genus Hetaerina; species Hetaerina titia. The sequence continues at coordinate 13,493,900 of CM073775.1, forward strand.
ATTGACCCTAAGGATGTACAGTGCGCGATCGTACTGCTAGTTTCTTCACTAGCGGCAGACACGTTCTCTCTCTACGTCCACCACTCTTGTCGTAACGACGAAATTATGCGCATTACTTTCATAATGGTCTATGTATGTGCTGGATTGGATGCCACCAACCTCTTGGCAATTAATGGCACTATCAATGCCTGATGCATTAAATGTCTGTCAGTATTTTTAACACAGCTTATTCTTAAGTTAACAATTATGAATTGTGGTGATATTGATTGCAACAATTTCAGAGTATAAAAATCATTTGCATTGACCGGGATCCCACTCAAGGCAAATGATTTTTACACTCTGAAATTGTTGCAATGAAATGCATGCTAGCGGATGACTCAGTTAAAAGTTACTGTTGCGCCCTCTCCCGCAGTTTCTTGAAATTTGTGTGGTATTATTCATTTAACATATGGCACTTTAGGTTTGTTTTGTAATTTTTCTGTGGGAATGCGAATGCAATAATATTTTAATATTGTAGAGTAATTACGGTTCCTTGTGGTAATGGCAATGGAGGGCAGTTTCCCCTATCCTATACAAAGAGGCCCCATGTATACTGTATTAAAAAGCACTTCTGAATTCCAATGTCAATTTTTGGTTGGTTGATATATTTCTTAGTCTAGTCAGTGTGGAGGATGACTGATATAATTTTAGCCTTACTGTTTCACTCAGGATGCAAAGATTAGAACACAAAGATGAATTACAAAAGGGAGAATACAAGAAGGGAAAATATAGGATCCATTTGACCTCAAAAATATATATTTATGCAGGGTTATAATTAAGCTTATTGAATTTTTTAGGTTCAGCATGCTTGCCAAAGGGTTTGGTGTACAAATCAATGATACTGACTACACAAAATACCATTTCGTACTATTATAATTAGATTTTATATATGGTAATAGTGAAATTTTGTGCATTCATTTGCATTCTAATAAATACTCATTAACATGCTTTGCTGCTAGAAGTTCTTTATCCTGTTGCACTATCAATGGAAATGTGAGCGATGTGAAAAGTAGCCAGGCAGTACAAAAGCATTTTTTATGTTAAATTTCAAGGACTGTTTTCTTCTATTTTATTAATTTTACTAAAAATTAGTTCATTAAATTTCATTTGTTAATTTCATTCAGGAAATCATGGAATATTGATCTGTGAAACTTTTTTTTCACTTAAACTATGAGGTTTTGTCAGTCGTTAAATTTCTATAGAACCAACCCTCAAAAAAATGCCTTATTTAATGAATGGTGTAGTAAGGATGGCAGATGACTCATGCGAACTACTCCAAATGCTAAAGCTATTAAGGAATTTGATCAGCATTTCCCCAATAACAGGATCAGTGTGTGCAGTAGCCTTCATAATGTTGGACTTGCCTTCCCTAACTTATAACCCCAGCTATGTAACTGAGACTCACAAAGGAAATATCCAATTAAACTAGCTCTGAAGTTAGTACCTAATAGTGCATAATGGATCATGTATGAATCAGGATGTATTTAAGAAAAGATATGTCTAAAATATTTGAAAGGTGCTCTGAAGTGTGTAATCTCATTTCTTTCACAAGCTGTTCTCAAAAAAATTACTGTCAAAAATTCCTTTGATTTGTTACTCGGTTATGGTTCACTGTAAATATATTCTTCATTGAATTATTATTGCATAACATTCTTGAATATGTCAAGGCAAAATTTGAAGATCCAAAAATTGTTTTTTTCATCCCCAAAATACCCTTTGCTAATGCTGTAATAAAAATGTTGACAATTACCTTTCATTATGTAGAAAGCAAATTTTCTTGCTACTCTTAGTAAGTTAACATGCATTGTAAAATTCTTACGCGACACAAGTGCTGCATGGCAAATGAATTTGGATTGAGGAAGCAAGTTTGAACTTGAAATGTCTGCAACTTCACAGAATATGATCACTGGTGGTGTTAAATGTAACAGAAATCTGTTAATCCTTGATTAACACTTGTAACGATCCAAGTTAAAAGAATCATCAAAATTGGCTTCTATCTGCCTTGTTTCCTCAACAGTGCTGTATGCTCAGTTGTCACCCTGGGGGCAGTGTTAAAGTCGTGATATTTCTTTGTAGACTGATGAATTGAACGGTAACCTAGGGTTTACTGTCAAGCATCATGTGACTGGAATTCTTTTTTCCGAGAACCATCTCAGGCACAAGCCTCATCATAAATCCATCCCTTTGTATAAAAAATGGAGCTAAGCTTTAATTTTTGGAATCATTCCATGTTACAGAAACAAAACACCTCCTTGTATTTTTCCACTCTTTTTTTAGAGTACCGACCAGTTTTAATAGTTAATCGTCATTGAAGTACAAAAAGATTGATGTGCTCTCTCCTACATACAAGTCTGACTTGTCAGTGGAAAATGGAAGGGACAGGGAGGGTTAGTCTGAGAAAAATATGGGATGAGGAGGGGAGGAGGGCTCAAGAATGGTCATTTCACTTTACCGCCACACTAACGTTCGTGATCTCCTCGCCCTTAGGATGGTGTTTTTTGGTTGTCCTCCCAATTTTAGAATGCTGTTCACCAATCTGGTTGACTGCCTCCCCAACTACTTTAGTTACTCAACAGACCTCTTAATTTCTTTATTTCCATCTCCTGTTATCGCATCCCTTCCCTCAAAAATACAACCCGGGACTTAACTCTCTCATCCCTTGGTATTTCCCCTCTCCACCGCCATCGATTGCTATGTGATATGAAATTCCTACATAGCATCTTCAACAGAACTCTCCGTACCAACGACTTTCTTCCTCTATTCTCAATTCGTGTTCCCCCTCTGCCAACACGTAACTTGAGTCTGTTGCAGATTCCAAATTTCCATATCTCGGTCTCTCAATGTTCCCTATTCCATCGACTTCCTGCTACATTTAATTCCCTAAGTATTCAGTATCCTTCCCTGGACCTCTCTTCCTCACTCAACACTTTAATCTCTTTCCTTAAATGCCAGATAGTAACTTAGCTCTTTCTAATTGCATATGTGCTCTCCTGCTTTGACTGAATCTGTTCTTGACATTTATTTTGTTAACTTTTCATTATCGTTTATTGCTTTTGTCTGTTCTTTTTCTTAGTTTATATTATATGTCAACCAATGTAAAAGCCTTTGTGCTGTTTTTGGCTGCTTTGTTACATAAATAAAGAAGAGATAATTGGACCATGTGGAGAAATGTGGTTAGAAATAGGAAGCGTTGTATTAAGGAGTCTTGATCCCAGAAGGATGACTCTCCATTTTACTCAGGAATGGGGACAGCAATGAGGAATAAAATTCATAAACATGTCCATCTACCAATTAGTCATTATTTGTGGAATGGGTAAGAAAATGAAAACGGCAGATGTAAGTCTTGCTTTTGGAAAAAGGTAACATCCTTCAATTTTGTCAAACAGCTTTTGCAGTATAAATATGAGAGTGAATTTAATTGGGTTTAATGATAATTATGAAAGATGGAAATAATTGTTAAATAATCATGTTCATTATTTTCATTTATGGTTGCTGTCCATTACCCTTCATTCTCAAAAGTATGAGCCTTGACTCTGGGCTCACATTAACTTACCTCCCTCCACTTTTTCAACCACCCTTCCTCCAGCGGTCCCATTAGCTCCCCTGTATTTGTGAGGGGACGGTTATTCTGGCTAAGCCCTGCTTCAAATCTCAATTACTTTTCTCATCCATCTGCATAGTCTCCCTCCTATCCTACCTCCTCTTTTTGTCTCACTGACAAGTGAGGCTTATGTATACAGGAGCACTTGGGAAGATGTCAGAAATAAGGTAGCACCACTAGAAAGATAATATACGACCATTGATAGTGCATGTTTATCAGTTTTTGGAGGAATGGATAGTCTTCTCTTGTTACCACAAGGGGAAGAGGAACAGATTTGTGCATGGAAATTAGCAAATTCCAGGAAATCTGAAAACTGTTTTAAACTGTAGCAAACTGGAGACTGGAAAGTGAGAAATTTGTCACTCATAGTCTAAAGCCTCCAGTTTAGGATCAATGGGTCACTTATGAACGAGTCATGTAAACCAGATTCATTTGGATTGATTTTCGGGCACAAGATCTTCCTGGGAAACTATAGGCAGCACAGGGAAAGGAATTGGCCCCATTCACCCATACAGGAAATGCACACACACCATTGGGCTCGGTACTAGGTGATCTCGATCCTGACCTATCAAAACAACCTTCAGGTTGATTACTGTGGTATTTAGTGTATGTTTAATAAAGCAATTAACTTAAATGAAGGTTTATATAATGAAGTACCTAATTGAAATTGATAAAAGCATAAATATTTACTGGCATTACAGTTTGCTTCTGCCAAGCATTTTGATATGGAGAGAAATAAATGTAGGTATATGCATATCTAATGTGCAAATTCTTTTCATTCAAGGTACAAGGAGGTCCTCTGAAATCATATGGTCAAATCTGCTTCAGCTAGCCATTTTTTCAAATTGTTTTGGTTCCAGCTGAGTAAATTTAAGTGAATGATGAGCCTGCAACTGTTTATGGAGGATGGTCAAATGGATTCAACAGATTTAAGCTCAACTAAGGACTGATTTTTGTACAAAATATCTTAGTCCTTTTCCCAAAAGGGAACGGTGAAACGTTTCCAAATATACGAACTCCTGAAAAAAAATTTATCATCTCAATGGTGACAAAAATCTCTCCTTGGAAGTACATTCTACTCTTCAAACTGACAAAGCTACACTAGGGAATTTTTCCAAAACAGTTTGTACTCTAATTGGTAGATGAGTATTTGAATCTACTTTTGGTGAGCAGTTCTGCTTAAAATAAAAATGAATGCATCAAATGCTTTTGAAAATTGATATATTCTTTTTGAATTGTGTTAAAGATTATATGGTAGTCATTTATATCGCATAGTTAGTCATAATTCTAGACAAACATATCATATTCTTCTTTATTTCTTAAGAGTGGAATATTTTCTCCATTCATTGAATCTTTTCTATAGGATAATTATTTAGAAATATGATACATTTCTATGAACTCATACTTGCTCAAGTGATCTTCAGGATAATATTTTCCAGACACTCCAGCAAATGAATTAGTTAAATTAATTTATTCCTGGGTAAAATTGATCTCTCACAAAGTTATTTTGCTCATCTCCTTTCAAAATGATATCAAAGGGACTATATTCTTTTGAAAATAATTGAATTGTTCAACTTCATAATGCTATGACATAGTCATTTCATTGTTCACTTGATTTTTCTAGATTTCATTCATTTCAGTACATGAACCAAGAAATATAAAGCATAACTGTAGGGCTTGTGTGTTCCGATGACCCCTAGAGCTGTGCTGGCGGGAGTAAATATAATTGCTCCTGGTAGGGTCACCCATGCCAGATAGGTCGAAGGTTAGCAGCCAGACGAAAGGTAGTCCACGCAGCGTCTGTTCCTCAGTGAGGCGGCTACAAAGGCGTCTGACCCCAGTGGGGTGGCCATTAAGTGATGGTGTCACGTTAAAAACACTATTGAGGAAGGCAACGGGAAACCACCTCAATTATTATTCCCAAGAAAATAATGATGGACGCAAAACAGAAATTGAGTCCTGGCAACTGCGGCACTCGGCCCAAGGGGCCGTGTGTCGTGCCCGGCAGCGGGGGAGGCAAGGCTTCCGCGGTCTTCATCCCACGAAACCCTTGCAGGGAAGAAATAACAGTAGCAGGACAGAAGACTCAGAGGAAGACGAAAGTAGTTAGAATAGGAACATGGAACGTCAGGACAATGTTGAGGACAGGAAAATTAGAAAATATTAGGCGAGAGATGGAAAGAGGTAATATAGATGTTTTAGGTCTCTGAGAGGTGAGATGGAAGGAAAGCGGGGATTACTGGAGTGAAAATTATAGTGATATACAGCGGCAGGGACGAGAGCCAACGAGGGGTTGCCGTAATATTAAATAAACGGGTAGGAAGAAGCATAGTCAACATAGAGCAAGCAACAGATAGAATTTTACTTGTAGAGATTAAAGCAGAGCCGACGAACTTGGTCATTGTTCAGGTATACATGCCACCAAGCAACCACAAGGAGGAAGAAGTCGATAGGATGTATGATGAGTTAGAGGATATAATCGTGTGTGTTCCTGCAAGGAAACATTTGATGGTGATGGGGGATTGGAATGCGACGGTAGGCGAAGGAAGAGGGTGGTGAGGTGGGGGACTATGGGTTAGGCACGAGGAATGAACGTGGGGAGAAAGCGATTGAATTCTGCAGGAGACAGGGGTTAGTCATCACCAACACATGGTTTAGACATCAAAAAAGGTGTAGGTATACATGGAAAATACCAGGTGACTCAGAAAGGTAACAGTTAGATTATATTATGGTTAGGCACAGATTTAGGAACAGTGTGATAAATTCGCAGAGTTTCACAGGAGCGGATGCGGACTCTGACCACAATTTAGTTGTTATGAAATGTAACGTCCGTTTCAAGAAGATAAGGCAAGGGTGGCAGGTTAGGAAATGGACCGTAGAAGCATTAAATGGATTAACAAGGAAGGAGTATCAGCAGGCTGTAGAGAAAATAATGGATGACGGTAAAGAACTGAGTACAATCGAAGAAAAATGGGAATGTATCAAGCAAGGGATATTGGAAGCAGCAAAAGAACCATTAATGGGAAAAGAATAAGGAAACCATGGGTCACGGATGAGATGATTGCAAAGATGGATGAGAGAAGAAGATGGAAGAATGTAAACACAGAGTTAGGCAAAATGAAGTACAAAGAGTTAAACAATAAATTGAGAAGGGCCACAAATAAAGCAAAAGAAGAATGGTGGAAAACGCAATGCGAGGATATGGAAAGTTTACAGAAGGGTGAAATAGGTGCTCTATACAGAAAGGTTGTTATTATCGGGAAGTAAGAAGGCAAGATCTGTGCTAACAGTTAAAGATAAGTGGGGTAAGATAATAGTTGAACCAGGAAAAATCCAAGAGAGATGGAAGGAATATATAGAAACTCTGTGGAACTTAGGCCGACAAGGTTAGACATAGAAAAGAAAGATGACGTAGAAGAAGATAGCTTAGGTCCAGGCATAATCTACGATGAAAAAAAAGGGCATTAAAGGAGATGAAAGCAAATAAGGCTGTGGGGTTGGACAACATTCCTGTAGAAATGTTGAAATGGCTAGGAAAAGGTGGAAAGAAGGCCATATATGGACTGATTCGTAGTATCTATGAGGAAGGAATCTGGCCGGAAGATTTTGTGAAATCGGTGTTAGTTCCTATTCCAAAAAAGGCAAAGGCTACGTCATGTGAGGATTACAGAACAAAATGGTTTGATATCCCACGCAGCTAAAGTTATTCTCAGGATCATCAACCAAAGGACAGAGAGTAAGGCAAATGATTACTTAGGGGATGATCAGTTTGGGTTCAGGAAAGGAAGAGGTACGCGTGATGCCATTGCAGTAATGAGATCACTAGTCGAGAGGAATATAGAATAAATACAATCAGGACGTTTTTGCCTGTTTTGTAGATTTCGAAAAAGCATTTGATAGAGTGAATTGGGAAAAATTAATGAGTGTATTGCAGAAAATAGGAATGGATTGGAGGGACAGGAGACTGATCCGCAACCTGTACATGTCTCAGACTGCTCAGGTGCGAGTGGGGAACGGAGAGTCCGGATGGGCAGTGTTAGGAAGAGGTGTAAGGCAGGGTTGCCCATTGTCACCGGTACTCTTCAACGTATATGTAGAGGAAATGATTAAAGAGGCATGGGAAGAACTGGAGGTAGGAATGAAAGTCGGAGGGGAATTGGTAAAATCGGTTAGGTTTGCTGATGACCAAGCATTAGTTGCTCAGTCAGCCAAGGGGTTGCAAGCTTTGTTGAGTGAATTGGAGGTTCAGTGCAATAGATATGGGATGAGAATCAATATTAATAACACAAAGGTTATGCGATTTTCCAGAAAGAAAAAGGCTAAGCTAAATATTAAAATATGCAGGGAAAAAATAGAGCAGTTTATATATCTCGGAAGGGTTTTGGACCAATACAGTCAAAGTGGTAGGGATGTAAGGAGAAGAATTGCGCTAGGCAAAGAGGCTTTCTCAAGGAGGAGGGAGTTGATGACGGGGACGTTGAGTAGAGATGTTAAGACAAGACTCGTAAAAACTCTGATATGGAGTGTAGCTATGTACGGTGCGGAAACATGGTCACTGAAGCAGGAGGATAGACGTAGATTGGAGGCTTTTGAAATGTGGGTGTGGAGAAGAATGGAGAAGGTGAAATGGACCGAAAGGAAAACCAATGAGGAAGTACTAGAGATGGTGGGTGAGGAGAGGGGTTTGTTGAGAGAAATCCTATGGAGGCAGAAAAAATTGATGAAAGGCATATTGAGCGGTAGTGGAATGTTGAAGAGGGTAATAGAGGGGAGAATGTTGGGCAAGCGAGGTAAGGGCAGGTACAGGATAGGGATGTTGGACGGGATGAAGAGAGGAAAAAGTACACAGAGATGAAGAGGGACCTGATATAGGTTAGTTTGCTAGGTGGGGAGTCACAAAATATTTATTTGATAGTTGTCCATCCAAAAACCTACCTAAAATGGTAGATTACCTAATAATAATATGTATGTACACGCAATGCTAGGATATGGAAAGTTTACAGAAGAAGGGTGAAATTGGTGCTATATACAGCAAGGTTAAGTTATTATCGAGAAGTAAGAAGGCAAGATCTGTGCTAACAGTAAAAGACAGGTGGGGTAAGATAATAGTTGAACCAGGAAAAATCCAAGAGGGATGGAAGGAATATATAGAAACACTGTGTGGTAAAGAACTTAGGCCGACAAGGTTAGACATAGAAAAGAAAGATGACGTAGAAGAAGATAGCTTAGGTCCAGGCATACTCTACGATGAAATAGAGGGCATTACCGAAGATGAAAGCAAATAAGACCGTGGGGGTGTAGAACTGTTGAAATGTATAGGAAAATGTGGGAAGGGGACTCTATATGGACTGATTCGTAGTATCTATGAGGAAGGAATCTGGCCGGAAGATTTTGTAAGATCAGTGTTAGTTTCCATTTCGAAAAAGGTACAGGCTAATTCATGTGAGGATTACAGAACAATAAGTTTGATATCCCACGCAGCTAAAGTTATTTTCAGGATCATCAACAAAAGGATAGAGAGTAAGGCAAATGATTACTTAGGGGATGATCAGTTAGGGTTTAGGAAGGGAAGAGGTACGCGTGATGCCATTGCAGTAATGAGATCACTAATTGAGAGGAATATAGAATACAACCAGGACGTTTTTGCCTGTTTTGTAGATTTCGAAAAAGCATTTGATAGAGTGAATTGGGAAAAATTAATGCGTGTTGTTAACACAAGGTTGAAAGTCCTTGTTGGAAAGTTGACTTTCAACCTTGTGTTGGTGTTTTTTCCCTTCAGTTCGCTGAAGAGGGCCACTTTGTGGCCGAAACACGCGTGTTCGACGCATATCCTCGTCTGCACTCTATCGTTTCAGATTCTCCCAGAAGTTGGGCCCTTTGAGTGCGTGTGTTTGCTTCTTGAGTGCTAGTGTGTGTGATTGGTCTGTGCTCGTCCTTCGTGGATAGTCACAGAGTGTGTGCTTGTAATACATCCTGGTATCCTTAACGGGGTCTTCCTTACAGCCTCGTGAAGGATTACTTTTCCACCTGGAATCTTTAACGAGGTCTCACAGCTTCGTGAAGGATTCCAGACAGGATAGTGTGTGTGTGGCTGTGTGTGGTCTCTGGCGTGGATTAATTTCCCGTAAACCACCACAGAGGGTATTCTTGGTCGAGAGGTTGTGGTTGGTCCCTTACGTGGTTCCCGCGAATACCAACACAACAATTTGTTCTGACGAGAGTTGAGACTGTTTTTTACGGCCATTGGAGTTTTCCCCCTTATTATTTTAACCTAGAGGCCGTAGAGCTCTTGATTTCTTGTTAGTAGGTGATGGTAGAGCTCACCCATGTACCAAGCCTGACGGTGAGTGAATATTCACACATCAGGGTAGGGGGGCCAGTTCTTTTCCGTGCCGGTTATGTTTTCCCAGGAAGATCTGGTACCCGAAAAAATCAACTAGCTTGGGTGGAGTTGCAGGTGCCCATAGTGCCTTGCCCGGGAATCGAACCTGGGACCCTCCGGTCAGTAGTCGAACGATCCACCCACTAGACCACCGCGACCCACACATCATGCTACATTAGAATTAATATGATGAAGTTGCGAAAAGGATGATTAAATAAGCTTTCACCTAGAAAACTAAAAAGACTTCCTTTCATTTTTCATATTAACTAAAACACTAAATGGTGTTTTGAAGCTGCTAGTCTGAAGCTCCCTTGTTTCAATTTCATTGAATAACTTAATACACTTCATTTAATGATCAATTATACTTGTGACATGGTTCACTCCTATGTGAAAATATGGGTATAATTTATGAATTACTATTTTAGCAGGTTTGTGAAGTATTATAATTGAGTTTTCCTATGCTCCACGTATAAGCATTGATGTTTTGGCCACCTTTTAGCACAAATTTAGTTTGATCATCTATCACAGGACAGCATTCAGACATCATCCTCCACTATCAGAAGTTCATTTAAATCTGCTATCATTTTTTTAACAACATCCAGTAATTTTTAATAACAGTCCAACATCCTTCTACCTCCAAGTCCATAATGTTCATTTTCCTCCACTTATCTTTCTTTTCCTACATTCTCTCTGTTACTGTCTACAGCATCCTTCTGCCTCTCACTGTCTCTTACATCTACTCTTGGTGCCTTTATCAAATGTCTCCCAAGCTTCTCTCCATCCCCACCATGTCTGGAACTTCACTACCCTTAATTTCCATCAATTTAATTTTTAATTTCAAGAAACTGTAACAGTAACTTTAACGGAGTCACCCGCTATGTGTGCATTATAATGCAACAATTTCAGAGAGTAAAAATCATTCGCCTTGACCAGGATTCGAACCCGGATCCCTCGATATCCGGCCGAGTGCTTTAACCAATTAAGCTACCGAGACGTCAAAATTTCAGAGTGTAAGAGGACGTCTCGGTAGCTTAATTGGTTAAAGCACTCGGCCGGATATCGAGGGATCCGGGTTCGAATCCCGGTCAAGGCGAATGATTTTTACTCTCTGAAATTGTTGCATTATAATTTTTAATTGCTTTCCTCACTCATCTCTCTCAAAAACCTCCTTGCCATCCCAGTGCCTGAATAGCTGTATCAAGGCCTATCAAAACTACCCTTAACCAACATTTTCACCTGTCTTTCCTTTACATCTTTATTTCCGGTGGCTGCCAAAAACTTCTTTGTTGAAGCATTGTTGACTAATTATCATTTTCTTTTGATCTCCCTACTGTTTTTCCCACCTTCTAATACAGGGTGTGGTAGCATACTTAGCCAATTTGATTGGAAATTTCTTTCAAATTGGCAAGTTATGCTGCAGCATCCTGCACTTTACCTAAATAGCCAAACTGCATATTTAAAAAAATTAGGGTTTTCCACAAAATACTTTACTCATATTCATCTTCTAATTAGGGAAAAACCATGATAATCAAAGTATGTATAAACAGAAAAAGTAGGGAGCCATGGCTGAAAGTTAAGTTCTTCCAGGGATTAGTGTTGCCTCTACAAATTTCAGATATAATAGTCAAAGTACAAGCCTGATTTATGACATTGTTCCACATGATCTCTCTTGCAGTCAACAGCAATGTGATGGTCAAAGGAAAAAGCTTTAAAGTTTGAGTAGAAGTAGTCCTCTCGCCTTCCTGATTTATTGACCAAGTATACATATGTGAAGAAAGCAATTGAGTTCTGCAGGACATGGGCCAATCATCACCCGACACTAAGTGTAGACACCACAAAAGGCTTAGGTGTACATGGGAAATACTAGGTACTCAGAAATGTATCAGTTATATATTACGTTTAGACACAAATTTAGGAGCGGCATGAACACTTTCCCAGACATCATTTATTTTTCTGAAAAATATTTTCCTTCTTAGTTTGCTGTGTCTAGTTAACCCTACAGAATTTATTCTTGGTTACTTGGTTTTTAATCTCATTTACTTGTGCTCTCTATTGTTTGGAGATCCTAAGGATCCTATAATTTGTGAATAAATGGCTAGTTCCATTTTCAATACCTCTTCATACTCTTGCCTTCTTCACTAACACATTCTCAATCGAAAAACAATACAAATATCATTTCATGATCCTGTCATTGCAATTTCCATCAAAAGTGAATATACAAGTACTAGTGGTTTCAACCATGTTTCCAAAAGAATAATCCCTTTTCTATTGGCAATATTTATTATTATAAGTGTGAGAGTTCTTGTTTAAATTTATTGAAATTTGCTTTAAAAAGTAACTAAAATCACCTGCAAAATGCATTAAGGTCACAATAGTCACTTCTAACTAGTAGTTCCTTGCAATGTTAGCAAAGCATTGATTTTATTAGGGCACCTGGCATATTTTGTTACTGTATTGCATTGACCTCCTCATTAGGACGTTTAATTATTAACTCAACCCTCTTTTGTTCATAACCACCATATAGTTAAGTCCATCTGATTTCTTCATAACTTACTTTTATCATGCAGCACTGAATTCCAAAAGAATCCAGTCAGAGGTGTTCATTGAAATGTATTTATTTTAGGATCTGAGCATATTTATTTTTGTCCTTCTAATATACCTGTACCATGTAAATTTTACAATTGTAAAATAAAATTTTTACACAGTATAAATGAGAAATATTTTGCTTTGGTAAGTTCAGATAATTTATTTCCAGGGAAAAAGAAAAGGTTAAAAAAGATTGGTACATAGTAATTTTTTAAATTATGTATTTTGCTCATAAACCAGGGGATGATTACTATTACATGAAAAATATTGACCATGGCATTAATGGAGGAAAATAACTAGCTGTTAAAAAAAGTGGAAATTGAAGCCCAGCCGAGCAAAATAATATAGATTTTAAATGGTTCTAAAATTTATGAGAAAAAAGTACTGGCTAATCAAAGGAACATGTAGTCATCCAAATAATTAGTTTCTAATTCCTATGAAAGGAGTGATAACACCATGTGGAGTGCAGTGAATTAAGGAGAGGAGAATAAGTAAGAGCAAGGAGACAGATTCGATTGTAATGAAGGATAAATTTCGAAAGATATTCTAGCTTTATTAGAAGGAGCAAGCATATGCTTTAAAAAGTGAAGAGAGCGACAGCAGCAAAAGTAATATAATAGGAATAGTCTAGCCTGAATGAATGGAAGGGTGACCAAAATGGCTAGTGCCAGGGTGAAGATCAAAGATGTGTAAAAGGGATGTTGGTTTATGTTTTTTAAATCTAAGGTGCATTTCAAGAAATTCTAATTTCAACATGGCAATAATATTTTGAAAAGAAGAGAGCAACAGCAATACAAAGGAAAAATGATTAAATCCATAATGGAAAACAGTAAAATTATAAGTCCATGTTTTAGAATAGAGGGAAGGCAAAATTTACCAAGGGGAGAGGTATAGAAAGAAAGAGAAATATGCAAGTCCTGAATATATCCATAGCTTTTTTATGGAGAGTGTATGAAGAGGAGAATCAAAGTCCTAAGAAGGAGACAGCAAAATAATTGTGGGTTAAGGGGTAAGAATGTATATTCAAATTCCATAGAGGGCACTGTAGTAAATAATAGTTTCCAGGCAGCTTGCTTCGTGAAAAACTGTTACGATAAAACAAAAAGCATCACTGAAATGCTTACGGAGTTGGGATGGGAATCATTGGAAGAAAGACGATTCAATGCTAGGTTGAACTCGCTAAATAAATTCAGATCTGCATGTTTCAGCACCGAGGTCTCGCAAATTATTCGCACTCTAACATATATTGGTCGCTTGGATCATGTATACAAAATTCGGGAAATAGATGCCAGAGCTAACAGACTCAAGGACTCCTCCTTCCCAACGACAATACTGGATAACTGTAGGGTTACACTCATAGATAACAAAAATGCCACTTGTCACCCTCAGCGTATAGGTAACAATTAGTTATACTCAATTGCATGCACTTCCACTAACCTCCTGTGTGTTATTGTCAAATCCTTCCTGCATGACCGCATTGAAATGCCATTAAGTAATGTAGTGCTCTTTATGGTATTGCTTGCTCTGCTTTTGGTACCCTAAATTTCCCCTTCCATCCCTTGTCCCTCTCCATGAGGGAGCCCTCCTCCTACCTGCAGCATTGGGCCAAATTCCTCACCTTGGGTAGGAGAGCGTTTTATGTTGCACGTTCTTGGGGTGGTGGAATTTCGCCTTGCTACTTACTAAAATCCAGCTTGCACGTTCTTGGATAAATTTCTTGCTGCATCCTAAGGTACAATTATTTGTTATTATTAATAATGATAGGCCTGCGCAGTTTAGCAATTTTTCTTTCTTTGCGGCGTGCCGACTTGAGTCGATAGTCAACGTGGGACGGTAATACATTATGTTCGCTACCTTCGACTACCGCGTCTAAATATGAATCTAATACTTTTCGGTAATAATGCCATTTTTGCGAATCGGTCAAATCAATCCGCTTAAGAATTTCTTGCATTTGTTTATCCAACTTTGCCATTTCGTTCTTAATATTCGTCCCGTTTTCATATGTGGTGCTGGTGGTGGGATCCACTAACACGAACTTTTTGAAACTCATTTTTTTTTTATCAAACTAGCTATTCCGCCGCTGATTAGCGGGAGTATTGCCCCAAGAAGTGCTGATAAAAATCCCCCTTGTTGACTAAGTAATACTCGTTTTCTTTTCAGGGGTGATCTATAGCAACCTATCTCTCTGATTGCTTTTTTGTATCTGAGTAATTTTTTTCTCAACGTTGGCCTAATCTTACAATTACCATTTAGTACGTTTCGGCAACATTCGCTCAAAGATTTAATGACATCCGAATCGGCTGTCTTAATGATGGATCTTCTCTTTTTGGTCGAGGCCTTCTTTATCTTTTTTAAAATGTTAATATTTCGCTTTAATCTGGTTAATTTCAAACGCTTCATCTTAATTGGGTTAACGTTGAAGGTTGCTTAGTAAATTTGGTGGAACGAAAATTTCACTGATTTCATCAGGAAATATGTTCGTTCTGAACCTTAAGCAATCGTCCGTTTCCTGAGCAAAGTCAAGTACCAAATAAGTGAATGGCTTCGAAGTCGCCTCCCTATATACCTCGGCCAGCGCTGCAGGATTTTCAGGATAAACCTGGCAGGCCAAATGTCTTAATTGTGACCGATCACGGAGATGTATGAGTATGTTCTAAAATATACATTGTATTTTGCGTTTAGTGATATGGTACGTGAAAAACGCGACTGATGAAAAACATTTTGGCTAATAAGAATTACGGAGATATTTGAATGATGCGAATCTTTTGTAAAAAGTCGCTTACTCTGTTGTCACTAAAGGAGTCATGCATCAAGTCATCTATGATGTACAGAGTTGGTACCTTCTTAGGATTCGCAAAGCTTACAGGAAGACTGAATATGAACAGAACCTTGGAAGTATCGATTGCATTAGGTGCACTTCCGTAGCTACAGCACCATACGATCTTATCTATCTTTCCGTCCACCATTGACGCTACATTTCTAATGAACTTTGAGACAAATTCTCTTTTTCCGCTGCTTGAAGGCCCGGCAACCACACACGTAAAAGGATGCTTCCACTTGATCGTCATCATCAACGTTTTCTCGAGGCACGAATAGAAAAAATGAACACTCCTCTCTTCAGTTTGTGCTTTTATCTTCATATGTCGAGCATGTCATGCATACGCATCACAAGCACCTTCAACTCATTCGCTATGCTTGTTAACACTGGAGAATAATTCTTGGGGCATGGTATTCCGAATAGTCCTAGATTATTTTTACCTGCTCTGACTAGAGTGTTGTTGAACTCGCTGTACTCATAGACATTATCTCCGCGAAAAAAGTACAAGATCCCATTGGTATATCTAAACACAGAATCGATGTCCGATGGTATTTGCGGAAACCTCTTTTGATAGCGATATTGAGTTTTAGGCTAAAATGGCATTCATCCATTTCAATGATAAAATCTTTACTGTGAAATATTAACGTCATCCCTGTATATGTGTTCACGGCTGCTTGAATGTCAGCATTACGCGGCAATCCTGCGAATGACGCAGCCATAGGATAACCCTCTAGCAATTGCATACTTGGGTATTGAATCATATAAATCATTTCCTTAATGAAAATTACAATTTCCCCGCTCGGTCTTTGATAAATTGCCGTAATATTTTTATCCGGAAGGGAAGCCAATCGGTAATCCGTTGGGGGCCAAATATAGCCACATTAGCCGCATTTTCCATATCCATGAACCAGAAATACTGCCCGTGAAATATGTATAACAAGTGATTTAGTATAAGATATTTATCAATTTTTTTTATTCACACAACTTGGGAAGGGGGTCATTTCTTTCCTGTCCCATATTCCTATCCTCCACCTCACCATCCCCCTTTTCATTTCCTTTCTTTTCTACAGGTCTGCCATAAATGTACTGTATCGCTTAGGTGTCATCTTCGTGTAAGTCTATTCTATAATCAGATGCGTTGTATATTGCGTACATGATAGCATTTTTATCATTGGAGTGCGAGATTCCCAAAGCATGACCAATTCCGTGGATAAGCGTTGCAAGAAGGCTATATTTTAGTTCAACTCTATCAAATCCTAAATACCAATCCTCGTCCTGATCGATATGAATTTTTATTAGCTCACCGTTAGCTCTCGGATAATCCGCGTGGGCTAATTGACCTCCATTTCCATCAAAATTAATAGTACAGAAACCTGGACCAAAATTTTTTGGGAATAAGGACGGCATTTGTGATGATAATGTCAGGTGTTCTATAATTTTGCACGAATTTTATATTCGTTACCTCAGACCATGAATCGAATGCCTTCTTTGCCAATGCAATGTAGGTTTCATTTACGAAGCTGTAATGTCAATTGATAACCTTTTTATACCACTTGTACGGTATTATTGAGAAAGTAAAATCACCTGCTACGCCACACCGAGGTTTTTTCATAAAATCCAGTCTCATCATCAATCCGCCCACACCCATCGCTGAGATTATAATATTCTTGAAACATTCTTAGTTATTCGGTGATTTCCACCGGTTTTACGTTGACAAGACCATTCGCACTTACATTCAGGTACCATATTTTTGCAGATAACTCGATATGCAATACGTACGATTGTTGTCTGGTATGATGCCGGCAATGCTCAACCCCAGCTCAGTGAGAAACAAGACCAACAATATTAATCTCATGACGATATCGTAAAGCTTCGAATCCCGATGTGACATTTACCACTTACGAATAGTAACTGAGTATGATTTGCACAGACGCTTATATATATATTCAAATCTACTCATTGCTATCAATGTTAACAATCGGTAATTCACGTATCGGAAAATGGTTCATTCCGTTTTAATTTGTAGTGACCCCATGGTAATGTATCGATTCCGTTTTCGCAAACACATCGTTTATCATCATCGGGGCTGAGAGCTTTTTTATTTATTTCTACCGTACACAGTTGATGTTTTTGTGATCTGATCAAAGACATCGTTCTGAATGAGGGTGCGCTTTCACGCAAACAGGTAACATAATCATCGAACATAATTGATTTATCAATCGTGACCTTTTTAATACCCTTTGCGCGTTTCCCACACCACCACCCCGCACACGGTAAGAATATAATTTGCACCGCAACCCGACAAAATGCGTCATTATTTTACCTGCACATTCGTCTTTCATTTACCAATTACCTGTTCGTTTACTCTCGAGTAACAAGAATGGTCCGAGGGATAATTGGATGTATCGTACAAATTAATGTTTTGTTTAATTTCTTCGTAACAATTGGTTGGCATTTCCTGTATGTAGCTATCGGTATCCATATAGCACAATTTTACATTTTTTCTTTCCATGTGTTCGTAAAAATAATCGTACATAAATACTTTCGAAATATCTAAAACAGCTTGACCAATGTAAAGTGGTTTGTTCATTTTGATTGATGTTGGTCTTAGGTGCACCGCTATGAGATTTTTCGAAAAAATCGTTCGATCAAGAAACATTGAACTCGAAATCAATTTCTTTAATCTTTTTCCGTTATAGTAGTAGTAGTAGCTTTCGGGTTTTTAGGGTGCATCGACAGCAATGGTCATTTTGCACCACTGTCAAAACTTTCAAATCCACCGGTTATTTAAAATATAATAAAACTAATACATAAATAAATATATATATATAAATAGTTATTTGAAAAACAAACAAAAAAGCAACATTGTCAACAGTGGAGACTGCGACTAAAATTGTCTCATTAGGCCAGTTTCGCTTAAAAATAACAAAACTATTTAAGGAGTTGGGGTCATCCCCTAAAAAATTACTCAATTCTCCCCTTATTTGGAATTTTCCTCTGGCCCTTGAATATTTATTGCACTGTGTCAGGATATGTTTCACCGTCAGGGGCAAGTCACATTCATTGCAGCGCGGTTGCACTTTTCCCTCCGTAAAGAGGTACGAGTGCGTAAGGGCAGAGTGCCCTAACCTCAGGCGCGTGACAATGACCTCTTCCTTCCGATGTTTCCGGATGGAAGAGGGCCAAGCCGAAACGACCGATTTTATCTCCCTGAGTTTATTGTTATTTAAGGACCGCCAAGCTTCTTTCCATTGGTTTAGGACCAAACTCCGCAACGCGGCCTTTACGTCCTCCACAGGTACCAAAGAGGAATCGGTCTCGATTTTGCCAGGGCTTCCTTCGCTGCTTTGTCGGCTTTTTCTTTGCCAGATATTCCCACGTGACCAGGAGTCCATATAAAGGATACCCTGCTACACTTTCTCTGAATAGATAAGAGGGTATGGTGGATCTCCTGAACTATCGGGTGCATTGGTGAAAAGACCGATATGGATTTTAAGGCACTCAACGAGTCCAAACAGATGAGAAAAGAGCCGTTATTCTCTCTTATCTGTTTTAGGGCGGTTCTTATGGCTGAAAGTTCGGCTGTGAATATGCTGCAAAGCTTGTTCAGTTTTTCCTTCACGACTCCATGGTAACGGGAGACGACCGCGTAGGCACATGCTGTCTCTGACTTAGACCCATCGGTGTAGACCGGGACGAAATCGGGGTGCGATCCGAGAAAGGCATTAAAGAATCCTTAATATTCGGAGTCCGTCGTGAACGCTTTACATTGTACATGAGGCATTGATTTAAAATCCGGCTTTGGCGTCAGCCAAAGTTTATGTTTGCCAAGGAGGAGGAGACGTTTAGCGTAGGAGACAGGGCACGCTTGAGGAAAGGTGAAATTGAGTCCGTGAATAAAATCGTTAAAACGAACGGCCAGGGGCCTAGTTGCCCTTCTTCGCCGGTTACATAAGTCTAAAAATCTTGAGTTAAAAAGAATATTAAAACATGGGTGGTTCGTCATAGATAAAACTTTACAGGCGTAGTTGCCCATCAAAATCATTCTGCGGGTTGCCAACGGAGGTTCCCCTGCGTCAGCCATTAAGCTTGGCACTGGGCTGGTTCTAAAGGCCCCAGTGGCCAACCGTATCCCGGCATTGTGGACACATGTCAGGGGTCTCAGATAAGACTCGTCCTGAAGAGTATACTATCGAGCCACAGTCCAATTTCGACCGGACCAGGCTTCGGTACAATAGAAGCATCGTAGTGCGGTCTGCTCCCCAGGTGGAGTGGGTTAGGAACCTTAAAACGTTGAGGGTTTGCGACACCTCTCGCGCAATACCCGTATATGCTCCCTCCAGTTTAGTTTTTTGTCGAAGGTCATCCCGAGGAAGCGGATGGTATCCGCAAATGGGAGATTCCGGCCCAGCAACCTCAAGGTCGGTGGTGTGTGCTGTCCACGAAGACGGTGGAAATGCACACATTTCGTTTTCTCTGTGGAGAAACGAAATCCGTTCCTTCGCGACCACTCTACCGGTTTATTTAGAGTCACCTGGGCTTGCCTGAAGGCGGTTGCCAGTCGTGTCGACCGGCAAAATATGGCTAGATCGTCTACAAAGAGCGATGCCATTACCGGGGCATTGACGCATTCCGTCACATCATTAATGGCGATGGCAAATAACGTCACGCTCAGCACTGTTCCCTGAGGGACTCCGTTCTGTTGTTTAAACGATCGGGATAGAAATTTTCCGATCCTTACTTTAAAGGAGCGGTCAGTTAAAAAATTATTGATAAATATGGCCATATTGCCTCTGAAACCCCATTTGTGAAGCGTGTTCAGAATTCTTCGTCGCCACACACTATCGTAGGCCTTCTCAAGGTCAAAGAAGACACCTACGACGTGTTGGCGTAGTAGAAAGGCTTCCTGGATAAAATTGTCAGTGCGCACAAGATGGTCTGTCGTGGACCTATTACGGCGAAAGCCGCACTGAGCGTCGGAGAGTAGGTGTCGCCCCTCCAAGCACCAAACAAGACGACGGTTAACCATTTTTTCCATCACCTTGCACAGGCAACTGGTGAGAGAAATGAGACGATAACTCTTCGGGTCGTTTCTATTCTTGTTCTGTTTAGGAATGGGTATCACACCCGACTCCCGCCAGCAATTTGGGGATCCACCCTCAATCCACAACTAGTTGAGGGTATTGAGGACCTGCCCCAACGCTGATTCCGGAATATTTCGGAGAAAAGCGTTGTGTATTTGGTCTACCCCTGGCGAGGTGTCATGGGAGTCCTTGATGGCTGATTGGAGTTCCCAGAGCGAGAAGGGCACATTATATTCTGCCGGTGTTGGGCCAGCATCGAAATTAAGAGGGACACTCTCGCTTCGCCTCTTAATGTTGTTAAAATTGGTGTTATAGCCTTCGTCACTGCTATTGGCCGCGAACTGCTCGGCGAATATATCGCCTATTTCATGGGGTGAAGTTACCACCCGGACGGCTATCAGCAGAGGCGACATGACGAAGGAGCCCTTGGACCCGGAGGTTTTCTTTACTTTGTCCCATACCTGACTGAGTGGGGTTCTGTGGTTAATCGTCGAAATGTATTTTATCCAGGAAGCCCTCTTGGCCTCCTTAACGGCCTTTCGAGCTCGCGCTCGTAGGCGGCGGTAAGATGCCAGATTGGTTGCCGTGGGGTATTTTTTAAAAATATTCAACGCCTTTTTCCCAGTCCGGATCGCCCTGTCGCGTTCCACCAAGGCACGGGAGGTCGATTGAGGCATCCGGACTTACGAGGGACACTTTCGGTAGCTGCCGCTACCAGCGTTGAGCTAAGTGCCTCGACGTTGCGCAAAGCGTCGAGATTAGCGTCATGTTTCTATTTAAAATGGGTCTTGAAAAGCGACCAGTCGACTTGGTTGATAGGCCAGTTTTCCGGAGGTTTACATTTGTGAGAGGAACAGTCTTCTTTTGCGAGCAGAGGAGGAAAGTGATCACTCCTACAGAGATCGACGTGCACGGACATCTTCACCTTTGGGGCTAGGCTTCTAGAGCATATAGAGAGATCTATAGCCGAAAATTCCCCATTAAAACTGTTAAAACGTGTTTTTTCGCCGCTATTTAAAAGAAACCGGTTAAAATCCTCAATAAAATCGGATAAAATCCGTCCTCTCCTATTGCTTCTGGTCGTAGGGCCTCCCCATAGAGGATCATGGGCATTAAAATTGCCCATCAAAATAAATGGCCGAGGTAGCTGACGGACAAGAGTTTCCAGGTTACACCGTGTCACCGGTGCACCCTCCGGCAGGTAGACGTTACATAACGTCACCGTTTCAGGGGTGTGCACCGTGACAGCCACCGCTTGAAATGGTGAGTTCAGTTGGACTCGGGAGGTGTCAAGGGCCTCGCGAGTCGCAACCGCTACTCCTCCTTGGGCACGTTGTCCACCCGTCATCCAATCTAAGAACGGTGTAACCCTTTAGAATACCCTTGTCTGTTTCCTTAAAATGGGTCTCCTGCAGACATATGCAAGAGGGGTTAAAATCATGAATTAAAACGGCCAGCTCCTCCTTGTGCCGATAAAATCCATTACAGTTCCACTGCAGTAATAACGTCATTAAAATGTTAAAATAAATATATAAATAGAAATTAAATAAGCTAAAATGCGGCGAGATGACCGTCACTTCAGAGGTCATCACTTAAAGCGATGTTTCCTTTTCCACTCGCTGGCGAGGACCTCCGTATCTGAGATACTGCAGTCCTCCTCCGGAACCTCCGGTTTTTTTGGCTTCACCGGAGGTGATGGGGAAGGGGTCTTCTCACGCCCTTTCGGCGTGCTCCCCTTGGTGGTTTTTGGCGGGCTCCTCTTTGTAGGGCCCACCTGGGCAGGTGGCTTGTCCACCTTAGTTTTACTCTTTTGTGCATTTAGGTTTCCCCTGGCGTATCGCAGGGGCGCTATCCTTAGGAGCGTCGGTTTGCGTAGAGATGGTTTGATGGGTGATGGACACTTTGGCAAGGGGATTGATGCGACGGAAGCAAAGGACCGGGAGAAAGTTGGGGCGATGAGCGCCCTATATTTTCTCCTCGCTTCCATATATGGAATTTTTCCAGCGTCTTGATCTCCATGACTTTCCTCTCCTCTTTCATCTTCGGACAATCGCGGGAGTACACTGGGTGCGCACCCTCGCAATTGACGCAAAGAGGTTCTGAGGGGCACTCTTTACCCTCGTGCGACTCCTTGCCACAGCGCGGGCAGGTGGCCTTGCCCTCGCTACGCGACGCGACGTGGTCGAAGCGTTGGCACAGAAAACATCGCACGGGGTTGGGAATGAATGGCCTCACTGGGACCGATTCGTATCCCACGAACACCTTCTCGGGAAGCCTATCGCGCGCGAACGTCAGGATGACAGACGTGGTGTTGATTGTCTCACCGTTGCGCTTCGTGGTAAGCCGACGACAATCAACCACTCCCTGAGAGAACATCTCTTTCTTGATTTCGTCGACTTCCACATACAATAGGTCGTAGTGACTTATCACCCCGCGACAGGTGTTCAGAGTGCGGTGCACCTCCACCTTTACTGGGATGTCATGGAGCTTCCCCAATGCCAGTAGCTTATTGCTCTGCTGGTCCTTGGCAGTTTCAATAAGTAGCGTACTATCTCTGAGTTTCTTAACGCTCCTAGGATCTCCTGGAACGACACTTGACAGAACTCTTCTTATTAGAAAGGTTCTTATTAGACACCTTTTTCAAGGTGTCACCTTCCGTTGCACAAGACATTATTAGATACCGCTTACATGCGGCAGTAACCGTATCTCCTCCGTCCGAATCCGGACGGGATCTTTTTGTTGGTGGAAAGTTTTTTTCCTCCATAATAAATAATAATTCGTCCCTCGGCCTCCCCACCCACCACGGAGCCACACATTCGGGACGCCGCTCCGCTAAACCGTAGCGGTCGCCAGGGCTAACTCGAGGGATATAGCGCTTCAGGAGTGGTTGTCTGTTTCGGGGTGGATCTTCGATGCAAGGGCCCACCAAAACCCCTACATCTCCGACCTCCCTACGCAGACCCCCACAACCTTGGCACTCGCCACCGGAGCAAGAATGCGACGGAAGCCGATTGACCGGGAGTGGCTAGCTCCCGGCCTCCCGTTAACACGAAATCCGGGGCCAAAGAGGGGTATTGCTCCCGAGTCCATACAGGGCATCCGACACCCTGCTGGGAACCAGAGGGCTCACCCTTCAGGATCCCCTTCTTCCCTTACGGGTCTCCAGGCACGGCAAACACCTGGGCGGATCGCAGGCCAGTTGGTATGGCCGCACACTGACAGTGGATCCGCGGCACTGTCCGGACGCATCCCTTGCTGGCTGGGGATTTGTTTTCGGGGTTTTCTCCCCGCCCTTCTAGTCGCCTCTTACGACAAGCAGGGATATTGCGGTAGTTTTCTCTATCCCCCTACCCGTGGGGGGGTTCATACCAAATTTTGCAATTAGGTCTAACAGTCTGACACGGCTAGTGAAAAAGGGATCCGAATTTGTTTGGGACGAGAACGACAGAATGCTTTCGAAGACTTGAGGCTCTGCTTGATAACGCAGCCTGTGTTTAAATTTCCAGACTTCGGAAGAATCTTCATGCTCACGACAGATGCGTCATTGATAGCCCTTGGCGGGTTCTTTCCCAAGAGTTCGAGGATGGCGAACACCCGATTGCTTGTGCCAGCCGACAGTTGAGAAAGGCCGAAACGTCTTACTCGGCTACGGAGCTTGAATGCCTAGCAGTAGTAGAGATGGTGAAAAAAAATTTCGAACATATCTACTCGGACGACAATTCACATGATTCACCGATCATAAGCCTTTGAAATGGCTCCTTTCCCTTAAGGAACCGACACCTAGACTCGCACGATGGATTATGGAACTGAGCGAGTACACTTTCACCGTCGCGCATAAACCTGGTGCTAAACTAGCCCACGCAGACGCACTATCACGATTTCCTCCCAACATGAATTCACTTAAGTCAGAGACCGAGCCCACCTGGGATAAAGAGAGAATAGTTAAGGAGCAGTCGACTTGCCCCGAACTCGAGCCGCCGCATTTGTTAGCTAAAAAGCACGAACCTAGTTACTTTTACGATAAGGAAGGCGTCTCATTCAAGGTTCAACCAACGGAGTTAGACCCTAAATTCACCATATGTGCGCCCAGGAGTATGCGGAACTTCATTCTAAATCGTTGCCACACAACCCTCTCTCGGGACACCTTGGTGTCGAGAAAACGCTGGAAATCGTACAGCGACACTTCAACTGGAAGGGCTGCTACTCCGACACTGTTCAGTACGTTCAAAGCTGTTTAGATTGCAGAAGCATTTTTACTTCTCCGTATAATGCTGCGTCAAACGGTCACTTGGAGCGGGCACATCACTCCTTTGCGTCTGTGATTTCCCACTGTCCCAAGATCACTCCGATTGGGATCAACAGCTAGGATTCGTATTGTTCGTGTGATTCACTCCGGCATACCTGATGCACGGGCGAGAGTTAAATGGGATACTGTTTTGTCTCCGGTCCCGAATTCCTGCTCGGAGGAGCCCCCGTATGAGTATGAAATACAACGTAGGTTACAGTGCTCACGAACATGCTATTGAGTCCAATAAGCGGAATACAGAGGCAGAGCACAAAATATAATTCAGGACTAACGCTTCTTACCTTGTCCGAAGGACAACTTGTCCTCTTGCGCAATAACGTCCTGTCCCGAGGACAAGCGAGGAAATTAGCCTCCCGTTGGATTGGTCGCTATAAAGTCATTGAAGTAAGAAGTCCCGTTACAGTCGATATACAGTCTGCGTGACGGAAGGCGCATCCTGGCTCACCTGCGTAACCTCTTGCCCTTACCACCAGACCCCGAACCTAACCCTTTCCCCTAATTTGCCGGCAACAAAATCTTCCCACCGGTCGCCCCACCACCCTCGCCAAGTCCCGAATCCCAACCCCTTGTAGAAGCCGAACTCATTGAAAATCCTTCGGCACAACAAGACCCCCCTCCCCTCCTCCCAAACCACTATAACCACAGACCTCACCCTGTAAGGTCATCTTCACCTTGACTCCACCTCTCTCGCGAGCCAGTCCTGGAGGTCGAGCAGCCGGCAGCGATGGCGCAAAGGCGTAAATTAATGGCCCTCTTCGGGAGTGACCTCTCTGATCTGGAAGATGATATCATTATGAGGCCACATGCCGGGTTGCATTGGAGCACTCCAGCGACTCCCGAGCGTCCCCCCACCCCCGGGCGCCATCTTGTCATAATAAAATGTCGCAGCCATCTCAGGATGACCGCGGCGGCCGCTGAATCAGAAGACAACGCCCGATACTGCACGAGCGAAAGCGAGTGTGCAGTAACTCCATCAGCAGGGACACCTTCAAACCCAGGGAAGGACATCCACCAGAAACTCCTGAATTTAAGTTTGTCCCAGGCATTGCTGAAACATGACAATCTCATTTTTTCTGAAAAATCCCGATCCAATAGAGGACTTGTCGACGCGCTAGGATATGGTCTTCACTATTTGGCAGGAACGGCAACCGATGAACAAATCAACAAAATTGACGCCGAGATCAATAACGTCGCGCAAGATTCGATCACCCGATCGAATGCCAAAGTCACTCTCCTAAATCAATTAACCGGCACCCTAAAAAGGCACGATGAGATGCTCTCCCAAACCGTAAGATCCTTAGATTTGTTACAGAATAGAATAACCCCGGGTAATAATGTCACGAATACATTAATTAATGAAGCGCGTCATAATATGAACGTTTATTGGTCCATTCATCATGTATTTATTGCTGTTTCTCGTCATATTACTGAATTAACTAATGAAATTTCAAGAATTGCCGAAATTTTGACGTTGGCCGAGCAAAACAACCTTTCTCCTTCGATCCTCTCCGCCAAACTTCTGTCACAAATCGTGGCTGAGGCCCGTCCGAAATTACCCCCCGGCCTGGATTTCGTCCGAACCCGAGAGAACGGCATCCACTCTCTCTATTGGTTCGCCGACGTGCGCGCAATTAGGCACGCAGACAGTAACACTCTCCTAGTGATTTTGCCACTGTACCGTCCAAGAATGATATATCGCCTTTATGAAACGCACGCCTTCCCATCAAGGAATGGCAAGGGAAAGCATGCAGTGATTTTGCAGCCTGATTCACCCTACTTGGCGGTGGCCGAAAAGGGAGAAACATTTGTCCCGCTTCAAGGCATGTACTGGCGAGCGTGTAAAGGAGGTGACGTTAAGGCCTGTTCCCCCACCTTTCCCATCCACAGTAACTCCTCCAGGTCATGCAACGTTGCAGCATTTCTTAATGCTAGTTCGTCCATACAAGCAAACTGTGACATCCATCTCACGAACCCTAATTATGAAATATTTATTAAGGGAAACAAACCAGGACAATGGTATTACGCCTTAAGCCATGACACCACGCTAACGATTTGGTGTTCAAGCGAACACTCACCTTACAGTAAGGCACAGACACGGCGGGCTCCTCAGCGTGCCGGTAGTATGGTCGGCGGAGAGTGACCACGTTTCTCTGAAAACGTCATTGGACGGCTATTTCAGTAATTTCTCAATAGACATTGAGGTAGGGATAGATCCACTTCCTGATATTCAATTACCGATACAATTAACGAATGACACCGCTGCAGTGGAGTTAGTGGATGATCTGGTGCAAACGATTTCGTTCATCAAAAAGATCAACACGCACGTAGTGCCTACCATATCCTTGCAGGAAGTCACTCGTCACAAAGCTTTTGTCCCCCTTCGTGGTCATGTTCACGTCATCCAATACTCTGTAACGTCCATGGCAATTCTGTTTATCTTTGTACTATGCGTAGTGTGCCTAAATGGTAACAAGAAATAAGTATGTTTTGAAAAAAGGTTAAAAGAAGATTCCACTAAACCTATAGAGATGTACCCCCCTAGTCAAATTTTCAACGCTCCACAAGCGAGCAATCAGAACTCTACTGCCGTGATCCTTAGTTAAATACCCTAATTCCCGTCGCTAGCCGACTGTGTATAATTATTTGAGTGCTACGAAGACCTGAAAATAAACCCTATACCCGATTAGTTGTGTTTTGTGCCGCAAGACTAAGTGACTATGCAGTGTGTGATTACAAAAAAACAGAACCGTTTGGCACCATGTTGTTTCCAGTATTTGGATTGTATATTGCCTTTTGCATTTATCAATGTGTATGTAAAGTGTTCAGGTTATATTTTGTTGTATAATTTTAATGAATTTTATGTCTTTGCAATTTTTGTCATGGCACAGCCCCCTCCCCCCACGCTGTTATTAACGGCTTATGAATTCGGCACCCCGGGACTAATTTGCCGCGAGGGAGATAGAGGGTAGGTCAAACCCTAACTTTCCTATTCTTTTCCTCCATCTCAGATTTCATTAATGATTAGTTGTGCACGGGAAAGAGTATTCCATTTCTCTCTCCCCTTTCTCTGTCCTCCTGTTATTTTGGGAGAGTTTCTCTTCCCCCCTTTTTCCATAGGTCAGACTTAGAAATCTCTAACAGCACCCCTAATAGGGAACACTATGTTGAGTAGTCCATTCCTCCCCCCCTCGATATAGGCGAAATCTCTAACGGCAACTCTAAATGGGGAACTTCCAAAAAAAGCCTTGAGCGATATGCCTCCTTTATAAGCAAAGACTCGGAGGAGAGACAGGGAGAGACAGAGAGGAGAGACAGAGAGGAGAGACAGAGAGGAGAGACAGAGAGGAGAGATAGATTGGTGGTTGGTAGTTGGTTCCGGTCGAGACTAGCATCGAAACGGGGTAATCACATGGTATTATTCCCGTCCCCTTTATTCTCCTTGCACAACGCACAGATCACTTCCTGTCTTACAACCCCTCGTATGTTCCATGAGCCTCAATAAAATCCTTGAAACAACCTATACCCTTCTTTCAGTGTATTATCCCTCGATTCATCTCGAAGTCAAGGGCAAGAATCCCTTCATATCTTGTAAGCAGAGTACGAAAAGGCGTATCCAGCGCAGATGCTGTTTTGTTTCCCTGTGCTGCCACCTGTGGGTTAGTTAAAAACAAAAGCGCAACGAAATTCTGCGTTGGATGCGCCGTGGGGATCTTGGGGGATGGGTTTGTTGTGTGAGTCTGTGAGGAAGTAATCTGCGGCGGTGTTGGTGGTGGGATGGGGGATGGTGGAGTGTTTGGAGCTTGCGACTCCTGGATTTATAATTGCGACCTGAAAAGGCCGGTTTTAAATTACATCGCTTAATTTCTGTTACAACCATGGCAGTGTTTTTTCAATGGTGGTGGTCCGTCGATATGTGTTCGTCCTTTATTATAATGCTCGTAGCATAAATCGAATTCGGTACCACCACCTCTGTCCAATCTCGCCAACAAGACATGCACCTGTCCGGGTCGGTAAATCTCTAAAAGCGAGAGGCAGGTACGTAATGTGTTCGTTGGAGAGCATATTAATCTCACCTTTCGCGGCAAGTTGCCTTGTGGAACTCTGTCGAGGGACACTCGGTGCGCGGCACAACAAATTTTGGTGGCAGCGGTGGGATTCCATTGCCTAGATACTGTGAGGAAAACCTTTCTCGCAGGTGTCGATGTATCGAGAATAAGCACTTTTTCCCTATAACCCCTTTTTCCCTTTAATCGAGCGAAATGGCAGAGCCTACCGTCACGGGTCTCGTCCACTTGATCCCAGACTTCACAGAAGATGACGGACTTAGTATAGACTCCTTTTTTAGAACTTTAGAGGCTACCGCCGAATTTGGGAGATGGACTGACAATACTCGAATACTGGTGTTGAACATTAAAACCCAAGGGAGTGCCCAAAGATTCCTCCACGCATGTGCTGCCGACTTAGCCTGGGCCCAATTAAAATCCGCGTTCAACGAACGATTTGCTAGCCGACCGACCGGGTCGCGTAACCTAAGAAGCCTACTTAATTGTGTACAGGGTCCTCGCGGAAGTGTGCGCGAGTTCGCCGATCGATTGCAAAAAATCCGCGATGAAACCTTCGCTACCACCACTGACCCCCGGGAAAAATTAGGGAGAGACCGCGCCACGGACGAATTAGTGCTGTATCAGTTTTTAGACGGTTTGCGCGAAAATATCCGAAGATTTGTCCACGTTCGAGTCCCAAAAACATTAACGGACGCCATAAGTTTCGCGGGCCGCGAAGAAGAATAAGAGTCGTGCTCCTCTCGTCCCCAGCTACGGTATTAACAGCGTTCCAGGCCCCTTCCACCCTGACACCAGCGCCTTAACTCTTCACGCTGCGTCGTGGGACCCGCCTCGATGCCTGCAGTGTCACCAGCTTGGACACTACGCCCGTGGGTGCCCCGCCAGACCTCTCAATTGTTTCAATTGTGGACAACGAGGACATCTTGCACGCCAATGCCAGGTACCAGGACAATTTCACCCCCTCCTTGCTTTCCCCCTTCACCATCTCCTTCCTCGCCCAGACCATCCGCCTACCAAAACACTTCTCGGAGGGGAAGGTATTCTTACTCTCCCTCTCACCGAACGCCTCCCTGCTTTCTGAATTTCTCCCTCCCCACCTGCCCCTCCTCCCTGGCCAGCGGCGGGAAGACACCCGAGACCGTCGCCGCTGCCCTTAGTGGAGCAGACCATCACGATGGACCTAAACGACCAGTCCTTCGCAGGAAAATCTCACCAAGCGAAGGATTTCGGACATCAACGAAGATGCTGACTTCGAGGGACCGCCCCCAATCTAAGGATTCCAGCCTCCATATTGACCATCCCACAGAGAGCGACGAGCCACCCAAGGATGGCAACCCGTTCACCAGTTCCCGAGCCTGCCCTTCCAATGGTTACGGGGTCGTGGTGAGCTTAAAGTATCCTCACTCTTCCATCAATTGTTCATTGATACCGGAGCCGCCGTCTCACTGCTCAAGAAGAACGCCCTTCCCCCTTCTTACCCCATTCGTCCCTCTTCCATTAAACTTCGTGGAGTTACCGGACACACTTTGTCTGTACTAGGGTCCTGTCTATTAAATTTTCAATTAGGTCGTGAGGAATACTCCCATAGATTTGTCATCATTGACGATGGAGTGCAGATGTGTTGCGGGGGATTGCTCGGTATGGACCTATTGGAAAAAACTAAAGGCAGAATAGATATTTTCAAGAAAGTGCTATTAATTAAAGACGAAGTGCTTCACTTAAGAAAAGTTGTAACCCGTCCCGCCCCCAATGTGAAAATTGCTCGGACTCAACAAGCAAAAAACTTTAAACGCCAAGCAAGAAAGAAGCCACATATTAGCAAATCCCCCAGTGATAGTTTTTCGCTCGTCCCGGGTTTTCCTTTGTTCGTCGTCTTGTGTGACCTTTTCCATCAATCCACCTCCCGCCTTAAACAAGTACTTTTTGAAGTGATTTTCCCATGTTTCTTCCACTTTTTATCTGCTATTGAATCATGTGCAAAACCAGTGTTCAGTGTGCATGACTATATGGTTACATTTTTTGGATGTGATGTTACATTCTGTGTCTTATTTGTTAGGACTTGGTCATATCTGCTTGCCCCCCATTTTAAAAGAAACCTCACGATTTCGCGAACGGTGCGTCTAAAGGAAAATTTAAGACTACCTCCCCGTAGCGAAGTACTCACTCAAGGGTATGGTGACGTAGAATCCGGGAAAGACTACTTAATGGAACCTCATGATATATTAATTAGTGGAATTATGTCGGGACGAAGTTTGTTGAAAAGGAACCAAGGTAGGATTATCCCTATCAAATTTATTAATCTGTCCGAGAAGGAATTGACCCTTCCCGCTAAGACAATAGTCGGAACATTATCTACTACCTTTTCCGTTCCTACTTGCTCCCGTGATAACGATTTCCGTAACCACCCTCTTCCCTCTGAAGACTTGGATCTCATGTTAGCTGGAGTCCCTGTTGAAGCTCAGGTACCCCTCCGGAATTTGTTAGCAGAATTTTCCGAGATATTCCAATCAAAAACCGAGACTCCCGGTAAGACCAATCTCGTCACTCACAAAATTAGGACTAACAATCGCGCTCCCATTGCAAAACCTCCTTACCGCGTCCCTCAGACGCAACGAGCAGTAATTCGAGAACACGTTCAGCAAATGCTTGATCAGGGAATTATCCAAGAGTCTACCTCCCCCTGGAGTGCGCCCGTGGTTCTAGTAGCTAAGAAAACCGCGGACGGAGAAAACAAACTCAGATTTCAGAGCCCTTAATGAAATAACAATTAGAGACTATTATCCCCTTCCTAACATCGAAGAAACATTAGACGAATTGGGAGGTGCCAAATATTTTTCCACCCTTGACATGGCCCAGGGATTTTGGCAAATTGCCATCGACCCCGAAAGTAGGGAAATAACAGGATTTTCCACCCCGGATGGTCACTATGAATACCTAAGGTTACCCATGGGCTTAGTTAATAGTCCCAGCACTTTTCAACGTCTGATGGATGCAGTTCTTTCAGGATTGAAAGGCCCTAAATGTCAAGTTTAACTTGATATTTGCGTACTAGGTCGCGACATTCAGAATCACCTTCAAAATCTAACCGAAGTCTTCCAGAGATTGAGAAGCGCCGGTTTAACATTAAAACCTCGTAAATGCCACTTCTTCCGAAAGGAAATCAATTACCTTGGCCACATAATTACCGAACACGGAATTAAGCCGGACCCTAAGAAAATTGAAATAATTAAAAACTTTCCCCTTCCACAATCTAAAGACCCTCCGTGGTTGGTTGGGTTGGGAATGTCAGGTGGAAACTGGAAAAGCCATGACCTCCGCCACTCCGATTCCAGATCCTCCATAGACAATTCTCTTATCACCAAAACTTTTCCAGCAACTCCTGCCTGGAAGTCGACAATAACTTTGCCCATCCTTGGGTTCGAGATATGTCGAACGGGAAGGGCACGTTTAGACTGGCGGTCGACCTCGCGCCAAAGGTTATTCTCACGTGTCGTACCCCCAGTGTTCAGGACATCCTGTGCAGGCGTTAAGAAGTGGTCCAGCTTCGGGCTCCAATGATTGGCAAATAGGATAGCATCTATGAGTACGTTTAGAATTTTTGAAAACTCGAGCCATTTCGATAAGTTTAGAAAAACATTTTTACCCCACCGTTGATCGAGGAGAGCAGCTCCAGATTTACGAATACACGCTACAACTCTATCACCGTTATTCGTACCAAAATCAACGGAGAAATTTGTAGGTGAGCGGATTTTTTTGGTTTTGATGAACATCCGACATCTCGTGGGCGGCTAAGTATCTTGGGTTGTAGTAAACCCAGCAGGTTTCACACAAAACATCCTGAACTCCATGATGAGCTGCATGACGGCGATGAACCTCCGATGTCTCGTGGGCGGCTTGGTATCTTGGATTGTAGTAGACCCAGCACGATTCACACAAAACATTTTCCAACTCCATAGTGATCAAATTTTTGAGTGAACTTATCTCGAGAAACCCCTCCCTTTTTATAAGGCGTTCATCCCATCATACATACCTCGCCACCTATTGGCTCTCATCGGAAAAACAGTTGAAAAACGTTCAGCGGTATAAGGAGTATTTGAAATAACATCCAATAATCTTCAAGTTACTTTTATAATTTTTTTATTTTTAACAATAAAAATTTTACTTGTAACATTTTTTGAGTAATAATTATCAATAAAATGAATTACATTTTTCTTATTTAATTTTTAAATAACTTTTTTTTACAATAATTAAATTCTCCCCCCATCCATTGTTATTAAATTCAGTCATTTCCTCGGTTGTTAATTTAAAGAATTTCGGCATATAAATTTTTCTCGGTTGTCCATTAAAATTATTGGTTGCTAAAATAAATCCTCCAAACCTAGTAGCACTAGGCTCTAGTTTTTCTACTATATACTCCTCCCCTTCCTTTAACTCTTCTCTTTTTATAACTTCTGCCAACAACTGTTGAGTTAGCATGTGTGCTTTGATGGACATCTTGAAGTAAAGAAAAAAAAGATGTGTTTAGAATAATGAATTGTGTGATTTGAACCTGTACCTTCACGGTGGAAAGCCTGTACGTTAGACTAAGCACCATCTCGATCCTCATAAATTATTTATATAGCTTTATATAGCTTATTATAAATTATTCACAATAAGTTTCCAAGAATGTATATGATTATCAACAATTTAATATTTAATTCAAAGTGAATATACTTACGGTTTTTTTATGAAAGTTGGTGTAGAGAAAGAAAAGCGTTGGTAGCGATATTATTGAAGGACTGTAACAAAAATTATTCATAATAAGTTTCCGAGAATTAATATGAATAGCAACAATTTACTATTTAATTCGAGCGAATACACTTACAATTTTGTTGATTGTAGCTGTGTTGATGAGAAGCGGTGTTGTTTTTGTTGATGGTGGCAGTATTACAAAATGAGAGTAGCGAAAATAACTTCAGCTGAGTCCGCGATTTTGTGCTATTGGAAATTAATTTAAATAAATATTCTAAGTTTAAAAGAAGAAAAATAAATAGCTTATAAATAATTATATTTAATTCCTAGTGGAAAATGCTTACGGAGCGGAGGTTTTTTGATGGCGGCTGGAGCTGGTGAAAACTGGAGGAGAACTTCAGAAGCACGTATTCGAATGTGATATACATGCTTCTTCGACGACTATATATACGGAATATTCCCCTCTACCACGATCACATGCACCAATCAGAGACTGAGGCTGAGGAATTTTCCTTAACGCAAAGAGTGTGTGGCAATAACCTTGTGACTACGAAAACAAGTTTATGAAGGTTAAAAGAAATGTCAAGTTCCAAGGTTATCAAGGTTAAAAGGAAATATCCGGGATGGCGTCAATAAATGGTAATAACCTTGCGAGTTCGAAAAACAAGTTCCAACAAGTTCCAGGGTTATCAAGGTTAAAAAGAAATATCCGTGACGTGAATAAATGGCGTTAACCCCTCGAGTGTGGAAAACAAGTTTATTAAAATTATCGGAAATGTCAAGGTTTTTTCTGACGCAAATGAGTGCGGCTATAGCAACTGTGGAAAACAAGTTTATTAAAATTATCGGAAACGTCAAGGTTTTTTCTGACGCAAATGAGTGCGGCTATAGCAACTGTGGAAAACAAGTTTATTAAGATTATCGGAAATGTCAAGGTGTCGGGGGGAGGGGGGGCGAGAGCAGTAACGGGACTCCTTGGGACACTAGCCGACCACCCGCGCTAGGGTGGAGCGAGAGCAGTAACGGGACTCCTTGGGACACTAGCAGTCCACCCGCGCTCTCACCCCTCCTCGTGCGTCATCTCCGAGGTACCAAGTCGCCCTTCGATCCCCAGTATTTCGCATAAATACAAGGGGGACCCAACTAAGGGGGCTGTTCCCTTGCCGGTCTGCGCCCTCGCAAGACCCGCTCCTGCCTTCCCTACGCCGGTCTGCGCCCTCGCAAGACCCGCGACTCCCTGCCTGGTTCCCTTGCCGGTCTACGCCCTCGCAAGACCCGCTCCTGCCTTCCCTACGCCGGTCTGCGCCCTCGCAAGACCCGCGACTCCCTGCCTTATCCCCTGTGACTCCCCTTGGGCTCCGAGCATCTGTGTTACTAGGATGTAAGTAGCAATAAATACGTCCAACCAAAAAGTTGCGGTTCTTCCTCCCTTAATGTCCCCGACGACATTAATTGGTGTCAGGTGTGTTTGAGGAACGAACATTTCATGGCTTTTGCCTTCAATACGGATGGATCGCCCCCGAACGGAATTTTAACAGTTAAACTGTCAATTAACTTATTTTTGCTGCAAGGATGCTATCGTTCTCACCAGCACGCTACCATGCCTCGTGCAACAGATTCAGACAACCTTAGGTTTTTCACCTTATAATAAGGAATAACGTTCGTGTCATTGTGGTTGAAGCAATTGCTGTCATGGCTTCCTACAATCCTTTTCACTCGTGTCCTTCAGACCTCCCTCTTTTCCCAACTTACCCATTGCACCTAAATCCTTTTGTGGAGTTTACGCCGACCGTTAATAACATCACCGACAGTACTTCGACCCCCGGTGCACCCACACAAAGCGCAGCGACAATCGGGAGTCAAGCATATCTTATTCCAAATTTTAGCGGGGACGACGAATCGTCCGTAAGTCATTTCTTGGAATGTTTGAAAATCACAAGTCATCTTAATGCTTGGACGGAGACCCAAACCTTGTGCGTGGCGCGATTGCGTCTCAGTGGATCTGCAGCGGAATACGTTACCACTAACCCACATATAGTGGATAACTTTGAAAATTTTTCCTCTTGTCTTAAGCGCAGATTTTCAGTTCGAATTTCTCCCATCTCGCTCGAGCGTATGTTTACAACTTGCGTGCAACGCCCGCTTGAACCAGTCAGTGAGTTCTCCACCAGACTTCGGAAGATAATTCGCCAATTAAGGGAAACTTTTCCAGATCCAAATTCAGCATCCACAAAAGCTATCTTTGACCACAGACTTTTATCTCAATTTCTTTCGGGATTAAGAGAAGAGTTAGGACGTTTCGTCTTGGTTCGAGGTCCGAAAAATATCCTTGAGGCGGAAGAGTTTGCGCTGAATGAGGAGGCGAATTTAAGAAATTATGCGACTCAAGTTCCTTATGCTGGTGGCATCCACTCTCTGTTCCCTAGGCAGCCGTCTCATGTCAACCCTCATCTCCCGCAACACTATCTCCCCTCGGCTCCCATTCACGATCAGACGCCATTAGCAATGGTCCCGAATGGACAACAACCAGCACACGTAAATACCGTAGGAGCTCAGCCTAATCACTTATCCTACCCGTACAAACATGAGTCGCAAAGGGCAGAGCGGCCACGTCCTCCGCCTCCTCCCCCACGCAAATGTTATCAGTGCGGTCGGACAGGGCACATCGCTCGCTATTGCCGATCAACTCAGCGTCAATGTTTTCAGTGCGGTGAGTCAACTCACAATTCCAAAGAATGCCCGCTACTCATTTGCGGGCTATGTCGGAAATCCGGTCATCGCCCCGTAGATTGCCCAAGCAAAGGGTTAACGGAGCAGGGAAACTTATCAGCCCCGATCGCAAGGTCGGGGGAGAATTGATTTTAACTATAAAACCCGAAGCTGGATTGATACTTGTAGGAACAATGATTGGTCAACCTCTTAGGTTCCTAGTGGATACAGGCGCCGCAGTCACCATTCTCCATCAAAGGAAATTTTCATTCATGGAACTAAGTCTCTCTCCCTATGCTACTCCCATCAAAAGCGCCTCAGGTCATGTTCTTCCGGTAAAAGGCCAGTGTTATATTCCGTTGATGATTGACGGGAAGTCTTACCCGCACGATGCGTTGGTCATAGATTTAGGGGCCACAACTTATGATGGCATAATTGGACTTGACTTTATGAGAAATTATGGCTGTTCTATCAACGTAGATAGTTCAAAACTGATCATAAGTAACAATCACGGCGTAAAATTATATCCCAACAATAGACAGCGGTCAGGCATCGATCTGATTACATTTGAGGACACCGGCTGTCATTCAGACGCAATGCCCCGTGAAGGCTATTCACAAAAGAAAGAGCAGTTTTGTCTCACTATTTCTGAAAATCCACCAGTTGCGGCTGCCGATGAATGGGCCGAACCGCGTTGCACGAATTCCGATCCCCCGAAGGCGCGACAAGTTCAAATTTCCAGTGATGACCCTTCATCGATCTCTAGTCGCGAAGAGTACAAACGTCCGCGCCTCCTTTCCTCAGCGCCGGATACTTATGAACTTAATGTGGGAGAATATGACGCTAAATTATTTCACCCGAACCCGAGTAACCAAGAAAATTTTGAGATGTATCAAGGGGCAGATATGTATGTAGAGACGAAAGCCGCGACTGTAAAAGAGAGAGAAAACAAAATTGTGGAGACAGACGATGCTAACGCCGGGACATCAGAACAAAGTGAGTTTCCGAATCTGTGTGATAACCTTAGTAAGAGTGGTTCCGATGACGCCTTGGTGCGAACCGTAGTCTCACAATCAAAGGAAGAGTTTTCCAGGGAAGAAAGTGGCTTCGAATCATTGTGTGTTGAAGAAAATATCAAAGTACCCCCCTTGTCGATCTTGATGTGTTGGGCCCGGAATAATAAATTAGCGCAAAAAGAACTCCTCCTCGGAGGGTGTTCCACGTCCCTCCCTACAATTGTGAAGGTGTCTGAGAAAGGAATAGCTCCCGTTTTACTTTTCAATGATGGGATTACTGAAAAAATCATTAAGAAAGGTTCGAGCATAGAGGTCGAAGGGTTCCACGAGAAAAAAACTAACCCGCTTTTAAATACAATCGACTCTGAGGAAGGAGAGATCTGGCCTGAAAAACCACCGGGGGGAAATATTTCCTCACTTTTTAATTTTGAGGACGTACCTGTGGTAGCGTTAGAATCACTAAAAACGCTTCTCACCGAATTTGTGGATATATTCGTCAGCCCAACTAATCCTTTAGGCTGTACGGAGATAGTAAGGCATACCATTGACGTCGGAGAGGCAAAGCCAATCAAGAAGGCACCGTATCGTGTACCTCATTCTCAGCGCGCAGTGTTAGATGATGCCATTAAGGAAATGCTACAACATGGCGTGATATCCCCTTCAACCAGCCCCTGGTCCGCCCCTATAATCTTGGTGAAGAAAAAATCTAAGAGTAATGAATCTGCTCAATACCGTCCGTGCATAGACTACCGCGCCCTAAATAACGTCACAAAAAAGGAGGTGTTTCCGCTCCCGAACATGGATGAAATTTTTGACCAGATAGGCGACGCACGCTATTTTTCCACCATGGATTTATGTACCGGCTATTGGCAAGTGGAAGTGGACAAAAACAGTAAAGAATACACCGCATTCAGTACGCCCCACGGTCACTACGAGTGTAATAGAATGAGTTTTGGTCTAGCAAATGCACCGTCCACCTTCCTACGTCTCATGAATGCTGTGTTAGGGGAGCTACTCGGGGATGGATGCGTCTTCTATTTGGATGATATCCTTAGATATGATTATTCATGGGAAGCCCACATATCTGGATTAAGGGAAATTTTCTCCAGGCTGAGAAAAGCGAAATTAAAACTAAAACCCCAGAAATGCATCTTCTTCCGGAAAAAAGTCAAATTTTTAGGACATATTATCTCAGCAGAAGGTCTACAGCCCGACGATGAGAAAATAAAAGCCATTCAGGAATTCCCGGAACCAAAAAATATACGAGCTCTTCAGTCCTTTCTCGGTCTCGCGGGGTATTACAGAAAATTCATTGCAAATTTTGCCGACATTTCTAGACCGCTCACGAAACTACTAAAAAAAGAGTCACAGTTTCATTGGGGAACTGAGCAAAGTCAAGCCTTCGAGAAATTACGATGTTACCTCTGTACGCAACCTGTTTTAAGGTTTCCAGATTTTTCCAGGCAATTTACGTTGACAACAGATGCATCAAACTGCGCACTGGGTGGGATTTTGTCTCAAGAATTCGAAGATGGAGAACACCTTATCGCATGCGCCAGTAAACAATTGCATGGAGCAGAAAAGTCATACTCCGCGACAGAAGTAGAATGCTTTGCCGTAGTTTCCATGGTGAAGAAATTCCGCGTCTACCTACTGGGGAGACACTTCACTCTTTGTACCGATCATAAACCGTTAAAATGGCTATTAGCACTAAAGGAACCAAAGCCAAGGTTGGCGAGATGGGTTATGGAACTAAATGAGTATTCCTTTGATGTTAGATACCGCCCAGGAAAGGATATCGCGCACAGTGAGGCACTATCAAGAACGCATATCGTTAATTTCGTCGAAACCTCACAATACGAGCCCTGCTGGGACAAAGACAGAATAGCTAGAGAACAGCGCATGTGCTTGGAGCTCGAATCATTACACACGCTGGCGAGTAACCATGATCCATTTTACTTCTATGACGACGCCGAGGTTTTATGCAAAGTCAATATTACAGAAAGGGGAGCGCAAACTGTTATTTGTGCCCCAAAGGCAATGAGGAAACACATCCTTGAGCGTTGTCATGATGCTCCTTTAGCAGGACACTGCGGATTAGATAAGACATTAAATATCGTTCAGAGACATTTTTTTTGGGCTGGGTGCTATTCAGACACGCGTCTGTATGTACAAAATTGCTTGGAATGCAAAAAACGTAAGGCTCAAATACGGTCTATTCCTATTCAGCCAATTTTAGAGGCAACCTATCCGTTGGAGAAATTAGCATTAGATATAGTGGGCCCGCTTCCCCTTTCAAAGAATGGAAATAAGTACATACTCACGTGTCAAGACTACTTCACTCGCTATCCTGAGGCTGTAGCAGTAAAAGACCAGACCGCACAAACAGTCGCGCGTGCATTCGTGGAGAATATTGTCTGTCGTCACGGTGCCCCTAAGTATCTGCTCACAGATAGAGGCGCGAATTTCACGTCAAATTTAATGAAAAATATTTGCCAAATTCTAAAGATATCCTCCATATTCACATCTCCCTACAACCCCTCTGCGAACGGGAGGTTGGAGAGAGCTCATCAATCCTTCGCTAATGTCATTTCTCACTATGTAGCGCAGGATCACAGAGACTGGGACGAGCACTTGAATTTTGCCTTATTTGTGTACCGCAATACAAAACATCGAGTCACCGGCTACAGTCCCGCATATTTAATGTACGGGCGTGAATTAAATCTACCATGGGAAGCCGACATTTTACCTAAACAATCCGAACCGAGAGATGCAGCAGCCTATGAACAGGAACTCCTATATCGCTTGAAAATGGCACATAACCAAGCAGCCGAATTCGATAAGCAGAATACGGAGAATGAGCATATCCGCAATAACAAAGGCTTATCTCTACCTCAAGCGCAAATAGGACAACTAGTCCTCTTGCGGAATATGGCCCCTTCCCCAGGTCGATCTCGGAAGCTTTTGTCTCGATGGATAGGTCCGTATAAGGTTATCCGCGTAAGAAGTCCAGTTACGCTGGACATTGAAAATCTTCAGAATGGACGGAGGTTTATCGCTCACATGAGGAATGTCTTACCTCTTCCACCAGACCCGGAGCCTATCCCCCAACCTAACTTCCTCACCGAAGACCCTCCTACTGCCGTAAATATTCCTCCTTCCAATTCCGAAACCGACGTTGCCACGCCACCCGAAGCGTACACTCATCAGGAGCCGAGTTCCCCTCCAACCCGGGACCCGGACCTGCAGACGCCATACTCATCGCTTCCAGCCCCGCGGTTGGAAACTTCATCACCGCCCCGCCACCAGTACAATCTTCGCCCACGACCCGGCCGCGTCACACAAAGCTAGAGCCCTTTCTCACAATGGCAGCCGCAACACAGCACGGAGTTAGCGGGAGCCAAGGGCGTGGACAGGAATCGAAACGACCTGCCGAATGCATCGATCCCGTCCCTCCGGAGCGGCCTCCAACACCAGGATGGAGCTTAGAGATAACTGAAGAATCAACGCCGCGTCCGGGAGCGATCGAGGTCGATTGGTGGTGGGAGCCACACGCCTACGACTGCCGGCCGAGCGTTGGGCAAAACACCACCGCCGTATGCGTCCGCCGGGATGATGACGGCCCTCCATCTACTCCTGAACGACCTGTTACCCCGGGGCTGGAGGAGGAAATCTCAGCGGCCACATCCGCTACGCCGAAGAGCAGCAGTCCCAGCAGGCCACCCGGAGGTGAAGGACACCAGCGTGAGATTCCACACCCCTCTTCCCTACCACCTCCACCAAAAGGCCCTCCGATGTGGACCGGCCCCGTCACAGGCCTCATTCCCCTCCTCCAGCGTGTGATACCGAACCTCCCTCCCTTTGATCTTCCATTCTCAACTTCCAGCTATCCTCCCGCGTCGCGAAAATTGCATGTAACTCGGTCCCAAAAAAGACATAACCAGCAAAGGCGCGAAATCAATAATAAACGGAAAAGGGCGCAGAGGAAAGCCAATTTAAGTGATTGCGCCGGAGTAAGCTTCCTTCCCATTCGATAAGAGCCATGGCAGGGATTGCTCATTTTTATCGAGTCGAACTTGATCGATGCTGTATTATACATCCCTGGATGTGTTTTGTTATTTTTCAAGAACGTCATCATGCTGCTTAAATTTAATATAACAGCACGAGTGTATAAACTAGCAATCGAAGTAATAGCTACGATTTTGCGTAATCAATGAAAAAACTTAAACATGCCCTTCTATAGTTATTTGACCTCTTTTTGCTGGCCTGATTGGTTCTATGTCTTTCCCTACACAGTTTTTTTTTTCATTGTTAACGTGTATATTTACGTATTCTGTGAATTATTTTTATTGAAACATGGGAAGTTGCTAATGTTCATGTCATTACATTAAACACATTGTGTTTACATCTTCATGTCGTTAGAAGTGTCCCAATTTAATTGTCATGTGGTTACTTCGCGTAATTTGCCTTCTTTTTTTTCTAACGTCGTGCATTTTTGCGTGTCGATGAATCTCTTTTCGTTCGTGGATTTTTGTTTTCACTTTATTGTTTGCTATATCTTGACCTTCCGTTGAAATTTGAATCGAATGCTGCTTGTTAATTTGTATCACAATGGTGTGTAACTATCAAATCAAAAACCTCTCATTGTTCCGAAAACTGTTTAGAGTTTAAAACGAGAGACTGGAGGAAAATTGTCCACCGCGTTATAAAACTAGTAACCTTTTTAGATTGAAGAATGCGTTTTCATGGGTATCATCATTATTTAATACGTAGGTTGTATTTTATGCATTTTTTATTGTTCTACGATTACAGCGGTTGAAATCCACGCAAGGTAGTATCAAATGACAAACCATGACTATTAACTGCTCCAACTGGTGCCATGTTTGTAGGCTCGCCCCTAATATTTGTATGCAACTGTTCTTACAGCCGTTAGCGACAATTGCTTCCTTCTCCGACTCGTTACAGATGACCAAATAAGGGCAGTAAGAGTCGAGATATCAGCACTCGCGAAACACTCGGAAACCCGGGAGAAGAATAGCTTTACATTCCTCACCAATGTATCGGATACATTAAAACGTCATGACAAAATGTTGTCCCAAACTGCAAGGGCCCGTCAGGCAATCAAAAATTTTATTAACATCACGGAAAGTAATATCGCTCACCAAACAGCCAGTAACCTTGCTCTTGTTGACTTATTGTCCACTATTCACAATAGCTATCTAGCAATCTCGCAACATTTAGCAGAACTTGAACGAGCTCTTTCGCTCATACGGACTACCGTTATGCTAGCGGAGCTGGGTAGGTTGCAACCCACGATCCTTGCCCCGCCCCACCTAAAAAGAATCTTGGAAACTGCTAAAATCCAATTGGCGCCTGACCATCAATTCGCACTGTACGAAGGCACTT
The DNA here is from genome assembly GCA_037158775.1 of Hetaerina titia. Lineage (NCBI taxonomy): Eukaryota > Metazoa > Arthropoda > Insecta > Odonata > Calopterygidae > Hetaerina > Hetaerina titia. The sequence continues at coordinate 13,536,642 of CM073775.1, forward strand.
CGGTTATGCCTATATACAGCATTGCAGGGGTTCGCATGGTCAGGCATGCGGGTACTATCATGCTATTGGTGGCACTCCCGTTAAGTCGCCGGAATGAAAAATTTCGAGTGTACAAGGCTCACACCTTCCCGGTGGGGATGCCTGACGGTCAACCGGCTATGGTCTTAAAACCAGATTCCATATACTTGGCGGTAACAGAGAACCACGATGGGTTTATCCTACTCCCACCTGATTATGGCGGAGACTGCGTTACAGGCGATGTGCAAGTGTGCCTTCCCTCCTATCCTATCCTAAGCAACCTATCCGACTCGTGCAACATAGCGGCATTTTTAAACAGTAGCATATCTATAAAAACTCACTGCGAAGTGCACTTACGTAGCACTCCGTTTTTGGAGTATGTAAAGGGAGAAATTGATGGTCAGTGGCTGTTAGCGGGAGCCGGGAGGCTTTTTAAATATTTCTTGCCCTCATAGACGATTTCAAGTGTCCTTAAAGGGACATGGGAGTTTCATTCTCCCTTCGGGCTGTGTCGCGAGTGACGGGATATCTCGACTGGAAGGAATTAGCATTAAAAGCCTCCACAGGAGCGCCGGAACACCCACCTATTCAGGTGTATAATGTCTCCCAATCTGCATCCCCAATATTTGTCCCCCTTTTCCCAATCTGTGAAAGGCCCAGTGAACTGATGTGTAATGTGTAGGCTGTGGTGAACCTGTATGTGGAACATTCTCGTGTGTGTGTGCGCGTAAGGACATTGAAGAAGGAAAAATAAGGGCTGAATACCCACCTATATCAATGATTGTTCAAGAATGTGCATTTCCAATGGAACTTAAATTCTTAAAAATTTCAGATTGTTATTCGGTATTTTTTTTATGTGTATACTCTGCATATTGATACTCAGTGTTTTTTCATGTTTCTTGTTCATGTATATGAAATTTTCTCGGAGCCTTGTAATTCCACGCCCGGGGGCTTAACTGCCGACGGGGTGATGTCGGGGGGAGGGGGGGCGAGAGCAGTAACGGGACTCCTTGGGACACTAGCAGTCCACCCGCGCTCTCACCCCTCCTCGCGCGTCATCTCCGAGGTACCAAGTCGCCCTTCGATCCCCAGTATTTCGCATAAATACAAGGGGGACCCAACTAAGGGGGCTGTTCCCTTGCCGGTCTGCGCCCTCGCAAGACCCGCTCCTGCCTTCCCTACGCCGGTCTGCGCCCTCGCAAGACCCGCGACTCCCTGCCTGGTTCCCTTGCCGGTCTGCGCCCTCGCAAGACCCGCTCCTGCCTTCCCTACGCCGGTCTGCGCCCTCGCAAGACCCGCGACTCCCTGCCTTATCCCCTGTGACTCCCCTTGGGCTCCGAGCATCTGTGTTACTAGGATGTAAGTAGCAATAAATACGTCCAACCAAAAAGTTGCGGTTCTTCCTCCCTTAATGTCCCCGACGACAAAGGTTTTTTCTGACGCAAATGGGTGCGGCTATAGCAACGGCTATGAAATCTTCGGAAAATTCCGTGACGTGATCGCAGGATGTGCGACGTAAAATAAACTGGATGGAGTGAGACGAGGGCGTATCCCAGAGTAGCCTTATAAATACGGCTTGCTGAGGGGGAAAAGTTATCATTCAACATGGAGCGGTTTTCGTTGGTGATTGAAGTCTGCTTTTACAATGGATATTTCCTGTGCAGGGACTGCACATTGAATAAGCGGTTGGGCGAGCCGGGTAAAATTCTCTTGAGGGAGAAACGATATCTCACATCGTTTCTCCCGATGGAATTAAAACTCTGCCCGTGCTGTGAAGGTACTCTAGTAACATCAGCATCCTCAAACTGCACGCTAGAGTACTTCTCTTCAGACCCCCTCGCACCACGAAGTGGTAGTCATCTGGCACGGGGGCCTGTAGTAAGCGGAACGGAGTGTGACCACTCAGCAGCACCGGCGCCGTCAACTGGCTACCCTGTTCCCCAAGTGGCGCATGTGGCGTTAGACGCACGTGCACCATCTCGCTTTGAACCATTTCGCTACCCTGCATCAGGGCGACAGATTACTTTGGAGCCGAGACCTACCCTTACCCTGCGGCGGCAACAGGTACGGTTCGACCCTCTCGCACCAAGAAGGGTACCGGAGATCGTGATGCCGCAGAGTTAACATCACCAGGCTGCACCGCCAAAGGTACCAGACGGTCTCCCGCCTAGGGTATCAAGGCATGCTGTACCACAAGTATCTGTGGTGTTAGAAGAACGACCGCTGAACCTGACGTCTCCACCACCATCGGGGAAGTAACCGCACATCGATCATCCGTCTCACCACTGCGAGCGCTCCACCACTCATCCTCCTTACTACCCGCCTACAGCCGCAGCCAGAATCTGCTTTTGTTTTTTCTTTTAGTTTTTGGGAAAATAAAATATTTTCATTTTAATATAAAATAAACTTTATTTGAAACTTATTTACCATTCAAAAAATTGTTATCATCTTCGAATGAGCAATTTTCAGAATAAATGTACAAGAATGTACAAACTTTCCTCTTCCAATATCAATACTCTGATATTTCAATCTGGAATGTCGCCCGGTTGTATAAGTCACAGGAGCACACAATCCGCCATCTGTACATAAATCTTCATCAAAGTCCGTATAACTCACGGGAGCACATGAACGACCATCGGTTTCTGTACGTAGAGGAACGAACTTTGCAATTTCGTACACATCTGCCACAATGGATGGATCTTGTCTTTCGGCCTTGGCTAGCAACTCTCCTTCCAGCTGCAGATGCTCCAACGTCGACACGTTGAATTGTTCAGTAACCAAATTCTCATTTTCGAAGCCTGAAAAATTCACTGTACTCCCAACAAGTGATATACATTTACCCATATGCTTAAAGTCCACAATATATCGTTTTTCAAAGTTTAGCGTGAGGATAAGATCATTATTCTCGGTGGTAATAAGTCGTTTGGGAAGAAGCACCTCGTAAACATTATTCACAACCTTACTGACTTCGAGCGAGTGCTTACCACCAAGTGTAGCACTAACTGAATGTAACAGACGACATGTTCACAGTGAATAACACTGAGGCAGTTGTCTCTGTGGCGAAATAGGGCGGAGCTATTTATACACCTCTGAAAGATTACTACGCATGCGCTTAACCTCTTCCACACCGTCGCCGCTCCCATCCCTCCCACCCCCTCCATCCCCACCACCCCCCGCACGCATTTCCACTTTCAACTTTTTTCAACGCGCTTTCAACTGTTCCACCACGCGCGCATTTACACTTTCAACTTTTTCGCGCTTTCAACTGTTCCACCACGCACGCATTTACACTTTCAACTTTTTTTTCAACGCGCTTTTACACTTTCAACTGTTCCATTTCTCGACTTTCAACTGTTTCACGCCAACTCGCACGCATTTACACTTTCAACTTTTTTTCAACGCGCTTTTACACTTTCAACTGTTCCATTTTCGACTTTCAACTGTTCCAGACCGGAAATACGTCATAAAAAATGGCGGACTTCCAGAAAAATGGCGTACTTCCGGTGAAACTGTGCCAGGACCCGCTTTTTCACTTCTACTTCGCACACAAACACAACAGGGGCACCAGAGTTCGCCATGCTTCCTTATGCTTCCTTCGTTACGCTTGGCGATGAATGTTTCTATAGTCTTATTCTTCCAAGTGTATCTGGATCCATTTTCACGTGAATAAATAATGAAAACGATGGAGTCTGAGAATTTTTGCATTTTTTTATAAAGTATAAAATCGAACAAAGTTATATAGCAGTAATGCTACAACTAATACTACAGACTGAATACACCCTGTAATGACCCGAGTAGACCGTTCAATATTAGTTCAACTCTAGCACGTGGACTGTTAACAAATAAAAAATCCACACGATCGCCCCTACAGAGGACGAATTCGTAACAGTTTGGACATTTCAAAACTTCCAACTGCGGTTACGAGAATGTTGAACTGAAATGCACTGATCACAGATAATTCGCATACACGTTGAACATGGGCACCAATTGTAATTATTATCCTTTTTACGCTTTTGGATCAACTTTTCGATTTCCTTATTCACCCAAGTGTATTTCAATCCATATTCACGTGAACGAATAATAGAAACGATGGAGTCTCGGAGTGGTCGCATTTATAAAATATTAGTCCGCACAAGCACCAACCAATGTTACCACTGCTAAAACTATTGGTGAAATTAATGAGCTCTGTCACTCTGAGTCAATTTTATATATTCCATTTCGGCTGGCGCTGACCAGTCTCGACTTGTGCTCTGCGCATTTATTTCTTGCTTCCCACGATCCCGTTTCCCACGGTTAACGGCGACAGGATGCGTTTATCTCGATCGGGCGCTAGCACTTTAGCGTTTCCGTTCCCATGTTCCCACGGCTAACGGCGACAGGATGCGTTTACCTCGATCGGGCGCTAGCACTTTAGCGTTTCCGTTCCCATTTTTCACTCCCCCACCTCCTCCAGATGTTCTTTTCACGCTCTATCCGTTTCCCGTGGATATCGTATTATTTTTTATATTCATGTGCTCTGCTCTAGGGATCTATAAAGCACCCCAATGCTCTCTCTTCCTCTGTCACTGTTACATTGCCTTGATATGAATTCAACAGAGCAGCCACTATACTCCTGTGTGCGCTACGCCGCATAAAAAGTACACGGTAGATTTTTGAGAATGTTGTTCAGAAAACCGTACGGGAGAGCTGTGATTGTATGTGTCAGATGTTACTTCAAGTTAAACGTGCCGTTCATGGCAATGCACCATGGACATGAGACTGAAAAATAGTGCGATCTTTCCACATATTCTCTATTGCCTTCTGTGCCGCGATCACGTCTGTACGTACCGGAGAGCTGCCAACGCATGTAGAACCTGTATGAAAATTCTCCCAAAGGAGTATGCCGTTCTCAGCACGCTGCCTGATTGCGGAACCGAGGAGTCTGAAGACGGCGAATTCTCCGTTGGGTCAGAAGAAGAACAAGCAGAAGCCTATGCGGAGAGCAAAAGCAGTAATTCTAGTACTATATTATTTGAGCTGTGATATATTTTCTTATTATTATAATAAAATTGTTTCAGAAATTGTCTTATGGCTTTCTTTTAAAAGGGTAAAAACAAGGAAAATGATTAAATTATTACTTTCACAATTTATTAAAGCATGAGAAATATACAATTTAAAAAACGTACATCTTTTCATCGTTTAACAATATTCTGGTTTTTGAAAAAAACAATTAACACACAAATGATGAATTTGTTATTACAGTCACCATTTAATATTATAGCATGAGTACAGACTACAAGAACTGAGTAAGATACAATTTAAAATGTACAAAAATTTTCTCTTTCTGAGTAGATATATTTTGACAAGTCCATCTTTTCAACCTAGAACAGTTTTTTACTGCGCACGCGTATTTATCCGTCTGATGACATGCTATTGAGCATGAGCCTCCAAGTGGTTTAAGAAACCTCAGAGAGGGTACTCTAAATAAATTCGCGCCTTTTACAAAGAGATACTTATAGGCTTCGGTTTCTTTTTTAAGAATTTTACACAGTTCATCGTATACCGTTACCCCCATATCATAGGGTATCCCGTGGTGATGCTCTTGCACCCACGTATTTTCACTTCTCAACGTAGCCAGGAGGTATCTGAAACACCCACGACTCTTGCCGGTCATGTTCGAAATCATCTATGGCTAGTTCTCTGACTATGAATTCATTCACCACACCATTCTTCCACACTAGAGCTTGAAAGTCCAATATCAATGCATTGATCTCAACTGGCTCTAGTGGGTAATATGAATGGTGGTGCATTTTTTTATCTCACTCTCAGCACGTTGTATTGTGCGTCACCGAAAGTGATGTACACCTCGATGCCCGAAACTTTCATTGAGTGAGAAATGTTATTCAAATGACTGATTATTAATTGACTCGATTGAGTGGCTACGTCAAGAGCCGAGTCAATCGACTCCAAAGATTTTACCAAAGCTTTCCAATCTTCAGCTTGAAGAGCTACGCGAGTGTTCTTACTCCCCAATTTTACGTAAGGTTTACCGAAATATTTCACGAATTGGACGGATGAATCCACGTACGGAGGAATCAGAGGTTTCGAAATATTTTGTAACTGAGGCGGCGTAGTTCTTTAGACCAGTCCACTGATTTGGGTCGATTCTTGCAGTTTTGTCCGAAGAGGAAATTTCCACGCACGGCGTAGCCGATTCTGTCAGCCAACCAATGCATTTCTAGGATGAAACTGTCCGTATCCATATACAGCAATGACACATCCTTCTTCTTCATATGTCCATAGATGTCATACATTAAAATTTTTGAAATGTCCAGAACTGCTTGACCAATGTACAAAGGCTTGTTCATTTTGATTGAACTACATCTGCTGTGAACAGCAACGAGATTCTCTGCGAATATAGTTCGATCAAGAAACAAGGAGCTAGCGATTAATTTATCCAGTCTTTTTTCCCCACTATTGACGAGTTCTATATTAATTCGATTACGTACATTCTCCATTGTCTTGCCAAAAACTGCATTATTCATTAGCTTATACATTTCCTTATCAAAATCAAACTTTGCCAATTTCCGTTTTTCCGAATTGAGCTCTATGTATGACTTCATCCATGCAGATTGATCAAACTCGATTATTCTATGGATTTTTTTCAATTTGAGACCTGCTGTCAATGCCTGTTTCAGTGTTCTGTAATGGATGACATAACGCTCCTTATCATCTAGGGTAGTCAATAATTTAGAATGTTTTCCGCCCGGAGGGATCTTTGTTTCACTGCAAAAAGGGAAGTCCGAGTCTAAGTCGTGCAGCTCCGTTGGGTATTCTAAATCGACTTCTAACAAGTAGCCTTTTGGAGAATTGTCAGGGATAGTCATCACATCAACATTTTGTTTCATCCACTTGAAACCTCTCGAGGGGAGACATTCTGACAGTCCCCATCCATACAATCCATTCGCATCTACATAGGCTAAATATGTAGACTCCTTTCTCGAATCATAACCTTCCATGCACTTGTTGGCCTCTGCATTTCGCTTTATACACTGGCTGATTCCTCCGCGAATGCCCTTTTCAAACATGAGAATCATGTCGTAGTCGGTCAAAAGTTCTAGCGTATTATCCGTATGCTTAAGCATTGCGTCGAAAGAAAGCCCTGGGATTGTCAGGTACCAAGCAGGATCTAACCCATAAGTAGACATACATGAGTTCCGAAAATTTTCAAACACGTCGGCCAAAAGAAGAACGTCTATTTTCAAATAAAGGTCTACAATTCACCCAATGTTTTGCAATCGAATTCATCCCATACCTTTTCAGCAAAGTCATAGTCCTCACTGGTAATGGTATCCTCCGTCAGAGTGCTGAAGAATTGTTCAATTGAAGGAAGCCTGTCATCATTCAATTTTTCCCAAGAATTTACGTATTCATATGGAAAAACACCCTTACGTGTGACAAGATCGAGTTTATCTTTGAAAATGCGGCATGTTTGCTTGAATGCCCCCTTAGGGAGACTGCCTGCCAATTTTGAAAGAGGCTGAAAGAAATCTAAAGCTGTCAATGAAGCGGTAGGAAAAGTAGGAATCTACATATTTCGAAAAGGAAATATACTTTTCCTCGTTGTTCGGGATGCAAGTGATCCGCATTTCATCAGATCCTAAGTGTGGGACAATGAGGTGAGCGTCATAGTTTGACAGATTGTGAATAAAAACTGTAAGAAAGTTGGGGACTTTGTAATTGCATGCCCTGTGAGCTGCGCCTCTAAATCTAACCGAAAGGTGATCGTGATCCCTCACACGATCTTCACCCAACTCAAAGCCGCAGATGTGACAAAGAGAAGCTTCGTTAAACAAGAGAATTTCCTCATCGGTTAATTTATGCATCGGTACAGGGCTTTTATACACGTTTCGAACAAAAAGTGATAATTCTTTAAGTTTTTCGAGGAAGACTTGCACTGCATTTCTACCCCTGTATAATATAGGCTCGAAAACCTCGCCTGTGTTTGCCACCGAGAGAAGACAGAAAGACATCACTTCGTACAACTGACGTACCAGTGTACGAATGCTCTTTGTGAGGAGAGCAACCTGAGATTTTGGGTAAGACACTCAAAGTCTGCATATGCAACATATGGAAGTCGGGCTAAGTGTGAAAAACTCTTGAATTTCAAATAAGCGTCATCGCCTTCGGGAAGAATAATTTTGCTTGGGGATTTTCTAGCACAATCCTTCTTATGTTCAGCGAGGGATTCCACTGTGTAGCAGTGCTTTAAGCAACGTTTACAAAAATATAATTGTGCTTTATGTTTATTCACCTGACTTCTCACCAATGTATTAAATTTCTTAATATAACAATAATGCGACTTCTTTCCCTTAACTAGGTAGAGAAGATCACGATGGTCCTCGAGCTCCTCATTGACAATTTCGATGGGGTAAGCGTTATCCTTTTCATCCAAACCGAAAACATTGACGGAAATCTTGTTTTTACGCTCAAATGTTATAATTTGGCGAATTTCCACCGGGTAACTAACACAATTCCAATCGTATCCATTTTCAAAATTACAATTGTTATATTTAGAGACACGCTGAGGATGATTTGGTACATTTTTAGCCTAAATAGAATATTTAAAGCAAAAGTCGTCGTCGTTTTGAACATTTTTAACGCTTTTTGTTCGCTTTATTCTAGGTGGAAGATCGATATAAGACGACCCTCCCAGTGGGCGATAGCGATTAATCCTCAGTTCTATCCCTAAAATTTCTGCAAGAGACCACCTAGAACCTTTCGCAGAACTTTCGGATTTGCTTTCAAAATTTTCGCAATAGGTCTAATATTTCATTCACATCGTCCGCCTGCAAAACCCTAACATTTTTAGTCTTAAAACACCTATCATGTTCCTCCAATTCTGTCATTTCTTTTATAAATTTAGCCTTCACCAAAATATTAATTTTTAAAGCTGTATTGTTCAAACTATCGCGAATTTTTACATACAGTAAGTTTTTGATCCCATCAAAAAATTTACTAAGTCTGTATGGCTTTCCCCACCACTCACCCAGTAGGTTTTAAGGCGGTTGCGAACTGTAGACTATCTCCAGGATAGTAGGTCCTCCTCCGATGTGAACTCCATTACGAAGAGCATGACGGTGATGGACCTCTGACATTTCATGGGCAGCTAATTATCTTGGCTTGTAGTACACGAAGCAGGTTTCGCACAAAACATCCTCCATCGTAGTCAAAGTTGGAAGTAAACTTTTTCCTCGAGAAAACTCAATTTTTATAGGCCTTATCTCTCTCTCCAGGCATGCCACCAAGAGGTACTCGTCAGAAAAAAAATTTAAAAACTTTCAGCACAAAGAAACAAAATCAATCCATTTTTTCAACACATATATATTATTTTTCAGACTAATCCTGAAAAGTTTTTTTAATAAGACAATATTCAGGTTATTGCTTAAAACTTTTTTATTTTTTATACATTTTAAATATTTATAAATGACAATACCCTCCCCGAAGCAATCCTGTTGACTCTAAAATTTGCTCCGGCGTTAATTAAAAATTGACGAATATACTTTTTAAAGGAATACCTTACAATTAATAGTCTACATTGTTTAAAACTATTTCATTTTTATAAGATTTTTTCTTTGTAAATTACAATATCCTCCGTCCAAGCATTCCTGTTGAACTGCACAATTTGCTCCGGGTCTAATTTTAAAAAAATTGGCAAATATACTTTTCGAGGGACTCCCCCGAAATTGATGGTGGCTAACAAGACATCTCCGTATCTCGTTGTACTTTGCTCTAAATGTTCAACAGTGTATTCATGGTTTTCAATTAGTTCCTCTTTGTTTAGAGTCTGCACCATCGTCTGCTGGTTCAGTAAATTTTCCTTTACATTCATCTAAAAAGGTTTTAAAAAAGTAGATATTAATACATTATATAGAACTAAATATATATTTAATTCAAAGTGAATATGCTTACAGTATTGATGATTCAGTCGAAAAACGAACAGAATACAACGAGAGTGTGTCGTGTGCTGGTAGTATTACTCCTTTAATTCAACGTGAAAAACTGCTTACAATGTTGTTCAGCGACTTATATATATGTTTAATTCAAGTGAATATGCTTACAGTGTTGATGATTCAGGTGAAACTGGGACAGAGTACCGCTAGAGTATGACGTCGTGTACTGGTAGTATTACTCCTTAAATTCAAAGTTAAATGTGTTACAATTTTTGTTCAGCGACTTATATATATTTAATTTAAAAGTAAATATGCTTACGGTATTGATGATTCAGGCGGAAACTGGAACAGAGTACAACGAGAGTATTTCGTCGTGTACTGGTAAAGTTAAACTGATTACAATATTACAACTGCGACTTTCCTTTGCCGAGGCGACGTGCGACGTTCCTTGCCAGAGTTGGAATGTGATATAAAGCCTTCTTCGGCAACTATTTATACAAAATATTTTACACCCTCCTCTTCTTCTTACACGTTTTTTGGGTTAACAAAGTTACAATTACGCTCTCTGTTATAATCTTCTGCACGTGTGTTCTGAAAATGGGTTTTCCCATATCGCACCGCACGTGTTCCAAAAATGGGTTTGTCATATCGCGCGAAAATAATTGGAGCGAAAATGCTCTATCTCGAACGGATGTCTCCGAGAAAGCAAACCGTGAGAAACGTTAACAAAATTATCGGAGCGAGTCATGCGAGTCTCTCCCTATCTCCGCGGGAACGAATTATTTTTGCTACCGTGGGAGACGAAATTTGCACAACTCTATCACTCGACTGAGCGAAGTCCTATACAAATAAAGTAGCCTTATAAATACGGTTTGCTGGTGGAATAGAGACATCATTCGGCAACATGGAACGTATTTGCGTCGACGTGGAAGTATTCTACACTGGAAGGGTTCTTCGTCTGTAGAAACTGCGCACTCTTCAACACGATATTGAGAGAGAAACGGAACGTCTGTTCGTATGTTCCCATTAATACACAGCCCTGCCAACTGTGTAAGGGATCCATCGTTACGTGGAGATCGAGCACCTGTTCCTCTCCTTTGCTGGTGTTGTGCACGGGATGGAGTATTCCATTTCTGACCCCCTTTTCTCGTTCCTCCTGTTATTTTGGGAGAGAGAGTTTCTCTTCACCCCTTTTCCCATAGGCGAAATCTCGAAAGGCACCTCTAAATAGGGAACTTCCCCAAAAAGCCTTAAGCGATATGCCTCCTTTATAAGCAAACGCTCGGCCGAGACAGGGACGGACACCGACAGACACCAACAGAGACCGACAGCCAGAGACGGAGAGGAGAGATAGACACGAGATATAGATTGGTGGTTGATAGTTGGTTCCGGTCGAGACTAGCATCGAAACGTGGTAAGCCCATAGTATTACTCCCGTCCCCTTTATTCTCCTTGCACAACGCACATATCACTTCCTGTCCTACAACCCCTCGTATGTTCCATGAGCCCAATAAAATCCTTGAAACAACCTATACCCTTCTTTAAGTGTATTATTCCTCGATTCATCTCGACGTCAAGGGCAAGAATCCCTTCATATCTTGTATCGTGTTGCCTTGTGGAACTCTGACGAGGGACACTCGGTGCGCGGCACAACATATTTTGGTGGCAGCGGTGGGATTTCTTTTTGCCTAGATACTGTGAGGAAAACTTTCCTCGCCGGTGTCAATGTATTGAGAATAAGCACTTTTTCCCTATACCCCCTTTTTCCCTTTAACCGAGCGAAATGGCAGAGCCTACCGCCATTCACGTCACGGGTCTCGTCCACTTGATCCCTGACTTCACAGGAGATGCTGGACTTAGTGTAGACTCCTTTTTTAGAACTTTGGAGGCTACCGCCGAATTAGGGAGATGGACTGACAATACCCGAATACTGGTGTTGAACATTAAAACCCAAGGGGGTGCCCAAAGATTCCTCCACACATGTGCTACCGACTTAACCTGGGCCCAATTAAAATCCGCGTTCATAGAACGATTTGCTAGTCGACCGACCGGGTCACGGAACCTAAGAAGCCTACTGAATTGTGTACAGGGTCCTCGCGAAAGTGTGCGCGAGTTCGCCGATCGATTGCAAAAAATCCGCGATGAAACCTCCACTACCACCACCGACCCCCGAGAGAAAATAGGGAGAGACCGCGCTACGGACGAATTAGTGCTGAATCAGTTTTTGGACGGTTTGCGCGAAAATATCCGAAGATTTGTCCGCGTTCGAGACCCGAAAACATTAACGGACGCCATAAGTTTCGCGGGCCGCGAAGAAGAATGCGAGAGTCGTGCTCCTCTCGTCCCCTGCTACGGTATTAGCAGCGTTCCAGCCCCCTCCCACCCTGACGCCAGCGCCTCAACTCTTCACACCGCATCGTGGGACCCACCTCGATGCCTGCAGTGTCAGCAGCTTGGACACTACGCCCGTGGGTGCCCCGCCAGACCCCTCAATTGTTTCAATTGTGGACAACGAGGACATCTTGCACGCCAATGCCAGGTACCACGACAATTTCACCCTCCTCCGTCCTTTCCCCCTCCACCATCTCCTCCTTCCTCGCCCAGACCATCCGCCTACCAAAACACTTCTCGAATGGGAAGGTATTCTTACTCTCACTCTCACCGAACGCCTCCCTGCTTCCCCCGAATTTCTCCCTCCCCACCTGCACCTCCTCCCTGGCCAGCGGCGAGAAGACACCCGAGACCGTCGCCGCCGCCCTTAGTGGAGCAGACCATCACGATGGACCCAAACGACCAGTCCTTCGCAGGAAACCCTCACCAAGCGAAGGATTTCGGCCATCAACGAAGATGCTGACTTCGAGGGACCACCCCCACTCCAAGGATTCCAGCCTCCATATTGACCATCCCGCAGAGAGCGACGAGCCAACCAAGGATGGCAACCCGTTCACCAGTTCCAGTGCTTGCCCTTCCAATGGTTACGGGGTCGCGGTGAGCTTAAAATGTCCTCACTCTTCCATCCAATTGTTCATCGATACCGGAGCCGCCATATCACTGCTCAAGAAGAACGCCCTCCCCCCTTCTTCCTCCATTCGCCCCTCTTCCATCAAACTTTGTGGAGTTACCGGACACTCTTTGCCTGTACTAGGGTCCTGTCTATTAAATTTTCAATTAGGTCGGGAGGAATACTCCCATAGATTCATCATCATTGACGATGGAGTGCAGATGTGTTGCGATGGATTGCTCGGTATGGACCTATTGGAAAAAACTAAAGGCAGAATAGATATTTTCAAGAAAGTGCTATTAATTAAAGACGAAGTGCTTTACTTAAGAAAAGTTGTAACCCATCCCGCCCCCATTGTGAAAATTGCTCGGACTCAACAAGCAAGAAACTTTAAACGCCAAGCAAGAAAGAAGTCATCTATTAGCCAATCCCCCAGTGATAGTTTTTCGTTCGTCCCGGGTTTTCCTTTGTTCGCCCTCTTGTGTTACCTTTTCCATCAATCCACCTCCCGCCTTAAACAAGTACTTTTTGAAGTGATTTTTCCATGTTTCTTCCATTTCTTATCTGCTATTGTATCATGTGCAAAACCAGTGTTCAGTGTGCATGACTATATTGTTACATTTTTTGGATTTGCTGTTACATTCTGTGTCTTATTTGTTAGGACTTGTTCATATCTGCTTGCCCCCCATTTTAAAAGAAACCTAAGCATTTCGCGAACGGTGCGTCTAAAGAAAAATTTAAGACTACCTCCCCGTAGCGAAGTACTCACTCAAGGGTATGGTGACGTAGAATCCGGGAAAGACTACTTAATGGAACCTCAGGAAATATTAATTAGTGGAATTATGTCGGGACGAAGTTTGTTGAAAGGGAACCAAGGTAGGATTATCCCTGTCAAACTTATTAATCTGTCCGAGAAGGAATTGACCCTTCCCGCTAAGACAGTAGTCGGAACATTATCTACTACCTTTTCCGTTCCTACTTGCTCCCGTGATAACGATTTCCATAACCACCCTCTTCCCTCTGAGGACTTGGATCTCATGTTAGCCGGAGTCCCTGTTGAAGCTCAGGTACCCCTCCGGAATTTGTTAGCCGAATTTTCCGAGATTTTCCAATCAAAAACCGAGACCCTCGGTAGGACCAATCTCGTCACTCACAGAATTAGGACTAACAATCGCGCTCCCATTGCAAAACCCCCTTACCGCGTCCCGCAGACGCAACGAGCAGTAATTCGAGAACACGTTCAGCAAATGCTTAATCAGGGAATTATTCAAGAGTCTACCTCCCCCTGGAGTGCGCCCGTGGTTCTAGTAGCTAAGAAAACCGCGGATGGAGAAAACAAACTCAGATTTTGCACAGATTCCAGAGCCCTTAATAAGATAACAATTAGAGACTATTATCCCCTTCCTAACATCCAAGAAACATTAGACGAACTGGGAGGTGCCAAATATTTTTCCACCCTTGACATGGCCCAAGGATTTTGGCAAATTGCAGTTGACCCCGAAAGTAGGGAAATAACAGGATTTTCCACCCCGGATGGTCACTATGAATACCTAAGGTTACCAATGGGCTTAGTTAATAGTCCCAGCACTTTTCAACGTCTAATGGATGCAGTTCTTTCGGGATTGAAAGGCCCTAAATGTCAAGTTTACCTTGATGATATTTGCGTACTAGGTCGCGACATTCAGGATCACCTTCAAAATCTAACCGAAGTCTTCCAGAGATTGAGAAGCGCCGGATTAACATTAAAACCTCGTAAATGCCACTTCTTCCGAAAGGAAATCAATTACCTTGGCCACATAATTACCGCAGACGGAATTAAGCCGGACCCTAAGAAAATTGAAGCCATTAAGAATTTTCCCCTTCCACATAATCTAAAGACCCTCCGTGGATTTCTAGGCCTTGTAGGATATTATAGACGGTTCATTCCCGATTTTTCCAAGTTAGCCAAACCACTCACCGAGATGACGAAAAAAGGAGTAGTAATCAATTGGGGAAAAGAACAAGAGGACTCGTTTGAAACATTAAGGGCCGCCTTATGCAGAGAACCAATCCTTAGATACCCAGATTTCACTAAACCTTTCATTTTATATACGGATGCCTCTGGTGAAGGATTGGGAGCCATTTTATCTCAGAAAGGGGACGACGGTGAATATGTTGTTGCCTACGCGAGTAGACAATTAAATCAAGCAGAAAGCCATTACAGTACCACCGAGCAAGAATGCTTATGTATCATTTGGGCAATCAAGTATTTTAGATGCTTCTTGTACGGGAGGAAATTTACGGTTGTCACTGACCACCGTCCATTGAAATGGTTACTCTCTATTAAAGAACCTTCCTCTCGCCTCACGAGATGGTCCTTACTCTTAAGCGAGTACGATTTTGAAGTACTTCATCGCCCAGGAAAAATCCACCAGAATGTCGACACGCTTTCCTGTACGGTAATTCCGCTCGTCACTAATGCCTATGAACCCATATGGGATAGGGATCTCATTAAGGAGGAGCAGTCGCGTGACGAGGATTGTCAGAAATCGAAAAACGACCCCACTATATGGTTCGATAATGACAATTTAATGTATAGAGGGCAGAATCAGCTAATCGCCCCTCGTGCCATGAGAGCGCGAATTTTAAATGCGTACCACAATACCCCTTGGGCAGGACATTTCGGTCTCAAAGGAACGCTTAAATCGATTCAAAAGCAATTTTGGTGGCCTAGAATGCGCGCTGAGGTGGAAAAATATTGCAAAATGTGTCGCACATGTCAGCAAAGGAAAACCCCCCGGAATCGCCTTAGGGCTCCCCTCCAAAAATTTTCTGAAGTCACAGCCCCTCTCCAGAGGACCTATATGGATCTTGTTGGCCCACTTCCGTCTAGTTATAACGGCAACAAATATATTTTGACTTTCCAAGATGCGTTCACGAAGTACCCCGAGGCAATAGCGCTTCCCGACCAGAAAGCGGAAACAGTAGCCCGAACATTTGTTCAAAATATTATTCTTAAGCACGGTGTGCCCCGTCAGCTGTTGACCGATAGAGGAGCTAATTTCACTTCCCGAGTCATGAAAGAAGTTTGTCATCAATTAGGAATTAAGAAACTCCAAACAACTGCTTATCATCCTGCCTGTAACGGTCAAATAGAACGATCTCACCAGACACTAATGAATATCTTGTCTCATTTTGTTGATATGAAGCAACGAGACTGGGATGACTGGTTGCCTTATGCCATGTTAGCATATAGAAGTACCCCCCACTCAGTAACCGGAGTTACCCCATTTTTCCTTATGCATGGGAGGGACATAGAACTACCATTCGATGATATTTTGAGTCCCCTCACACTTAATTATGCTACTGATTCTAATTATGCCGCCGAAGTGCATGCCCGATTAAACATTGCATTCGAGGAAGTGTCAGAAAAACTCAGGAAAAGTACGGACACAAGTATGAAGTATTACAATAAGAGATCCAAGGACCCCATATTTAAAATTAACGACTTAGTATTCTTACACACCCCAGTGGTGGGCCCGGGGAGAACTAAAAAGCTAA
Source organism: Hetaerina titia (assembly GCA_037158775.1). NCBI lineage: Eukaryota > Metazoa > Arthropoda > Insecta > Odonata > Calopterygidae > Hetaerina > Hetaerina titia. The sequence continues at coordinate 13,553,133 of CM073775.1, forward strand.
TCAAGCCATGGCAAGGACCTTATAGAGTTCTAGCTTATCGCGGTCCTGTGAACGTATTTATCCAAGATATTCATAACCATAGGAAGAAACTATTCGTACACACGAACCGCCTCAAATTAGCCAATAATTCTGCCCCTTCTCTGCTATGTGAGGAAGCTACTTATTTTCCCAAACGGCCAACGTGTACAACCCCCCCTTCAGCCCCTCCAAGTGTCCCACCGAAGGAGAAAGTTGTTAAGCGTCCTTCACCCCATCCCCTTCACCTTCTGAGTGACGAGACTCCTCTCGCGCCCCTGCCCGAAATGAGCCCCCGGCCAGGAGCTTTAAAATCCGTTAGAAAACCGACCACTTCACCCGCCCCCTCCCACCGATACAATCTGAGAAGTACCAAGAGGAACGCCGTTTGACACCTTTCACCAAAACTTCCCCCTTTATTGTTTGAAATGTCTGTCATTTTCTGTAATAACAATCTTTCCCTCATTGCTTTCCAGAAAACCATTATGTTGGGACTACCCGCATGCCCTATTTTAGCAATGCTGATCATTTTTAACCAAAGTCCCTTCCTGTGGGGATACCCGTCCGAACATGTAGGACAAGGAGTCGGTTTCCTCCGGGAGGGATACTTCTTACTTTCCGGTAACTATTGGACAATAGCGGTTGACATTAGTCTTGACCATTTCCTAGAGTCAGTAGGACTATTAATATCGGAGATCAAACATATTCAAAATATTGGTTCAAATTCCCCGCCCGGGGTTTTTACAAACCAAAGCGACTCGTCCCAGGGACTCTGGTCCCTTTCCATTACATTAATAGAGAAAGAAACCCGGGTTCTACTGACCGAAGCAAATGATATCATGAAGCAATTGTGGCAAATTGAGAATACGATGTCGCGCGAACATCGCCACAAACGAGGTCTGATCAATTTAGGAGGCGAAGCCCTCAAATTCCTCTTCGGCACTTTAGACGATGACGATCTTCAAAAATTAAATGCCGAACTTTCATCTTTAGGAGAAATAAATAAGAAAACCGTACATTTGCTCCAAGCTCAAGCCACCCTCATTAACACCACATATGCAATAACGGAACGAAATACGGAGGTATTAAGAAAGGTTACGGAAATCACAGATAGAATTACCAAAGAACTCATTAATGTAAGAACTTCCGGGATCACTCTAGCGAACATGTTTAATCAAATGCAAACTGTCAGCGTAAGTTTAAGAGTTTTAGAAACTCTGCTTAGCCAAATCAGAGCAGAAATGAATTTATTCAAACTCGCTTGGGAAACAACCATAAACCAAAAACTGAGTCCCTACTTCTTAAGTCCTTCAGATTTTCACAACACTTTGCAGCAAATAACCACGCAGCTTCCTCAGGATACTCGATTCCCCCTCCCCCTCGAAATCGATCATATCTACTCTTACTTCGCGCTGGCACGCGTGGCTTATGAAATCCGCGATAGAGTAGTCCGACTTTTTGTAACCCTTCCCCTCCAAACCCAGGACCATTTTTTCACTTTGTATCGAGCGATCTCATTACCTATCACAATCCCAAATACTAATGTATCGATGTATGTAAAGCCAGAAACTCCCTATTTAGCTGTAGCGAGCAATATGTTAAGACATATGAACTTTGACGATGCAGATTTGGGAGCATGTCAGTATGGGCCGATCACAATTTGCCCGCCTCGACGTCACTTGACGATTTATCCTCAGACTTCCTGCCTATTCTCCTTATATTCCAATGACGCTGAACCCACTCATTGTGACGTTCGCTTCACCTCCCAACCCCAACCCGTCCTCTCCCGGACCCAGTCAACCGACCACTGGGTCTACAGCCTCCCTGCATCGACGAAAATCACGCAACGATGTCCCGGCTCTGGGTCTGCCTACAACCTCACGGAGTCAGTGATTAGCGGCGTGGGAACCTACCTTTTGCCCCAGGGGTGTACCGCCTACATCGATGGGAAGGAGCTGCCTTCCTACTCTCGTCACTACTCACGAGTGGATGGCCACAGCCCAGGCGTCTACATTCCCGCCGTTCACGATCTTCTGACCGTGCCGGCCCTGAGAACAACAAACATCTCCACGCCAGATGACCTGCGGAGACTAGAAAATTTAGTACGGACAGCTGAAATCGCCCTTGGCCACCTGGAAGGAGTACCCAGCGCTCGCATCCACGCCATGCTCAAAGAAGCTCGGGATCTACAAACCCCCTTCCCATGGAACATGGAGAGCCCCTCCCCTTATATCTACTGGGGCTCTGGACTCGCGGTCGCCGCGGGAGGGAGCATCCTAAGCATGTGGTTATGGAGGAGACAGACTCGCCGAAGGATGGGAGGAGTCCACCGGCAACGAACTTCCACGCGAGACAGACATCACCTGGCCATCCTACCCACCGCCCCGCCCCAGGCAGCATTTTCCTCCGATGAGGAGACCCCTCGACCGATGAGACGGCAAGAAGTATAAACACAACCCCCCCCCCCGCACAAGCCCACTTCCCTCCCAAAGCCTACAGACAGGAGAAGTGAAAGTGTGCTTGTTCTCTAATAAGTCTGATTGTTTTCCTGTGGTTGGGTATTCGTAGGGTTTAATTTCGTTTCATGAAAGGTACATTGTGATGAGTTGAAATCAATTTTTTTCTCCTTCTTTCTTCTCTTACTCTAAAAAGTGTTATTATACGAGTGTTATATCTTTCCCCGAGTGTAAAAGTGAAAAGTGTGTTCCCCCTTGGTGATTGCCCCTTGTGATACCGAGTGCTGATAAACCGAACTATTGGTCAAGATATACTCAAGTGCCTGGAAACATTCAATATTACTATTTCAGATTCGCTCTACACGTGATGTAAAGCTGGTAGCTGACCCATCTTGTCGAATTTTTGCTTTGATAATTTTTTAGATATTCATATTGTATAAATGTATACCGTCCCGTAAGGAACGGCATAATTTTTGCAGGGCGGGGAGTGATGTTGTGCACGGGATGGAGTATTCCATTTCTGACCCCCTTTTCTCGTTCCTCCTGTTATTTTGGGAGAGAGAGTTTCTCTTCACCCCTTTTCCCATAGGCGAAATCTCGAAAGGCACCTCTAAATAGGGAACTTCCCCAAAAAGCCTTAAGCGATATGCCTCCTTTATAAGCAAACGCTCGGCCGAGACAGGGACGGACACCGACAGACACCAACAGAGACCGACAGCCAGAGACGGAGAGGAGAGATAGACACGAGATATAGATTGGTGGTTGATAGTTGGTTCCGGTCGAGACTAGCATCGAAACGTGGTAAGCCCATAGTATTACTCCCGTCCCCTTTATTCTCCTTGCACAACGCACATATCACTTCCTGTCCTACAACCCCTCGTATGTTCCATGAGCCCAATAAAATCCTTGAAACAACCTATACCCTTCTTTAAGTGTATTATTCCTCGATTCATCTCGACGTCAAGGGCAAGAATCCCTTCATATCTTGTATCGTGTTGCCTTGTGGAACTCTGACGAGGGACACTCGGTGCGCGGCACAACACTGGCACACCGACTCCTCGACTTGCCAGCGAGACGGCCGGAGCAGGCTCCCCTCTACTTGCCAGCGAGACGGCCGGAGAAGGCTCCCCTCGACTTGACAACGGGACGGCCGGAGCAGGCTCCCCTCGACTTGACAACGGGACGGCCGGAGCAGGCTCCCCTCGATTTGACGAGACGGTGGGAGCAGGCTCCCCTCGACTTGACAACGAGACGTTCGGAGCAGGCACCGCGTCAACATACACCGCCACCACCTCTACAGAGCATACTCCACCAGTTATTGATGGACAGAGAGAGCGCCGCGGCCCCCCATACCGTTTACCGCAACAACAGGTGTTAGAGCTACCCCAGCCGACGCCTCAGCAAGCACCACCTCCACAGCAACGGTGGGGAAAGAGCGGTAGGGAGTGAGAGAGATTGTAGCTGACATAACCGCCACTCACACACACCCTATTTTTTTCATTTTCTTTGGTGGTTCAACTATTTTGGGTTCTTGTAAGTTTGTTTTTGTGAAATAAACTTTATTGACTTTTTTTATTTGTTTTTTTTTAATATTAAACCAGTTTCCATTTTTTTAAACACTCAAAACACCGTTATCAGTGACCTTTGTACAATTTTCAAAATAAAAGTATAAGATTTTACAAATTTTCCTCGAGAATATACACACTTATATTTAACTTTGGATTCTTGTCCATTTGAATAAGTCACAGGAACAGGAGACTTTGCAGAGAAACTCGGACCACCATCGGTAGAAATAACATCACCGGAACCTCCATCAGTTTCGGTGCGTAGAGGTTCGGACATCGCAACGTCATAGACATCCGCCACAATAGACGGATCATGTCGCTCAGCCTTTGCGAGCAACTCCCCTTCAAGCTGCAAATGCTCCAGCGTTGAAACGTTGAATTGTTCGGTTACCAAATCTTCATTTACAAAGCCGGAGAAAACAACCTCGCGTCCAACAAGGGAAAGGCGTTTCTCCATATGTTTGAAATCCATTATATAAGGTTTATCTAAGTTCAGCGTTAGAATGAGATCATTCTTCTCGGAGGTAACGAGTGGTTCGGGAAGACGCACCTCGTACACGCTATTTACCAACTGACGGACTTCAAGCTTATGCTCACCACCAAGTTAAGCTCTGACAGAACGTACCACAGACATGTTTTTTCGATGAATAACGTGTCAACCTTTATCGAAAAATGCTAGGTACTCTCCCTGAATACTCCCTCTGTTGTGCACGGGAAAGAGTATTCCACTTATCTCCCACCTTCCTCTGTCCTGTTATTTCGGGAAAGAAAGTTTCTCTTCCCCCCTGTTTCCCTAGGTCAGACTTAGTAATCTCTAACGGCACCTCTAAATAGGGAACACTCCTATGCTGAGTAGTCCCTTCCTCTCTCCCTCCCCCCTCGATGTAGGCGAAAATCGCGAAATCTCTTACGGCACCTCTAAATGGGGAACTTCCCCAAGAAGCCCTGAGCGATCCAGTGGTCAGACTTAGAAATCTCCAACGGCACCTCTAAACGGGGAACTTCCCCGAAAAAAGCCTTGAGCGATATGCCTCCTTTATAAGCAAAGACTCGGAGGAGAGACAGGAGGAGAGACGGAGAGGAGATATAGAGACGGGAGATAGATTGGTGGTTGGTAGTTGGTTCCGGTCGAGGCTAGCAGCGAAACGGGGTAAGCACATAGTATTACTCCCATCCCCTTTATTCCCCTTGCACAACGCACAGATCACTTCCTGTCCTACAACCCCCCGTATGTTCCATAAGCCTCAATAAAATCCTTGAAACAACCTTTACCCTTCTTTCAGTGTATTATTCCTCGATTCATCTCGACGTCAAGGGCAAGAATCCCTTCATATCTTGTATCGTGTCGCCTTGTGGAACTCTGACAAGGGAAACTCGGTGCGCGGCACAACACCTCTTTCAAAAAATTTATAGGCTGTCTCCTGAATAACCAGTTTATATACACACCTGAAAGATCTCACATGCAGGAGACGCCTCACCCCCCACCCGTGAAACTACGCGCGTGCGCGACACGCCTCTCCCCTCATTCTCAAGAAGCTCACGCATGCTCGAGACGCCTCACCTCACACCCCTGAAACTTAGCATGCGTGACAAGCCTCCCCCCTCATGCTCAAGAAGCTCGTCACGCTTCTCGAAGCCCCACCCTATCCCCACCGATCCGACAATACCCCACCAGTACCAGCAAAACAGCCGCGCAGCAAACATCGTCCGACCCATCTCATAAACTTCCTGCAGAGTGAACAACGCAACGTAAATAAAGCAAACGTAAACCTTATTCTTCTTCTTATGGGATTTCTGCCACGACGATCCAAACCGCCCGCCGTGACGCACACCACACAAAAAAAACTAAACACCATCCACCCATGTTGGGTTGGGATGGGTTGAAATTGGGATTTGGGTTGGGTTGATTTGAACTTTTTCGGGGTTGGGTTGGGTTGAATTTGGGTTTGGTTGGGTTGAAGTTAGTTGGGTTGAAGTTAGTTGGGTTGAATTTGGGTTGTTTTTTTGGGTTGAGGTGGAGTTGGGTTGTGAGGTGTTGACGTGGGGTTGGGTGGATGGGGGGTGTGTTTAGTTTTAGTCTTCACACACCAGACGGAGACACCATTGGATTCAAGTGATTCCGTTATTCATCTTGTTTCGCTAATACCTCACATCCGTAAACGTCACAAATAATGGCGGAACATCCGGTTGAGCTGGACCAAACTCCCCTTTTCTCATCTACTTTACTGAAATCTGGATTGTAATATAATTTACACTCAGTAATTAGTTCGCTAGGTTTTTCAGTAATTTGAAGTATTCTTATATATAATTCTTGCACAAGCGAATGTTCAAGGCAACAGCTCGCATCGACATCTTCAACAATTTCACTCATTATATTCTTTAACCAAATTTCCTTTAGTTTCGATGTATGCTTTTGACCCGTTATTTCTCTGCATAGAACAAATTTGGTAATGTTACCTTCCATTGCAGCACAAGTTAACACGAACTACACCTCTAACGCCTTAAAATTGAAATGAGATGCCACGCCTCACTAGACGCGAGCGCGGGCGAGGTCGACAACTCCAGAAGACACCATCAGATCCCGCCAGCTAACGAGAAGCAGGTGCCAATACAAAGGCAGTTTTATTTTTTTTTGTTGACCATCTCCGTAATGGAAAATTATAATGGGGCCTAAATAGGCCATCGTCTTTTATCTCGGTTGGGTTTAGACGTTTTATTAATCGTTTTTATTATGCTGTTATCGTTTTATTAATTGTATATATCGGCTGTTTATTTTTTCTCTTTCTGTCTATTTAACCTCTCCTCCAACCTTGCCTTTCTCACCATCTCTTTTTCTGCCCAAGCTTTCAGCTTGTCATCCCGTCTTCCGTGAACATCTACTATAGGGAGATATATATTCATACGGAGATATCTTTCCACTAGTTTTCCATACCATTTCCGCTCATTCAATTTAATATGAACTAATGATTCTCTTTCATATATTTGGAGCACAATATTTTTGTTGTACATTTCTTTTGTTCATGAATCAACGAGTGAATGCAATGAAATGGAGCGCGACTTAAACGAGGCGTACTACTACTGAAAGACATCCGCTCTTCGGATCACCGGTTTACGCCGAGAGAGACGCCCGCTTCCCTGCTAAATAAAAAAATATAATCGTAACGTTTTAAAAAAATAAAATTTCTCTGTAACGGGTCTTAAACGAGAGGTATTTGCAAGATTTCTACTCTCCACGGAAATGATGCATCCGCTCTTTGTTTATCGTGTCCTCGTTGACATCCTGCGGGTGACGAGAGAAGCGTCCGCTTCCCTGGTTGATGTAAAATATATATATACTCGTAACATCCTGCGGGTGTCACCCTGAACGTCATTCGCACGCCGACGCAGAACGAGGTAAGATGTCGTGCTTTTACTGCTCAAAAAAAATTATTACTTATATTTCATTCATTAATTTTTTTTCAATCTTTCCCTCTAGCTTTCTCAGTAATCCGTTCCCTCCAGCTCTCTCGCTCTCAGCAGTCCGAACCCGTTCCCGTTTCTTAAAAAGGTGAAGTATTCTTTCTCATCTTTTTTTCTTTATTAATACAATTTGTCGATATGTTGATATATATACTAATTAATTCATTCCTTTCAGATGGAAAAGTTGAACATCAGCCTGAGCGTCATTAACACAGACTGCCCAGCCTTTCTCAAGGAGGATCTTGCCCAAAATAACCGGTACATTATAAGATCATTAGAGAAGGTGACGGGGCGATATGGGGAGGGGCTGGTGGGTGCCGTATTTTTCAATACGGACATGAGGAAGATATGGTTACCAAAGAGGTACACGGAAATTTTTAAGGAGCCACAGGATATCATTACCTACAACGAGAGCGAGAGAAAGTGGTTCCTGGTGTGGGACGGCGTCAGGCTGGTAGTCGTTCCCAGTATGTATTTTCTTTTATTTTTATTTTAATTTTATCTATTTATATATCGATGTAAATATGCAAAAAAAATATATAGTGATATTTTTTCATACAAGCAAAATTTTATCCACATTATTTCTTGACGATTTCATTCAAGAACTTTTATAGTCTATCAAAAAAAATAATATCCGTTTACATTTTATTATCCTTTTACATTCGACGATTGTAAAAGATGTTTTTTTCCCATTTTTCTTTATATCATTTTGTGTGCGACGTAGAGTGATCCAGACCATGAAACCTGTATACAACACAATAAAAAAAACCCAGCCCCGATTAATAAAAACAATGATAATGTTAAAATATGTTTTATTTCTTAATCCTGTGCTCCCGTTCCAGTTTCAAATGAGAATCCCTTGTGTTACAAGCGAAGGTTAGTGTACAGTTATTATTATTTTCTTTTTTCTTTGGAAAAAAATAATTCGACAATGTTTAAATTTAGCCTCCTTATAAGTGTACATCTCAGAATAGTTTCGGTCAACTGAGGTTAGCGAGTTTCCTCTCTCCTAGTTCTGTTATCTTCGTTTTTTTATTTTATCTATTTATATATCGATGTGCATTAAAACTGAATAAAAAAATTAAAATGTTATAATGTGTTTTTATTTCTTAATCCTTTGCTCCCGTTCCAGTTCAAATAAGCAGCACAAGCGAAGGTTAGTGTACAGTTTTATTATTTTCTTTTTTTCTACTCCTTTACGTTATATTTCTTTTCGTGGAAAAAAATACGTGCGCCCTCACGGGACGACTTTCGCAAGCTGCGGTCAGAATGCTAAGAGATGGCTGAAGACCGACGGCAAAATGTGCGAAGAGGTAATGATCGTCTGCCATAATTCTTGTCATTATCCGAAGATATATTTCAGCATTTTTCGCTTAAATTATTTCATAGATGACGAATGGTTGGATATCGTGCTGCGAATACGCAGTCATTACCCAGAGCTCCTTCGAGGGCGCACTCAATATACGTGAGTGCGCCTAATTGTTATACAACAGAAAGTACTATACTGGATGAACCAACCACCGCCATTGATAGAGCACGAATTTGTTATAACACGTCTTCGGGAAAATGACAACAATTTCAGCAGATGAAAATTACCCACTCCATGGCTATTTACGAATTCATAGTTGTAAGAATAATATAAACCCGACCTTTTCAGGTCGCAATTATAAATCCAGGACATCCCCACCCATCCCCCACATACACACCACCATCTCCCACCCAATCATCCCCCATCCCCCACAACATCACCCATCCCACCATTCCCCCACACCATCATCCCTCATCCCACCACTACACCGCCCGCAGACCGCAAATTACTTCCTCACTCAGACATACACACACTCACACCCCACCCCACACCCCTTCCCCCACTTATCACCTCGGAGTTTCTAACGCAGAATTACGTTGCGCTTTTGTTTTAACTCCTTTATTTAAACTGTGGAGGCGCCACCGGTCATAAACAATAGCGCAACGTTATTCTGCGCTGAATACGCCTTTTTCCCAACTACTTATCCTAGAGTAGCCTTATAAATACGGCTTACTGAGGGGGAAACGTTATCATTCAACATGGAGCGGTTTTCGTTGGTGATTGAAGTGTGCTTCTACAATGGATATTTCCTGTGCAGGGACTGCACATTGAATAAGCGGTTGGGCGAGCCGGGTAAAATTCTCTTGAGGGAGAAACGATATCTCACATCGTTTCTCCCGATGGAATTAAAACTCTGCCCGTGTTGTGAAGGTACTTTAGTAACATCAGCATCCTCAAACTGAACGCTAGAGTACTTCTCTTCAGACCCCCTCGCACCACGAAGTGGTAGTCATCTAGCACGGGGGCCTGAAGTAAGCGGAACGGAGGGTAACCACTCAGCAGCGCCGGCGCCGTCAACTGGCTACCCTGTTCCCCAAATGGCGCATGTGGCGTTAGACGCACGTGCACCATCTCGCTTTGAACCATTTCGCTACCCTGCATCAGAGCAACAGATTACTTTGGAGCCGAGACCTACCCGTACCCTGCGGCGGCAACAGGTACGGTTCGACCCTCTCGCACCAAGAAGGGTACCGGAGATCGTGATGCCGCAGTCAACATCACCAGGCTGCACCGCCAAAGGTGCCAGACGGTCTCCCGCCTAGGGTATCAAGGCATGCTGTGCCGCAAGTATCTGTGGTGTTAGAAGAACGACCGCTGAACCTAACGTCTCCACCACCATCGGGGAAGTAATACCACAACCGCACATCGATCATCTGTCTCACCACTGCGAGCGCTCCACCACTAAGCCTCCTTACTACCCGCCTACAGCCGCAGCAAGCCCTGCCTGCAACTGCTTTGTTTTTTTGTTTTTTCTTTTAGTTTTTGGGAAAATAAAATATTTTCATTTTAATTTGAAATAAACTTTATTTGAAACTTATTTACCATTCAAAAAATTGTTATCATCTTCGAATGAGCAATTTCCAGAATAAATGTACAAGAATGTACAAACTTTCCTCTTCCAATATCAATACTCTGATAGTTCTATCTGGAATGTCGCCCGGTTGTAAAAGTCACAGGAGCACACAATCCACCATCTGTACATAAATCTTCATCAAAGTCCGTATAACTCGCGGGAGCAAATGAACGTCCATCAGTTTCTGTACGTAGAGGAACGAACTTTGCAATTTCGTACACATCTGCCACAATGGATGGATCTTGTCTTTCAGCTTTGGCTAGCAACTCTCCTTCGAGCTGCAGATGCTCCAACGTCGACACGTTGAATTGTTCAGTAACCAAATCCTCATTTTCGAAGCCTGAAAAATTCACTGTACTCCCAACAAGTGATATACATTTACCCATGTGCTTAAAGTCGACGATATATCGTTTTTCAAAGTTCAGCGTGAGGATAAGATCATTATTCTCGGTGGTAATAAGTTGTTTGGGAAGAACCACATCGTAAACATTATTCACAACCTTACTGACTTCGAGCGAGTGCTTACCACCAAGTGTAGCACTAACTGAATGAAACACAGACATGTTCACAGTGAATAAAACTGAGCTAGTTGGGTCTGTAGCGAAATAGGGCAGAGCTATTTATACACCTCTGAAAGATTACTACGCATGCGCTAAACCTCTTCCCCACCGTCGCCGCCCCCATCTTCTCCATCCCCACCACCACGCACGCATTTCCCTTTTCAACGCGCTTTTACACTTTCAACTGTTCCACCCCGCACGCATTTACACTTTCAACTTTTTTTTCAACGCGCTTTTACACTTTCAACTGTTCAATTTTCGACTTTCAACTGTTCTTCCGCACCACGCATTTCAACGCGCATTTGCACTTTCAACTTTTTTTCAACGTGCTTTTACACTTTCAACTGTTCCATTTTCGACTTTCAACTGTTCCACGTTTTCTCAAATCGCCACCAGGCGGCGACACTGACCGGAAATACGTCATAAACAAAAATGGCGGTCTTCCGGTGGAACTGTGCCAGGACCCGCTTTTCTACATCTACTCATTATCATGCCATTTTTCGGATTCTTGATCTCATTGGGACAATGCCGACACCAGTTACTCTTAAGTCTTCATTATAAATCTGTCGTTGCAAGTGCGTAGCGTCCTAATAACGGATATAAGACAGTAATGCTCAACAAACCGTTCAGATCCCGTATCGTACCGCCGACAACTCTCCCACGAATTGTTCACGTGCAGAGTCGAATAATTAACCACAACTATTCCACTTAAGCTCAACCTAATATTTCAGCCATGGATCTGTCAAACAGGGGCACCAGGGTGAACACTGATGATTTCCCTTTGCGCTGGGAGAGAGAAGTTGCATGGCTACAAGGACCTTATCAACTTCCCCCCAGCTGTCAATACGATAGAGAATGCACCGCCATCAAGCGGAAATACGCCCAGGGCCGGACAACCGCCCTTCTCGGGTAATCACATACACTTAATTCCAAATTTTAATGGGTATCAAGACGTACATGTCGATGAATTTTGAATTCCCTGCGAATCGTGAGCCACTTGAGCGCGTGAAGTGAAAACCAAACCTTAGGGGCTGCTGGCTTACGTCTAAGTGGTACTGCTGCCGAATTTCTGAAAACCAACCCTCATGTTGTCGATTCCTATGAAAATTTCTCCAACTTGTTGAAAAAACGTTTTACTCCCAATATTTCACTGATCTCGCTCGAAAGAATGTTCACTAGCTGCATTCAACGGCCACTCGAGAGCATCAATGATTATTCTACCCGTTTAAGGCAACTAGGTCGGAAGCTAAGGGAGGTAAATGCAGAACCCGACTCGCCAGCGACCAAGGTAATTATTGAAAATCGCCTGCTAGCCCAATTTTTAGTGGGATTACGAGAATACATAGGACGTTTTGTTATTTCGCAACCCCAGAAACATGTTAAAGGCGGAAGAATTTGCCTGCATGGAAGAAGCTGATGCGAGAAACTACTCCATCAGTAGGGAAGTTAACCGTGTGCACCCCTATTATACCCCCACCCTCTCCCGTCATTCTTCCCCACCAGCAGAATCCCGATGCACCGAGAGCCTCCCGAGACAACTCCCATATCATTATCCGCAACGTGATAACACTGCGAGCAGAAGTAGCAATTTTCCTTACCAAATGCACGCTATGCAAGCGAATAACTTCCGGGGCGACTCGGAGACACGGAACAAGAACGTGCGAACTTGCTTCAATATCCAAGAGGCAGGTCACATTGCCCGTTTTTGTCCTTCGAAACGCAGAGAATGTTCGAATTGTGGAGAAAATACTCACGACACCAAGGATTGTCCCTTGGTGATGTGTGGCCTTTGTAAACAATTAGGCCACCGCCCGGTCACTTGTCCTGAGCAAGCACCAAAATTTGCTTCGGGAAACGCGCGCCCCCCGACCGACAGGTCGGGGAAGAAATAATCCTTTCGGTAACACCGGAAACTGGCCTGACAGTAAGAGTGGAGATACTTGGAAAGATACGCCATTTTCTTGTGGATACTGGTGCATCCACAAGTCTTGTTCATAGAAAAAGTTTTCCCTTCGCGCAGCTTCAATACCCGAGTACTTTACACCGGTTAGAAACGCATCAGGCCACGCTCTGAACATCTTAGGTCAGAGCCACATCCCGTTTCGCAATTGACCTCTCAAGCACTGGTGTATTCACTGAGGGCCACTGAACGCTGTGTCGTCCACCCCTACGACACATTGTACTTTCGGCACGTATTAACTCAATTCATATTAATAACACTTTTTCGAACACAAAGGCATAATGGAGGGAGGACGGGATGAATCATTTCTGGGGTGGGAATAAATATGTTATAAAATATATTCATTTATACGGGGATTTAAAAGCACGAATAAGTGTCCTCGCAGGACAAAAAATGAACAGAAGTCCTTTTCAGGACTCAATAGTTCAAAAACTGTCGTAATATTTATTTCGCTCATGCGAAATTATCAGTTGTGGAGATGACCGCTATAAGGCTGTGGTTTTCAGTGAGGTGTAAAAGACGTTCTGTCGCCTGTTTTAGGAGCGATTAAAGTGGAATTTTATTTTATAACATCCTGTGAGAATGTGGACAACGATGTATATTTATTTGCTTGCGTGCATTTGACATTGGAATATGTTCCATTTACTCTTAGCTTTACGAATGCCTATGAATGCCAAAATGGCAAGAAAAGAGCTTGAGTCACCTCTTAGGCATTCCTGGAATATCTTACACGAGCATAGGTAGAAATGGGGAGGGCACTTACTGTGTGCGAGGAGAGTACTGTAGATCGAGGTATCTCATTTGTCGCGGGCAAAACCCAAACCCAGCGACATGACTTGAGGTGGGTGCCAGCCAACGCTATCAAGCATTAATCACCCGACGCTCCCAATCACCAGCGACCTGATATCACTGGTTATAAGATGTCGTGCTTTTATTGCTAAATCAGCAATCCGTTCCCTCCAGCTCTCTCTCAGCAGCCCGAACCCGTGTTTTAAAAGGTGAAGTATCCTTTCTCATCTTTTTATCCTTAATACAATTTTTCGTTATGTTGACATATATACTAATTAATTCATTCCTTTCAGATGGACAAGTTAAATAACAGCCTCAGCACCGTAAATAACAACTGCCCTGCCTTTTTGAAGAAGGAAGAGCTTGCTCCAAATAATCGATACATAATAAGATCGCTAGAGAAGGTGACGGGGAGATTTTGGGATGGGCTGGTGGGGGCCGTATTTTTTAATACCGAGATGAGAAAAATCTGGCTACCCAAGAGGTATACCGAAATATTTAAGGAGCCTGACGATATCAGCACATATTACGAAGGCGAGAGAAAGTGGTTCCTGGTGTGGGACGGCGTCAGGCTCGTAGTCGTTCCCAGAATGTATTTTCCTTTATTTTTATTTTATCTATTGATATATCGATGTAAATTTCCAAAAAATATGTATAGTGATATTTTTTTATACAAGCAAAATTTTATCCACATTATATCTTGACGATTTCATTCAAGAACATTTATAGTCTATCAAAAAAATAATATCCTTTTACATTTTATTATCCTTTTCAATTCGACGATTGTAAAAGATGTTTTTCCCCTTTTGCTTTATTTCATTTTGTGTGCGACGTAGAGTGATCCAGACCAGGAAACTAAAAAAACCCAGCCCGATTAATAAAAAAAATTAAAATGTTATGTGTTTTATTTCTTCATCCTTTGCTCCCGTTCCAGTTTCAAATGAGCATCCCTTGTGTTACAAGCGAAGGTGTACAGTTTAATTATTTCTTTTTTCTTTGGAAATAAAATAATTCGACACTGCTAACATGTTAGCTTCCTTATAAGTGTACCTCTCAGAAGAGTTTCAGTCAACTGAGGTTAGCGAGTTTCCTGTCTCCTAGCTCGGTTATCTTCGTTTTTTATTTTAACTATTTATATATCGATGTTAATTTCAAAAAATATTTAGTGATCTCAAAATGAAATACACTATGTTATCTCACATAATAGCTTTATTGTACGACCCAGGTTTCGTCGAAGATCGACATCATCAGGTACAGAATATTTCTTCCATTCTCTTCTACATAGACAACTATCCCCCTATCCTAAAAAACAAGAATAAAGAACTTGGGATAATTAAATAAATAGCCATTAGCAATGGGTACTCTTCTAGTCTTATAGACAACCTTCACAAGAAAAAGTTGCGTAGGCAAGCTATCAATAATATCTATGGGGAGACAAGGAGAGATAACAAATGGCAAAAACTCAACTATTTAGGAGACATAAGCCACCAAGTTATGAAACTCATGCCCGGGTATAAATTCGCCTTCTACAACCGGTCCAATCTGAAAAACATGATTTGCCACACCAGAGATAGGGTGGATATCATGGAAAAATATGGGATCTACAGGTTACAATGTGACAAGTGCTCTGCCATATACATTGGCCAAACAGGGCGTAAATTCAAGGAAAGGATTAAGGAACATGAAGCGTGTTTACGCAAAAACAACCACGCCTCCTTGTTCGCGAAACACCTCCCTGAAGAGGAACATCAGAGTGATTTTAGGCCTAAAATTTTACACTTGGAAAATAAGGGACTCAAGCTCGACTTCGAAATATTAAAAAATGTGTCCGGGCCAAATATACTCCTTAACGATGTTATAGACTCTTCCCATTCCCCCCTACTTAACTTAGGTAAGTATCTAGGTGATTTACCACCTGTGGTGCCTCCCCTACCCTCACCGTCAACCGCCGTACCTTCCCAAGTTGGACACTCATCTCCACTCCTAAACCCTTTCTCCCTCTCATCCCAATTTTAGCCTCCTTAAAAGTGTACATCTCAGAATAGTTTCAGTCAATTGAGGTTAGCGAGTTTCCTGTCTCCTAGCTCTGTTATCTTCGTTGCGGTTTATTTTTTCTCACGTGGTACTTCCCCTCTCAAATTTTAACAAGCATCGAGCTCATTTCTATTCCAACCATGGACTGGACGTCTCGTCGCTGAGACTCCGTCTTGGCATTTCTAAATCAACGGGGTCTTGGCGGCAAAGGACATTTGCTTCAAAGAGTTCAGGTGAAGAGATGTCAGAAGGCGAACGAATGGTGCGACGAAGTGAAGGCAATGTGCATATGCGGTAATTCCTGTCATTACCCGAAGGTGTGTACCTGCAGCAACTACGGTACCTGCAGCAACTGCGTCACCTGCATGAGAAACTAATTACCTGAAGGTGTGTATTTGCAGGTACCTTTTTTCAAAGTTGCCGCATTCGTTATATGACAAGCATCCAGAACCAGAGTTAAATTATTTAACAGACGGTGCATGGGTGGATTTCTTGTTGCAACGCTGCCTTGAACAAAAAGCATCGCGCTTTGAAGGGCCTCGGCATTTTATGGATGTAAATGGTCGTCTTAGAGCAATTACAGACAGTATTGTGGTGCCAATGTGATGACAGGAATTACAACAAACGATTATTACCTCTCCAGGCGGCATCATGTCGCCAAAAAAGTACTGCCATGGTTGTAATACAAATTAAATAAACGATATAATATAAAAGCGGCCTTTTCAGGCCGCAATTATAAATCCAGGAGTCGCAAGCTCCAAACACTCCCCCATCCCCGTCATCCCCCCACCCCACAACCAATACCGCCCGCAGATTACTTCCTCACAGGCTCACACAACAAACCCCCATCCCCCACCACTCCCCTAAGACCCCCTCGGTGTTTCCACAAAACTTTCGTTGCGCTTTTGTTTTGAACTCACGCACTATACCCACAGGTGGCAGCACAGGGAAACAAAACAGCATCTGCGTTGGATACACCGAAATCTACCCTACTTATATACTAATTAATTCATCCCTTTCAGATGGAAAAGTTAAGCAGTAGCCTCAGCCTCATTAACAGGAATTCCCCGGCCTTCTTGAAGAAAGAAGATCTTGCTCCAAACAATAAATATGTGAAAAGATCACTGGAGACGGTGGTTGGCCGATTCGGGGAGGGGCTGGTTGGGGCCGTATTTTTCAATACGGAGATAAGGCAGATCTGGCTACCCAAGAGGTATACCGAAATATTCAAGGAGCCAGAAGATATCTGCACGTACAACGATAGCGAGAGGAAGTGGTCCCTGCTATGGGATGGTGTACGGCTGGCAATCATTCCTAGTATGTATTTCCTTTTCCTTTAATTTTACTATTTATACATCGATGTAAATTTCCAAAAATATATATAGTATTATTAAAAGTGTACATCTCAAAAGAGCTCGAGTCAACTGAGGTTAGGGAGTTTCCTGTCTCCTAGCTCTGTTATCTTCGTTGCGGTTTTTTTCTCTCACGTGGTACTCCCCTTTCAAATTTTAACAAGCATTGAGCTCAATTCTATTCCAACCATGGACTGGACGTCTCGTCGCAGAGACTCCGTTTTGACATTTCTAAATCAACGGGCTCTTGGCGGCAAATGACATTTGCTTCAGAGATCAGGTGAAGAGATGTCAAAAGGCGAACGAATGGTGCGACGAAGTGGAGGCAATGTTCGTATACGGTAATTCCTGTCATTACCCGAAGGTGTGTACCTGCAGCACCTGCATGAGAAACTGTAATTACCCGAAGGTGTGAATCTGCAGGTACCCTTTTTCAACGTTGCGGCATTCGTTATATTACAAGCATCCAGAACCAGAGTTAAATTATTTAACAGACGGTGAATGGATGGATTTCTTGTTGCAACGCTGCCTTGAACAAAAAGCATCGCGCTTTGAAGGGCCTCGACATTTTATGGATGTAAATGGCCGTCGTAGAGCAATTATAGACAGTATTGTGGTGCCAATGTGATGACAGGAATTACAACAAACGATTATTACCTCTCCAGGCGGCATCAAGCCTCCGAAAAAAACACTGTCATGGTTGTAATAATAAATTCAATTAACGATATAATATAAAACCGGCCTTTTCAGGCCGCAATTATAAATTCAGGACATCCCCACCCATCCCCCATCCCACCATCCACCCATCCCAACACCGCCCGCAGACCGCACCACGCAATTACTTCCTCACAGACTCACACATATACACACCACAATACCCACACCACACTCCCCCCAACCCTCCCCACCCCTTTTAAACCCCTCGGCGTTTCCAACGCAGACTTGCGTTGTGCTTTTGTCTTTAATTAATTTATTTAACAATTGGCGGCGCCACAGGGAAACAAAACAACAGCTGCGTTGGATACGCCGTTTTGCACTCTACTGCATAGAGATCAGAGGGTTTCATGAGGAAACAACTAATCCGCGTGTAAATACAATCAACTCTGAGGAAGGAGAGATTTGGCCTGAAAAACCACCAGTGGAAAATATTTCCTCCCTTTTTAATTTGGACGACGTACCTGCGGTTGCTTTAGAATCGCTAAAAACGCTTCTCAACGAATATCTTGATATATTCGTAAGCCCAACTACTCCCCTAGGTTGTACTGATATAGTAAAACATACCATTGACGTAGGAGATGCAAAGCCGATTAAAAAAGCACCGTATCGTGTACCTCATTCTCAGCGCGGTTTTAGATAATGTCATTAAAGAAATGCTACAACATGGCGTGATATCGCCTTCGACGAGTCCTTGGTCGGCCCCGATAATCTTGGTGAAGAAAAAATCTACGAGTAATGGTTCTGTTCAATATCGTCCGTGCATAGACTACCGCGCCCTAAATAATGTCACTAGAAAGGTGTTTCCGCTACCAAACATGGATGAAATTTTTGACCAGATAGGCGATTCACGCTATTTTTCCACTATGGATGTATCTAGTGGCTATTGGCAAGTGGAAGTGGACAAAGAGAATAAAGAATACACCGCGTTTAGCACGCCCAACGGTCACTACGAGTGTAATAGAATGAGTTTTGGTCTAGCAAATGCGCCTTCCACCTTCCTACGTCTCATGAATGCGGTCCTAGGTGGACTATTCGGGGATGGCTGCGTCTTCTATTTGGACGATATCCTTAGATATGATCATGCGTGGGAAGCCCACATAACTGGCTTAAGCGAAATTTTTGCCCGGCTGAGGAAAGCGAATTTAAAATTTAAGCCCCAGAAATGCATTTTCCTCCGGAAAAGGGTCAAATTTTTAGGACATTATTTCAGCAGGTCTACAGCTCGATGACGAGAAAATCAAAGCCATTCATGAATTCCCGGAACCAACAAATGCACGAGCGCTTCAATCCTTTCTCGGTCTCGCAGGGTATTACAGAAAATTTATTGCAAATTTTGCCGACATCTCTAGACCGCTCACGAAACTACTAATAAAAGAATCAGAATTTTATTGGGGAACTGAGCAAAGTCAAGCCTTCGAAAGATTACGTTGTTACCTCTATACGCAACCTGTTTTAAAATTTTCAGATTTTTTACGGCAATTTTCGTTGACAGCAGATGCAAACTGCGCACTTGGTGGAATACTAACTCAAGAATTCGAAGATGGAGAACATCTTATCGCATGCGCTAGTAAACAATTGCATGGAGCGGAAAAGTCATACGCCGCAAGAGAATTAGAATGCTTTGCCGTTGTTTCCATGGTGAAGAAATTCCGCGCCTACTTACTAGGGAGACACTTCACTCTTTGTACGGATCACAAACCGTTAAAATGGCTGTTAGCGCTTAAGGAACCAAAACCGCGGTTAGCAAGATGGGTTATGGAACTAAATGAGTATTCCTTTCATGGTAGATATCGCCCTGGAAAGGATATCTCTCACTGCGACGCACTCTCAAGAATCCCATCGTCAGTGTTGCATCCACGTGTTCCGCCGTGTGATTCACCAAGTAAACGCGTGCATCCGAATCACCGCTGGTGACTCAGTGTGGACTGGTGACTGGTGGACCAACACTGATAACTGGTGACTCGCTGTGGACTACGGACCAGTGGATGATGCAAACCCCTCCTTGTGGAGGTTTAGTGATAGCGACGACGGTTGACCGAGGTGATCCCGAAGAGGCCAGTCTGGGACTCGAGATCCAAGAGGAAGGTTGGGCTGGGCCCTTCTCGTTGGAAGCACCAAGCGGGTGCCAAGGGATATAAATAAATTGTTGTTAACTCTGTTTCTCCCTAGACTACATTAAATTTGGGTTAAATCGGGACCGCTGTTGCACTCTCTTTAGTTCCTTCCTTTCCCCCCATTTCTATCGACGAACTCATCTACACGTCATCACCCACCAAACTAAAAGCCCCCGTTTACCCTGGAGGCAGCCACTCGACTCGTGGGGTACTTCCTCGTGTCGCCAATATCCGCTCGAAGACACGGGGATACGACATAAAAATCTGGTGTCAGGTGTGGGGTCATTTTTTCGTTTGCGTTTGTTATTTTTCCTTGGGTTAAGAGTGGCGTGTTGGATCATCCTTGATAAATTTTGGGAGGAAACATCGGAATAGTGTTCTTCTGGGAACGAGTGGAGACCGCGCGGACCACCAGTGAGGAAAACGCAGACGGACGGCCGACTAAGGGATCGCCGACGCACCCCTGGCGAGGGAAAATCGCTGACGGATCGTGCATTGGAGGAGGCGAGCCAAGGAAAGGCGGCCGATTTCTCAACTAGTGTGCTGTGGACGCCAGTGAATTGCTAACTTGTAAGTAAACCACACTAATTCCCTTTGCCCTTTTCCTCAAAATATTGGACGAACTGTGAAGTGTCAATCTTGCGAAAATGGCCAGAAACGGGGAACCGGGTGGAAGTCGTGATTACTGTGGAATTTCGGAAGCGATGAAGATAATCAGTGAAACTTTTAGCGGGAATAAGGGTAAGCTACGTGAATTCATAGAGAATGTCGACGTGGTTTTTGATCTTGTTGATCCTGCTGAACATGATAGGTTGCTGAAATTTGTGAAGGCGAGGATTACGGGTGATGTGCGTTCAAAAATTTCAGCTAGGGTTAATACGCACACGTGGCCGTTGGTTAGAGCTATATTGGAAGAAAATTTTGCAACGATCATGCCCCAGAGGAAATTAGGGGGGCCGTAAACTTAGTTGACCACTTGGCTAAAGCATGTTTTATCCAAGGGTTGGCAAACGAGCGCATCTTGACTATTGTGAGGAGCAAGGGTGATTTGATTATGTTGCCCTATGCTGTGGAAATAGCACTGGAAGAGAGCGCCATCTTGTCGCCGAAGGAAAGGGAAACACAAAGGCATCCTTTGAGGTGTGAAAATTGTGGGAAATCTGGTCACATCTTGTCAGTGTTTTCTAAAGGGCTTAAGTCAGATCAAGCCAAGGGAATACATTTTGTGGGAGGAGCAAGTAATCCTGAACATGTGGGAAATAGAACGCGTGTGACACCATCAAATCACTCGGAAGATAAAGGATATTACAGGGCGGCCGAAAGGAGTAAATGTTTCCGGTGTGGAAAATATGGACATTTCGCCAGGGATTGTCGTAGAAAGGGGGAGTGGCCCCAACATTCGAAACCACCACTACATTAAATTTGGGTTAGATCGGGACCGCCGTTGCACTCTCTTCAGTTCCTTCCTTTCCCCCCCTTTCTATCGATGAACTCATCTACACGTCATCACCCACCAAACTAAAAGCCCCCGTTTACCCTCGAGGCAGCCACTCGACTCGTGGGGTACTTTCTCGTGTCGCCAATATCCGCTCGAAGACGCGGGGATACGACATCAGTTAACTCAATTGATTCACAAGGGTTTGATCCCATTTGGGATAAAGATAGAATAACAAGAGAACAATTCCACTGTCAAGAGCTTGAAAACTTTCACGAGCTCGCAAAAAAAATTATCCTAGCTTTTTTACGATGAATGCGGAGTTCTCTATAAGGTGAATATCACAGTAAAGGGCCACAGCCCGTTATCTGTGCACCACGATCAATGAGGAAACATCTTAGAGCGCTGTCATGATACGTCACTCGCGGGGCATTGCGGATTTGACAAAACATTGGATATCGTTCAAAGGCATTTCCATTGGCCTCAATGTTACTCCGACACCCGCCTGTAGGTACAGAAATGCTTGAAGTGTACCAAGCGCAAGGCAAAATTACCCATAATTCCTATCCAACCAGTCTCCGAAGCCTCTTACCCTTGGGAAAAGCTAGCATTAGACATAGTCGGTCCTCTTCCCCAGACAAAGAATGGTAATAAGTACATACGTGTCAAGATTACTTCACTCGCTACCCTGAAGCTGTAGCAATAAAAGACCAGACGGCGCATACCGTCGCGCGCGCATTCGTGGAGATTATTGTCTGTCGTCACGGCGCCCTTAAGTATCTGCTCACGGATAGAGGCGCGAATTTCACATCAAATCTAATGAAAAATGTTTGCCAGTTTTTAAAGATATCCTCCATATTCACATCTCCCTATAAGCCGTCTGCAAATGGACCGTTGGAGAGAGCGCACCAGTCCTTTGCCAATGTAATTTCTCACTACGTAGCGCAAGATCATAATGACTGGGACGAGCATTTAAATTTTGCTTTATTTGTGTACCGTAATACAAAACAGGATCACTGGCCACAGCCCCGCGTTTTTGATATATGGACGCGAATTGAATCTACCATGGACGCGGATATTTCACCTAAACAAACCGATGCAAAAGAAATAGCCGGCTATGAACAAGACCTATATCGCTTGAAAATGGCGCATGACCAGGCGGCAGAGTTTAACAAACAGAATACGGAGAATGAGCGTATTCGCAACAAAGGGTTATCTTGAGAAACATGGCCCCTTCCCCAGGACGATCTCGGAAGCTTTTATCTAGATGGATAGGCCCGTACAAAGTTATCCACGTTAGAAGTCCGGTTACGTTGGAAATCGAAAATCTCCAAAACGGACGGAGATTTATCGCTCATTTACGGAATATCTTACCCCTTCCACCAGACCCGGAGCCGATCCCCCAACCTAACTTTATCACCGAAGGCTCTCCTCCCTTAAATACCTCCCCTTCCAATCCCGAAACCTACATTGGACCGCCACTCGAGGCAGATACTCAGCAGGAGCCGAGTTCCTCTCCAAGCAGTGACCCGGACTTGCTGACTCCCAACTCATCGCTCCCAGGCCCGCAGTTAAATACTCCATACACACCCCGCCACAAGTACAACCTTCGCTCTCTACCTGAACGTTTAAGACAAAGTTGAGAGCACCTTTCTCACAATGGCAGCGCAACACACCCCGTCCATAAGCAGCAGCAGGGTTGAGCTGCCGTTGAGGATGGCATCACTAAAGAGGCGGTTAATTGCCATCTTTGGGAGTGACTTGACGGACTTGGAGAGAGCGGACTCGCAGGAGTGCACTTCATCCGCCGACGCAGATTGGAGCACCCCCGTTACGCCCGAGCGACCGCCCACCCCGGGGAGAGACTTGCACTTTGGACTGCCCATGGGTGTAACCGCGATGGCTGCAACTGCCTGTGCTTGGGAAGACGATAACCTGTTCCCGGAAGGCGAAGGTAGCGATTTGCGGCCTCCGACACCGGGGAGAGACATCGATTGGGCCTTGGTGACCCACAACGAACCGGAACTTAGCCGCCAAAAGCCCCTTCCCGCATTCCCTATCCCCTCGGACAACTCCCTGAAAACCAGAACCCTTGCCTGTCATCGCCGCCGCGAGCACAATCTTCGGCGACGGGCCATAAATGCAGCACGACGCGCCCAGAAAACCAAAGAACACCTTCTCTTTCCCATAAATCCCTCATCCCATCCTTGTATTCCATTTAACAGCCATGGCAAGTTATCTCTTCTCAGGTCTCACGACGACTATAATTTCAACCACCATGTTTCACATGACGTCCAAAATCCTGGGCTGCACCCTACTGGCCTTCATGATTCCGCCGCTGGCCGATGCGCTCCTGTTCGTGCCGAAGCACCAGCTGCTCTTCACCCAGGGAGAATGGTTGGTGCACATCGATCTGCATACCGGTAACCTGAGAGAGACGCTGAATGACGTGAGAAACCAAGTTCTTCAATTCCATGTGCTAGGATACAAATTCCTCCATTCCTCCCCGTATGCGCAGGTGGACACTGAAAATATTCTAAACGAATACCTGACAAGTTTGAATCAAAGTTTGTCCGAGGCATTGCTGAGACATGAAAACCTTATTTTTTCTCAAATATCGCGACCCAATAGAGGACTTTTCGACGCACTAGGATATGGTCTGCATTATCTGGCCGGAACGGCCACCAATGATCAAATCAAAAAACTTCACGTCGCGCGAGATTCACTCACCCGATCGAATGCCAAGGTCACTCTCCAAAATCAGATATCCGGCACCCTAAAAAGGCACGACGAGATGTTCTCCCAAACCGTTAGATCCTTGGATTTCTTACAGAATAGGATAGACCTGAGTAATAACGTCACAAATAAATTAATTGAAGAGACCCGACATAATATGAATGCTTTTTGGTCCATTCACCATGTATTTATTGCTGTTTTCCGTCATATTACTGAGTTAACAAGCGAAATCTCTAGAATTGACGAAATGTTGACGTTGACAGAGCAAAACCACCTCTCCCCTTTGATCCTCTCCGCCAACCTGTCGCAAATCGTGGCGGAGGCCCGACCGAAATTACCCCCAGGCCTAGATTTCCTCCGAATCCGAGAGAGCGGCATCCACTCTCTCTATCGGTTCGCCGACGTGCGCGCAATTAGGCACGAGGAGAGTATCACTCTCTTAGTGGTTTTGCCACTGTACCGCCCAAGAATGATCTACCGCCTTTATGAAGCGCACACCTTCCCATCAAGGAATGGCAAGTGCAGCATGCCTGATTCACCCTACTTGGCGGTGGCCGAAAAGGGAGAAACGTTTGTCCCGCTTCAAGGCACGTACTGGCGAGTGTAAAAGAGGAGACGTTGAGGCCTGTCCCCCCGCCTTTCCCATCCACAATAATTCCTCTAGCTTATGCAACGTTGCAGCATTTCTCAATGCTAGTTCGTCTATACAAACTGTGACATTCACCTCACAAACTCTATGAAATATTTATTAAAGCAGGCAAACCGGGACAATGGTATTACGCTTTAAGCCATGATGCTACGCTAACGATATGGTGTACGAGCGAGCACTATCATCTTACGTTAAAGAGGCCGCGGGCTCCTCAGCGTGCCGGTGAATGCTCGGCGGAGAGTGACCACGTTTCGCTCGCCGTTGGACGGTTTTTTAGTAATCTGTCAATAGAAATTAAGGTGAGGATAGATCCACTCCCGGATATCCAATTACCAATTAATTTAACGAATGACACCGCTGCAGCGCAGTTCGCGGAGGATCTCGTGCCAACAATTTCACTCATCAAAAAATCAATACCCACGTAGTACCGACCATATCCTTGCAGGAAGTCAACCGTCACTTTAAGCCTTCGTCCCCCCTTCATGATCATGTTCGCATCCTTCAGTACTCAGCAGTGCCTATATCAATTCTTTTTATGTCTGTAATTTGTGTAGTGTGCCTGAAGTGTCACAAGAAACACCTGTGTTGTGGTAAAAACATGACTGAAGATTCTACAAACCCCAAAGAAATGCACCCAATTCAAATTTTCAACACTCGTCAATCGATCAATCAGAACTCGACTGCAGTGACCCTAAGTGAAGCGCCCTTCTTCCCGTCGCTAGCCGACTGTGTATAATTATAGGAGTGCCGCGAACTTGAAGAGATACCTAGACCTGATTGTTCTGTGTTAAGAAAACTGAACGACTATGCAGTGCGCGAAGAAAAAAAGAGAACACTATGGCCAGTTTTTAATGTCTCCAAATTGGGATTATTTGTTTCTTATGTGCATTTAACCAAAAATCAATTGATAAAAATATTTCATTTATACATGTGTATATACAGTGCTCAGATTCTATCATATACATCATACATCATTTTGGTGCATTTTATGTCTATGTAATATTTCGGTCGTGGCACAGCCCTTCCCCGCCGCTATTTAACGGCTTAAGCATTCAGCACCCCGGGTCTAGTTTGCCGCGAGGGAGATGTCGGAGTGACTCGCGGAACTTCGGTTTCGCGGAAAGCGATATCACCATTGTGGTGAGCCAGCTATTCTCCTCCCCCTGTGACGAGGCGGACTAGTCACTCACTCAAGCCCTCTCCCGCCCCGGGCAACGACCTTCCTATCAATCCGAGCGGTACCTGCAACCTTGGCTCCTCAGGATTGACATATATTGAGGAGCAGCCGTCCGGCCGCCCGTTCTTTCTCTCCCTTCCGCTCGGTCGCGGGTCGTTGTCAGTCCTCTTCCGAGTTTCCCTTCCGTTCGATCGCGGGTCGCAGTCGGACCTCCTCCGGACTCCCTTCCTGCCTCCCGCCCTCGCACCGCCCGGTTCCGAGTCGCCGCCGTCCTCGCATAAGTCCAGATTCCCCCTTACCCGCTGTGCCTGATCGGTCCGTGTATTGTGCAATTAAAAATCATGTACGAAACCAGTCTAATTATTGAGAATACGCTCCCCACCAATAATGTTGCGTCCGCCAACCACGCGACATTTAATCCTCCCTTAAATGTCATCGACGACACTAAAAGCTAATGTTGTCATTACTTTTAAAACTAGTCCATCATTTTTATTTTTAACTTTGTGAAAAAATCATGGTTTATCATTAATATAAAAATTTAAACCACAAAGTTCCATTATTTCAAACAACTACTCAACATGTTGGGTTAATACTGAAAAATTAAATGTCTGTTTAACCTTCCTACAGCAAAAATTTAAATTTGGGCTCTGTGAGAATTTAATACCCACCACGGGTTGGATATGGAAAATTAAATGCCCTGATGAGTGGTTAAAATGAAAAAAAATCATACAACAATGGTTTTTTCAAATTTAGATTATGATTTATTTTCAATTTATATTAGACTTTTTCGCACGGTCCTTCTCCAAGCACAAAGAGCAACGCATCTAGCGAGTACCCTCTTCGGGTGATGTGGAATAACTTGCAGATATTCGAAAACCATGATGTACTAACGAATTCTGATAATAAAAACAGGTTACGTTAACCATACATACCATCTAAAAACTTTCAATCGAATCCCATTGTCAAAGCTCAAGTGCTACTTGGAAAGAAAGAATAGTAACTTTGTGATTCCACAGAAAATTTATTACAAGACCCGGGTTTCGACGTTCAACGTCGGTAACAACTCTTACAGACATCCATCTATATACGAATCTGTATACTGTGGGGAAGTTATACTACCATCTGTGTATGGAGGGCAGAGCGGAAAGTATGAGGGAACCCTATGAGCAGTCCTGGCAATGGTGGAGGGAATTGAGCGGGTCCATAGCATTACATGCTTCAACCCGTTTTGGGAGATTTTCATCACTTCGTCTCTTCAAAGTGTGCTCGACTGTTTCGAACATTAGTTCTTCGTCACAGGTCTTTTGTTCCTCCTTGTCCTGGTAATAACCGTTTGCGTTCGTTTCCATAACGCTACTGTCCTTTGATACATCATTATCCACTTGGAATAAGATTGTCTGAACTTGAGGCGGGTGGGGTATTTTGCTTCCCGCATCTTCATGTTCTTGTCTTGTTTGTTTAGTAGGCATCTAAACATCGTCTCGGAAAAATAACTACTAACCTTGAGTTGGAAGAACCTCCATCTCCGATTGGGGGGAAATCCCGCGATGACTCAACGGAGGAACTTTGGCAAATCCGGCCGATCCGTCCGGCAAGCGGAACCGGGCACAGCCGGCCTAAGCCGGTTCCCCCCTATCCTACACTCTATGCCCTAAGAAGTGGACCCGTGCCGATCGCCTGAGTGCAATGAGGGAGATCCCTCTTCCCAGGTTTTCGAGCACGAGACAACCTTCGGGGCGTACCAAAACACCACTTGGGAGTGAGAAGAAGGATCTTAGTTAGCCTTCCCCCCCCGAGCGCTTCCAGTACGTGATCAGTGGAGGTTCAACTACTCAACTCAACCTATTTCAATTATCCTTATAGACCCCAGAACTGCATCTGGTATCCAACTTTCCGAGGAACTGCATTTTGTCAATTTGCTGTGAATTGTTTAGCCAACTCTCTGGAACACCAGACAAGTACTAGCTCCAAAGCCTCTCAGAACTGGACAGCCCGAGAAAGACTACAAATTATACAACAGCTTCACTGCCTTTCCATTGCAGTGGATGGCCGGCATTACTGCACTGCACCGAAGAAATCAATCATTGTCCACAGACCTAGCAGTGGTAAAATATGAGCAGTCTAGATGGTTATCACCCCCTGTTAAAGTGCTCCAACTGCCAGGAAACTTGCAGGTACCCTCACCGCAATGGAAGTAGTACACCCATCCCAAGCTCGGATCTAGGCATGCTAGCCCGAAGCCAGTTACCCCAGGACCATATAGCAATACCTGATATAGCCAAAGCTGATCATTCTCAGATTATATCTGATGGGCCAAAAAAACCTGGTGGATGGCCTTTTTAGATTCGCTACTCATGGGAACCTGACAAAACAGTCACAAGGTAGGTCATGCTCGTTCCCTAAAGTTATTACAAAAAGATGCAAGGCAATGTGTGGTACCCAGATTCTGAATTTTTACACTTATATAAACTATGCACATTTCCACTTGATCAGCTGCTGCACCCATCCCAAGGATATATAGTATTCCAACATTCTACAGCTCCTAATGTCTCAGAATCACAATAACACCAACATAACATGTTCTACAAAGAAACAAACAATCCAGGTTGATTCACCACACATTTCAGTATTTTGGTGAATTAACTACTTTGTGGCAAGAGCTACAACCACAAGGTAATAGCCTGGGCTTATATTATTCCAAGGGGAGGGAGTAAACAGCTGATGAGCATATCCAATGGACACTATTACAATTTCATTATCAAGCTCAAAAATCAGAAACACTAATATTGAACCATAGGTTACTTATGATATCATAGCAATCTTAATTTCAGGTTTGCTATGGCAATGGACCAGTCTACCCACCCTTGGATTGGACCTAAAGTGAAAAATACAACCACAAAAAGAACCAGAAGAATCAACAGTACCAAAGTTTGAGAACTGATTTTTTCACTCTAGTAGTTTTATTTTATGATTAATGGGGATACTACAGAAATTGTCACCCTTCACATAGGTACGTTAAAAATTACACTTAAGAGAACATCTAGAAGACTTATTTGGAATCCGGCCAGGACTGCATTTATTGTCAGGGCTTTCTTTCTGCCCCATTAGTCGCCTTCTACGACAAGCAGGGGTGCTGTGGGAGTATTCTCAAACCCCCTCCCCACAGGGGTTAAATTATGGGTAAAAAATCTTTAATTATACTTTAATAAAGGTAAAGATTCCTTAATATCTGACATTCCCTAAAATCAACCTGCTAAAATTATCTTGGCTAGAAACTTCTTCACTAGACAAAATGGTTTGAAATAAATCATACACTTACAACACAATGGCCACTAAAGTGGTAAAAACTTCATTGCATGTCTACCATTGAAAGGTAATTTTATTATGCACTCACAAAAATGGACCGTAATGGCAAATGTAAAACAAGATCAAATATGAAAAGCAACTTAAATGTGTATAATTTTATTCATTCAAATTTCCCATGTATTTCTTCTTTACATTTACAATAAACCATTTTTGAAAGCAAATGCAAAACATAACCCTTAGCTGTGCATAGGCCAGGTACTTGAATTGGAAATACCCATGCAAATATTATCACTATTTACATGTTACTCAAAAAATCACTGAAGATTAAGCACAGGAGTCAGAATGACAAACACTTGACAGGCTGGTGCATTCAATGTCATTTCCAATCTGCAATAAAAATTCAAGGCATTAAATTGAAGCCAATATGAATAAACTATGACATACCACTTCACCAGCCAAAATGTAACATCAAATATCTGAAACACTGGTTTCATTCAACAGGTAACTATATAGGTAAAATATTGCAACAGATATTGTCAAACAATGGTTTCATGAAAATAACTAACATCTTCAACATCCCATATCCGTAAGATACTGGATTATCCTCAAACCTAAGCCGTAACCTTGCCCAACAATGTTCATATAGGGCACAAAACTGGCACATGGTTCACTCTGATCATGACGACAGTAATAAGCTGTTATTGATATGTGGATCATACAATATTTCCCAAGAAAATTCAAGAGATGATATTAGTAGAATAGGAAAAGATTTGCTTTTCATAAGCCTCACCATTAACTAGACTGATGTTTAAGTTTCGGGTATATCCATTCCATTGCTTCAGTTTCAATATATTGAAGCAAAAGGCAATTGCTTGTTTACAAATATTAAAAAATTATATTTCTGTGGTGATTTAACATTTTTTTACAGGCTTAAAACCAAAATCATCAGACCTGACTTGGATAAATTTCATGGCACATCTGCACTTGTTTCTGTGACCGATTACAATTGGTGTGTTTAAATTTGACTGTACAACCACAAATAATAAACATTATTCCAAATGTCCAATGGAAGTGACTTCCTACAGAATGACAAAACTCAATGTGTTTTTAAATGACGAATCAAAGTGTGTGAAATTATTAAAACCGCATTCCTATCACAAGGCAGTGCCTTAAATTTTGACAAAAAAAAGGCGTGAACAATTTTTGGGAAGATGGGTGGGGCTGGGGGAGTTTCCTTTTGGTGGAGAGGAAATGCAATTATGTGGTCAATACAGATTCGGTGTTTTTCCATAGCAACCCTCAAGAGATTCGGCATTGGTTCACTTCTTTACACGATACACAGGAAATCTTGGAAAATTGGACCTTACATTAGTCTCCTCCAGAGACTAATGTAAGGTCAAAACAGTGGGATACTTAAGTGAACTGGCTACAAGTACGGCAAAGATGGTGAAATCAGATGACAAGGAGTTGGCCATGATTTGTTGGGGAAAAACTGAATCATCTCCATTCATTTCTTGCGAACACAATAGAAAAAGAAATGAATAATAATTACTGTTATTTCAATAGTTAAGTAATCAACAGAAAAATCATCATTTGGCAAAGAAAAAACTCTTTCATCAAGACAATTCACTGGTGCACACCTGTATATTTTGAATTGCAAAAATTGTTTTATGATTTACATTTTCTAGAGTCTGATCTGAGGATTCAGGTATCTCTTTTATGATATGCTCCCATTTATCCCCCACTTTGCCTATCTCCCTTTCCTCGTTCATTATTTTGTATGCAGCCTGCTGGTACTACCTTATCATCATTCCAATTGAAGCTTTTAAATTCCATTTCCACAACACGCTTCCCTTTTTGATTCTCTTGAATATGACACTACAATTCAACACTAAATTATGACCTGAATCCACATTCACTCCAAGGATACCATACCAATAATTTCAGCTGTTCTTAAATATGTGCCAATTCATTAGAGTCTTCCTTTCTTAATCCCCAGGCTTTGTCCATGCAAAACTATGCCTCTAGGTGTTTAAACAAAGATCATTATAACTAATCCCCATCTCCGGCAGAATTCTATTGCATTCTCCCCAAGGTCACTCCTTGATTTAAAAACAGTAGTTCCCACCTCATCTCTTCCATAGCCTTATGTTATGCTTCAATGTATTCAAAGGTTTCTGGCTCAACTTAGAGGAAGTTCATGTCCATGGAATGAAATGCAGAAAGTATTTTTCCACTGTTCTTTATTTTGGTACTACTAGTTTCAATGCTTACTGCAACAGGTACTGATGATGATGCCTAAGTGTTTAAACTAGTAGTAAAAAAACAAAGAACTGTGGAAAAATACACTGTTCTTCATTACATGTCATGCTTCAATATCATCCCTCCAAGAAAACCCACACTTGTCCTATATGAAAAAGTAACTCCAGTTTTGCCAAACCTTAGTTTTGATGAAGTTTTTGAGACTGAACTTTCCAACATTTCATTCTTGTGAGATAATTTGCTTCAAGTAAATGTGAGGTCATAATCATGTTCCTTGGTTGAATTTTGGGATCACAAGTAGTCTACTTTCCTCTTCTAACAAATATGTCATATCTGAAATAAAATGATCCATTCTTTGAAGTATTCATCAATATTCACCTTACCATCAATGATCCATTTTTCTCACAATAGAAATTTTCCCTTCACAAAAAACATTGTTCCTTTGCCCAGAATCCCAGTGAATGGTTTGGTATGGTCCCTGGCAGGTGAGAGCCGTATGTGAAAATCAGCACCAAGTAAGATATATTGGAGTAATTAAGTAAGAAGTGGTTACAAATTATCTCCTGCTATTGAGTAGAAAGAACCAATGGATAAATGAAAATTAACAGATTTCAGTTTATCAGATATACAAAAGATTTGGGCCTATTATGGGGGCATTAGGCTACTCCGTATGGCATGCATTTTTAGCAGTATTTATTTGGTTGTCTTTACTCCCTTGATCCAATCATTTATTTTATTTGCCATCCAGTAAAGAAAATCGTTGGTCAAAACATCTTCCCCGTAATTCATGTGTTGAAGGATTTCTAATTGCTCCAGCACATCCAGGCGGTGACCCTTCACATTCCTCGTTATTGTTTTTTCCTCACCCCCTGCCAACTCAGCTGAAACCAAGTAAAACTTTTTCAACAATGTAGCGACTCCTCCCAGCCCGCTACTGAGTCACCTAACTAATTAATAAGTGCCCTTCTCCCCATTCACAATAATCATTCCCCTAATCCTCTGCAAACATATCCGATGTCAGGTGGGCTTTTTGCAACATTGTATTGACCCTATCCTTCCAGCCTGCTAATTGTCTAATTGGTTTTTATCTAATTATCCTATTATTGCTAACTTGTCAATATTAGCAATCCTCCTCCTCCTCCGCCTCAAACCATAAGACTTTTAGCCCCTCTCTTCCTAGCTCAAGCAATCCTTTCTTTCCTACCTCCTCTTCCCCTCTGCCCAGAGATATGTATATATACTGTGCTTGACTTTTATTTTTACCTGATGATGTTATGCTATAGCGAAACCTGGGTCGTAAAAATAAAAAGATTATGTGGAAAAGCCAAGTGGTTTGATTTAAAAAAACGTCAATATGAAAATTTTCCACCAAGTTATGCCAGAAACTTTTATTTATCAAATGACATGCAGTTAAAAATATGAATCCAGTTTAGAAATAACATACTCTAGAAAGGATACTAAGCAAATATTACCATCCGTTGCAAAATTCATGCCAAGGCCATGTTCTTACTTTTACATAAGGGAAGAACATTTACTTAGTGGGAATAGGATGGTGAAGTGACTAGGTACTGGCTTCCCCCAAAAGGGCTCGAGTTTGAATCCTGGAGACAGCAGATATTTTACATCAGTTCCCTACTTGGAAGTGCTTTGTGGAGTGCACTTTGAGTGATTACCCTGTCCATCAGATGGGACATTGTGTACCCTTTGGTTACTTTCATTAAGAGTAAGCTAATGCAGATGCCAAATTTCTCACCACTCTTCCTCCTTTCCCATCCATTCCTAATGGCACAAATAGCTTTAGCTGATGGACTTCTCCCTTAAAACTGCTACTATATGTACTAATTATTTATGGTAAGTTACTTCACAAATTGCACAAAATTATGGATATCTAAATCATTAACCCACATTGCCAGTGATTTAGACATAGTCCATCTTGGGAAAATAAAATAAGCTGAGCTTGTAATAAATAGTATTTTGAAGCTATTAGACAGCACCCAATTCTACTCTCCCAGAAGCAGATAATAAGCAACCAAGAACAATGTTTCTCAGGAAATAAGGGTCTTTCAGCTTTAACAGATGAGCCAACATACCACTTCAGATGAGTGCTCGGAGGTCTCACTAGCACCAGCCGCATCTAACCCTCTGATATACCCCAGCACTAACATACCAAAGTCACTCCCCACCATTACTCTAACATTTAAGGCACAGATAATGTGTGTCTATGCCTACATTATTCATGAAATAAAATCATAGATTTAACAAGCATTTAACAGCCACTCACTCATGTCACAAGATGGAGCAATGCTATAAAAACATATTTGTGCAACTGCATAAAATTCTTTTCCAATGAACCACTACCATTGATTATCAGAGTTTCAACTTTTCTCTATTAAACAGCGATCATGAAGGTATTACAATCATGCCACTTGGACAATCTTGGTTTTCAGACAAAGTGACACACATTTGCTGTCACCAATTTATCTAGATATTTGCTCGAAGATCTTGAATAACCCCTTGAAAGTATAGCCTCATGACGAAAGGGTGAAACACACAATGGTGAAGATGACTGGTCAACAAAAAAGAGGAAAGGTAATAGATTAACTGAGGAAGGAAATGAAAGGAGCAAGAAATAAAAGATAAGACAGAGGGAGTACACTGAATGCAAAAATTACACACATATTGAAAAAACACAAGGAATAGCAGGCCTTAGAAGAGAACAGAGATTCGGCAACATAGTACGACATAATACAGAGTCGGCTCAGTAACTATGCGAACTGGTGCAACTGGTGGCGCGGACTATAGCCCGCTAGTTGCCTGAAGCCCAATGAGCTGTCTGTGCTTGGTGGATTGTCAAGCTATGCAAATGGTGACAGTTATGTTAGTTACTGTTATCCTTGCTTTAAACTGTTTGTGAGAAATGGAAATTGACAAAATCACAGAGCAACGAATCAACATTAAGTTTTTGGTGAAGTGCAGTAAAAGTTATCAAGAAATTACTGAAATGTTGACAGCTGTTTACAGTGATAATGCAC
Organism: Hetaerina titia; assembly: GCA_037158775.1. Taxonomy (NCBI): domain Eukaryota; kingdom Metazoa; phylum Arthropoda; class Insecta; order Odonata; family Calopterygidae; genus Hetaerina; species Hetaerina titia. The sequence goes on from CM073775.1 coordinate 13,587,693, forward strand.
CTGCTGCACAATCAGCATTGATTGTTCGCCTGTTTCTGGTAAAAAATTCAATCACCATCCTTGATCATCCTCCTCATTTGCCAGATCTCACCCCCTGCAACTTTTTCCTATTCCCAAAATACAAAAATGAGATATGGGGACATCACTGGGAAAATGTGGGCACAACAAAGCAAAAAAACGATGAGAAAACTATAAAGCCTAACTGCCAAGGATCCTTTAAACGATGGAAAAGAAGAAATAAGTGCATAGTAACGAATGAAGTTACTTTGAAGGGGATAAAATCAACGTAGACTAAATTTTGCAAAATAAAGTTTTTATGGCCTCGGTTTGCATATTTATTGGAAAGATCTCTTATTTACGTGAAATGGACCCTCTGGATGATTCGAGACCATGTGGCACACACAGGTAATAGATTAACAGAGGAAGGAAATACAGAGATTAGAAAGAGGTAGTACACTGAATGCAAAAATTACAAACATGTACTAAAACACCAAGGAGTAGCAAGCCTATAAAGATAACAGACTTGGCAACATAGTATGACATAATATTCACGAAATGCACACACTGGATCACTAGGAGTGACAATTGTAGCAGCATCCTGCCTATTGCATCCAAGTAGTTCCCTGCAAAGCCATGTGCCACCAAGATATTCACGCAACACACTGCCACACACCTTTTTTTGGTGGCTCGCAGGGTATTTATGTAGATGTCACCACCACCACCTCCTCCAAATGAAATATGTCAGCCCAGAAGACATTTGATAATGATACCAATTAATGTGTGTGGAATATCAGCATGATTTTCTTTCCTACTAATCATGTAGGAGTTCCACGAAGTAATGCCATCCACCATTACGAACATAAGAGTGCCAGCAAAGCTGTGAAGGTAAACACTCAACACAAATTGACTGTGAAATGAGAGATTGCCACATTTAACATCCATTTCAATATCAAGGGTTTCCCCCTGGACTCATGCCAAGATATGTCAACATGAAGGCCCAATCAAATTTTTCAGCCCCAAGGTTTTACCTTGATGACTGCACAAAGGGCCCGGATGAGGAGAGAAACATGAATTGTACATGAAAATACTCTCTCACATTACTTTTAACTCCTATATACTGAGTTAACTACAGTGCCTAATTGGGTCTGATGGCTTTTGTTGTTGCATCAATCGTTCCAAAGAGAAAGCGAAATAACATTAAAATAGATAGGTATAATGATGAATACATTGAAGCAGCTGACTAATGTGACTACGGGACAACCAAGTGATATAAACATTAACAGTGGGCTTCATCCTTTTGCTGACACATTTGAGAATCTCTGGAATCACACTTTTGAACATAAATGTAAATGCTAGAGAAAGGTCTGAAATATGCATATGCAGTAGACTTGTGATTTTGCTCTCCAAAATGATCATTCAGATGCAACCATTTCAGAGAGTAAAAATCATTCGCCTTGACCGGGATTCGAACCCGGATCCCTCGATATCCGGCCGAGTGCTTTAACCAATTAAGCTACCGAGACGTCCTCTTACACTCTGAAATTTTTGGGGCTTTAAAGGAACAAGATGTTATGAAGAAATACCATACATACAATGTCACAGGCATTCGTAGTCGTGCGCGACGCGCCACAGTCCACGATGTTAATAAAGCCAATTTCAAACACTTAGGCTGTTCATACCTTAGACAAATTTCAAGAAACTGTAACAGTAACTTTAACGGAGTCACCCGGTGACTCCGTTAAAGTTACTGTTACAGTTTCTTGAAAGGATCATTCAGGTTCAGAAAAATGCATCTTCCTTGAACTAAATCAGTGCATGAATGACATTACCATGGAAAAACCAAGGAATGATTACAATTTGGAAAAGAAAGTTCCAGCCCTCAAGAAGTCACTTTTGACCTGCAACTTTGATCTTAAAAAAGCTGAGAAGTCACCCTGATCAATCTAGCCCTATACATTAAAAAATGTGAGGAATTCCATCAGTTAAACAAATTAGTGAAGTTTCCCAAACACCACACATGGGACCACCACAAGGAATGTAAGGAAGCCATAGTATAATGCACAACCAGGTTCAACACAAAGAAAAAGTAGCAGCTCGTTGGAGTGAACCACATAGCATGGCCTTCAAGATAAAAAAGACATTCCTATTAGGCCAATAGTTTCTGACTTATGCAGCCCTAACTATCTTTTGGTACATGAATAATACTTTATATTTTGACACTGGTTGAAGCTCATCCCTAAATGTGGAGTGAAATATTCAAGTTCACAAGAGCTATTCCAAGTAAAACTACCTCAAAAATTCATTTTGGTGCCTTTTGATGTAGTTAATTCATTCACCATTGTTATTTTATTATTATTTTGGTTCTCTACTTCTTTGAAAGACTTATTGAAGGACCCACAAAATAACACAATTTTACTCAATTAACCTTTATGGAATGTTGATTGATTGGTTATAAAATAGAACTCACACTCTACAATCAATTTTGAAGGGTTCATAAAGAAATATTGACCAATAAAATCATGGTTCTAACAAATAAATGAGACACTACATACACAAGAAATGGTACATTTATATTTACCTTCACCATCTCTCCCATGGCTTATATTGATGGCATTTAAGGGATAGGCTACGGCTTTCAGCTGCAAGGAGACTACTCCCAACCACTCTCTTCTGATCACTGCCACCTGAACTTTATTCAGTCTCCCTCTCCCCATACCTCATACTCTTAACATACACATTTGTTATTCCTTCAAAATGCTTCGGATCAACTACTAGGCATGTTTGAAATCTGTAATGAAATAAACATTGAAAACATGTAAGTTGTACATCCATCCTTGAAACTATCAATTTGACAAAAATTTAATTTTTATTTTTCTCCACACAGACAACAATACCCAAGAAAGGAAAATATACTGTGCAGAGCAGCATTTATTCTGCTTTCTTAATTACATTGGAACCTAACTCAACAATGACCTTGCAGAGTGAGTTACTTGCATTACGAGCAAAATTATTTTGACTGAAATTAACTCTCTAAGCAATCAAGCTTCCATAAAAAGAGTGTGACAAAGAGGGTAGTTTCTTGAAGACTGCATGTCTGCTACTTTGTACATGTTTAGCACCAGCTCCACTAACATTCAGGTCACCAGTGATCATGCATTTATTCAAACTTGTTTAGACATTTGTGATTTTAACTTTAATGATAATTTTTGCAGTTTTAAAAATGTGCCAAAGGAAAATCTTCAAGAATAGGCTTTGCAAAGCCATATAAGTCATTTCCATAGTTTTTAATTTTTTAGGGTTATCAGATGCAGGAAGGGATGCCAGAACGGAAACACTGTAACAGTGGTTGAAGGGGGTGTTGTGATGGGAGGAATATTTTCGGATGGGGAGACCCAAAGACAGGGAGGAGGAATTGCATGAGGCGCAATGATTACTTATCCTAACCTAATTGATCCTTATAAGCCTATCATCATCTGGGGCTCAACGTCATTCACTAACAAGAATGGACTGAAATGGAAAGGTTTATAAGTGATTCATATCGGAAAGGAAAATACTTTGTTCCTCCACATGTATTTTGTTGTTCGTGGCCAGAAGTCCTGATGACAACTTTATAAGATGACACCAGGGTCTTGGATGTTGTGGTATGTGTGGGTAAATGAATTTTTTTCTTTTCTGGTCGTGCATTAAATCCACCTCCTCTCTCTCACTCTTACACTATCTCAGCCCCCTAATCCCCTCTTTTCTCCCTTTTCCTTTCTTTCACCCCTCCCGCACCCCCTGTTCTCCCCTTCCCCCATCCCTTCTCTCTTTCTTGTATATATATATAATTATATATATATATTTTAACTCTCTCCCGCCCTTCCCCCACTCCTCATGCACATCTCAGAATGTAATCTATCTTCTGACTTGCAAACTCTGCCCGGCATTTTATATAGGCCAGTGCTCTACACCCCTGAACCTCAGGGTGAACAATCATCGCGCCTCATGTTATCCCTCTTCCCCGTCCGTGGGTCTTCCCATCCCAAAACATGCCTCCCACCACAACACCCCCTTCAACCACTGTTACAATGTTTCCGTGCTAGCATCCCTTCCCCCATCCGATAACCCTATAAAATTAAAAACAATGGAATTGGAATTTATATGGCTGTGTAAAGCCTATCAACATCCGGGTCTCAATGTCGTTCACTAAATGGGGGGGTGGGGCTGGAGTGGATGGAGGTGGATTTGTTTCTTGCGAGGTGGTGGGACAATTTATTCAACCGCATACATTTTGTCCCCTCCCATGGACTACAACCTTGTCGTGGTGGAAGGGCTTGTGTGTTCCGATGACCCCTAGAGCTGTGCTGGCGGGAGTAATAATAACTACTCCTGGAAGGGCCACCCATGCCAGATAGGTCGAAGGTTAGGAGCCAGACGAAAGGTAGTCCACGCAGCGTCTGTTCCTCAGTGAGGCGGCTGCAATGGCGTCTGACCCCAGTGGGGCGGCCATTAAGTGATGGTGTCACGTTAAAAACACTATTGAGGAAGGCAACGGGAAACCACCTCAATTATCATTCCCAAGAAAATATGATGGACGCAAAACAGAAATTGAGTCCTGGCAACTGCGGGACTCGGCCCAAGGGGCTGTGTGTCGTGCCCGGCAGCGGGGGAGGCAAGGCTTCCGCGGTCGTCATCCCACGAAATCCTTGCGGGGGAGAAATAACAGCAGCAGGACAGAAGATGCAGAAGAAGACGAAAGTAGTTAGAATAGGAACCTGGAACATCAGGACAATGTTGAGGAGAGGCAAATTAGAAAATATTAAGCGAGAGATGGAAAGAGGTAACATAGATGTTTTAGGCCTCTGCGAGGTGAGATGGAAGGATAGCGGGGATTACTGGAGTGACAATTATAGAGTAATATACAGCGGCGGGGACGAGAGCCAACGAGGGGTTGCCGTAATTTTAAATAAAGGGGTAGGAAGAAGCGCAGTCAACATAGAGCAAGCGACAGATAGAATTTTACTCGTAGAGATTAAAGCAGAGCCGACGAACTTGGTCATTATTCAGGTATACATGCCACCGAGCAACCACAAGGAGGAAGAAGTCAATAGGATGTATGATGAGTTAGAGGATATCATCGCGAGTGTTCCTGCAGGGAAACATTTGATAGCGATGGGGATTGGAATGCGACGGTAGGCGAAGGAAGAGATGGTGGTGAGGTGGGGGACTATGGGTTAGGCACGAGGAATGAACGCGGGGAGAAAGCAATTGAATTCTGCAGGAGACAGGGGTTAATCATCACTAACACATGGTTTAGACACCACAAAAGGCGTAGGTATACATGGAAAATGCCAGGTGACTCAGAAAGGTATCAGTTAGATTATATTATGGTTAGGCACAGGTTTAGGAACAGTGTGATAAATTCGCACAGTTTCCCAGGAGCGGATGCGGACTCTGACCACAATTTAGTTGTTATGAAATGTAATGTTCGTTTCAAGAAGATAAGGCAAGGGCGGCGGGCTAAAAAATGGAATTTAGAAGCAGTAAATGAATTAACGAGGAACGAGTATCAGGAGGCTGTAGAGAAAATGATGGATGACGGTAAAGAACTGAGTACTATCGAAGAAAAATGGGAATGTATCAAGAAAGGGATATTGGAAGCCGCTAAAGACACTATAGGAACTGTTAACGGGAAAAGGATAAGGAAACCATGGGTAACGGATGAGATGATTGCAAAGATGGATGAGAGAAGAAGATGGAAAAATGTAAACACAGAGTTAGGCAAAATGAAGTACAAAGAGTTAAACAATAAATTGAGAAGGGCCACAAATAAAGCAAAAGAAGAATGGTGGAAAACGCAATGCGAGGATATGGAAAGTTTACAGAAGAAGGGTGAAATTGGTGCTCTATACAGCAAGGTTAAGTTATTATCGGGAAGTAAGAAGGCAAGATGTGTGCTAACAGTTAAAGATAAATGGGGTAAGATAATAGTTGAACCAGGAAAAATCCAAGAGAGATGGAAGGAATATATAGAAACACTGTATGGTAAAGAACTTAGGCCGACAAGGTTAGACATAGAAAAGGAACATGACGTAGAAGAAGATAGCTTAGGTCCAGGCATACTCGACGATGAAATAGAAAGGGCATTAAAGGAGATGAAAGCAAATAAGGCTGTGGGGGTGGACAATATTCCTGTAGAAATGTTGAAATGGTTAGGGAAAGGTGGGAAGAAGGCCATATATGGACTGATTCGTAGTATCTATGAGGAAGGAATCTGGCCGGAAGATTTTGTGAGATCGGTGTTAGTTCCTATTCCAAAAAAGGCAAAGGCTTCGTCATGTGAGGATTACAGAACAATAAGTTTGATATCCCACGCAGCTAAAGTTATTCTCAGGATCATCAACAAAAGGATAGAGAGTAAGGCAAATGATTACTTAGGGGATGATCAGTTTGGGTTCAGGAAAGGAAGAGGTACGCGTGATGCCACTGCAGTAATGAGATCACTAGTCGAGAGGAATATAGAATACAATCAGGACGTTTTTGCCTGTTTTGTAGATTTCGAAAAAGCGTTTGATAGAGTGAATTGGGAAAAATTAATGCGTGTATTGCAGAAAATAGGAATGGATTGGAGGGACAGGAGACTGATCCGCAACCTGTACATGTCTCAGACTGCTCAGGTGCGAGTGGGGAACGGAGAGTCCGGATGGGCAGTGTTAGGAAGAGGTGTAAGGCAGGGTTGCCCATTGTCACCAGTACTGTTCAACGTATATGTAGAGGAAATGATTAAAGAGGCATGGGAAGAACTGGAGGTAGGAATGAAAGTCGGAGGGGAATTCGTAAAATCGGTTAGGTTTGCTGATGACCAAGCATTAGTTGCTCAGTCAGCCAAGGGGTTGCAAGCATTGTTGAGTGAATTGGAGGTTCAGTGCGATAAATATGGGATGAGAATAAATATTAATAAAACAAAGGTTATGCGATTTTCCAGAAAGAAAAAGGCTAAGCTAAATATTAAAATAGGAGGGGAAAAAATAGAGCAGGTAGAACAGTTTACATATCTCGGAAGTGTTTTGGACCAACACGGTCAAAGTGGTAGGGACGTAAGGAGAAGAATTGCGCTAGGCAAGGAGGCTTTCTCAAGGAGGAGGGAGTTGATGACGGGGACGTTGAGTAGGGATGTTAAGACAAGACTCGTAAAAACTCTGATATGGAGCGTAGCTATGTACGGCGCGGAAACGTGGTCGCTGAAGCAGGAGGATAGACGAAGATTGGAGGCTTTTGAAATGTGGGTGTGGAGAAGAATGGAAAAGGTGAAATGGACCGAAAGGAAAACAAATGAGGAAGTACTAGAAATGGTGGGGGAGGAGAGGGGTTTGTTGAGAGAAATCCTATGGAGGCAGGAAAAATGGATGAAGGGCGTATTGAGCGGTAGTGGAATGTTGAAGAGGGTAATAGAGGGAAGAATGTTGGGCAAGCGAGGTAAGGGTAGGAACAGGATAGGGATGTTGGACGAGATGAAGGGAGGAAAGAAGTACACCGAGATGAAGAGGGACCTGATATAGATTAGTTTGCTAGGTGGGGAGTCACAAAATGTTTATTTGATAGTTGGGTCCATCCAAAAACCTACCTTAACCGGTAGATTACCTAAAAAAATACATTTTGTCATCCTTGTCCTGGGTTTTGACTTGTCAAGCCCTTATGATGACTTGGTGAGTTGATGCCTTGGTCATGGGTGTTGTGGGATCTGTGGATGAATTTTTAGTTTTCTGTGTCGCTTGTTACTATTTCCGCATCCTCCTTATTCCATCTCCGCTCCCCTCTGGCCTCCCTTTCCCCCTCCATAACCTCCTTCCGGCCAAATTCCTTCCTCATACCATTAATAAGTCCAAATAGAGTCTTCCTCTCACATGTCCCTAAACCTTTCAATAGTTCCGCAGGAATGTTGTCCACCCCAACGGCCTTATTTAGTTTCATCTCCCTTAATGCCTTTTCTATCTCGTCGTCGAGTATGCCTGAACCTAAGCTATCAGAAAGATTGTCATATTTAAAAGCGTAAAATTTGGAAATAAATTTTCTAAATCGACCAGATGTGAAATTCGCTTGTGATTGGTCAAATTTAATTCCCAACTTAGGGTGCAAGATCTGTCCCAAAAGTAGTATGACTTATTTTTTCCCAGATTTACAGAATGACGGGTAGTGGTTTCTTTGCCTGAGTACGAAGGAGATCTTCAGGAGACCGGTGGCAGCTGACTCTCAGCCTTTGGGAATTGCGGATCGTTCGTTTGCGAAACTTTTACAACTTGACCTTGTTACGCTCAGTCATGAACTGGTCATTGGAACAGTGCTACGCCAACAAATTTTGCGTGAAAATGGGAAAAATCGGGAAGGACACTCATGGCATGCTCAAGCCAACTTATGGTGACAACGCCATGGGTAGATCTGGTGTTTCTGAGTGGCACAAGTTGTCCCAGGAAGTTAAAAAAACGGTCGTTTACCAGTGGCACGAGCGGTTCAGAAGTGGTCGTGAGTCAATCGAAGATGATGAACGCAGTGGCAGACCATCGACATCGAAGTCGGTGAAAAAATTGATAAAGTAAAAGAAATGTTGGTCAATAACCGCAAATTAACCATCAGAGAAATAGCGGAGGACTTGAACATTGCCTATGGATCCGCCCAAGACATTGTGGTTAATGATTTGGGTTTCCGTCGTGTAGCAGCAAAGTTGGTGCCAAAAGACCTCAATTTCATGCAAAAAAAAGATCGTGTTGACGTCGCAAAAGACATGATTTGCGAGGCTGAATCCGATCCCACATTCATCAAAAGGGTCATTACTGGAGACGAGACGTGGGTTTATGAGTACGACACGCAATCCAGACATCAGGCAAGTGAATGGCGTTCACCAAATGAGCCGAGACCAAAAAAACCACGTCATTTTCAGTCAAAAAAGAAGGCAATGCTGATGGTTTTCATGGATTACAACGGTGTAGTGCATCATGAATTTTTGCCAGAAGGCCAGACAGTAAACAAAGAGTATTATTTGGGCGTTATGAGACGTTTGCGTGAAGCAATTCGCCGAAAGAGACCAGAAATCGTCGCACAGTGCGTCGAGACCGTCGCACAGTGCTATCATTATTCTTAATTTTCTGACGAAAAATGCAACAAATACCATCCAACAGCCACCGAATTCACCTGATTTGGCTCCCTGTGACTTCTTTCTGTTCAATCGAGTTAAAAAACCATTACGGGGAACGCGTTTTAGCAGCCGAGAGGAAGTAATGGAAAAATCGCAGGAAGCACTGATGGACATACCGAAAACCGAATAGAAAAAATGTTTCGAGGATTGGATCAAGCGCTGGCATAAGTGTGTTACAGTCGATGGGGATTACTTTGAAGGGGACAATATAGATTTAGATGAATAAACTTGTATTTTTAATTTTTATATGTATGTATATATATATATATATATATATATATATATATATATATATATATATATATATATAAACACACAAACACTAACACAAAAAACACCACACACATAGAAACATAAAAGAAGGACACTTACATTGGATATTTACGTTTCGACGGCACGGCCGTCGTCATCAGAAACTTTGTTTGTGTGTTTGTGCGTCGCCGGAGAGCGTCTTTTCCAAGTGTGTGTGTGTATATATATATATAACTTTTGGACGGCACAATAGAACACAGAATAAAACAGATAACACGTAAAAGGACACTCACACTTTAGATGATTTAAGCTTTCGGCCTACTCCGAGGCCTTCTTCAGGTCAGACAGAGGTTTTGAGGGAAGACAGCCTGGGGAGGGGAGGGGGGGCGGAAGGTTTAGGGACTTTTGGGAAAGAAATTAAAGATGGCGGTTAAGGGTGGGAATTTTAAAGGATTGGAAATATAGGATGTATGCGGATTCGCGAGTTCTCACCTCTATGTTGGTGGCTGAATCGGGTAGGGATTCTAGAACTGTTAAGGAAAAGCATTCGTCAAATGATAGGTTGTGTGAACTAGCGTGTAAAGGGATAGGAAGAGAAGAGAGTGAAGCAGAATTACATGAGTAACGGTGATTGTTCATTCGGATGGATAATGGGGTAATGCATTCGCCTATATAGAATGAGGTGCATTGTTTGCACGACAAGAGATATATAATATTTTTTGAGAGGCAATTAGCGTGGGAACGGGGTGAAGGGACAATGAGGGGATGTGGGGAGCAGATCTGATTAGGAGACATGTTTTACATCGGGGGCGATTGCAGGTAGGGGAAATATGTGGAAATTTGTCAGGGCGGGGTGTCAAAGGGTTGGTGGATCTCAGAAGGTTTCTGAGGTTGGCTGGTCGTCTGTAAGCGACAGAGGGGCATTGGGGCAGTAAGGATGTGGTCGCGTCATTGTCATGTAATATAGGATAAAGTTCCTTGAGAATGGTTTTCAGTCTGTGGGATCCGGGGAAATAGGTTGTGCAAAGGTTGAGTCCAGCGTCAGATGTGGGGTTGTCATTCTGTGGTGTGTGTGGTCGGGTGGAGCGGTAGATTTTATCGTGTAGGAGCTTTTCTGGGTAACCGCGTTTGTGGAGTGCATGGTGTAGATTGTGGAGGTATTTGTTGAGGGTAGCTGTGGTGTTGCAAATCCGATGTCCGCGGATAGAGAGAGAGTTTGACAATTTCTTATCGGCCTTAAATTCTTCTTTCACTGTTAAATTCACTTTGTCCATTTCAGACTCCACCATCACCTTTCTTGACACAGACATCTCAATTCACAATAACAAATTCACCACTTCAGTACACATCAAAGACACTAACCATCAACAATATTTACACTATACTAGTAGTCATCCTTCTCATACCAAACGCTCAATTCCCAACTCTCTCTCTATCCGCCTATATATATATGCGGGTCGCGGTGGTCTAGTGGGTAGAGCGTTGGACTACTGACCGGAGGGTCCCGGGTTTGATTCCCAGGCAAGGCACTTTGGGCACCTGCAGCTCCACCCAAGCTAGTTGATTTTTCGGGTACCAGATCTTCCTGGGAAACCATAACCGGCACAGGGAAAGGAACTGGCCCCCCTACCCTGATGTGTCAATATTCACACGCCGTTGGGCTTGGTACACGGGTGAGCTCTACCATCACCTACCAAACCGACCTTCGGGTTGATTACTGTGTTTATGGTTTTTAATATATATATAAAACATTAATTACACAGGGGCCACACACAGATCTAATGAAGGATTCCAGGCAATTCTCTTGGAATAATGCAGAAAATAGTAAAATGTTAAAGGAAACAGACAATTGCAATGATATACAGGCTGCCATAAATAATGAAAATACAAAATGAAGAGGAAAATTGACCGAGGACAAATTCAGAGAGATTGAGAAAATTCTGCCCAAGAGAAACACAAAGAGCTGAACAACCTTGAGGATATTAATAGCCTCACAACCCATTCAGAAAGAAAATAGAAGAAGTAATAATTGGTGAAGAGGAATTTGCAACAAATCAACGAATTGGGTAAGGAAGAAATGTATAAGGAACAAATGTACTCAGGATTTGCAAACAGGACAACTAGGAAATGATATCCTGGAAAAAGAGCAAATAGTTCCATATGAAGAAATTACACAAAAGCATAACAGAATTTCATCAAGCCCTAGAGTAAAAGTACAGTGAAGCACCAGAGTTAGATCTAAAACAGGTCTTTAACGTCATCATCAGGATGATGATGTTCAACGTCGAAACCTGGGACATGTTTTTTAAATAATGTGTGTGGAATTACAAAGTAAACTATTACATTTCAATATGTTATGCAAATTCCGTAAAGTTACACTTGAGACAACAAACATTTCGTGTGAATGAACATTTTATTTCATATGAGCCTGTTTTCCTAGTATATCCCTAAATCGAAGTACCAGATTCGACTGAAATAAAAAAGTCTACATAACATTTATCAAATCAAATTATTTAATTTATATATCCAATAGCACACCTGCAACAAAGTTTATCAAAACAATGCTCAATGAACTTCAATGTTTGGTAATTTATATAAAAAATCTGTTACTTAATTATATTGAAAAATCCATGAACGAGGGTTACCCTTGATTTTATATTACATAAGGTATTTTCCTATGTAAATGAATATCAATACATCAGTAATCACATGGGCTTGGATATGTACCTACGGTAATATCACAATACGGTGATATCACAATATATTAAAAACCTCATTTTCAACAAGATACTATTTTAATATTTTCTTGAATGTCTTCGCTAATTAATTAAAATGCATGATGATTACAAATAAGCTAAAGAAATATATTTTACATTACACAATGGCAAACCAAAGAATAATTACCTGGGAAATCACATATCGAAACCAGCAAGTAGCTCACAAAATTCTTCATTGCCTCATTTAATATGGAAAAGGGGTTATATCTATTTACACCCTCCCATGGACTAAAACCTTGACGTGGTGGAAGGGCTTGTACGTTCTGACGACCCCTAGAGCTGTGCTGGCGGGAGTAATACTAATTGCTGCTGGTAGGGTTACCCATGTCAGATAGGTTGAAGGTTATGAGCCAGACGAAGGGCAGTCCATGCAGCGTCTGCTCCTAAAGTGAGGCGGCTGCAAAGGCATCTGACCTTAGTAGAATGGCCATTGAGTGATGGTGTCACGTTAAAAACACTATTGAGGAAGGCAACGGGAAACCAACTCAATCAAATTACCACTCCCAAGAATATAATGATGAACACAACAGAGAATATGAGTCCTGGCAACTACGGGACTCGGTCCAATCAGCCATGTGTCATTCCTGGCAGTGGAAGAGGTAAGGCTTCCATGGTCATCAGCCCACAAAACCCTAGCACACAAAACCCTACCCTGATGTGTGAATATTCACAAGCCGTATAGGGCTTAGTACTGGGTGAACTCTACCATCACCTACCAAACCGACCTTCGGGTTGAATACTGTGTTAAATAGCATAAACACAAAAGGGTAACAATTAAATTAGCTCTGGATAACAAAGAATGTCTAAATGATTTGAGGAAGATAATTTGGCAAATAACGATTGTGTACACACGAATAATTACCAAACAAATAATATACAGGGACACAATGTTTCACAAATTCATCATAGTACTTAATTTTAAGTGGTTACTTACATTCCACATTCATAAGTATGTCCTTTTGTGGACTTATTCTAAACATGAACGTTTTGTTTCACGCAGTCTTGCTTCTTTGATTTTGCTCATACGACGAATGCGAATGAAAGTGGAGTATAAACAATAAAAATTAAAGAGCTCATTGTCCAACCACCCTGGTTATGCTTACTAAAAAATAAGTCTTTAAAGCACTTCTAAGCCCTAATTTAATTATTTTATACGCCAGTTTAAGATCACAAATGTAAACAAACTGCTCCTATATTGAAAGTATACTCAGGGGGACTGAAAAAGCCAGAGTACCTGGCCGGGGTGTCACTCCGACCCGTAAGCGTGGTATCACTCTGTCCGTACCTCAAAAGCTTTGGGCGGGTCCCTCTTCCGCCAGTAATGCCGCGCGTCACTCACCCTGCCTTTCGTAATCGCTCCGGGTGGTTCGACTCTCATCTAACGGTGTCATACCGCCGACAGGTGAACTCCGCCGGCGACGTGCGGTTCGTAATGGCCTCCTTAGTATCACAATCTGCTGATTTTAATCCATGGTCAAGGAAAAAGACCCTGTTAACAACATTTAAAACTCGCCCTCTCACCTCATGAATATGACTAAGTATGCAGTGAACTTTCTACGCGTATGCCTTATTCACCAGAAATGTCACTAACTCGACAGTAACAGTTTAACCAAACAATAGCAGTGGTTATCTTCTTCGGTAATCAAGTTTCCACTTCATTCGTTTTCGGATTGCTTTGATAATTATGTGACTTTTTAATTCATTCATGATCATGCACAGAAAGTCAATTAATATATGGACATCCGTAAAAATTTTTATGATCGCATTTGAAAACAATTCAAATATGGTTGCTATTTCAGCTCAATGAATTGATTCACGAGACCCCCCTCTAGGCTATTATTTGCCAACCTCTCCTGGATTTCAAAGTCCGTATGTTAGGGTAATGGAGAGGGGTTTGTTGAGAGAAATCCTATGGAGGCAGGAAAAATGGATGAAAGGCGTATTGAGCGGTAGTGGAATGTTGAAGAGGGTAATAGAGGGGAGAATGTTGGGCAAGCGAGGTAAGGGTAGGAACAGGATAGGGATGTTGGACGGGATGAAGAGAGGAAAGAAGTACACCGAGATGAAGAGGGACCTGATATAGATTAGTTTGCTAGGTGGGGAGTCACGAAATGTTTATTTGATACTCGTGTCCATCCAAAAACCTACCTTAACCGGTAGATTACCTAATAATAATGTTAGGGTAATTGCTTTAATGCACTCGTGAAATACAATAACAATTGTCGGCAAGAAAAATGATCCATAGTTAATTTGAGTGATACCCATAGCTACCATAAAATACCATCACTGTTTTAAAATGAGGTTGTTTGACCATAACGTCCATTAACATTAGCACACGAGAGAATATTAATTTCTAAATAATACAACTTCAGTAGACGTTCATTTTTTATTAAAAATTTCCTTACCAGTATAGGGACACATTAAACTTAATGATAAACTAGAACTTGCTCATCGAGAGGCAAATCCCAAGTCGCTTTCAAATCATTACGTTAACTTAAATTCAAAATGCTCGTTGGGCGTCACTTGCGTCATCATCCGTCCTGCCACGTTTACATAATCGCAAAGGGCGACGGAATCATTTTGACAAAATCTTTTAACGACACACTACTGCAATTCCCTTCCCGAATTGAATCATTTTCTCTAGCAAGATTCCAACCACAATTAACAACAGCTAGCCAAGGAAATCATTTCACGAAATTCACTGAAATAAAATGTCCTGCACGAAAAGAAAAATCAGCGAGCTGCCCATAATCTAAGTTTCTTATCACCCTAAAATGCATACAACCTACTAGTTGATTGAAAATACAGAACATAAACCTTTATTACAATTTCACGATGACACACTTACCTCGAGTATATTTCGGGTAGGATTCAGTTTCCGTAAACCGGCGTTAAGCACAATGGAAATAGATCTTCACTGGGCACTTAAATTGAAGCAAAAACAGGTGTTCTTCCCCTGTTACATTCAATCAGGTCTGGGCAAGATTATCACACCTGAAATTCAATCGGATATAAAGAAAATAATTACATTAACAACTCCTCATTATCATCAACTAATGCTCCTAGATTCAAGCATATAATACATTCATTGTTAAAATGCCCACCTGTAACGTTGAATACTTCTGAATTGCTCATCACTAAAAAAAGGGAAGATAGAGATCTTGCACACACTTTTAACATACCAAACAGCTTCTTAAACATCCTAGACATTACACCACGTTCTCTCAAGGAAACAACTACGAAAAATGGCACCAGGTTCGGCTTTGACGTTAGGGTGAACGTCAGCATCGCAAAAATCGATGTTCAATTTTTAAACAAGAAAAATATGGCGTCAGCAAGATAAATTGCAAGTTATTTGAAGCAATAACAAAGGATAATGGGGAAATCAAACTGTCTCTGTCGAAAGAAACGGAATATTTGAAAAGAATTTCAACCCAAGGAACATTGAATATTTAATCATATTGAAGTGAAGGAAAAATATGCAGCAGGGTTCCAACTCACCGTTTCCGTATAAGTAAATTATAAGGCTGCCAATGTTCGTTTTGTAGAAAAAGGTTTCATTATTTTCTATGAAAATGTTTAAAATACAAAATTAATAAACCACTGTTTATGACCCATCACGGGACTCTAATGAAGAATGACTGGTATTTGATTGTTTATTTTTGCATTTCTATGGTAAACATGCAGTGTTTCAGCCGAGAGTTCGTCACAGTTCCTAATGTTTATTGACGTCATTATGATCCGATAATTATATTAATAATGATGTGCATCTGTTTCATCCTAACAAAATGAGTGGAATATCCTATTAATGTGATTGTTGAGATTCCTTCTTTTCCACATTCATTCACCGGTAGATTAGTTTGTTTCCTTTGTGGGCACTGCTTCATTTTTATGGTGAATTGACCCAGAGAAAGAGCCTCATGTGGTAAATGGCACCCCAAAATCTTCTCAAATGGTTTCAGTTTCCATCCTTAATGCTCTCCTGCCCCTAATCATTTCATGTTATGACCAACACCCATCTACTCCCTGGTGGTGGTTTGGACATCCTTAATTATTAATAATACTTATACCAGTTGGTATCCCATACAATAAAATTTACTGTTTATATTTTCTTCTCTAGGTCTAGAGTTATGGTGCCAAATGTCATGTATTTTCAACATATTGACACGATTAGTGGGAGTATAGTTTTTAGGGTGCATCGACAGCTATGGTCATTTGGCACCACTGTCATAAGGTTTATTACTCAAATACCATAATAATAAATAGATTTATACAAATGTTTAAAACCAAAATTATAAAAAATGAGATGCCAAAATTATAGTTTTCCTATCATACCAGCCTCCCTTAAAAATGTTAAAACTCTATTTAAGGAGTTAGGCTCATCCCCTAAAAAAGTAATTAGATCATCCCTTATGTTAAAAGTGTCCCTGACCCTCTGGTATTTGTCACACTGTCAGGATATGATTCACCATCAGCGATAGATCACACTCATCACACCAAGGTTTTGCGTTTTCCTCTGTGAAGAGGTACCAGTGCGTGAGGCCACAGCGACCTCAAATGCATGATGGCAACATCTTCCCACAGATTTTTCCGGATGGAAGAAGGGGATTAAAAGTTTATAGCTCTAGTTCAATAAATACACATTTAATTTACAAACTTCCGATACTTTTTGTACAGCCCTCGTATACCAATGAATCGAAGTCAGATTCTGCATGTGCTTTTGAAGTGGTCTTCCACTATCATGGAGCCCTGAGGGAAAACTGAATAATTTTTGCAGTATGCATAGCCGACCTGTTAGAAATTAGGATAGCCCTAAATGAAATTAAAAGAAGTAATGGCTCTTTCCTAATCTGCTCGGACTCCTTGAGTACGTTATAATCAATAAAGGTATCGTCGTCGATGCACCTGATAGTTCAGGAGATTCATCCCACCCTCCTATCCTGTCATAAAAAGGGGAACAGGATATCCTTCATGTGGAACCCTAGACATGTAGGAATTACTAGCAATGAGAAAGCCTCCAAAGCAGCAAGGGAAGCCCTAAGGAACTTGGAGACCAATTCCACATTGGAATTTGAGGAGGAACTTGACTGCCTTGCAAAACTCAGTTTTTAACCAGTGAAAGGAAGCTTGGTGGTACGTCGATAACAATAAATTGAGAGCAATAAAGTCCATCGGTTCAGCGTGGCCTGCATTAAATTTTGCCAAAAGCTTGGCGATTCGCAAGTGGAAACAATTCGCAAGGTTCAACAGGCTTTTGGGAAGTCTGCCATGAGCAGTACTCAAATAAAAGAGTGGTACAATCGATTCATAAATGGTCAAACGTCAGTGGAAAGTGAATCACGTTCAGGCAGGCCATCGACAAGCCGAAATGAGAATGTTATTGAACAAGTGCAAACTTAAGTCACCAAGGACCGTCATCTTAAGTAAAGAATACTAACTGGAGGTTCTTTGTCGCCTATGTGATGCTGTGCAGTGCAAATGACCAAATCTGTGGGCAAGAAAAACTTTGCAGCTCCATCACGACAATGCACCTGCCAATCTACACATCTAATTCACAGTTTTCTCGCTAAAAACAGCACTCCTCTGGTTCGCCAACCTCCATACTCCCCTGACATGGCTCCCTGCGACTTCTGGCTATTTCCTAAGCTGAAAATGCCCCTGAAAGGAACTCAATTTCAAGAAAGAGAAGACATTAAACAGAATATGATGGCTGAGCTTAACAGCATTCCAAAAGATGCCCTCCAAAAATGTTTTGAACAGTGGCAGAAGTGCTGGGAGAAGTGTGTGCATCACCAAGGAGACTACCATGCAGTAACACTGCTCAAGTCTGTAATTTTATAACTTGATAAAAACCACTGAGCACAACAGAGAGGTCTACACTAATAGGCTGACTACCGGCGACTGAAGCTTTGTAATGACACGAAACAGTGCACGAGCATGCATGACTGTCCCCTCCACATCTCCACTAAGCTTGGCCACCAGCTCTTCATTCATTTACATGGGAGGACAGAAGGTCCGATAACTTTTGAACAGCCCTCATACACAGGGAAAAAGTCATAGTGTGGTCCAAGGAAGGCAATTCCAAAGAGTTGCTGGTGTTTTGAATAAGTTGTAAACACTTTAGCGAGCTTATGTGACATGATCTTCACATCAGGCTTTGGTATTAACCAATGTGGGGATTTAGTGTAGTACACAGGGTATACTTCAGGGAAGGTAAAATTCAGTTTGTGGATAAAATCATTGAAACCAATGGCTGGCAGCCTAATGGTCCTACTCCACCTGTTAAATAAGTCTAAAAACAGTGGATTAAAAAGAATGTTAAAATATGGATGGTTAGTCATGGATAGAACTTTAAAAGCATAATTGCCCATCAGGAAGCTCCTGTGGGTTGCCAACAGAGGCTCCCCTGAATCAGCATATAGGCTTGGGATTAGGCTGGACCTTATTAACCCAGGGGCCACCCAAAGCCTGGTGATGCGAATACCTGTAAGGGTTCTCAAATAAGGCTCTCTTCCTGAAGAATGGATCATACAGTCCAAAAATAATGTTAGCCAATAGTGATTAACAGTTCAACTAGAGTAAAATAAGTTGCCTTCTTAGATGAGAAATTATAGACTAACATTCATTTTAGAGGAAAAACGAAATAAGGTAAAGTGAACTATGACTTTGCAACATCGTCACTTATATGGTTCATATATGAATTTCACCTCAACAAATTTCTTGGGAGAAATAGATTGCGCTGTTGTAGCTTCTCCACAGTCCTATAATGTCCATGAATCAATGAAGAAAACAAAGCAAAGATGGTTCATGAAAGATTATTACACAAGTTTTGTGCTTATGATTCATTTATCTTTCCATCGAAAAACTTTGTAATATGAGAGGATGATGGGAAAAATAACAAATTTTTCATCCATGGAGAAACCATACATCACAGATTTTATGTCTTATCTAAGGTGGAGACTAGATTTCAAACACATCTTTTGATAGATTTTGAATGAACAGGTTTGGTGCAAATAAGAAAGGAAACATCTTCTGCAGCATTCTGATTTGAGGAATAGATTGAGTCTTATACAATGGCATCAATTATTTATCACTACTATAGTTGAAGTTTTCTTGCATCTTCCACTGAGTCAGGGGTTCCATAATGGCCGACGGTTCGATGCTCGACTCATGTATCGTCCTCAGGGTAGATGAGTGCCTAAAAAGGTCCTTCAACCTGCAAGTGCACATGATGCAGGAGGAAAAAGAGAAGCCAATAGGCAATTTCTGGGAAAATATCCAGGATACTGGTAAGGCATAAAATCGAGGCAGTCTACAAATTACCGGGAAAAATTAGAAATTTTCTTGTCAGAGCCAAGGACCCAATCAGCCTAAAGACCCCAGGCATTTACTAAGTCCTGTGTGCCTGCGGAGATGTCTACATTGGAGAGACGGGGTGACCATTGAGGCCAGATTAAAGGAACACCAAAGACACCTATGGCTGGGGCAGTTGGAGAAATCAGCCATCACCGAACACAGCATCGGGATGGATCACTTTGATGGGATGAAGTTAGTTACTTGCCTGCGCTGGTGGTTACTAGGGCCAAATAATTAAATAAGCAATTGAATAACGAGATGTAACTTCAACAGGGACTCTGGCTATTCCCTCAGCAATGCCTGGAAAGCAGTGCTGATGAAGGATAGAAAAGGAAGGCACACAACACCATGGCAACCAACCAGGAGGCTCCTCCACCATAGACCAATCACAAGTCACCTGAGCCGTGGGCTCATGTATATAAGATGGCCAAATACAGAGTGACAATCATCTACACTGAGGACGATGCACAAGTCTAGCATTGAAATGACGGCCAATATGGAGCCCTTAATCTGGTGAAAGACCTGAGAAAACTTCATCAAGCAATTACGCTGGGAAAGCACCAGATATTACTACTATAGTTTATTAAATTTTCGAAGTTTATGCCTTTACAAAAAAGTCACAAAGTTTTATAAAAGAGATATCAAAAAGGTTAAATAAATAAAACAGTAGAGAGAAATAAGAACACAAATAGAGACCCAAAAACGTTCAGATATATAAGGCCTAATACAGAAAAAAATACAGCATTATTTACACAGAGGCCACACACAGATCGTATGAAGGATTCAAGGCAAATATCTTGGAATAATGCAGAAAATAGTAAAATGTAAAGGGAAAAAGACGATTATAATAATATATAGACTGCAGTATAGAGTGAAAATAAGAAATGAAGAGGATATACAGGACATAGAGACATACCTGTACATAGAGACATTGAGGAAATTATGTCTATGCGAAACACTGAAAAAGCTCACTCCCTAATCTGGAGGATATTCATAATTATTATTACTTTTATTTGCCCAGAGATCACAACAAAAAAATACCAGGTGGGTGGGGTAGGTGCATGATATAAGACATGTCATAAAGGAGCAAAGACACAGGCTCAAATTAAGATACAAAAAAAGGAAATGGTACTCACAGTTACATAACATTTGGCACAAACCCATGAACATTGGCTGTAACATGCACATGACAAACCAATTAATAAAAATGATTGATAACCAACATGAAATGGACCATGACCATTGCTATAAACAGAGAGTATGAACCTTTTGGTCAGGAATATTGTTTAGATATTCGTCAACCGAGTAGAACATATTGTGTTGTAGATATCTTTTTAATTTGTGCCTGAATGCAGCAGTTCCCTTAGTTTCCTTTATACTTTTGGGTAGTCACGAGAACAAATTTTTGAGAAAGAAAATTGTAAAAGTAATAATTGATGAAGAGGTATTTCCATTGAAATGGAACAAATTGTACAAGGAAGAAATTCTGGCAAGATCTTCTCAACCCTGCCTCAGCCACCAGACAGCCCTGACATTGCCCCACCAGACTTCCTACGCCTCAACTCCATGCTTAAAGAATGTCATCATGGCTCAAGGGAAGTATTGAAACAGGCTGTGATGATGGAACTTAGCAACATTCTGAGTACTGCCTTCCAGAAGTTATAAAAGGCACGGAAAACCCACTGGCAGCAGTGTGTGGATGTACAAGTGTGCTACTTCAAAGACTTGTGAGTGAATGCATCAATTCTGGCAATAAATTATTTTAATCAACTCAGTCGAACCACTTTTGGGACATCTGGTACATATATATTATGTTCTAAATGGATTAAATCAAAACATTTAGATGTAAATATGACCACAGCAAGCACATTAAGGCATCAGAAATTTTTGTTGCTACCAGTGTTAACCAATAAAACTACATTTATCATTTGAGGTAGAAAAGTCCTAAACTATTGGCCTCAAACCTTTTCTTATTTCGAACAGGAGTTTGGAAATAACTTTGCAGCTTCCACATAAAATAACTTATTTATTTTCTACTAGTTTCGCTACACTGTAGCATCTTCAGGAATGTACGTTCTGAAGATGCTACAGTGTAGCGAAACTAGTAGAAAATAAATAAGTTATTTTATGTGGAAGCTGCAAAGTTATTTCCAAACTCCTGTTCGCAATGGATTTCCACAAAGTCTCGGCCTCAACCATCAGTCACATTTTCTTATTTCCACAATAAAGGATGGATAGCACAATTCAATGTACTATCTTACTTACAAAAAGCATACGGCAATTGTAAATAAAGCTGTGGTACAAACACTGATTGGGAGACTGATGATGAAATGTGCAACACATTTCTCAGCTAGCAAGTCTGACTGTCATAATACATTGCATACAATAAAGTATTGAAGTTACATCATATGGATGCACTTAAGATTTCAGTTTATGTAACCAGTCCCTTTTGACCATCACTCCATTTGCAGTACTTTTATTTTGTCACTGGAATAATAGTTATGCTCACAGCTGCATTAATTAACAATTTTTTAAGGCAGAATTCTTTTCCAAATAGTACTATCAGGGTCAGCCGATGTCAAACAGCCACATTTTTTTCATGTTGAAACTAATTTAAAAATTAATGAAATATGCCAAGAACATACCCCTTAATGTGGATAGAAACTCGCTAAACTTATGGAATGATTTCTGGAATACAGGTGTGATTTTTGAGTTGCCTCTATGAAGTGCAGCAAAAGTCGTTTTTATCCATAACTATTACTGCATGAACAATTCTGACCCTTTCCTGTTAAAAGATATTGATTACATAACAACTTATACATTACATAAAATTGAGTCTTTATTTATCTTAATGCTTTTTCTCATGATATAATTCTAAGACCATTTCACTGCAAATAATTAAAAATATATTGGGAATTTAGTCTATAGTCAAAAACAAAAGTTATTTAAGATGGATTAGGCCTGAAAGAGGAAAAGTTGGTTCATCACAAACAGTACTGAAATAATCCAAAGGCCACGAGAATGCAAATGGTGCAACCATATGATAATATCCAGCAGTGTGAGCATTATTATCAATTCTCCCCAAGCCCCTTTTATGGGATATACACAAAAATATTCAACCTTCCAACAATATGATACATTCACACAAACATACAGCAGAAACATTTGAAGCCCAATGATTTTCTTTACCATATCATAAAAACATGCCACACAGTAAGTGCATATGGTTATCCAGTCATGATTAAATCCTGATTTTTTGTAATTTAAAATAACATTCTGAGAATGATTTAAAGTTTAATTAAATATTTATTTTTATTCAAAACAATCAAATACATTTTTAATCAAACATGGGTAAATGATAACCAATTTGATAGTAAACATCGGGTTACAGCGAAGCCTGTTTCATACAGGCTAATTTCAATTGGATATCACACAAAAAACAAACAGAAAAGGATGTGAGAGGACATGGAAGATCCAACAAAATTTTATTTTAAAAAAAGCAGATATGCACTGCGAGTTATTTGTTGTTAGAAAAAATGCCCACCTCAAACAATACCCTCATACTCACAAGGACCCACTTAATGAGTATTACTTTTTCTTCTTCCCATGCTTTTTGTTTGACTAAAAAATTAAAATTAGTAACATTTCAATCAATAATTCAAAATATAAAAATATTAAATTTCAACAAGTAACATTACCAAAAGTCAATATCATTATCACTTTTAGGTTGCAAGATATTTCCTCATTGCATCATTTGTCTTCACTGGTTCATCTTGTTGGACAAAGTGATTTGCTCCTTTTATAATTTCAGTGTGCAGTTTGTCAGCATATCTCTTTGTATATTCCACAATATGTATATCCAGAAAGAAGTCATTTTCACCCCACAATAACATGCCAGGCACAGTAATTTTTTTCAATTGTCGAGGACTATCCTTTTTCAGTGATCCGAAGAAGTTGGCTCGGTAGTAATTCACAGGCCCCGAAAATGCTCCTGATGAATGAGAACAATTTTTTTTTATGGTAATCTACCAGTTAAGGTAGGTTTTTGGATGGACACAACTATCAAATAAACATTTTGTAACTCCAAACAAAACCCAATCCAGCAACCTAATCTATATCAGGTCCCTCTTCACCTCTGTGTACTTCTTTCCTCCCTTCATCCCGTCCAACATCCCTATCCTGTTCCTGCCCTTTCCTCGCTTGCCCAACATTCTCCCCTCTATTACCTTCTTCAATATTCCACTACTGCTCAATACGCCTTTCTTCCATTTTTCCTGCCTCCATAGGATTTCTCTCAACAAACCCCTCTCCTCACCCACCATCTCCAGTACTTCCTCATTTGTTTTCCTTTCGGTCCATTTCACCTTCTCCATTCTTCTCCACACCCACATTTCAAAGGCCTCCAATCTACATCTATCCTCCTGCTTCAGCGACCACGTTTCCGTGCCGTACATAGCTACACTCCATATCAGAGTTTTTACGAGCCTTGTCTTAACATCCCTACTCAACGTCCCCGTCATCAACTCCCTTCTCCTTGAGAAAGCCTCTTTGCCTAGCGCAATTCTTCTCCTTACATCCCTACTACTTTGACCGCATTGGTCCCAAACACTTCCGAGTATGTAAACTGTTCTACCTGCTCTATTTTTCCCCTCCTATTTTAATGTTTAGCTTGTCTTTTTTAGGAAAATCGTATAGCCTGTGTTTTATTGATATTGATTCTCATCCCATATTTATCGCACTGAACCTCCAATTCACTCAACAATGTTTGCAACCCCTTGGCTGACTGAGCTACTAATGCTTGGTCATCAGCAAACCTAACCGATTTTATGAATTCCCCTCCGACTTTCATTCCTACCTCCAGTTCTTCCTATGCCTCTTTAATCATTTCCTCCACATATACGTTGAACAGCACCGGTGACAATGGGCAACCCTGCCTTACACCTCTTCCTAACACTGCCCATCCGGACTCTCCGTTCCCCACTCGCACCTGAGCAGTCTGAGACATGTACAGGTTGCGGATCAGTCTCCTGTCCCTCCAATCCATTCCTATTTTCTGCAATACACACATTAATTTTTCCCAATTCACTCTATCAAACGCTTTTTCAAAATCTACAAAACAGGCAAAAACGTGAGAACAATTTTATTTATAATTTTTTCAACCGAAAAAAAATAGAATAAGATTAATGGAAATTTGCAGTTAGTGGCAATCACATCGTCAACACTTACCACATACTGATTGTTAGCAATGATCATGAATAAATTAAACTTTTATGCCTTCATTGTAAACAGTTCTCTCCCCACAATTTTCAATCGTACAAAACAGTGTCAGTGAAATTTACTTCACAATGGTTGAAATAATAATCTCATACAAATGTACACTCACCTATAGTTATACAAGGTTTGCATAAAAAGTATTGGTAATGTTATTTTTCTGAGTGTGAAGTGCTGAATTCAGACTGTCCATTTGGTGAGTGCTTGATCACAAATTGTATTGACATTGATAAGATGACAGTGGGTGCCATTATCACTGAAATTTTCGCAATGCAAAAGATCTGCACTACAAAGTCATCCCGAAGTTCTAGATAGATGACCAAGCTCAGAGTTGAGTGTCTGCTAGCAAAGACCTTCTGTAATGGCATCGCACCAATTCTCCATCCCCCTTACTTAGTCCTGAATTGGCACCAGCAGACTATTTCCTATCCCCAAAAGTGACATCCTCCCTCCCTCAAAACACAACCACCATTGGACCTTTAGTGCCTTCAAAGAAGCTTGCATGTGTATCCTTAAGGACCTTCTGGAATCAACTTACCAGGGAACCTTTGAATTGCAGAAAAGCCACTGGCAAGTGTGTTGATGCTCAAGGGATGCACATTGGAAATTTTTGGGGTATTGTTGCAATCTCTGACATATTTCCATTTTTAAGAAAAACTTCCCAATACTTTTGACACAAAACATGTAGGCAGGGCACTGTTCCTCCCTTCCCTGATGGTGAACTTCACGTACAGATTGTAGCTTCTTATGCAGTGAGTTTTGCCCTTATCAATCAAGCAACCTTAAGGTCCAAAGAACTGTGCGAGATACCACCAAGGAGACTTCAACGGAGTCTTCTAATGACCATCAAAATGTACAAATTTGACATTGTGAGTATCATTCACCTTGACTGGGACTTGAATCTGGATCCCTAGAAATTCCCAGTGTTAGAGGATGCATTGGTAGTTTACTTGGATAAAGTAATAAGCCCGAAATCGAATGGACCAGGCGTAAGTCCCAATCAAGCAGACCATTACCCTGTGATATTTATGAATTTAAACCTTCAGATTGATTACTTTAGTTGGAAAAAAGTGGAACTGATTTGCTAATTAATAAAAATGATAATTTCAGCTTGACTTTGTGGAACTTTAGTGGAATCCACAAAGTTGCAATTTTTCTTTCCGTGTTAATTAATGATTTACTAGTTGAGAATCATTTAATATTAGATCCATAATTTGTTTAGATAAAATAAATCCTGCTCTGAAAATTTCTAATTCCAATGTTTACTACAATTGACAAGAGAAGGAAGTCCCAAAAAAACAATGTTGTCATGGTTGCGGGCATGAATACTATTTCAACCTCAATGAAAAGGTAGTTTTTTCTATGGTAGGGAAATTCTCTCTTTCTGGAGTACTTTCTTCTACAATTCATGTTAAAAATGGTTACCAGTGTCCAGGCAGGTTCCAGTTGTCAAGTCAACATAAAATTGTCAATTGTCATAAATTTGTCAAATCAGTGAAAAACAGTGTCATGTAATTATTATTATATGTATTCTACTGTTTATTATAGGTTATGGACGGAAAAACTTGAGCATCACTATATTTCTTAGTTTCACCAAACAAGAAACACATGGGCAACCCAAACTACATTTACATGCTTATTCTATTCCACCTTCATCCATTCCATCCATCAAGTCAACCTGCCTCACCTAGTTAAAATGTTGGGCATTCAATTGAAATGGTGTGTGTAATTAATTAAAATTAAAATGTTTTCTGCCTCCTTTGGATTCCTCCCACATTATACCTAGTACTTCTTCACTTATTTTCCTTGATATCCATTCCACCTTATCCATACTTCTCTACACACACATCTCAAAAGCTTCCAACCTAATCTTATCTTCCTACTTCAATCAACATGTTTCCTCACAATGCAAAACCATGCTCCATATCTGTAATACATTTATTAATCCTACCCAATTTACTGTATCAAATGTCTTTTGGAAATCTACTAAACAAACACACAATTTGTGATTTTACTCTGTTCCTTTCTATTAGAAACCTTAGAGACCCTTTCCTGAAGCAAAATTGATCATCCCCTTAATAATCATTTGACTTAATATCTTTTATAATAATGAAAAGAGAAACTTTATAATTCCACATAGATTTATTAGACGGACGCCCTAGGTTTCGGCGTGGCACGGTCCGTCTAATAAATCTATGTGGAATTATAAAGTTTCTCTTTTCATTATGTTAAGTCGATTCCATGAAGTCACGCCCGAGACAACGAATTAATATCTTTTATTTATATATAATTTAAATCATTGATAATAATCATACTTCTCTTAGAGATGATCCTCAGTCAGCATGTCTCTTGTCTGCAAGCAAACTCAAACATTGTTCTACGGCCCTTGCATATGACTGCCTAACCCTTCTTCTTTGGGATAGGAACTGAGCTGACGAACCTTCCAGCCAAAGTTTTTCCTCACAAATGTTATGAATTACTTCATAGAAACTCTTCTCCCATGGTTTCCTAAATTGTTAAATAGTTCCCTGAGATTACTTTCAACCCTAACAGCCTCATTTGATTTAAGTTCCTTTAATACCTTTTCTATCTTGTTATCTAGTATACCTGGACCTGGAGAGCCATCATCTATCTCATATTATCTTTCTATGTCTAAGCTTAGTGGCCCTATATCTTTGTCATATAGTTCCTCCACCTACGTTTTTATGTATCCTAATTTTTTTTCTTGGTTCAATATTGTTTTCCATTTCTCTAATTGTGTACATATTAATCTCTTTTTATTTCCTGATGGTGCTTTCACTTTTCTGTATAGTGAACCTTCCTTCATTTGCAAATTGTCCTAATCCTTGTACTTCTTCCCTAATAATAATCCCTGTACCTTCTATCATGCTTCTTTCATGTTATTAGTTTCCCATATTAGTATTACTTATCTCTAACAGCACCAGAACAGAGAACTGAGACAATTTCATTCATCATTGAAAGAATACAGAAAAAAATTCTTGTTAAGCCGAACTTAATGGAATACATTAACATCAATTGTGAAATTTCAAACTTGTGTTACAAGAGAATGTATAGAACTCCAAGATGGATCCTTCCACCACTCAAATGAGATCCAGAAAATGGATTATTTGGAAAATTAAACAAAAGTGAAAATATACCTCATGCCAAGCAATTGAGCAACCCTCATTAATAGAAAATATCATACAATTGAATCTAATTCTACTAGTTATTCATCACTATGCATGTCTGTAATATCAAAACTAACTTTAGTTTAATATGACATCAAAAGAGAGTTCCAAGCATAAAACCACACAGTTACTACATACCTGGCTTTCCAAATGTGTACTTGTATGCTTCAATATCCTCGGCTGTGATGGCACCAGACTTACTACCCATTGTAAGCACTTTAAATATTTTCATGTCTTGGAATCTTGCCCATATCTCTGGTAGAAATGGGAGCTGATAGAAAAACATGTACCTGAAAAGGTAAAGGCATTTTCTAGTGAATTAATGAGCATAAACTCTACTTGTATCATATGAAATACGATTAATTATACATACAATGTTATCCGTTTTTTATTACTGATTGCCTCATAAGTAATGTTTAATATGAAGAGTTAATGTGGAAGAAATGATTAAAGAGGCATGGGAAGAACTAAAGGTAGGAGTAATGAAAGTTGGAGGGGAATTTGTAAAATCAGTTATGTCTGTTGATGACTAAGCTCTAGTTTGTCAGTCAGCCAAGGGGTTGTAAGCATTGCTGAATGAATTGGAAATTCAGTGTGATAGATATGGGATGAGAATCGATATAAATAAAACAAAGGTAATGCGATTTTCCAGAAAGGAAAAGACTAAACTAAACAAAATAGGAGTGCAAAAACTAGAGCAGGTAGAACAGTTTACATATCTTGGAAGTGTTTTGGACCAACATATTCAACAGTTGTACGTGTAAATTGTATCTGATGATGCTGAAAGTCAGTGAAATGCATTGTACCATAAAATAAAGTCTGTGGAAAATTACAAACTCATTTAATATAGACATAATGTAACTTAGGTAAATAAAAATATTCCCAGTTTAACGCATATCAACTCAAGATTTTAAGAAGCCAAATCTATTCAAGATGCATGGCTTCACTACAGAATTAAGCACCTTCATATTATTAATATAGGTAAACTACCAGTTAAGGTAGGTTTTGGATAGACACAACTACCAAATAATTCTCTTGTCTTTCCTAACAAAAAAGAATCCAACATCCTAATCTACAACAAACCCCCTCTTTATATATCTGTATATTTCCTTCCTCCCTCCATGCCATCCAATACCCCTATCCTATTTCTGCCCCTTCCTCATTTTCCTAACATTCTCCCCTCTATCACAGTCATCAACATCCAACTGCCAATCAACAACTTTGCATCCATTTTCTGTCTCCTTATGATTTCTCCCAATAATCCCCTCTCATCCCCAACATTCCTAGCACCTCCTCATTTGTTTGCTTTTCTGTCCACTTGACCTTCTCCACACAAATATTTCAAAATTCTCCGATCTATGCCTATCTATCATCCTGTTTCAGTGATCAAATTTCCATGCTGTACTTAACTATGCTCCATATCAAAGTTTTAACAAGCCTTTTCTTAACATCCCTACTCGAAATACATTCTGCGAAAACTTGAACACAAAATGATATTGAAACATAGGAAGATTCCAGCTTAGAAAGAATTCTGCATTTTTGGGTTTTCACCGTGTTGTTGTTTGAAGCCGACAACAGTTTCACCAAAGTTGCATCCAGCGAAACTGTTGCCGGCTTCTAACAACAACGTGGCGAAAACCCAAAAATGCAGAATTCTTCAAGCCACCGCCACAAAAATCTATGCAGCCATATTTGAAAGAATTCTATTTTCCATGCCTGATTCATGAATCAATAAAGATTACTAAATTCCTAGAAGAATGTCAACTGAAACAATGGATTCCACCTGCCACACATTTCCTCTATGTTGGGTGGTGTGGAAATGGAAAACCTGATGATATCAGGAGGATAAAAATGAATGCAACCTATGACAAGAATGAAAACAGACAGCATTAACAGCAATGTCAGCCTGTGATCAGAAATAAAAGGACCAAATGTCATGCATGTGTTTGACACTTCTATTTTGCTCCAGTGGACACCCATAGGAGAGGGGGAGAGAGTGAAATGTTGAACAGCATTGATTTACACTGTCTCAATGGAAGCCAGAATAGAATAGTGGGAGAAAAACAAGATAAAATGAAAGACTACTGCTGAAATAGATCTAATATCAGAACTGTACAGGGAAGATCATAACATTTATATTTACAAAACAGTGAAATGGCACTGGAATAACAAGAGAAAGGTTCTCACCAAGACAAAAACAGCTGCTTTTTGTTCTTCATCACAGCATCTTTGTAAGCAATGGGTAGAGGTCCATTCATGATGATGTACCTCTCAATCGTTTCAGGGTATCGCATCACCATACTCCAAGCAATCACTCCACCCCAGTCATGAGCCACCAAAATGCACTTTTCTTTTCCTGGAGAAATAAAAGTCAATGCACTTAAAAACAGACATTTTTGCATCATTGCCGATAATTTTGGGAATTACATGCAGGCTGCAGAGAAATTCATGGAGGACGGTAAAGAGCTGAACACTATTGAAGAAAAATGGGAATGCATCAAAAAAGGGACATCGAAATCCACAAAAGAAACCATAGGAACCGTTATGGGAAAAGGACTAGGGAACCATGGATCATGGATGAGATGATTACAAAGATAGATGAGAGAAGTAAATGGAAGAATGTAAACAAAAAGTTAGGCAAAAGGAAGTACAAAGAGTTAAATAATAAATTCAGATGGGCACCAAATAAAGCAAAAGAAGAATGGTGGAAGACCCAGTGCAAGAACATGGAAAGTTTACAGAGGAAGGTTGAAATTGGTGCACTATACAGCAAGGTTAACTCACTATCAGGAAGTGGGAAGGGAAGATCTGTGCTAACAGTTAGAGATAAGTGGGGTGAGATAATAGTGAACACAGAAAAGATCCAAGAGGGATGGAAGGAATATATAGAAGCATTGTATGTTAACGAACTTAGGCCAACAAGGTTACATCTAGAAAAGGAACATGAAGTAGAGGAAGATAACTTAGGTCCAGGCATAGTTGATGATGAGATAGAAATGAGAATGTGGGTGGAAGAATTCATATGAACTGATTCATAGCATCTATGAGGAAGGAATCTGGCCGGAAGACTTTGTGAGATCAGTGTCCTGTTCCTATTCCAAAAAAGGTAAAGGCTACAACATGTGAGGACAACAGAACAATAAGCTTTATTTCTCACAAAGCTAAAGTGGTCTCAGGATCAACAAAACGATACACAGCATGGCAAATGATTATTTGGGGGATGATCAGTTTGGATTTAGGAGGGGGAAAGCCACGCATGATGCCATTGCATCTATGAGATCACTAATTGAGAGGAATACAGAACATAATCAGGAGGTTTTTGCTTGTTTCATAGATTTTGAAAAGGTATTTCATAAGAGTGAATTGGGAAAAACTAATGAGTATATTGCACAAAAAAGGAAGAGATTAAAAGACAGGAGGCTAATCCGCAACCTGTACCTATCTATTGCTCAGGTGCAAATGGGGAATGGAGAGTCCAGATGGGCAGTGTTAGGAAGAGGTGTAAGGTGGGATTGCCCATCATCACCAGTGCTGTTGTGGAGGAAAGGATTAAATAGGCATGGGAAGTACTGGAAGTAGGAAAAGTCAGAGGGGAATTCATAAAATCAGTTAGTTTTGCTAATGACCAAGCTCTAATTTGTCAGTCAGCCAAGGGGTTGCAAGCATTGCTGAATGAATTGGAAATTCAGTGCGACAGATATGGGGTGAGAATTAATAATAATAAAACTATAATACGTATTAATATAACTAATAAAGTTATGCAATTTTCCATAAGAAAAAGGCTAAGCTAATTATTAAAATAGGAGGGTAAAAACTAGAGCAGGTAGAACAGTTTACATATCTCAGAAGTGTTTTGGACCAACACGGTCAGCGTAGTAGGGACATTAACAGAAGAATAACACTAGACAAAGAGGATTTCACATGGAGGAGGGAGTTGATGACAGGGACGTTGAGTGAGGATGTTAAGAAAATACTCATTCAAACTTTGATATAAGGCACAGCTACGTATGGTGCGGAAGGGTGATCACTAAAGCAGGATGATAGTAGTACATTGGAGGCTTTTGAAATGTGGGTGTGGAGAAGAACCTTATCATATAATTACCTTATTTATAAAAATCTAAAAACAGCAAAGGTGTTGCCTTTCAAATTGGATCAAAAATATGTAATAATCATGACAATCAGAAACACCCAATCCCTAGGCGGAGGAACCAAAAGAAACCTCAGCATGAACTGCACATGCCCCCTCAGTTATCAGGTGAGGGCATTGCCCTGCAGACATAGTACTTTAATTGAACCCACTTAAATTTGTTTCTTTGAACTCCCTATGCACCTAATTTTATGTGCATCCACAACCAAAAGCCTCAAAATAACACACGCCACCTAATCTAATTCATGACCTCATAGATAAGGTTTCTGAACAATAGTGCTATATTTCACACTCAAAGTCAAAAATTTGTATCTCCACCCAAGTGAGGTTCATCAATGCCCTCTTAGTAAATGTATAGAAGAAATTCAATCACAAGTGCTTCTATGCCTCTGTTACTGTTTCCATTTTCTTCCATTGTGCTGTCGAAATATTAACTTCTTTGATAAACACTTATTTTGACTCTTCATACTTCAAAGGAAAACTTAGCTTCCTTGAGAATACGTATATTTTCATTTTCTTGAGACTAATCTCCATCTCATACTGAAGTTGAATATATGCAACATGCACGAAATCGATATGTAGCTTTTGTTAAGAGTTCAGTTTTTCCAACTTTCAAGATTGAAAATTCATTAACATTATCTTGAAAATCATTGAGTCTGTCAATCACACACTTAGATGCGCAATATAGGAAGCCATAAACAACACAAAGAGGCATTGACAGAGGGGAATGGAGAACTGCAACGATTATTATTTATTCTTGCTTTAAAGTGAATTTTTGGAACCTGACGAAGCGCTCACCTTAACCGTGAATAATTAGACTGATCCAATTAAAAATATTGAAACTGGGAGGTTTCTCTTAGACGATGAAAAGAAAACAACTTATGGAATATGATTAAAAACAAAAGCATTTTAAGGACGTATATGGCTGCGTTGATTTTCGCGGCGGTGGCTTGAACCTGAATCCACCTGGTCCACGTGATTCAACCTGAATGGTTCTTGATATTCCATGAAAGTTAATGAATCACCGAAATATCATCTGAAACAATCAGTTCTTTTTAATTGGCATAATGCACAACGGGTCGCGGTAGTCCAGAGAGCGTTGGACTACTGACCGGAGGGTCCCGGGTTCAATTCCCAAGGCAAGGCACTCTGGGCACCTGCAGCTCCAGCCAAGCTATGTGATTTTTCGGGTACCAGATCATTCTGGGGAACCATAACCGGCACAGGGAAAGGAACTGCCCCCCTAACATGATGTGGGAATTTCACAAGCTGTATAGGGCTTAGTACTAGGTGAACTCTACCATCTCCTACCCAACCGACCTTCGGGTTGAATACTGAGTTTATGGTTAATGCTTTATCAAAATTTCAAATTAAACAAATTAACGAGTGGAACTTCCTCAGAACATTGCACAAATGCTATCCATATTGTCTGCATGTTGCGATGGAAATATACATGCATGGGAGAGAAGTGATATTTCTATTCACTTTAGTTGTGTGATGAGACGCACGTCAATGCCTGCTGCACAAAAACTTCCCCACTTACACATGAACAATGAAATATTTGCGATAAATATTAAATTAAGTCTACATTATCAAGTGGTAGCAAAAAAGACTAATATTTCGGTAAACTGTGTATTCTTCTTAGAGCTGCCGCTTACCAAGTGCAACCACAAGCTCCTTCAGATCTTCTACAATGGTTGCTTTGGTATAGTCTCCTATCCTCTTAGGTTTCTCGGAATCTCCAAAGCCTCTCAAATCAACAGCAACAGTCCTTTAAAAAATATTACACAAAAATAAAATACTTATCAGCTAACCAATAGGCAAAATCCAAATGGCACACGATTCAAAATATATTTCTTGGCAGATAAAATTGGTCCAATTTTTAACAAAACTCACCAATAGTCTTTCGAAAATTCTTTGATTTGATGACGCCAAGAGTACCAAAATTCTGGAAATCCATGGGCAAACAGCATAAGTGGCTTCTTTTTATCGCCCTTTTCAACGTAATGTAGTTTCACATTCTGAAAAAGAAGGAACTTGTGAGTAGGAACTTCGCGCGAGCAATTACGGAAAATTGCCAGGATAATAAATGAAGCAAAATAATTTGCATAGTTACCTTTAATTGAATGTAATGATGCTCTCCAAGACTTGAATCCGTTAAACAATCCGGGGGTGTAGCCCGTTCCTTCACTTTAAAAATGTTCTGCTTTGGGTTTCGGAGCCAAGAGAAGAAGATATAAACCACTACCCAAAATCCATAAAAAGAAGCCAATGACAACGTGAATGCCTTCAGCAAAATAGCCTTCATCATATTTGGATGTAGATTTTTCCCAGTTGGACCTAATCTATTCCCAAAACTATATAAGGCGATTATAAACAGCTACAAGTACATACAAAGAAGTCGAAACAAAGCACTTTCTGAGGTACCGAATAATATGTACTTGTAAATGAAACTTCAAAATAAACACGGAAGACTAAGATTGAAAGCCACTTCAAAGTTCACACAACGCACATTAGGAAGGCACTGCCGTGAAATGAAAGTCCGCTCCTCTGAAATAATACAAGTGGAACACCACCTTTCGCCGGTACTTCACCCAATCCGAACACACTTCAGCACACGCCGGCTTTCCAGCATTCAACCAACACACTTCCACGTCCACCGACCAGCTGCTGCAAGCGCTCTAAGCCGATTCACGTGAGACTCAACGTATTCAACAGGTTGCCGTAGCTAGTTCGAAAATAAGTCGCAGCGCTCTGTTCTTTCAAGGCGAAGTTCAAGGTCATCCACGAAGGAGTTAGGTCAACAAACACTTTGGAGAAGGCCAGGCGCACTCAGAAATAGGGCTATGATATTGAGCCTAGTAGTAATTAGTACCATGATGCAGAATTGCCGGTTTCTTAATTATTTTCTCATTCAGGGGGCCTTAGAATCGCTATGGATTAATACTTGCGAAAATCACTTCCCCTCAATGTTCATTGATTATCTTAAAAAAGCTAACAAATAAGGGAGAGTATCTCGTATCATCGACCGCATTTGAAGAAAAAGCAGCGCGTAACTATTGTAGTATTTTTCACTACAACAAAATGACTCCTGTTGTTTTAGAAATGTAGTACTCCGAACTTGGACGTATAACTTTCCAGGATTCATCGGCCTAATAGCGGTGACGTCACATGTAGGCGCGCAGGCCTTGTATTCGAGTGTTCGACAAGTTCGTGAGTTTACTTAAATGACGTCTCGTATGTCTTTTCTTCCGGCGGGCAACATGCTCCGCCACGGACAAGTGTGGTAGTAAATAAATATTTCAAATCTTTGGATGCTCGTTCTTGAATTTATTCCTTTTCATGTGAGAATCATTTATAGAAAGTGTTTCAAGCAATTAGAATACCTGAAAACGCGCTGCAAGCCAAAGATAAAAGTTAGGTATGAAATCGCCTATTGTCCTTTGCAAATTGCTTGTGAAACGTTTTTTAAAATGATAATTTTTAATTATTATTTTTTAAAACGATATTTTTAATTATAATTTTTTAAAATGATATTAAACATTATTTTACCTTTTTGCCGAAAAATAAATGGTCTTCTAACAGTTTACATATCTCGGAAGTGTTTTGGACCAATGCGGTCAAAGTAGTAGGGACGTAAGGAGAAGAATTGCGCTAGGCAAGGAGGCTTTCTCAAGGAGGAGGGAGCTGATGACGGGGACGTTGAGTAGGGATGTTAAGACAAGACTCGTAAAAACTCTGATATGGAGCGTAGCTATGTACGGCGCGGAAACGTGGTCGCTGAAGCAGGAGGCTAGACGTAGATTGGAGGCATTTGAAAAGTGGGTGTGGAGAAGAATGGAGAAGGTGAAATGGACCAAAAGGAAAACAAATGAGGAAGTACTAGGAATGGTGGGTGACGAGAGTGGCTTGTTGAGAGAAATCCTATGGAGGCAGGAAAAATGGATGAAAGGCGTATTGAGCGGTAGTGGAATGTTGAAGAAGGTAATAGAGGGGAGAATGTTGGGCAAGCGAGGAAAGGGCAGGAGCAGGATAGGGAATTTGGACGGGATGAAGGGAGGAAGGAAGTACACAGAGAGGAAGAGGGACCTCATGTAGAGTAGGTTTTCTTAGGAGTCACAAAATATTTATTTGATGGTTGTGTCCATCCGAAAACCTGCCTTAACCGGTAGATTGCCTAATTATAATAATAATAAATAGTCTTCGAGTCTAAAATAATAATTTTCGTTTCTGAAGTTGGCATGAAAAGAAATAAACTTAAGGATGTGCCTTCAAAAGAATCGAACTTTGTTTGAGACATTCTAAAGAACGTGATTCATGAATTCATTATTAAATACATCTGAAGTGTGTATGAACTAAAATAAGTGTAAAGCAAACGCAGTAATCGGGAAAATGGAAGCATCGTTTTTTAACGCCCACAATAAATATCAATCTCTCATTGCCATTTTACTAGAAATATTTTATGACAAGATAACAAATTCGACATTGAAAAATGTTTTGGATGGCACTTATTGAAATAAATTAGTGCCTAAAAATTGAGTAGAGTATTTCAGTATTTATCCATTAACCGATGTCCTTGTCAGTGCCTTCATGCATGTATCTCCCAGAGGCCAAAAGTGTATCTAAGGGCTATCAAGATATTTCATTTGGAAGCGATTCTAGTTTGTTTCGAATAGGTAATTAAATCGAAAATGTGTTATTACTATGAAAATGGGATTTAGGGAATCTGAACGGAAGAGTGTCGCAACCAATATTGTGATTCCAATGTAGACCCATATTTATTTTTATTGGCGATTGCATATTGAAGATTGTGATAGAGGCGAGAACATTGGGAAAACGAGGAAAGGGTAAGAAGAATAGGACAGGAATGTTGGATGGGACGAAGGGAGAAAGGAAGCATGCCGAATTGAAGAGGGGTTTATTGCAGTGTCAGATGTCAGGTTAGAATGAATTATAGTGGCTCAGATATCTCATCATTATCGGTTGTTCTGCTGTGTGGTAGGTCCATGGTTGACCTCCATGCTTTTCTGTCCTAAGCCGGTCTCTTGCTTTCTTTATACTTTCTCACAATCCTAACCATATCCAATATCATATATCTCTTTTTCCCTCGTTCTCCCTTTCCTTCCCATCATTCTCTCTAACGTAGCCTTCAACAAGCACCAATTCCTCACACGTAATCAATCGATCTGGCTTAGATACAAACAGATATAAAATTTATCTTTTAATTTATGCGATATTTTCTAAAATCAATACGAAAAGGAAACTTTTGTCGACAAACTATTGTTCTCGCTTATAACGCGTCTAAATTTTGAGGGAGTTAATAATAACTACGCTTTCGTTTTCCAGTAGAACTCGATACTATATTCCCTGATTTTTTCGCAACGGTTATTTAGTGCATATGCGTTGCCAAAGGTCGGCCGCAGTCGCAGAGCGGTGTGTGCCCCGCGGTTGTTGACCGTTGAGACGAGATAGCGGTCGCCACCGAATAGACCGACACCGAACAAGGTCGATAAGAACCTTGCAAGGAAAAAAAACTTCCGGGAACCTTCATTCAATGTTAGCATTATCTCACACCAACGGATTTTAACATTATTTTTTAGAAGTAATTAAGGTTCTGACATTCAAGACTAGTTTTCATAAATCTGTAATCGACTACTCTATTGCAAGGTGTGATGAGTTCCGAGATCAGTGTCGAAATATTGGGGAAAGTCTCATAAAATTTTGAAATGCCACAAAGATGAAACTTTCCAGTTTACCTTTAGGTTATAATACAAACACTAGGACAGGTTCGGGAGAGTTTCCGCGGTTTTAGAAACTCAAGATTGTTCATGACACTATATCTTTAAAATTAAACTTAAATCTTCAAGATGAACTTCGCCTCACGTTTACCTATAATTATACGATGGCTCTCAAGAAAATAGCTTACGTTTGGACCTAGCGTGGCGGTGGTGACTAAACGTCCTTACACTCAGTACGCATCCTGCTGTGGTGGTTTGCGGACTGTGGTTCTTCTACATTGCTCACTGTTAACTGTTAAATGCGTGCGCAGCAATAGAAAATCTCGCGAGTTGTCAGGGAAGGCGGTCCAGAGAGTAACTAACGCTTTGAAATAAAATATGTACCTGATGACAAGACAAAGTATTATTATGTATATTAGAAAGACATATTCTCAAATTATTTTTCTCCAGTCTCTATTCAAATTGAGGTATTTATCATCACGATACACAAGCTTTTCAATTCCGTCTCTGAAGCCATCTGCCGCCTTACATTTGCGGAAATTGTTTACATCGACATACAATTCTGCGTCATTTTCAAAGGACTGTGTTGCAAGTCTAGCGAGGGATCCGTAA
Source organism: Hetaerina titia (assembly GCA_037158775.1). Classification (NCBI taxonomy): domain Eukaryota; kingdom Metazoa; phylum Arthropoda; class Insecta; order Odonata; family Calopterygidae; genus Hetaerina; species Hetaerina titia. The sequence continues at coordinate 13,626,203 of CM073775.1, forward strand.
TCGTAAATCGGTGATTTTTTCATTGATTTTCACCGTCAGTTCATCTGTCACAAGGCTAGGCCGATCACTGCGGTCTACGTCGTGAACATTGGTGCTGTGGCCATTTTAAACTGAATGCACCACTGCCTTGCTCCTTCTTCACACATTATTCCGTCTCAGTACACGTCACAAATTTGCCCATGATTCCAATTGGCATGTGGTTTTGCCAGTAAAAACCTAAAGGGAACGCACACCACAACTCGCGGGATTTTTGATTGCAGGGCACATTTCAACAGTTCGCATTGAGCAAAGTAGAAGAACCACAGTCTGCAGACTACCACAGGACGATGCGTACTAGGTTTAGGGACGTTTAGGTACCAATATAGTGGCTCTAGCCCTACCCACTGTCACGCTGGACCGAAACGTAAGTTACTTAATGGACAGCCCTCGTAAAAACTGAGCCTATGAAACGTGTACTTAGCGAAATCACTCCCTATATTTCTTATTCAATTGTTCCCATTTTGGGTGCAGATAAAATGAACTGCGATGACATAACAATGTAATCGATCGGAGTCGAAAGATCGGTTTGGTGTGTGATGGTAGAATTCACCCAGTGATAAGTCCGACGGCGCATACAATTCACACAGTTCCCTTCTCTGTGCCGGCTATAGTTTCCCAGGAAGATTTGGTTCTCAAAGAATCACAATCACAGCTTGGGTGGAGCGAAGAGTGCCCAGAGAGGCTTGCCAGGGAACTCGGGTTCTCGAGTCGATAGTCCAACGCTCTACCCCAGGACTACCGCGACCCAGACAAGCAACAACATTCTTAAAATTTTAACTCTTTATTATGCGTAGCTGTCGCACGGGTGTACATCATAGTGATTAACTGGGAGTTGCCTTCGGCAATCAAGGTGGGTGATATATATATGTGGGATACATACTATACGAGTATGTCTGTATGATACCTATTCTTTGTACTATTCATACCGTTTCCGAATGGAACACGTAAAGTCTACAAACCAGTTTTAGAAAATATCAGGAAATTTTAATTATTATTCCTGTTGTTAATTTCTTCCGTACTACCCTGTTCTTGCACGCTTCTTAAGCCTCCGTCATACTCATGATTTTTTCATTCATGCTATTCTGGGTTTGAGATTTATAATACCTCTCTCCGGTGTATTTGAGCGATATTTCACCCATAAGATTCTCGGTCAACACTTCCCCTCACACGCAGTTTACTATCCTTTCGAAAATCTGATTAAATGATTGCACTGTCATCCATTATGTTTGGCACTACAAAGGCGGATAATATTGAATGCCTTATCTGTTAATACCCAGAAAGTCAAGAAAAACAAATGTATTGAAAAGTCATTTCTTCTTTTTAAAATGTATTGGTTAACATAAGCATTTGTGTTACTTGCGAGCAGAATTACAAACTAAAATAATCATTCAAAACGAATGAGTATATCAAGAGTGAGGAACTAGGCATAAAGGGGTAGGCATCAACTAAGCAAAGTATAAATATAAGAAATCGTAAAAAAAACAGCGAAATACACTAATAATTGTTTTTGTCACTGATTCTTGTAGCGTCATGAAGTAACACTATCCTTATCCATGGGCTATTTTAGAACTAAATGTCGAAATATTGGAGTTGGTCTCTTTCATATTTCCTTCGCACGACTCATTTCCTCCCGGAAGACACAGATATCGTTTTACACCCTGCGTACAAGGTTTGCATAAAAAGTATCGGGAAAGGTTTCGGAAAATATGTTTATTTCAGATAATGCTACAATGCTCCAAAATATTTCAAAGTACATCTCTAGAACGTCGACACACTTTTACCAGCGGCTTTTCCACGACTCGAAGGCTCCCACGTAGGAGGATTCCGGAAGGTCCTTGAGGGTACGTGTGCAAGCTTCTTTGACGGAACTTAAAGAGTCCCATGACTGTGTCCTTTGAGCGAGGATTTCACTTCACAGGTGTGCTGGTACCAAGTCGGGACTTTAATGGGGTTGGGGAATCGTCGCGATGCCGTGGGAGAAGGACTTCGCTAGCAGATACTAAACTCTGCTCTTGGTCGTCCGTCTAAAACTTCGGGACGAGTTTGTAGGGCAGACCTTTCGCATCGCCAAAATTTCAGTGATAATGGTGTGCACTGTCATCTTATCAACGCCAATACATAATCTGCGATCATGCGCACACTTAGCCGACGGTCTGAATTCAGCACTTCACGCACACGTTGCACGTTGTCGTCGGCCCTTGACGTCGACGGCCGTCCAGCGTGGGGCTCGTCCTCCTCACCCTCTCGGCCATCTTTGAAGAGGTTGTGCCCCTTAAAAACTGCAGTTTGTGACAAGAATTCATTTTTTAATATCTGGGAAGTCATGCCCAACACCTCCGTACCCGATTTCACCAGTCCAACACAAAATCCGCTGTTCAATCTTTTGCTGCATTTTGCGCTTGCACCTCACCATTCGACAGGGGTCCACTAAAAACATGATCTAGCCTGAAGGAACACTCACACGCGCGTGTTGAAGATCAGACCCCCCCCCCCTATGTAGTGCGAGTCGGCTGCGACGTGCAGTCACGCCAGAAAAAGGTTACTGACACTTTTCATACAAATCTTGTATGTATGCATATCTGAAATATTTCCAATTGACAAATAATCGTAATTGCTGTAATTTAATCCATTTTCAAATTAGTCATGAGCTTGAAACATTTGTTTAGTTCATCACATTGGGCTGGTTGAACTAATACCGAGAGCGATCAGTCTTCGAATACGTACTGGAATTAAGTCAGACTGGGGAAGTACGTGGACATGGGAGCAAACTGGTGTGTCTTAGTCACCCGAGCCTCGAAATGAGTGGTAGAAATAATTTATCCCCTACCTACCCCTCAAAGCTGCATTTAATGTGGAACCCCTGATAAACAGTACATTTCTGAATTCTATATACATGAAATCTCGCCCCAGCTTGAAGGTCGATGAATCTCAGCCTGCAACGCAGAAATGAAAGATGTGGCATTGTAAAATCAATGCCAACACACGAGCAGAGAGTAGGTTACACTTCAAAGGATAGAGTAAAAAAAAGGATCTATTGTGTTGCGAATTTTGTTTAATTGTTCACAATAAATATGACAGCTGCATATGAGACTCAAAATATCAAGATGATACAAATTGTTTGTGATTGAGCGATACTCTATTGCTATCTACTCAACAATGCATTATAAAATGCTAAAAAATATTATTGATATTAAATTACTTTGTTCGGATCATGATCGACAGTCCGATATGAACTGTGAGTATAATTTCGTGGTTTCATTTATGTGTGGATAAGCACACCTCAATAGAAAATTTTAAGTGAAAACTAAACTACTTAATGATGGCATAAATATGCATTATTTAATATGATATGCACTATTTAACATTACATGCATCATTTAAAATTATTAATATGCTTAATTTGAGCAGATATCTGAAGCGGTGCGTAAGATGTACAAAAATAACTTTAATTTCATCCCAGGGAGGAAACTTCTGGCATTTCTTTTCTATTGAGTCGAGGAACTTTGCAAAAAACAGAGCATTGCCTCGCCGAATTAACAGCGTAATTCCTCCAATACATTGTTTCAGCACGATTCAAATGGGCTCGTCTGCGAAGAATTCGTTCTTTTTGCAACTTAGAAAAGACCAAGCCTGAGCTATAAAAAACCCGGTTTCCCCAAGTGGGAGGTAAATAAACAATTTAGATTCCATTGTTCGAATATCATAATTGATAATCTCAACCACAGTCATCAAGTAAAAGGTTGGTTCGATAAACGAGAAAAAAGCTCACCTAATAACACAGGGTGGTGGGACCAAGATGATCTGGTACCTGAAAAATCACACCGTTTGGGTAAACCTGAGGAGCCCAGAATCGAACCCGGGCCTTGCAGTCAGTGGCGCAGGCCCGTAGCCACAAGCGCCGTACCACTTACCACATGCCTCTTGCTAACTGATCAATTATTTTATTTCACTAGAGGAAAAAGTCATCTAAGCTCTCCCCCTTCAATTATTGTAGCCACTTCCACCGACCTGCTGATCAACTGAACGCCGAGGGTCAATATACAGGAAGGGGTTGCGGTAGAGAATACTGCAACCGTGTAGGTAGGGGAACTGTCCTTCACTAACATGCGGGAAGTGGAAAAGAAATATTTGTTTTTGGCAAGGAATTCTCGCCCGAAACCTGTATCCGGGTTCTGTCGCATGCCATCCTCCTCGGCCCACTCTGAGAAAGTCGACGGCATCCTCAGACGAGTGGTGCTACCCGTAGGCGCTTCCGAGTGACATCACTCGTAGCAGGCCATGAACTCAAATGGAGGTGCTCACACGAGTGGCGGATGCTATTAATTAGAAGCGCCGTGGGAGCTGAGAGTCACGCTGTATCCCGCGCTACTAGACAATGCCACTGTCAGTGACGCCCCCTAAAGAAGGCCAATAAGGCGTACTGAATGGAGATTACAGCCCCCTCATCCCCGGCCAGAACAATGAAATTTACCGAATAATATTATGTGCTACAATGTTTTGATGAATTACCGTAAAAACGAAGTTTCAGTTTGTTCATTAATTATTATATGCCACTTACCTTTTAATCAGGAGCCTCAAAACAAATTTTCTCCTATTTAAGCCATGAACCACCGACCATGTTTTGTCTTTGGGTATTTTAGATATTCAGAATATTCAGAGAAAAAATTCCTTATTGCCCTAAGAAAGATCATCAAACACGTATGAAACAGACATTTTTTTAATACTTTCAGTCAACAAGATAGAAACTCTTAATTTTCATCGTACTATCTATTGCTTCAATTCATTTCGTTTTCCTTCTCGATCTGACTGCATATCTAAAACCAACCAATGATAAAATTGCGCCATGCAGCCACCTGCAATGATTGTGTCGGCGCTTCGCAAGCGGGTGGCCTCGTGAGTGAAGTGCCTATATCCCAATATACTCACCTACACATGCATGATGCGACCCTTCATCTGTCCGAGAATGATATACGCCCCGCCGACGTGGTCTGGCATCAACTACACATACTACGAGGGCCTGTCAGGTTAACCTCCGTTTGTCGCCCGCCTAGAGGAAGCTTCTAGGACGTGCCCCCGGGGTAACAAAATCCAGTCCAGTTTCAGCTATTACTTCACTGGAGTTTCACATAGCTTCACTGCAGCTACATGGACTTTAACCATTGCCCGATGTCTCTCACGGACTCAAAGGCAACAAACTTTAGAATTCATAAAATGAAGAATTCAATTAAGGGTGGCATTATGGATTCAAGTCAGCCGTCACCCGTCATTGAAGCGGCCTCAAACAAATCCCCAGTGTTGTGCGCGATCACGGCTTTGGCAACCTAACTCCGACGAATGACGATAGCACTTAGAATTGCGTTGTTCTGGGTTCCATAGGTCGTAATGTAAATAATTTTGATAAAGTCTTCGCTGTCCATCCCGTTATCAAAGATGGAGATAACATGCGCATGTTAAGAATATCCTCAATCGCAACCCTGGGCACTCACGCCTAACAGTGCTCAAGTACTAATGAATTGTCTGAGCCTCTGAAAGTGTGTGTTGACGAATTGGTGTCGTGATATTGAAAGCACTTCGGTGCCGAGGTGACAGATCTACGATTTTCTCCTACGCACAATGCAAATCCTTTGTTTCGCTAGAAATCGACCAAAATTCAACATGTTCGAACTGTTCGAACATATCAGTAGAATCGCGTCATTTTGTCCCTTACGACTTAGGTAACCAATAATATACGAACAGAGGAGTGCCAACTGTTCAATTAAATAAACCTCAAATATTATACTTCCAGGAACAAGATAGGGTAGTTTACTTTAAGAATAAACAAAACACCAAGATATCTGATGCGCTCGTTTGAGGTAGTATACAATATTCAGACGTTAAACAGACAGTCATGACAATATTTTCGTGATGGAAAACTTAACGTTAGCACGTTTGCGGCGACACCCATCTCTCACAGCAAATCCTTAAATGATATTCATCCACCGGAAGTTATGCCATCTTGTGTTCAACCCCACTATACTAACAAGGGGAGACCACGTAGAAGGATGGAACACCAATTATTTTCAAAATCTATGCATTGAATGCACTATGGACTCCTCATTTTGTAGCATTCAAGCAGTGTAGTGGAAGTCTCTCAACCAGTCAGCATACGAGCGACTAACTTTGACTCGGAATTGAGATCCTTTAACGCAATTCTTAACCGAAGTCCAACCAGCGCTGAAGATGATCACAAATTGAGTGCTCCATCCGTCATGACCGCCCAAATGACTCTTTGAGATAGACTAAATTTAGCACGCTACCTTCAGAACCCATATGGTACCGTACAGTTGATGCATCTCTTTCAGTGGACGACATACCTCAGTCGATATTACATAGCAATGCAGAATTATTATTTCCCTCATTCTTGCCGATCACTCTTTTATGTTCGGTCGAAACCTAGGATACCGTGTATACAGGCTTGACAGAATTTATTTTCCAAAAGTCAAAGTGGTGGAGCGGTTGTTCTCATTAAAAACTCCACATCACCCGACCCATGCATCCAGCTCGACCATTTACTTCGATAGAAACTTCGGCATAAAAATACTCTTCAAAGACACTGCCATTAATATCGTCTCCACTCACATATCACCAATATAAGAAGTACCTTCAGAAGACAGACATATACGTACTTTTCCCATACAACCCCTGTCATTACATTCGGCGAACGCCGAACACACGACGTACGTAGGACTGAAGGGGCACTTTGCTAATACAAACGAAGTTACACCATTTCGCCTCCATCAACTCACCTCAAGCAACTAATCCACTCACGTTCACTAGAATACTCTAGGGCTACCCGGCAGTTCCCTTACCTCCTCTGTACGCACAAACCGCGTTCACTGGTAGAGTCAGTAAATGGTTCCTTCAATAATATGTTTTTCCTTTTTTTAAACCGAAACCCAATTTTTACCCCGTCATTCACTCTTAAACGCAAGAAAAGGGGAAAATATACAATCGCTGCAGGAAGCAACCCAAAGCACCCACTTTCCACTCTTCTGACAATCCGCCATGCGCCTCTTTCGGTCAAGTCATCTCGAAAATCAACTCGTGCCTAAGCAACGCCCACTCTATATCCGAATACAGCCCAAACAACTCTCCCGAACTTCTCTCTTCTGAACTTCCAATTGCACATTCGCGAAACAAACCATGCAAACCGAACGTAGGCATAAAAATATGGGAATAATTTCACCAAGCAAGACAAAGACACAGAAATGCCCTTTATTCATCTCAATGGAAAACTAAGACACATCCCCGGCTTCATTTTAATAACTCTCTCACTCCCCCCAGGGATCATGGAAAATTCCAAAGTATTAGTTTAGATTCCAAAATACATTTTCAAAAAACCTTCAAATCAAAAGTAAAATAGTTTCAAAATGTACTTCATTGCAGCGATTTTTCTTACCCTATGAGCCGTGAAAGTGTCATCAGTATACACCAAAAATGAAATTAATGTCTATGTCCCTATCATTCTTCCCACATAAATTCACGAGATCTGAGCACCTTCGTTATTTATGAGTCGGATAAAACAACCGCAGGGGTAAAAATAAAATTATTCGGGAAACCATCTCAGCGCACTGTTTCCACCAAAACAATCAGCTTCTCGACAAGTGGGCGTGTACGTGATCAATGGATTCCTTGCTCTTCAGGAGAAAAGATTCTTCACCTCATTCAAAAATCCTCCATCCTCTTCCCTTTGGAATTTCACCATTAACTCCAAATATCATCTCCCATCCCAAGCGATGCTTGACTACGCCGTGTCCTTTCCCCTAACAAGAAATAAAGTTAAAATTCATGCCAGTATCATCCTCCTAACTCGGCCCTACATAACTCGTCCCCCACCTGTCCCCTCCCAACCGTCCTGCGGCACCAGACCCGCGGTTAAAAGCCAATCGTCATACGACCACGCCGAACGGAGGAAGGTCCCAAGGGTGAAATATTCTGAAGCATCCCCATTCCTAATTTATCCGCACGATTTCACGTAGTAGAAGCTATTAAAACACATACTACTCGTATATTACCATTACTCCTCCAGTAATACTAAATTTCCCCGGATAAAAAAACATGATGCAACATTATTACAGGTACAGAAAACTTTTTAGACGTGAACACTCAAATGAAAAGACTCCAAAAAAGGCCATGGTAATGGTATTTTAAATATCAACAATCCATTTCTCAATAGCTGGCACTCCAGGGTAGCATCACTTGAATCGAAATTTAGGGATGCAGTCAAGCACCGGTGAACATGCGAGCGACTCAATCCACGGTGATGTCGAATGAAATCAATCATTCGGACGTTCATTCGGTTTCTTCCCGATCAACCTTACAATTGCTTCCACTGCAGGTCCAAATTGCGGTCTCCGTCAGCGGCCCGGAGGGAGGAGGCGTAGAGACCATGGGGGGGAACCAGGCCCCGTGGGTTGGGGTCCCTGGGGTCGGCCCTGCCTCTGGGCCCCCTCTCCGCCGGCTGATTCTTCTCTTTGTCCTCCTCCTCGTCCTCCTCGTCCTCTCGAGCCCACTTCTCCCTGGAAATGGGGTAAGGGGACACACGGGGCCAGTGCACCATCTGACGAATGAAGGCTTCGAGCTGTGACGCACCACAAGCATCGCCCGCTGATGGATTAGAATGCAACGCGGACGGCGTTCCACCAGCTACCCATGGTTGATTTGGAATTACTTGGTTGAAAGGCATAATTGTTGTCATAAATGAATCATGAAGAATTAACTAGTGGTTGTAGTTATTATATTGGTTAATTCTACGGTGCGTCGACGGCTAAGGTCATTATGCAAGACTGTAACAATTTAAATGAATCGACATTAAGTTATGCGGGTATATTTTTGGCCATTGACTGACAACGTAATAATGGACCAGCTTCTATTTCCAGTGATGGAACTCAAAAAATGGTGAGATCAGGAAATAACGGTGATCCAGCATTAATTATAGTACCTTTTACGTCATTTGCGAGAGTAGCATACATTATAATAGCATCATTCAAATTATAAAAAATTATAATAGCATCAATCATAATTTTAATGGTAAACCTATTCTTCCTACTTCTCGAGCTTGTTGATATATGTCATCCGCAGATGCTAATGTACAAGGACATCAGACGACAAATTAACTTTAACCTTCTCCTGTCCCTATTTTACCTCTCGCATTTCGTTACCGGCCAGGATCATGAAAAAGAATTGAATCAACCCTTGAAAATGATCAATAACCAAAGTTGAATAGAAGAAATACGCAAGCATAACCTTCTCTTCGAGCGAAAAGGTCGAGAGGTGTCTCATCTGTCTGAGGGACGGGATTTCACCTGTTCCTCTCTCGGAAGCTGGCGTAGGCCTCCCGCCACCTCCTCGACGCTTCCAGGATGTCGCTTCGGGGAGGGTCGCCAGGAGCTGGGGTGCGGCACGCCGCCGTCACCATCCCTTTTGACCCTCCGCGCCAAGAGGCAGCTTCGGCGGCGGGCGTCGGTACCTGGGCGGCCCGCCGTTTCTCCTGGCTCTTCCGAGCAATCATCCGACCGGATAGGAGGGCGGCCGCAATGTTCCCGCAGAGCGTGATGCCGGAGGTCAAGGAGCTAGGCGCCTCGTCGGGCAGCGCGAAGGACCCGGGGTCGTTGAGGTCCCCTCCTCCTGCCAATGACCATGAGACAAGGTTCATTTGGAGTGTAGGGTAGAGATATTTAACACTCCAATGTTGAAAATGCGCTGAAGAAAGATGGGTCTATTAAAAAAACATGCAGTATATCGACAAAATACATACATACACCACCGATATTAATTATCTCCTTCGGGCCAGCGGTCATACTATATCTCTATCTCTAACGGTATGATTAAAAAAAGACATTTTAAATCTGATCTATAGTGAACCTTAGTAAGTCGGGGTAAGTGTGATATGTCTTTAACATCCTCAGATAAGAAACCTGCCTCATACTTACGCAGTACATTTAACCGGTATTGCAACCTTCGGTCAACTAGTGGCTCCCGTCCTAAATCTTCCAATAGTGTGGTGACACTGCTACCTTGTCCATAACAACGTTCAAAATCCTAGCGGCTCTACTTTGTACTCGACCTACTCGTATTTCCAAAACAAAGCCTACCTCGTCAGGATCTCATACACCCGCAGAATACTCTAGGCGAGGCCTAACTAAAGTGAAATAACGGAGCTCAATAACCGTCCCATTACATTTCCCAAGTATCCTTTTTATGAATCCTAACTTTTTACTTGTTAGCCCGCATAGTTCACGAATGTGTTTTCCCGGGGCATATCGTTACTTATCGTTACACTCAGGTGTTTTACTGATTCTACATTTGTTATGTTGGTTCCCTGTATGGCGTGCTCTCGGGTGAAATACTCTTCCTTCAAAAAATTGATTGAAACTTCAAATTGATTGAAACAATTGACCCTTCAAATTTAATGCCCGTCCCATGTCTCGCATTACTTTTGGAACACATTTAGGTCATTAGATAATGATACCCTATCTTCATGACTGGATGGTTAACAAGGTTGTGCCTGGTTAGGCGAGGCTAAGAAATGTAGGGCTGTCCAGTCTATGCCCAACTAAAAACTACCAAAGAAATAATGGTACGGGCTTCTTCTCCTATACATTTGTGACTGGTGGTCTAAAATCCTTCAACATATGTACGCCTCCCCACTTTCTGCTGCACGCCGCGGCGGTGGCGCTCGAGCTGTACACGTAGACGCGGGTAAAAAACTGACATTTACAACGAAGAGTGCATAGAGGAAGGTGGGTGGTGACGACATTCACCTCAATCACGTGTCACTCTTATGTATTCGAATGTCACGGGTTCAAACGGGAGTCCTCAGTTTTCGCGCGGACTCCCGTTCCCCCGCCCGCCCAAATGTCCGCTCTCACCTGCCGCCGGAGGCCTCCAGATCCTCGCCGTCTGGGGCCGCTTGGTCCTCGCCCCCGTCGAGACGGCTGCCGCGCCCCCCTGCAGCCGGGCGACCGCGCTCGCCGCCCTCCTCGGCTTCCCGGCTCCGGGCACTCCCCCGCTGGCACCCTCTCCCGATTTCTCGCTTTCCTCCAAGCTGGACAACCCCGAATCCTCGCCGTCCTCTCCGGAGACCACCAGCGCTGCGGAGGCGGAGAGCGAGGGGCTCATTACAGAGGCAAAAGGCCAGCATGCGGTCGAATTTCCATTTTCCCACACAAAGCTGAAAGGTTGCCCTTTGAGGTGTTATTTGACCGTGGCAAAATTCATCGAAATAGTTTTAAAAAACTCCCTGTCCTGCAAAATGGAATGCGTAATCAAGGCGATATCCTTCGATTCATTCGGATGGAATTTTTAAGTTCTCTTTCAGAAATATTGGAATATTTACTTTATCATTAAGGGGTATTTTGTGGAATAATTATTATGATGCACAAGCATGCCTGCCTTAAAGACGCGTCGGAAAGTTTTCTTGATTTCGATTCGTGCAGATGTCGGCAAACAGTACACAGACAAATTGGGATAGGAGCGGGATTGCGTGAAATATTATTAAAATTACTCTCTTTTACTCCCTTCATCTTCAAAGGTGAGACATGCTAAATTTCTTAATTCATGTCTTATTTAATTATCATACAGTTTTTTTCTAATTTCATATTTTTAAGTAATTACTTATCCAATCATCGTGGCCATACTTTTCTTTGTATTACATGTCTTGCCACATGCCTCTCAAATACCTGTACGTGTATTGTCTTCTCTGCTATTGTTCTTTTATTAGTAATCATTGAAATATCAGCAGGATATCTTATTCTGTTAAAATTTGGTCCTTCTAAAAAAATAGAAGTCATCATTAGTGATGAAAAATGAAAATAAGATAGACGGTCAATCGAATGCCATTACCAATTTAAATGCCAAACGTAGTCCTTCGTAGAGATACCCCTTATTTAATTACGCAGAACTTTTTGTTTTAGTTGGGATCATAGTCAGCAAAATGCTTTAGATCGATGGATACCAAAATTCACACAAGGGATTCGGTTATATAACCGTTAACTACGAAAACACAACGTGTCGATAAAATTTATTTATAGTGCTTCACGCTTAATTCATTTTAACTATTGGGCAAGTGCACAATAAGGTCTGTCTCAAAAGTAGTAGGACTGAGACAAATAAAAAAAAAATATCGTCAGAATTGTTACATTCACTCAAAAGTCTTCAAAGTAGCACCCTTGTGCGTCCATATACCGCTGCCAGCGGGTTTCCACGCCTCATACGCCTTCTGAATTCATTGATCCCGCAGACGAAAACGCACACCCCACGTTCCTCTTTTCTTTAACCAACACATTATACCGAGAGCTCCTTCGCACCGAATTCTTGGTGTCATTCTAGGCAACCAGCTCACTTGTCAGCCGCACCTCGACTTTTGCCGTCAGAAGGCCCTGGTCGCAAGGAGCCGTCTCGGCTGCCTTTCCTCCGTGATTTCTCCTCGGGGTCACGCCGACAGAAGGAGACTTTACAGGTCGATCGTTCGCCCTGTATGCTTGCCCCATGTTCACCATACGGACAACGCTCTGGCGTCACCTTGAGGCCATCCAAAAAAAGCCTATTCGGTCGTTACTCCAAGTGAGTCGGTTCACTAGAATGACCGACGTGCGAGCGGCGCATAAACTCCCGTCCGTCGCGGAGTTTATTCGCCCGCAAGTCGCGTATTTCAAATTCCGCCTCGCACCGTCTGGAAATCCGCTGTTACAAACCATCTGGGACTATAACGCCGGAGAGAAACACACGTATTCACTTCCTAAAGATTACCTTCTAAGAGAAGACACGTAACTTACCTATGAGCCTCTCCTACATCTTTTAATTTTAAATTTTCTTCATAGCAACAAGTCGCTTCACGGCCCGACGGATTTCTTCCTACGTCCTATATGTTATGTTAGTATCATTATATCCGCTCCACGGTCTCGCTGCCACCCTCTAGCGCAAGTGTAATTTACCGCTGCGGGAAATGGGCGCCCCTTGCCTCCGTTTCCATTTTGCACCGCTCTATGCTCAGAGTGCGCCGGTGGGCAGTTAGTGCTGTTTCTGCATTTATATTGTACTTGTTTGTAACAAGTCATTCCCTGTCGGCTTTCCTTTCTTGATAGGATAAGATTTCATAGTTTATTCCTAGCTTTAAGTGTCTTCTTCTCGCAAACCACACATTAACTTCAGCCATGTTTCTTTCTTCAATGATATGCATTTCTTATGTACAATGACCTGTAAAGGTGAGACTTCACTCACCGGGACGGTATATACTTTCCCGTTCGGGCAGTTAATGAACATTTCGGGAGGCGGCGCCTAGATTGCTGCTAAGCTCCCTCGTCATGATCTGTTGTAACGCTTCCACCGAGCCGTGGTGCAGTCCTTTCAGCACGGATTTCATACGGGGGAAGAGGAAGAAATCTGGTGGGGCATCGTCTGATAAATTTGAATCCTCACTCACATGGTCGAGTAGCTCTTGGCAGATCCGCGTGCGAGTTTCCTTTCGTTCCTTTGAGAGCAATCGCGGTATCAACTTCGCACATACCTTTCTCGTGCCCATGTTTTCGGTTACAACTCGATGCACGTCACTTTCAGGGATACCACGTTTATCAGAAACTATTTGAACATTTAAACTGAGATCCCTGTCCAACAAAGTCTTAACTCTTGCGATACTGTTGTCAACTCCTGAGGTCGAAAGGCGTCCTAAGCGTCCGGCATTTTTAACTTCCCGGGACAACTTGTGCCACTCAGAAACACCAGATCTACCCATGGCGTTGTCACCATAAGTTGGCTTGAGCATGCCATGAGTGTCCTTCCCGATTTTTCCCATTTTAACGCAAAATTTGTTGGCGTAGCACTGTTCCAATGACCAGTTCATGACTGAGCGTAACAAGGTCAAGTTGTAAAAGTTTCGCAAACGAACGATCCGCAATTCCCAAAGGCTGGGAGTCAGCTGCCACCGGTCTCCTGAAGATCTCCTTCGTACTCAGGCAAAGAAACCACTACCCGTCCATCTGTAAATCTGGGAAAAAATAAGTCGTACTACTTTTGGGACAGATCTTGCACCCTAAGTTGGGAATTAAATTTGACCAATCACAAGCGAATTTCACATCTGGTCGATTTAGGAAATTTATTTCCACATTTTACGCTTTTAAATATGACAATCTTTCTGATAGCTTAGGTCCAGGCATACTTGACGACGAGATAGAAAAGGCATTAAGGGAGATGAAACTAAATAAGGCCGTTGGGGTGGACAATATTCCTGCGGAACTATTGAAAGGTTTAGGGACATGTGAGAGGAAGACTCTATTTGGACTTATTAATGGTATCTATGAGGAAGGAATTTGGCCGGAAGACTTTGTAAGATCAGTGTTAGTTTCTATTCCGAAAAAAGTAAAGGCTACGTCATATGAGGACTACAGAACAATAAGTTGGATATCCCACGCTGCTAAAGTTGTTCTCAGGATCATCAGAAAAAGGATAGAGAGTAAGGCAAATGATTACTTAGGGGATGATCAGCTTGGGTTTAGGAAAGGGAGAGGTACGCGTGATGCTATTGCAGTAATGAGATCACTAATCAAGAGGAACATACACGTAGAATGCAATCAGGACGTATTTGCCTGTTTCGTAGATTTCGAAAAAGCGTTTGATAGAGTGAATTGAGAAAAACTAATGTGTGCATTGCATAAAATAGGAATGAATTGGAGGGAGAGGAGGCTGACCCGCAACCTGTACATGTCTCAGCCTGCTCAGGTGCGAGTGGGGAACGGAGAGTCCGGATGGGCAGTGTTAGGAAGAGAGGTAAGGCAGGGTTGCCCATTATCACCGGTGCTGTTCAATATATATGTGGATGAAATGATTAAGGATGCTTGGGAAGAGCTGGAGATGGGAGTGATAGTCGGAGGGGAGTTCGTAAAATCAGTTAGGGTTGCTGATGACCAAGCATTAGTTGCTCAGTCAGCCAAGGGGTTGCAAGCATTGCTGAGTGAATTGGAATTCAATGCAATAGATATGGGATGAGAATCAATATTAATAAAACAAAGGTTATGCGATTTTCCAGAAAGAAAAAGGCTAAGCTAAATATTAAAATAGGCGGGGAAAAAATAGAGCAGGTAGAACAGCTTACGTATCTCGGAAGTGTTTGGGACCAACGCGGTCAAAGTAGTAGGGACGTAAGGAGAAGAATTGCGCTAGGCAAAGAGGCTTTCACGAGGAGTAGGGAGCTGATGACGGGGACGTTTTGTAGGGATGTTAAGAAAAGACTCGTAAAAACTTTGATATGGAGCGTAGCTATGTACGGTGCGGAGACGTGGTCACTGAAGCAGGAGGATAGACGTAGATTGGAGGCTTTTGAAATATGGGTGTGGAGAAGAATGGAGAAGGTGAAATTGACCGAAAGGAAAACAAATGAGGAAGTACTAGATATGGTGGGTGACGAGAGGGGTTTGTTGAGAGAAATCCTATGGAGGCAGGAAAAATGGAGGAAAGGCATATTGAGCGGCAGTGGGATATTGAAGAAGGTAATATAGGGAAGAGTGTTACGCAAACAAGGAAAGGGCAGGAACAGGATAGGGATGTTGGACGGAATGAAGGGAGGAAGGAAGTACACAGAGATGAAGAGGGACCTAATGTAGAGTAGCTTGCTCGATTGTGTTTCGTCTGGAATCGCAATTTAATTATGCGATAGTTGTGTCCATCCAAAAACCTACCTTCACCGGTAGATTACCTTATAATAATAATTCATAAATAAACCCCAAAATGCCTTTTCGTTTTTTTGCGGCAGACGCATTCGAATTATTATTAGGTAATCTACCGGTTAAGGTAGGTTTTTGGATGGACGCATTCGAATACTTTTTCCAAATTTCTGTTTTACAATATTCATTGAGCATCGGAGAGTAGCGCGTGATATGAGCAGGACTGCGCATCTTGGTCCTGGTTTCTACGTGGGGGCGCAACTGACCTTCATTCGAGGAAGCGGCGCGCTCACTCAGAGTGCCGTCCAAGAGGCGCAGCGTCGGCAGCATCTTGAGGATCGCGCGGCGGTAGTTGGGCACACCGGCCACCGGACATTCCGCCAGGATCAGTTCTTCCAATTTTGGGCAGATGCTGAGGAACCCAATGCGTTCCACGTCGCTTATTAGATTCCTGTATCAGAAAGGCATTACTTAAGAGAAAGGAGGAGTTCTTGATTTCAGCATATACTATTGAGTTCATCTAATTTAACATTTCGTAACCAATAAGATACTTTTACAAGGAAACACATGATCGAGGATTCACAGAAGAAGGCTTTCGAGGGCCCTACGAATAGTCAGTTGGATGACCTTGTTCTGCTAGCGAACCGGAAACAAATTGACGATTGGAAAGGCCGAGGTTTGTGCGTTGAGTATTTGGAGTATTCAGGAGAAAACATCATTGAGCGTTGTTAATGCTTTTTTTCCTGCTCTCGTTAAACGTGTTATACGTTTTCGCTGCTAGTATTGTGGTGTAAGATATGGAGTAAAATGTTTTATTTATGAAATTTCACAACTATATTTTACCCTGAAAGTCTCCACAAGGGCGTGTGGCGGCGGGTGCTACCAACCTTTAGTATAAGTACTGATTATTGACATTCTCTATCATTTCAATTTCAGATTTTTCCGAATTTCCTACTTTATGTTACTTTTTATGTCGATCTCGAATTGTGTGACTGCTCATATCCTTCGCAGAATCCTTTTTCGATCATTTCTTCGCTCTACTTGACAGTCTATTTCCCTATAATTTATAGTCGCGATGATTTGCTTGCCTAATAACGGTTCTGGGCAACCTATAAACAGAGGAGCATCGTTGTTCATTTATGAAAAGAATGATGAAAAATGAACGATAATTTATCCTACAAGGAATGATGAAAATATTGTTAAATTTGAAAAAAGTTGCTCCAATTCTGGAACCGCATCGTGCTATTTGCATTTAGTACCTTTTTAGTCTTGGGATAGTAGGTATTCAAAAGTAGTGTCGGGCACATAAATAATAACCATAGTAATCAACCCGAAATTCAACTACTGGAAGGTACCAACCCATATTCCATTTTGGATGTTTGTCGCGGCGGCTCACGTCGCAAAAATAGTTGCGCATGGGTAAGTGAATGTAGCTGGTGGTCAAATCAATCCACTGCATCGCCTGGGTTCTCTCCTTCCCTCAAGTCTACCAGATGGATTACAGGAATGCACTTTATTCATAACAATAATGGAGGACGAAGTCTTCAAAGTTTTAATGCAGTTTTAAAACACATTTCTTACGGAATGGGTCGTGGATCTGACGTTTTTTGATATCAGATAAATTCGATGAGAAAGACCGGTTTGTATTTAAAAAATACATTCGTTAGAAAGGTTTTATGGACGGTTTTAGTTTCCTATAAACCTACGTCACTTTTCTAAATAACTATTGCTCACTTCTCGCAAATCCTTTTCGTAACGCCAAACCACTTCCTTAATCCCTCGCATCGAAGTTCGCCGCCTGGGAATCGAACCAGTTTACAACGGCGGTCTTGAGTTCCTCGCTGTCTTCCAATTCACTGTTTCAGGTGCAAGAAGAGGAAATAATCGCTACGTGTAAGGTCGGGACCGAGGGTAGCGGTTCCAAAACGCTAGTCCAATCAATACTCTTTGCTCTTTTTTTTGTCGGTATCCATTTTCGGTACCCATCTTGCATAAAATTTGTGATATTCGAGCTCTTCCGGAATAATTGTGTGAATACTAGTGCATATAACTGGATGAAATTTGTCAGTCAGAAACATAACCATCAATTTCAGATCGGGTACTCGCAGTTCTTGGTCCACTAGAACGATTTCATCGGTCTGGATACTGGACCTGCCACTCCGCTCTTCATCATGAACAAATATGGGGTCATATTTGAATTCTCGACACCATTGCTCAAACTTTACTTCAATCTTTACTGTAGCTCCATAAACTAGGCACAATTTCCGATGCATTTGAGCAGCAGATGATCCTACTGCAAACCAAATACGAATCACAGCACGCACTTTGCAACTGGCGGGAGTAACGGTTTTCGCGGACAGGACATTGTCATCTACATTCACATACAGGCAAACCATTGCCGAATAAAAATAATAGCGTCAATGACTTCGGAAACGGTTAATAGATGGTGCAGTATGCGTACAACATCAATATTAGCTACCAATATTTAAATATAGGAAAACAGCACTCGCTTTTAGTACGCCCCATAATTTCAAATCTTATGCCAACTAATCCATATGCGATAAAATACTTGCTTAGCAGAGGATAAGTCGAACAACGTATGTGTGAATTACACAAAAAACTTCAATACTGAGCGAATACTTGCTGAAAGACGGGGAATTTTTCTCGAGCGTTTACATTTCACAAAGAAGGCACGGAATGCCAATACGTGATCAATTTTCTTAGCACGAAACGCCATTTAACAGAAGGTTTATATCATCCTTCCCTGTGAACCTAAATATATTGTCTGTTACCATTGGAAATGCATTTTGAAATAAATACCTAAAATAAGGGATATTTCTGAAACAATAACTGGCGGGAATTATTGGATGTGTTCTTTTCGGTAGGTTTTAATACGAAGTAACGAATTTTCATCTGGAGAGGACGTGTGAGAATGAGTGTATATTTTGTCCTGCTGAAATGTGATATTTATTGTAGATGATAACTTCAGAAAACTTAATAAGTATTTCAAAACGTAATCTCATTCTGTTGAGACTTTATGCCTCAATTAAACGATCACCCAAGAAAACCATACCAAATATAAAGAAGTGAAATAATTCCGGCCATAACTGCACAAATTCCTTTTTTTTTCAAAAAAGCTATAAAAGCACATTGTGACATAGACGGAACGGTAATATTACTATTGCTTTCAAAACTGTTACTCATTTTGAACATCGCAGTATGTGCTTTAGAGTTATTTTAAGGTGCTAGATAAGGAATGACTTCATAAGTACGATACAAGGTTTGTAGAAAAAGTATCGGGGAATGTTTCGGTAAATAGATTTATTTCAGATATTGCTAAAATGCCTCAAACTTCTTCAAAGAGCATCCCTTGAGTTATAAGTAGACTACACACTTTTGCCGGCGGTTTTTTCACCTCTCGAAGGCTCCCTATTAGGCGGATTCCGGAAGGTCCTTAAGGGTACCCGTTCAAGCTTCTTTGACGGCACTTAGGGTCCCATGAGTGTGCCCTTTGAGTGAGGATTTCACTTTTGGGAATAGGAAATAGTCTGCTGGTGCCAAGTCAGGACTGTAAGGGAGTTGGGGAATCGTCGCGATGCCGTGGGAGAATGTCTTCGCTAGCAGATACTAAACTCTGCTCTTGGTCGTCTGTCTAGACCTTCGGGACGAGTTTGTAGGGCAGACCTTTCGCATCGCCAAAATTTCAGTGATAATGGTGTGCACTGTCATCTTATCAACGCCAATACACAATCTGCGATCATGCGCACACTTAGCCGACGGTCTGAATTCAGCACTTCACGCACACGTTGCACGTTGTCGTCGGCCCTTGACGTCGACGGCCGTCCAGCGTGGGGCTCGTCCTCCACACCCTCTCGGCCATCTTTGAAGAGGTTGTGCCATTTAAAAACTACAGTTTGTGACAAGATTTCAGTTTTTAATATTTGGGAACACATGTCCAACGTTTCCATACCCGATTTCACCAGTCCAACACAAAATTTGAATGCGTACCGCTGTTCAATCGTTCGCTGCATTTTGCGCTTGCACAGAGTCACTCGACTTGTATCGAAAAGCATGAAAGGTGTAAAAGTACTGTTGATTTGAAGAAATCTTAATGTGTTACTAAACATAAAGTAACCGCATGCATGCATGTGTTCCTCCTCTCCCACATCGCTGAGCATGACGAGTGATGCCACGGTGAACAATTCGCAAACATTTCGGATGGTGGATGGGGAAGGGGAGGCGGGGGAGGGAGGTTATCAGTTACCCCTTCAAATCCAAAAATCTCAGATGTTCGACGGCTGCGCATGGCCCGACGTCCCTTATCCTGTTGTAGGACGCGGTGAGGTCCTTGAGGGCGGGGAATCCGAGCGTGCCGTCTAGGGAGACTAGGCCGCAGCGGCCGACGCTCAGCACCTCGAGGCAAACGAGGTCGCAGCCCAGGTCCCTGGAGGAGAGAGCTCTCCTGTGTTTCACACCAGTATTAGCCATTCTACATCTACTCAATGGCAATCTGTTACATTATACTGGGGATGTGGGAAACAGAATCGTGGCTGTTTAATGAAAGAGTAGGTTAGTGGGCGAACATACTTTGGAATCATTTAACAAAATAACTTGAATTAATAATATCGAATCATATTCTCAGTCTCAGGATCTTGCATGTAAAAACTACTTTATGCAAAATAAGTGATGTGTCTTATTTAAAAAAAATTTGAACGTTTTAGAATATAAAGCTCAACATTAAATTACTTCTAAAAGAAATTAATTACGAGTTCATTATTGAAGTTTTTATGAGCATTCTTACCCTCTGTGTTTTAACCTCGAAATGTCTATATCCTCACAGTCGTATTCTATTGTAAAGCATTGAAACACATGCACATGCTCTAAAAATTTTTTACATGCGAAGCAGAAATGTTCCCGAAATTGCTGGAAATTAACCCATAATTAACGTAAGGAATAAATTAATGTGCTTCCAAACCAATGTTTCTGTCACACTAAAAATTCATTTTGAAGGAACGAAAGCACGCAATGTATTTCCCGATAATATGAAAAGTATAAGGAATAGAAACAGATTTGGTGACATTGTAAGACATTGGGTATAAGCTCGAGAGAATATTTACTGATATTGTTTAAAAATATCGAAAAATCTTTTGTTGCAGCTATATATTGCCTATCTGCTCACAATATGGGTATCCTACGCACGTATACCCTCTCAAAATATATGTTGCATTTTATATTTTTCCTGTTTTTCTTTGGCGCTACAATCGAAAAATTCAATTTTATACTTTTTTCATAATACCTTCGTTTCAAATTTGGATACATACAGGTCTGCTTCGTTAATAGGAATATGCATGAAATTCGGATATAGCATCTTCTTATCTGTGAAAAGAAATGCAGTATCAACCATAAAATATAACTTTATGTGTTCAAACAAGAAAAATAAATATTTGAGCGCAGATATGTCTTATACAAGTATACATTTGATTGACGGTATATTTTTTATGGAAAAAGATATAAGCATCGGAATAATACTCTAAGAAAAGGATTCAAAGGAACAATGTTTTGTCCGTGCACCAAGATTTAATTTTTTTAAATAATCTCTTAGCCTATGTACTCTATAGTTTCAGGCTCTATTATTCAAATTAAAATATGTTCTATTTTTCCACAAAATGAATTAATGCTTCCTTTCTAAGATCTTACCAGTACTGTTCGAGGTGCATCTGAAAGAGGCAATAATAAAATTTGAAGGAACGGGATTAAGGTGAACGGGGAAGAAAAAAGCGAGCTCCGTTTTCTCATATGACATAGATGGACTAATGAAGACTCCAGGTGAAGGAAGGGAAGAGTGTACGAGTATATGCTGGAAAATGTGCGCCTGGGAGGAGAGAAATTAGAACAGGTGGAATCGTTCCCTGTCTTGGAAGTTGAGTAGCAAGAGATGAAAGAAGATTTAACTCGAACTAAGAAAAGGTTTGCCGCGAAAATAGAACTACAGTGCTCAATGAAGGTAGAATTCAAAAAATCCACCGGAAATCGTTCGATTGGGGTATTGCAACCTATAGATCTGAAGCATGACACTTTGGATCATCAGAGCAGAAAAGAAAAGGCGCCTTCAAACTCTAGCACTGACGGCTGATACTGAGGGTCAAGTTGAAAAGTAAAGTAAGAAATGGAAAGTTAGTTTACGGAATGGTAGCTGGGGACGACATTATCAAGAGCGATAAGAAGGAGAATAGTCAGATACGGGCACACTTTGAGACAAATTGGATTCGATATTGATATTTTAGTACCCTGCAAGCCACCAAGAAAGGGTGTTTGGTAGGGGGTGAATACGCGCAAGACGAATAATTTGACCCGAATGTGATCCTATTACGGTCGGAAAATGTTATACTGATCCCTTATCATTCGCAGAAAAAATGGCATATTAAATCTATCTGTTCTGCACTTAATCTCTCTAATTATATTGACCTGATCTCTCCTACCGTAGTATGATGGGGGTAATAATAAATTTGCAACATCACTGTTAAAGGTTCGTCCTCCCAATTTATGCAGGAGATTTAATCTGCAATTCAACCTTCGCTCCGTGAGTGATTCCCAGCCTATCCCATATGCTTGAAGCATATTCTAAATGAGTCCTAACCAGCGAGGGTTAACGTTTCTTTTTAACCTTTTCTTCACATTTAACTAGTACTCTTCTATTAAATCCTAATTTTTCGTTAGCTTGTCCACATATCCCCGTATGTGTTCCACTCAGGTGAGATCGATCGTGGATGAGGGTACCGGCTAGGTATTTCATTGAGTCCACACATTGCATTTCGGTGTTCCCAATGCAGTAGGCGTTCGGGTGGGAATTGCTCTTTTTCCAAAAATTTATGACTACGTACTTTTTTAAGTTTAATTCTAATTGCCAAGTGTCGCACCAGCGTTGCATAGCATTAAGGTTATCTGATAAAACTGCTGTGTCCTCAGGATAACGGGTTAGCTTTGTTGGGGAGGCGACCGACAGCTCAGGTTATTTGCGCCAGGGATCACGGATATCACGGTAAACCACTGCATGGTCGGCAACTAAACGTATATTACTAGTGACTACGTAGTCAATGTCGTTAACGTAAAGTAGGAATCAAGGATTTGCTGGAGACGTCAGAGAAGGGAAATTAGGAGGGAAGGTTCCGTGAAGAAGGCTGGGGAATAAATGCTTCGCTTTAGAGCATACATATTGAGATGTGGGTACAGAGACGAATGAAGAACTCTCAGGGTTAATCCAAGGCAGTCGTAATTACAAAGGGGACATCTACGAGGGACTACCAACCAATCTTCGGTTTAGAATACTGATGGATTTGAATTTCATAGATACTTTTTCAAAACGATAATTTCACCTCATATTTTGAGATAAACATAACTTTTCAAACATTTTTCTTATATTATGGCATACAATTACGATTAAAATATCGAGATGCGTCGTGTATTAAGTGAATGAAGCAAGAGTCATTAGTTTACATGAAAAACAAAAATTATTCCGAGAGATTTGCATCATTTGTCTCTGTACCTCTGTAATGACGTTTGCTTGTATCGAGGGAAATATTTCCCGCCTGCCTCGGACCAAGTAAAATCTTGAAAAACGCATCGCCGAAAGTCGCTCTCGACTTTCCAAAGCCTCGACTGAAAGAAGGGGAGAGCGATATGGGGAGACGCGATCGCGCGGCGGAGCGGGGAAAGGAAATGCGCGGTCATGGGCAGAGAAAGGCGGAAGCTCATCCTTCCTTTCCCCCCCCCCCTCCAAACCCCACCCCCCTTGTAGTGGACGCGTAACGGGCGAGAACCCGAAACGGGAAGACCCTCCTTCGCATCACCCATCTGGGGCCGACCGATGCGAATCAATGCATCGAAACGAGATTATATTGACTGATCGGTGTCGCTAGTTTAACGGAACATACTATATGTGTCGACAGTATAAAATTGTCATCGATACGATGACGTGATGCATAATGCCGCTACGAAGACATGGACGTTGGAACAACAGACAAATGCAGACAATTTACGCGATGTTCGGAATGACCGAGTTAAGAAGACTGTTGGGACAGCATTCACTATGACAATGGTAATTACCTCCCTGTGTTGTAGGTATCACATCATCGTCGATACGCGGACGATGCCGACGATATAATCGTGAGGCAATATAAACGAATGGGAGTTAATATTAGTTAACCTGAAATAACCGTTGGTTGCATCGATATCTCGTTTTCACCTCGGCATTTCATTGGATTTGTAGGTCGCCATTAGGAAATGAATTTCGTCCAGTTTTGCCCACTCATCTCGACGAATGGAGGTAACGGGGTATCGCGGCGGGCTCATTGGGCCACTTCCCTTTCCCCCCAACGCACCGCTTTCATCAATCTCCCTCCCCCACACCCTGGCTCATCTGCCGCGCCACCGTCCGTGTCCCACGAAAACCCTCACGGGCCGCTCCTCCGACTCCACCCGCCTTTTTCTTCCACCGCGCGGTCGCAGCCTCTTACGAGGCACGAATGCATGTCCATAGGAATGACGAGGTGTCGTCGACGGACAGGAAGGAGAAGGAGGCGGGTGGGAAGGAACAAATGAAGATGAGAGGGTGCAGGAATCGTGGGATAGTTCGAGGAAGAAAATGGGGTTTGGAGGTCGAGATCGAATTCGAAACGTAGTCTTTGAGGCACTAAGATGATCGTAAATTGGAGGCCATTGAGATGTTTAAATGGCAACGGATTGAGGCAATAATTTGGACAGAGGGGAAGGATGACGACCAAGTTTCAAGTATGGCGCGAAAAGAGAGGAACACTAGAAATAGTACGAAGGATGAACCCAAAAAGAGGGAAAATAGCTGAACACAACCCAATGTGTGACAGTTTACTGAAGACCATAACTGATGGAAATAGTTATAAGGAATGCCAAGAATTCAATACGAGAAGCAGGTTATGGCGAATGTTGGTGCAAGAGACTTTGAGGGAATTATGAGATTGACAGGGAAATGGATAGCTTAGAAATCTGACCCAAACCAATCAATGGTCAAAGTAGTAGAGGCATAAGAAGAATTTCCTTGAGCATGGAAGCTTCCACGAGGGGGAGAGAAATGATGAAAGAGATGCTGAGTAAGAATGTTAAGAAAATGCTCGCCGAAACTTTGACGTGGTTTTGTACGGCGCGGAAACATGGTCATTGAAGTACGGTGATAAGCACAGTTCGGAGACTTTTGAAATCTGGAAGAGGAGAAGGATGGAAAAGATGAGATGAACAGAAATAAAAACCAAGGAGGAAGTGATAGGTAATATGGGGGAGGAGAGGCGATTGTTTAGAGAAAATCAGAGGGTGCATTAAAGTTGGATGCAGAGCATTTTGATTGGCAATGGAATGTTTAAGTCTCTGATGGAGGGGAGAATGTTAGACATGCGAGGAAGGGGTAAAAAATATAATAGGGAAGTTGGAGTGGATGAAGAGAGGGAGAATCTATGCAGAATTGAAGAACTTATATTTATTTATATTAATTCAGGCATCACTCCATGCCACTGACCCTAGCGGCGGCTTTGCAGAGTTTCATGTAGCATAGTAAATGGTTATGTATACTTTTAAAGTCCCCGCGATAACGAACAATGTTTTAGTATATTATTTATCTTATCTGCCATTTTACATTATCTGCTTATTTACCATTTTACATCACTTTTCTCCTGGGTAGGACATTAGGGTTAGAATAAAAATAAAATAGGGACAACCTGCATGCAGTTTTGGCCTATAGGAGTGAGATATTGATAGTTGGATAAATATTGATCCGGCGAGAAATTCTCCGCACCCTTGGGGAATCAGGAGCGAGCCTACCTCAGGGATCCAAGGAAGCTCCCTTGGAGGTCGAGCTGCAGGAGGCTCGGCGCGTAGATGCCGATTCTTTGGATGCTGGCCTCCCGGGCGATCACGCGGATCTTCAAGTGCTTCAGCAGCCGGAGGTCCTCCACGCCAGTCACGTTCCGCTAAGATCGAGATGCACGAAAGTGGAAGCGCATGAAACTCGCCACCCTATGCACTGTCCCCGAAAACAATACTTTTAATTTCACATACAATGTCTGTCCCCAAAGTAGTTGGACTTAATTTTTCCCGGACACACGGACGGACGGGTAGTGGTTGTTTCTTTAGCTGAGTTCGAGAGAGAGGAGTCTCAAAAAAGGCTGGAGGCCGGTGGGAGTTGGCTCCCAGCCTTTGGGAAGTGTGGATCGTCCGTTTACAAAACCTCTCTAACGTGACCTGGTCACCGTCTGTCATGTAGCAGCGCTACGCTATTAAATTTTGCGTGAAACTGGGTAAACCCGGGAAAGACACTCATGGCATGCTAAAGGTGGCTTATGGTGATAACGCCATGGGTAGATCGGATGTTTTTTAGTAGCACAAGTTGTTTCGGACGGGTATAAAAGACGAAGAAACCGAATGTTCAGGACGCCCTTCGATCTCAAAAAGTGACGAAAATCTTGAAGGGTGAAGGCTTTGTTGGATGGATATCTCAGATTAAGTGTTCAGATGGCTTCTGATGAACTTGGTATCCCTAAAAGTGACGTGCATCGAGTTGTGACCGAGTAAAAGGGCATGAAAAAGGTGTGTGAGAAGTTGGTATCGCGAATGCTCTCGGACGAACAAAGGGAAACTCGCACACGGATCTGCCAAGAGCTTCTTGACCATGTGAGTGAGGATTCAAATTTTTCAGACGATGTCCCACCAGATTTCTTCCTCTTCCCCCGTTTCAAATCTGTAGGGAAAGGACTTCAGCACGGTTCGGTGGAAGCTTTACAACAGGCCGTGACGAGGGAGCTCAGCAACATTCCGGGCACCGCCTTCCAGAAGGCGTACGAACCGTGGGTGAATGATCAATTCTCGCAATAAATTTCTTTTAATCGGCTCAGTCGTACTACTTTTGAAACAGACCTTGTGTAGTTGATGTAGAAACCGAAGCTTCTCTGGAAATCCATGTTGAACAATAAATAAAATTATCATAATTTCCACAGAATAAACAGTTTTACATACAACAGGTTACGCTAGTGTGAAGAAGCTTTGGATTGACGTGAGAAACTACAGTGTATCATGTAATGAAGGTGTTGAATTGAAGATGATACAGCGAAGTGAAATCGTTCGGAAATATTAAAATTCTATTCTAGAGAGACAGAAATAATTTTATTTAATTGCGATATTTATTTCTTGATTTAAAGGAAAAATATCGTTGCCAAATATTCACATAAAAGGTAAGGCTGAGCATTACTATACGGAAGCACATAATTGCAAAAAGTTGAATAAAAATAGAATTGAAAATTTTCATTCCGACCATTTTGAACACAGTGACACCACGGTATCAGAGCGTGCCAGGTAATCACGTGGCACGATTCGCTACCATCACCCTTCACTCACGAGGTACTCGGGCATCGTAAGTTCCATGGGCAGCCAGTCGGAGGTGGGCAGGAGGGGCGATGGGTTGAGCATTTGGTGACTCCGAGCCGCGACGCCGCTGGCTCCCTCTGGCACCGAGCCCATCGCCGTGTTCTCGTGGGGTGATGTGGGCCGCTGGCCCTGAGGGTGGCGCGAGAATGACGCGTGCGGTGCCATCGGGGACGGCCCTGCGACTCCCTTTCCGGGCGGGACCTGTGGATAGTGATTTGAAGGAGCAAAGCGTGGCGCTGGGCGTGAAGTAAATAATCATACCTTATTTTCAAACTTTGAACATATTTTAACAATTAACGGCCCCTTAATACATTAGGGAGGGTCGTGATGGCGCAGATATCCGTTAGAGCGCTGGGCTACTGATCGGGTTGCCAGTGATGCCTCAGGGCGCACCCAGGTTCAACCAAACCGTGCGATTGTTCAGCCTCCAGATCTCCTTGCGGAACCTCAAAAGGTACAGAGAGGGGGATTCAAACCTCCGAGGAGCATTATTAAGTTTTATGAGACCTTTTTGGTAATTTGTTTACCCCTCCCACTCCTTTGCATGGATCCGTAATATATAAATGTATGAGTATCTCCCTTATGTATGTATTAATTATCTCCCTTGCAACATTTTCGGCACTGTAATTATTATTAAACTCGCTAATTTTTCTTAAAACAAGGAAAAAAGAGCATTAAGTTTTGACGAAAACGTTTTTCACTGCGATTTATCACCATTTCAACGATGATCTTATTCGTACTGAAAAATTACCTTACTTTGGAAGGCGTTTTATAAATGTTTAAAATCCATTCAGGGAAATGAACCAAGTTCAATTGGTGGTTGAAATGATGCAATTTATCATTGCAAAACATTCTTCCTGAGCCTCCTTTCTCCACCCCCTGCGGGAAAACATAATGGAAAGGCACACCTGCACTCCCCACCATGAGCCAACCCATGTTCTAATTAAAGGGCAGCCCCTTGCTCGGATGTGTAAATGTCAGCGATCGTCAGCAGCGTCGATGGGCTCTATATTTAATGAGCCCTGCACCTACCAATAAAATCAATCTTCGGAGTGGTTATTGAGGTCAAAACATATTTTAGGGCCATTCGTCCTTTTCTCGCACCTCTCATAAGACCCACGCCGCGTCGGTGACTTTACAAGCGATTATTCACCGCATGAGGAAAATTCCTTTGCATTTTCAGGTGAAAATTTTATTCGTTACCGACGTGTAGATTGACCAATGCGTCGTAATGAAAACACATGCCGAAGTTATGCCTACAAGTAAGTACCCGCGTTCTGAGAATTCGTACAAGAGATAGCAAATGAAAACTTCGTTATTGTTCCGAGTCGTACCCATAAATGAAAAGAAAACCATAAAATTCACGCATATCTTTGCCAATTAAAAGTCAGCATTAAAGGTATAATGAATATTTAATTAAAAAACCTGTAGGCATCAACGCAGCTAATCGTCTTAAAGTATTACAGGATATGTTTATGTGAATTACAGGTTATATTTAACGAACATTTGCTAAAAACGTTCAGAGGTAATTGGACTTAAAGAGGGATCAACCAGAAATTCAGGTGATATAAATGGAAAAATACATAACAAATGCATAAACACATGAAGTAACTTCGAAATCGAAAATTTGAATTATAGGGTACGATTAAGGGGATTGGAAAGCATATGGTAAGAGTTCACATCAATTGTGAAAGAGGAACTACGTTCTTTTCTGAGGGTTTTACGAAAGAGAAATAATCAGAGCTGAAAGAATCTAAAAGTAGTATTAAATCAAAGTAATTTTGTTTCCCCACTACCCTAAGAGGGTGATATATGTGAACTATTTTCTCTATGAGTAGCGTACACGGATGAACGGAGGTCTACCATTTTCACGCTTCGGAAAGGTCTTAAACGGTTACAGATCATTCACATTTCAATCAATACATTGGAGTATTTCCAACCTTTTTCCACGTACACATTTTACTAAATTTTTGTTGAAAAATTAAATACGAATGGTTCATATGATTCCTATTGATTCTTATAAACACACACGCCAGGAATAAATGCACATTGTGGATATCTATCAATTTTCGGTAGTCTTCAAAGGTGGTTTCAAATAATCTGCGCATAGGTTACCTGTTCGGTAAAAACTAATTTATTATCAAATTCAGCATTTATTTCCTTTTTCGATCAGTAATACATAGCGGAATAAAATAGTTATTAAGTTCGTAGCTATTTTACGAAATATCCCACTTAATTGGGATCCCACTTCTTAGTGATTTTCTAACTACATAGAATTTTTTTGAGAAAATCTGTCTCTAAAAATGTGAAAAGGCTCATCAAACATTTCCGTCTTTATTGACTGACTGGTGGTGAGTATTTGACACACTATCGTTACGTGGATCGTTGTGGTAGCCTAGTGGGAAGATTGTTTGCGTTTTGGGTTCCAATCCTAGGAGGTACCTTTGGATAACGCCATCTAAAGTTCGAACAGTATGAATTTATGTTTAATAAAACATCGTGGGAAAGCAAATGTGGCGCAGGGAAATGTACCTCTCCAATTATTCCTGGATCTACATCTACTTAATACCACGCAAGCCGCCGCAAGAGCGTGTGGCGAGGGGTTTTAGGGCACCACCCGTAATTAAGAAAGAAAAAAACCGCATGCAAAAGCCTTTGGATGCGTACATTTAAAACCCTCTCTGGCTTAGTTCGGGGTTGGTTACAGTGGATGATCATTGCACGAAAGTTATTAATTTTAGGGTTATTTGTAAGATAAATAGAAGGAAATCAGATATAATTACACACAAAAAACTTGTTATTTGCAAAGGAGTTAATAAACACCAAATTCAAATTCAACTTCGTCGCAAAAACCACTTGTGCAAGCTATTATTCATCCATCTAGCTACATGGCAGGGCTATCGCTAAGGCTTGCAAGGTATCACGTAGTCTAAGCAGTATGCGGCTGAGCCTTCTTCTAATCGTCTAAGCAGTAACATTTTCTGAAATTATAAATCTTTTTAAAAATTATAATCCTACATTTAAAAATGACCATTACTTACCTCTATTTGCCCACCAAAATCTTGAGGTTAGATAAGGTGTGATTTCTTCCTTCAATGCAGCACTTATCTCTTCCGGAGAAGTTCTTGCTCGAATGGTGGAGTTCAAACGGTCACTTTACTGCCTTTCGGTTAAACTTTGTGAATCAAACGACATCTTGACACTTCGCCGGTAAGAACGGCCAGCACTCAGAATCGGTGGAGCCCAATGAAGACGGGCGTGCAAGTCGGTGCCGGCACGGCCATTTGACCTGCCTTAGCAACGTGTAAACAGTCCCGCGGGAAGGTCGCCACGACCTCTTTCCAACTCACTTAAAGCTATAGAGGCTTGCAGCAGGCGTGGAACCCGCGGGTCTTAATCGATAGCCAGGCAGTCATGTAAAGACAAAGGAAACCAATACCTATTCTAAGGCTCGGAAGAAAATAGCTTTTTACTGACTGCCATACTTCACCTGAACAACACTGCTTCGGTATAAAGAGGCATGCAATAACTTCAAGTGAAATTAATGACGTATCTAATTTCATACTGTCGTGTCTTCCCTTACCAGTGGTATTTCCTTTATGGCCAAGGAAAATTTATCCTTATTCATGGAGAGAAATATAAGATCCCCCAGGAAGCAAAGAGCTAAATGAGACACACCAGATGATTTAAACCTGCTTAACCCGTCTAATAAAATGAAATGTTTCATAAGACCATACAAGTTGATTTGCAGGCTATTTTTATAAATGTGGCCTGTTTTTTAAAGATTAAGATCTGTTTAAAAGTGATTTGAAAAGAGTATTAAAAGCACTACAAAGCCAAAAAAATAATTTATAAATCACATCCACCGGGAGGATTAGTTATAAAACTTGTAGTAAGGTGTAAGTGTAATGTGAATAAGCTTTGTTGCCTTTACAAAATAATGTCTTGGAAAACTACAGGGACTAATAAAATAATTGCTGCTCAAGAATCATACTAATCATTTGCACTTGCCACACAGTTTCCTTGGACATTTAAGTATCATAGCATTACGGTGCAGAATATGTTCGAGGCAAACCCCATACTTTAAGTTAACGGAGAGAGGTTAAGGAAAACAGGGAAATTCTGAGGAGTAGGTGAAGATGAGGTGTAAATGGTTTAGGGTTTCCTGATGGAAGGTAGGATTAGAGTGGGGGCAACAAGGGATGTAGGGTCAAACAAGGGTCAAGTTCTGGAGGGTGTCAAGAGAATACCTATGGTATGTAAAATGAGTACAATGGCGAAATAGTGATGGTGTTATTGGGGAATAAGAAGAAACATAATTAAAGACCGGAGGGTAATATTTAAAATAATCACTTATTAGAGAAACGATTTGGACTATCCCTTTTATAAATGCTCTAAAAATTCAGTCTCAAATATTTTTCAACAATATGTAAAACATTACGGTTAAAATAATGTTGATTACCAGTTTCGATAAAAAGAACTTTGAAAATACGAGTTACATTTGTCACTTTTTTGGAACTACTATATAATGCTTTACACATCTGGATAAAACTTTTACTCGAGTCTTGCTTGACCTTTCATACATCGCCATCCCTAAATCCCCTCACCGTTATCCTTCTTTCACGCGATTCCCTTCCTTTTAATTTTTCATTTTCAATTTAATTTTATTTTCATCCCCCGTTGCACTTCCGTTTTCCTTTGCCACCACCTGGCAATCTAGTTAATTAAGGGTTTGGCTCGAATAGACATTACGTATATGCCTCAATGTAGGCGTTGGTGAAATGAAACCACACTCGGTGAATTTAACCTTTCACAACCAAACCTTTATTCTGCAAATTCAGACCGGAAACATTTGAAATGACCTAGTCAATTCGATGAACTCAAACAATGGTTGAAGGTAGAATTTGCAAAAAATTAAAATAAAGCACTTCGTGGAAATTTGGAATATCTATTGAAAAGTAACAATTAACTCTTCCAAAGAAAATTTATTTACACCACGCGTTTCACCATACGCAAAGATTGAAATGCTCAATAGGGTTCACACCAATCTATGAACTAGTACGATTGTTCTTACTTGGTGGAAATGAAAACAGATCAACGAAGACAAAGAACTGATAAATACAGAGGAAAAGTCTGTGTGAAGAAACCAGATTCCTAGAAAACGCGTTAACCAAGTATCTGCAACGAATTGCGAGAAGACACGCGTGAGTTCTATATTCTTTTTTTACCAAAGTCCTTGACTTCAGCGTTTCGATTTCTCATAGCACGTGCTGGATGCCACCAACGCCACTAACTCGAAATGATCGATGTTATAGGGGACAGAGTAGTCAGAGGAAAGCTGTCACATGTCAAAAATTATGCAGATTATTTCGATTCGCTGAAAAATTTGGAAATCTCCGCCGAAAATATTATTAGAAAAGTTTCATTTAGTGGCATAAATTTTACTCCATGGGAAAATTTGAAAGATGACTTAAAATATACGTACATCATGATGGATAAAACATTTTCGACCCTTATTGAAATCCTTCAGTGAGTGGCGCCCCTCTCTCCCTCTTACCTTACTTCGACCACCAGAAACGGAGACTACAGGGGGTATTGAATTTTTAGAAAAAAGTCGTTCAATCTATGTGTAATACACGCATGGAGTACGGTTTTGTGCGGAGCGGAAATTTAGTTAATGAGTCGAAACGAAAGTCGTAGATTGGAGGGTTTTGAGGTGTGGTTCTAGAGGAGGATATTTATTCGACAAGGTAAGACGAATGAAAGATAAAATTCTGATAAGATTCATAAGAGTACGCAACGAGGGGTCGGTTCATTGCTATGATAACTTAAAATAATATTAAATTTGAAAATAATGACAATTTTCCACCATTTTTGGGAAGTATTGGGACGATGAGGTAAATGCAGGTGGATATCCAAACCCTGCTTACTCTCAGTCTTTTCCTCCTCTCGCCTCATTTTCACTTTCCTACCACAGTGAAGTCCCACACTCCGAACCACTCAGCATACGTATATCACGAGTCCAAAATAATCCTCCACACGACTTTCCTGCCTCCGAATCCCCCAAATAAGGACTTCCAAATGTTTTCCTTTCCGGCGACTGTAGGGAAGAGGCTGGTAGTTGTCATTTGGATTCATTGGACTACTACTCGAATGTGTTTTTAAACCATTGTTAAGGGTGAAATCTGACTAACGAATTTAAAATACATTTGGACTAAAGAACTACACAGATCATTTTAGCTAATATTTCAACGGGGTTATATAGCTGTGTTATGCAAGCAACAAAAGCTTGACTTTAATGGTGATGAAATTATTTTCTAATGCTCGTACATGGTCTTCATCTTTCGTGGTCTACAATCTCCTTTCTATCCCAGTTTCAACATTCTCAGTATTCAAGGAATCATTGTCTCTCAAAATCCTCATTTCCTGCCTCCTTAGAATTTCTCCCGATAACCATCTCACTTCCCCTATCATTCCCCATAACATTTTGTTTGTTTTCTCTTCTGTCCATTTCATTGTTTATATTAGTTATTTAATCAATTCTTCTCCAAACCCGCAAACACGGGGTTGAAAGAGGAAACACTATTACAAACCATCCCCATATTTCAAAAGCTTAAGTCTACACTCGTATTCTCTCATTCAAAACATTAAAAACAACCCACAGTTGTCTAAAAACTTTCTATTTAAATGACTTTTAGATTTCAGTAGCCGCTGAAATTGCTGTAGATTGCTTGGAAGGGTAAGAGTATGAATGACAGACAACAGTTCTCACTATAAATACCACTGATTCTCAGAGACGGGAAGCATTGGTGCGTGCCGAAATTATTCTCCTTGCAACTTCAAGATCTTCATAAACAGTATCGGTACGATTTTTTCCTGACGTGTGCGTGAAGTGCTGATTTCAGACCGTCGGTTAAGTGTGCGCTTGATCGCAAATCGTAATGACATTAATAATATGACAGTGCACACCATTATCACTGAAATTTTGGCGATGCGAAAGGTCTACGCTACAAACTTGTCCCGAAGGTTTAGACAGATAGCCAAGAGCAGAGTTGAGTATCTGCTAACAAAGTCCTTCTCCCACGACATCGCGACGATTCCCCAACTCCCTTACAGTCCTGACTTAGCACTAGCAGACTATTTCCTATTCCCAAAAGTGAAATCCTCACTCAAAGGACACACTCATGGGACCCTAAGTGCCGTCAAAGAAGCTTGAACGGGTACCCTTAAGGACCTTCCGGAATCCGCCTAATAGGGAGCCTTCGAGAGGTGAAAAAACCGCCGGCAAAAGTATGCAGTCTACTAAAACTCAAGAGATGCTCTTTGAAGAATTTTGAGGAATTTTAGCAATATCTTTAAAAAATAAATTTTCCGAAACTTTTCCCGATACTTTTTATACCAACCATATATTAATCGGTCACCTGCACTTAGTCGACCGCGAAGAAGAAATCGCGGGCAGAGAAAGCAGCAAGGAAGCTTTTGGATTAATTGCATCGGAGGAGAGCGTGGAAGAAACTCCGAACTTTACCGCACGGCCTGTTACAGAGAGAACGAAGGCACAAATTACAGGCGCTCTTTACTAGCCTGGTTTATTTTTTGCGGTCCAACATTTACTGGAGATTTTAGGGCGAAAGGTTTTGAAACGAATTGTTTTTAGCACGCACGACTTCGTTTTAGACGCCTCAGATATCTTACCACGAAATGGCTTTCCTTCATTTTTACGTCGTTCCATTTGTAAGAATGTATGACGCCGGTGAATCTTAAAGCCAGCTTAAGGACAACGAACCATACTTCCATGCATTTGATAATTTATATTTCAATATCATATGGTTCATTTAATACCAGTTTTGTCGCAATTATTTACTACTTCTGGTGGGCGAGCACAATTGATATCAAAGACAGAAGTTCGAAAATATACTTACTAGAAAACATTCCGTTATCATAGCATGCAAAATTCTATTGAATTTTAATTTCATTTTTGAATATGTACATGTAGATTCATTTACCATTTAGCTTGATCGGGTAATCGACATTAAAATGAATTAACCTCAGTTAAAATAGTAATATCATGTAAACAAAGAGTTTAACTATGCCCACTTATTTTATTCATGTTTGCTTTAGAAATTTTATGAAAAGTACCTGAAATCTTCTTTTAACAGTTACTAACGAATTAAAAAAATACTAATAACTGATTACAAGTTTGGATAACTTTAATAGACACCAGATACTTCTTATTTGGACCGAGTTTTCTCATCTAAGTTACAGAAGGTTTTCTTCCCGAAAAGGCTATAAAATACTAGCATCAAAAATATTAATCTCGTCATCATGAAACTATTTAAAAAAATATAAGCTTGAAGTTAAGTTTTATAGTTGTGATAATCTGAGATGCATATGTTGGCTTCATTTGCCTATCCAATGGTAGGCTTTGTAGATTAAATATCTAGTGTTTTCCCTGGTGTACTGTTCATGAATTATATTCTCAGCCGGGTCAAACTCACAATATCTGCCAACATTTTAATGGCCAAGTCATCCATCATCTTCAGGGTTGCATGTCATGACAATGGAATTGGTCTGGGTTGCATGCTGTTGGGCTGGGTCCAGGTGAATTTTGATTGGTTTGCTGTTTCACACCTTTTTCCCTTGCCTTGGATCCTCCTCAGCATGAGTATTCATGAGCTGCTAAGACAGTCCTGATTCTTGTTTTCTCCTAGATTTCGATTTCAGTGGATCCCTTTTTAAATCTCTCCCAGAAAGTATCCTCACAGCTCAGAATGTTGGTCTTATCCAAAGGAATGGTATGACAGAACGTGATACTATGTTCAGCCACAACTTATTTCTCAGGGTTACCATGCCTGAAGTATCTCCAATGTTCCATGAGCCTCATGACAATAATCCTTTCAGCCTCTCTTACATATGCTTAGCATATTAGCAAGGTATCTGGTAAAATCCAGGCATCATGAGTCTGCAGGAGTCTTTCACCCTAGTTAGTTGGTCTCTCAGTTTCTAGCAAGACCAGAGGGCAACTACACTTCTTCAGGATGCCAGATGTCTTGCTCAAGACCATGGATACAAATGGTAGACCCATTCCGGCAACCAGTTTTTTGTGTTCCTCTCCAGTGGCAGTCTCACCAGTTTCCAAGTATATTTTCAGGGCCATTCAGATGTTCCTCTTACTGTCTGTTTTGCTGAAAGGTCTTCTTGAGGTATCCTTGAAGTTCCTGGCGAAGATTCACTACAACAGTTTACCACCATACAGGATGGCTGTTCCTCATCTGGACATCAAATAAATCCCTTGATGGGCCTACTCTTTCAGCCCAGTCTAATCGGGCTTGGTGAGCCTGAGAAATCAGTCTTACTGAACATAGCATCACATAGAACCACACCATTATCTGGGATAAGACTTTAATTCTGAGTCCTAAGAGTAGGTTCTGGGAGAGATTAACAAAGGAAGCATCAAAATCCAGGTCCATGAATCAAGACTGGACCCATCTCGGCTGCATATAAACTGACCAAATACCATTTTCATGATATGAAGCCCTGAAGATGATGGACGACTTGACCATCAAAACGTCGGCAGAAATGGAGAACTTGACCCAACAGAGAACCCAAATAGAATTCTTTGCTCGCTCTGTAACTTAACCTTCTCCCTAACTTCAACCATATTTTAAATTCATGCTTTAGGCCAATGGACAATTTTTCTTTGTTGCCTTCAGTTTCCAAGTATGGTACACTATCCAGAAAACATATGAATTGGGTAAAGCTGTTCATACCCAGGGATATAACACATGAATTCGAACTCAGGATTCTATGGCCAGTACCTATATGCCCTTCCTGCTCTGCACTGTCCTGTCACTTCACATGATGGAAGCAGCAGACAAAGTGAAAGGCTCGGTTTTAACTAGAATAATTAAGGCATGACATCCCTTCAAAATTTGAATGGACTATTATTTGCATTCCCCATCAAAAGCCAAGACTAATCGATGATAAACTGATGATATGCTCGTAAGCCCAAGAATCAATAAATAAGGATGACTATGATACTTTACTATTTCAATCACAATAATCAATGTTAAGGTTGGTTTGATTGGAGAACGCAGAGTTCACCACATACTAAGTTCCATATGGTGAAAGTTGCGCATTAGTGCAAGGAGACAGTTCTTTTCTCTGTGTCACAAGTGGTTTCCCAGAAAGATCTGGTATCAGAAAAATCAACAGCAAATCAACAGTGAAATTGAGGGTACCCAGAGGTATCCCCTAGAATTGAACCTGGGACCTCTGGTCAGAAGCCCATTGCTCGACCCACTGAACTATGATATCCAAACCTGACTTATAATTAGTAATATTTAATCAATAAAAGGAATTAAGAGATTAAATGGTCAACCAAGTGTTTTGGAGCTATTGAAAGAGTAGTGACCGAAGCTGGGTCAACAACTTATTGAAATATAATGAAATAGAAACATCCTTTCATCATCAAAATACGTCCCACTCAGGGGGTGTTGGACATCCCTAATAACTATTTAATATCAGGTGGGTTTCTGTTAGGCTTAACTCTTGCTTATTGTATATTATTTGTTCCATTAGAGTTCCTCATATTTACTATTCCATTCTTGCATCATTAGCATTAATCATCCAGATTCCCTCTTAATAACTAATCCAACAACATTTTTTTCTTGGATATTTCACATAATAACTCCCTTTCCTCTCTTGTCATAGTTGAAACTTTGTTGTTAGGCTCCTTCTTTAGCCAATTCATTTTCTCCATTCCTCTATTTAATTACATCTGATAAGTCTCTAATATATGCCCATACTCTTGCCCTAAACACCATATTTCAGATCCATACAGAACCATATTCTATAGTGAAAGACATATGTCTGACTTTTCTCTTAAGGACATAGTAGTTCCATGGATGGGATATTCAACTGCTGACCTGAGTTTGATTCTGGGTGAT
Source organism: Hetaerina titia (assembly GCA_037158775.1). Lineage (NCBI taxonomy): Eukaryota > Metazoa > Arthropoda > Insecta > Odonata > Calopterygidae > Hetaerina > Hetaerina titia. Next base: position 13,664,328 of record CM073775.1, read on the forward strand.
ACCTCTGGGCTCCCTCAGCTTCACCAAAGTTGTGTGATGTTCCAGGTACCTGATCTTCATGGGAAATCACCAAGCAAAGAAATGGCCCTTTCCTTTACTTTTGCTCTGAAGGGTGAATTTCACATGTCATAGAGCTAACTGTTAAGTGAGTTGTACTATCATCTATCCAGGAAACCTTCAGGCTGATTGCTATTAATTAATACTTTTATTGCATCTTGATATTGCATCCCTGTCATCAAAACTCTCTGTCCCATGCTCAACTTTGTTCCTCTAATGCGTATGCTTCTCGTAATCTACCAACATTCAATTATCCTCCAAAATATGCTCTGAATATAGAAATTGTCGCAACTCCTATTTTGATGTAAGAATAACATTGTATTAAATAGATATAATCAGATGTATCAACATAGAAGCCCAAATTTTGGAGCTAATTCTTTTAATTCTGCCAAAAAGATCAAGTAACTCTGTTCCTAGAGTTGGAGAGATAACAAAACTAAATCATTTAAATAATACATACACTTACTAAAATCCACATGGTGGTTTGTTTTAAACTTCCATAATCATTTTGAAAGGTTCAGATCAGGAAACAATAAAAGCTCATTAGCATAGATTTGGAGTACCATTAGTCTACTGGAGGGGTTAGTGAACTGGAATAAAATTTGCATTGATTCCAAAAGATAAAAACCATTTGCCTTGAGCTATTGTCTCTCCCACAGTTCTTTGGTGTACTCCAGATGGGATAAAAATGAAAATCCTCCTAAGGTGGAGAGGGTAAAAACTCTTAAGCTGCCAGCCCAGCTGATACACTCAGCAATATTTGGCCAGTTCTATGAGAATCAGGAAATTTATTGTTTCAATTATTTTGGGGTACCTTACAATTAAATGTTATATTATAAACGGCTTGTATGGTACCTTATATTTGAAATGGTTCCAAAACTTAGAACATTGGAAAAGTGGACCAGCAAAGAATAGAAGCCTTTGAGACATGATACTGGAGGAGAATGGTGAAGATTAAATGGAAAGACAAAGTAAGGAATGAGGAAGTATGTAGAAGAGCAGAATAGGATAGAACCATGTGGAGAACTCTACAGCAAAGAAGAAAGAGATGGATTGGACACACATTGAGACACAATGGATTGATTAGAAATGTAATAGAAGGAAAAATAGAAGGGAAGATTCTATGAGGAAGACCAAGAGACATGTACATAGGACAAATTAAGAAGGACGTACAACAGAGAAGGTATCAGGGATTGAGGGACTTGACATTGAATAGAGTAGAATGGAGGGCTGCAGTAAACCAATCCTAGGATTGAAATACAAATGATGAAGATATTTAAACCCCAATACAATTTCGTTAATTTTTACAAAATATGATTTAAATACCTTTCCTATCTGTCGGTCTCCCCATTCCGACTTCATCTTTTGTTGATAAATCTATCCAATATTTTCCTAATTGGTTTCTTGTCTAGATAATTCCAAATTTGTTGGACGTTATATAGGTATCCAAGGAGAGCTTCCAGTTTGCATCTTTCCTTGACATATATTGGGCAATGAAGGACTCTGTGTATTGCCATGTCCTCCTCCAACATGCACTCACAAGTCCCCTCCTTTTTTTGCCCTATTTCCTTGAGGCATGATCTAAACTCCCCGTGTCCTATTAAAATTTGTATCATTTCTTTGTAAGTTTAAATGTTGATCTTTATCCTTTTCTTCACATTGAACAGGAATTATCTGGTTGTTTTCCCACCTACAGCACCTAAATATAAACCATAAATATGGTAATCAACCCAAAGGTCAGTTTCATTCAGTTTGGAGCTCACGCAGCACTAAGCCCGACGATGTGTGAAAATTCATAGGGTAGGGGGGCCAGTTCCTTTCCCTATGCCAATTACAGTTTCCCAGAAAGATCTGGTAACTGAAAAATCACACAGATTGGGTAGAGCTGAGGGTGCCCAGAGAAGCTTGCCCGGGAATTGAACCTGTGTCCTCTGGCCAATAGTCAAACACTCTACCCCCGCACTACCATGACCCACTACCTAAATATAGCTATGAGGTTGAGTAGAAAACCAAAAAGCCTCACCATCTCAGTCTCTCTCCATTGTCTAAAGGTCGGCTCCATTGGTGGCAGAGGAACATCCTCACCTGCCAACTCAGAGGTCGTGTGTCCAAAGTGGGTTTTCCACCACCTATGTCTTGGGTGTTAAGTTTAGGTAGAAGAAGGGACTACAAGGTCTTAATCTCACCCAATTAAGTTATTAAATAAATAAACAAAGCAATATATTTACTTGTTGAGGGGGCTCACAGAACCTCAAAGTGAATAGACATGTTCAAAAGACTGATTTATCGTGGATTAGTCTCAACATATTGTGCTATAATTGGTGTCTACTCTGGTTGCAGAGGTTTTCTCTTCTTTCCCTCTTCTTGAGCTGAGAAGATATATATGATTATGATCAAAAGTACCCATTTGTTTCTTTATGTATTCCATAGAATTTTTCAAATTTGGATCAATGTCGCCAAATATAAAGTTGACTTTTGTCCTTCTATGCGCTGAAGTGTTGAAGTAAACTATTTTTTGGTGCTACCATAGAAAACTTGCACATTCCTTGTGTGATGTCAGATTTTATGCACTATTTTATACACTTGCTTCCTAATTCATTGTAATTTATTGCACTGCATTAGATCCTTCCACCTGGAAGTGATGTAAACTTAAGGCAGGACTCAAAGTTTTTTCCATTATTATAGCAAATATGTATTCAAAATGTTTATTAACTTTAAAAAATACAGAATGCTTTTTCAGCTTTCAGTTGAGAATCTTATTTACAAACATTTTCATGCTTGAATCATGTTGTAAAATGTTAACAAAAAATCAACAATGAAATAATGAGGTACTACCTGCACAATACTTTTTATCATATGATCATTAAAAAAAACTTTATATCATATGACAAAAGAATCAAGAGCTGCAATATAATTAATATATTCCTCTATTTAGGACAACAATGCAACATGGAGGAGGGGATCACCAACATTTGTAAAACAACTTATATTATTATAGAAATTATCAAAATATAATGTGTCATAAAACAGTCATAGCACACACAATAAAAGGATAAAGAAAGGAGACTCACATTAAATAGTAACAATTCTAAATAAAAAACACTCCATTCATCATTAATGAATACCACAACAAATCTACATTCCCATTATTTTTAACCTCATAATCCCATTATATTTCAAAGAAATATTGAGAGGAATGAAAGAAATAGATATTATTAGAACAGAGAATGTTTCTGAATACAGAGCACCCCAAAACAGTTTGTTTTGCTGTTCATTGATTAAGAGAATGCATACCCTAAATGTAATTAAATGCATACTAGCATATAGTCATTTAACAATATAATCTTTATATTATTTATTTCCTACCCAATTTTCAATTCTTTCCTAGGCTGCGACACTAGGGTTTGTCTATATATGCCAGTTAATATTCTTAATTTTTTACAGTCAATTTTCCAGGATATAAACTGAAGTCATTTTTAAAAGATCACGAAGAGTTTTCAAAAAATATTATAACAGGCTGTTGGGAAACATGGCAGAAAGAGAATTAGAAGAATAGTAGTTTTTGGGTATCACTGTTTTAAATACATTTGTTTGAGAATTCAATTTTCAAATAAATTATACATTTATTTCTCAAACTCAGCATTAAAATATCTCTCTTGAGTAATACTATGGCCAAGCAATTCAAGAGAAGTGGAAAAACTCTTATGAGGTAAACTATTGCTAAATATTGCATTATAAGTAAAATTAACCGAGAGAATAAAGCATAGGCACATATTATTGAAAAAGTGGAATGATGCCATGCAACAGGACAAGCAATACAAATGAGATTATCTACCTATGGTATGCACCATGAACAATGGACCTCAGCCACAAATTAAAGAAAGGAATACGTAAACTTTATGTCAATAATGTGGTAATGTATTTGGATCGAGTCATGTTGGACTGGATTGCAAGTGACTTATTATATTATGTGGCTAAAATAGATATCATACAAATCCATAGCCGACCAAAGAGCTTGAATAACTGTATAGCCTTTTACTACCTTATATTAATGCCATTATTATTTATTATACAGTCTTTCTCTTCACAGCAGTTTATTTGGAAATGTTCCCAAAAATTACAATTGGTGCTCATTCTTGGAATGATAAGATTCAGCTTGGACAAAATATCAGACAACTTGTGCCAGAAATGGAGACACCGTTGTAGAGCCCCATGAAAAAATTCAATTTTCTCTACTCAGGCATTCTCTTTATCTCCTTCTCCCATGACCATGTCCTCCTCCACCGCCCCCGTGACCTCCTCCACCGCCCCCGTGACCTCCTCCTCCGCCCCCATGACCTCCTCCACCGCCCCCGTGACCTCCTCCTCCACCCCCACCTCCTCCCTCACTGTAGCCATGCTTCTTGTGACCTGCCTTGCCACCCTTCTTCCCATACTCCTCTTTGTGCCCATGATGTTTCTCATGACCATCGTGGTAGTCATGTCCCTCCTCCTCATTGTAGTAGTTCCCCTTGGCATGGTGCCCCTTCTTTCCATAGTGGTCATGGTGCAACCCTGACTTGTGATGCTCCCCTTTGTGGTGGCCTCCCTTCTTCCCTCCATACTCCTCCTTGTGTCCACCCTCCTTCTCATGGTGCCCCTCCTCTCCATCCTCATCGAAGAACTCATGCTTCTTTGAGTACTCATCCTTCCGGTGCACCTCATGGGTACCCTTGGTGCTGTGCCCCTTCTTAAAGGCACCCTCTTCCTCAAAGCCCGCTTCCTTCTTGCCCTTGTGCCCCTCGTGGTGGTCTCCAAAGAAGTCACCATTCTCGTGGAACCCAGACTTCTTGCCTCCTTCCTCTGCATACTCCCCTGAGGATTTTCATACAATGTTTGACTGGGTTAGCCATCTATGAATCTCATGCTGAAGAAGGATTAGGATCTCAATTTAGTGTTTGCCCCAAATGATTACTTTAAGGATTTGCTCCAATGATTTCAACCCTCAAGATGCTAGATGAGTATAAACCAAGCCATCGACTGGACAGTTTCCAACTGGTTTACCAGAAAAGAGACATATTCCCAGGTGCATATTATGATTTTTGCTTCATTGAAAAAGGTTTTTGTGAATTTCAATAAATTATTAAGGTACCAGTACAGCTTGCATAAGCATAAAGACCTCAAAAAAAAGCCAAATGGAATATGTTAATCAGCATCACATTTTATGAAGAATTCTCACAAGACCAAGGTGTAAAAACGGTTGTCAGATACATTATTGCAGAGTGTCTTTAACCTCAACTTGAGACCCACACATATGATTTCATCTTTATAAATAAAGATATTGCAGTAGAGTGAGATGGAATGTCAATTGGAAGATTAATAAAATTTCTGATGGTTTTCCCAATCTCTAGGTCTTCTAGAAATTACAGGATTACTTCAAGAATATACCTACTGAGGTTTTTGAGGTTTATGCATAAATAACTTTTAAAACTGTATTTACTGATTAATAATGAATTCTGTGAAAAAATGCTATGGTTTTAATCAATAAGAAGAAAGCAAAAATATTAGTTCATAAACCAACTAAAAAAGAAGTTGAATGTAGATGATGGGCTATGAAGAGAGAAATTTAAGTAAGGGGAGTTCACTTACCTTAAAAGTATCATAACATCTGATGAAATAAGTTAAAAAAAAGGAAGTTCAGGCTAGGTCAGGATTAGGTAGTTGTGGATCTAGGAACAACTACTGCTCCCAAATGAGACATGGTTACAAACAAGAAGTCAGTGCATGACAAGATTCTTTTGAGATATGTCAGTATTCTATTGATCAGAGACATGGTCTATTGGCAAAATACATCAAAGAGAAATAGGCAGGAGCCTTCAAGTCCTCAATACCTACTTCCGGAGAAAATGGGGTGGCTTGAAAAACCTGTAGTAATTTTGTAAATCTTCTGGTTTTCCTAATACCTCACATCTTTCTATTTGTTCCTGAGACACTTTAGGGCTTGCCCCAAATTTGTCTATACTGAAAATCTTGAGAATAATATAAATACTTAAACTATGATCATTACTTATTGGAATTGCTATCTATTTTTATAATAACTATTTATGCATTTTAAATGCTATTTTGTTTTGAAACCTTCAGTTTGTTCCTTATCCCTAGTTCATGAGTTATCAGAATAAAAGGGATACTCAACTGTAAACTACTCCATCTTGAGTTGGTTCAATTTATTGTTTCCAGTGCCCTCAATAATACAACAGTTTAGCAAAACAGGTTATGCTACTGTGAACTCCTTGTACCCAAAATGCTAAAAATCTGAGGGAATGTAAAATGGCTTTGATTCCAGTAGCCTTATTTCTTAGAGTAATGTCCTAAACTATGATTACAAGCTAAATAGACAGTCTTATTTTTTCATTCAAATTCATCCCTTTGATAGCCATTCTCAATTCACTTAATTTGTTGCATCTAGTATACATTCAAAAATTTTAGGTGAGAGATTGCATTTTATCTAACTCCTTTATTTTAGGGTAAATCTTTATTGAATTTCATTTGCAAAGATGTGAATCAATTTATTTTGAAGTTGATAGATAATACTTTCACGCTGCTATCCATTCCATGCTTCCTCAGAAACTGAATATGGTGTCTGACTCCAAACTTTTCAATGCCATCTTTGGGGTCATGAATGCCACATATTATTTATTATTGATATGTGTCACTTTTTATATCAGCATTATTGGCCACAGTTAGGCTGTCTTCTTTCAGAATTGGAATTGATTTTTTAACACCTGTTCAAAATTTTATTTATATATTTAGGCAATTAATTGTGTTGGTATTTTGGACATATATGACATGAGAGTAATGGTTTGGTAATCCTCACCAGCTCCCTAGTTTAATTTTATTCACTAATGGAATCAGTTACACCCCCTTAAGACCTATGTCAGCCTTCCGCCTGCAACAGTCCTCATTTCTAATTCCAAAGAGGATGTAACTTACTCATTTGTTTCTGAGCATCCTGATAGCTTTTTCAATGATTTCTTCTGCTCCTAGAAACTCGATTTTCTTTTAGTTTTTCTTTTCTTTTGCCTTCTTCATCTTTCACTGAATTTAGTCTTAACTGAATTCTTTACTTGGTATACCTGATTCTCCTTGTCACCTAGCTCTCAGTTAAGCATAAAGGTGCAGAGTGGCCATTATTACTACTATTGAAATTATAATGTATTTTTCATATCCCACCATAAGTCCTGTGTTACTATCTACCATTACAACACTTTAACTTCAGTTTGCATCCTCAAAGAAAGTGGAAAAAATTTTTTAAGCTGATGGTTGTGGAAATATAGCACAAAGTTGCATACTGTCTCCAATTCACTGTGGGGAAAAACAATTTCCCCAAGGTGAAGTGGAGAAGGAAGAAAAACCAATTTTATTTCCATTAGATGTCTACCCAATACAAAGTCCTTACAAAGCTGTCAAAATATGTTGGGACTTCCACTAGGGTATAGTTTTAAAGATAACTCTAGTAGATATATAGGAACTTGGTAAAATAAACAGCCTTTAATTTGGCTGAGAAGCACTACCCATTGGGGCTTAGAAGATTTAATAAATGAATAGAACAGCTAAGAAATGGTGGGCATAAAACTGAAATGCAGATTAGAAGAAAATGTTACTGGGTAGACATCAGTGAAATGTGTAACTGATTTAAAGATTGTGATTAATAAGATGTACAATGAAAGACCACCACTATTGAGTAAGAGTTGCACTTGCATTAATTGATTGAAATAAAATCACCAATGGTTGACTGTAATCACTTGATTGAACTATCTGATCATTTTCTAAACTTCTTCAACTATTGTTTGGAGTGGAGTGGGAGCAAATAAGATTGTGCCTGATGAAGCTGGTCAACAGCCTCAAAATGGACTAGTCACAGCAAACTGTAAGAGTATTGTTAGTACCATGCTCTGATAGAATAAAAGTAATCTACACCTCATGAATGCAAAAATATTAGACTGACAGGATAAAAAGACAAGATGCCTTGTTATGGCTAAATAGAAATAAAAATAACTGAAATGTAGGGATACCATGAAAACTTTACAGATCTAATGGCAATAAAACAAGGAGTTGCATTTGCAATATGTCTTACATCATGTTAAGGAAGGTATTGTTATAGATATACTTAAAGTGAATTTTTCTATGTAGTTATAACTTCCCCTAGTCAATCAACTTAATTGACAACCTATCCAATTATCAGATTAGGGTGGTAACAATGTTTGCTTATCAAATCAAAAAGTTCATTCTTCAAGTAACTCTAATGTCATTAATTCATTTTTGCATTCACTTTTAATGTACTAAGGCCCTGGTTTTATTAGAAAAAACTTTACTTGAAACTTTTTGTTACCAGTTAGTTCATCTTAGGAAAGGATAACTTTAGGTTGTTACAAATAAGAGGCAAACAAAAAGAGAACAAAAAGATTTCAACTTTTAAAATATACATTGATCTCATTTAGAGAACTGCAACTATTTGCTATCTTCCACAATTATTCATATTTTATATGACTATGAAATCACATTTTGACATGCACTTTTGTGGGAGGGAAATAATTGTATTCAATTAATAGAAGAATTAATTTAAAAGTTAATTCTGATTTAAGATAAAATTAATTCTGTATTGAAGAATAACTTCATTTGTAATGCATTACATTCAACTTGACAAAGTTGACTCTAATAGTTAACTTCCCAAATCTGAATAGCACACAAATATATGTACCAATATATATCCCTAGCTATACTTTATGTCTTCTATGAGTGAATTAAAAGTGTAGAATGGAGAAAATGTGTGTTTTGAAGATGTTGTGCATATTGACAAAAGCTTCAATATCACTAACAAGCAGAGGGTTATCATGCTCTGGTGTTACAGTAATTCTAACTAACTATACATACTGCCTGACCAAACCATTTTGTACCCTGATGACCTTTGCCTTGTATCCAACATCAACCAAGGCAAACATACTCTCTGGAAGTTAAGGAGATAATTTTGGTAGATATTTTGTAAAGCTATTAATCAAAAGTTTGCTCCATTTAAGGAGGAATTCACACCAATATAACCAATTCAATTTTCAGAGATACTGAAATTTAAGCTTTGTTTGAAATTATTGGAGGTTGAAAAGATGGAAGAGAAAAGGACTATAAAGGCTTTTAACGTAATAAATGGTGTACCCAAAAAAGTTCTAGATCTTGCTCTACTGCCTATAACGCACTATCCTAGAAAAATTCTATGGTCTAGATGGTGTTCAGTTCATTTACACCCCTGACGTTAACGGGCCAAACGAATTAATTTGGTAGTAGTTCATATGCTCCCCTAATGATGGCACAAATTTCCAATCAGCATAATTTTTCCTATTGGAGTTTATGGGTATTCTTTAATGGCCATCTTACTATGGTGGAAGTGCTACCTTAAACGATGGGCAAACATAAAGCAGGCATAATATGATTTGCTAAATAATTAAAAAATCTGAAGTCTGATTATTATTTAAAAAATATATTTATAAGAAAAACTCAAATAATAAATCCAATGCAAAACCCAACCAATTTAATAATCCACCCCAGGGGGTATAACTTGGAGAAATTAAGTTATCACTGAACTGGTTAAAAATAAGATTGAATAAGTAACGTCATTTTGATTGTGGTATAAAGAAAACCAGAAAACACTACAAACCAGTGAAACAAATGAATATAGAAACATACATCAGGGGTTCACTTGGGGGGAGGGGTCACAATGAAAACTGTGACAAAAATTTTTTGAGAGTAGAAGAAAAAAATAAATCCAAAATTTTTGATGAAAGATATTTGATAGAAAATGACTGCATTTGTTGAAGCAAAGTGGTTGAATGATTGTTCTCCGAAACACTGCTCAAGTATGTAAGCTGTTCACCTCACTCTGATTAATTCATTCTCACTTTTCTTCATGGACTGACCTTTCTACTTCTTTTCTTTACTTAGTTTTCATGTGATTAACTCAATGCCATTATTTCACATTCTGCTCCTTTAATGCATTTAACAACTGAAATCTATTCACTCTCTGGCTAATTGAAGCTTGATCATCTGCAAACCGAAATTACTTAATTAGCTTCCTTCCCGCCTGGTTTCATAACGTCAGCACTTGCCACGTCGCTCTTAACAAGCTGTCCACACATTTTGAATTAATAGGTTCTATTGGATACTAGGTAAAGAAGAAAAACTTGCAAATGCGTATAGAAGAGAAGAAACGGAAAAATATTGGCTGCGAATAGCAATGAGCACACATTTTTACTTTTCACGACAAAAAATTGGTGACCAACTCACCTTTGTGCTCCTCCTTGCCGTGCTTCCCTTTGGCTCCCTTTTCGAAGTCATGGTGTCCCTTGTAGCCCTTCTCTCCTTTCTCGCCGTGCTTCGAGTGGTGACCCTCTTCGTGCTCTTCACCCCCGCCCTTCTCGAACTTCTTATCACCCCCTCCTCCTCCTCCACCGTGACCCCCTCCTCCTCCTCCTCCGCCGTGACCCCCTCCTCCTCCTCCGCCGTGACCCCCTCCTCCTCCACCGTGACCTCCTCCTCCCCCACCGCCGTGACCACCTCCCCCACCACCGTGACCCCCTCCTCCCCCACCGCCGTGACCGCTGGCCGACGAGGATTGATCCCTCCCGACCGTCGAGTGACCCTCCGAGGGGGAGGTCTCCTCGTCCTCCTCCTCCTCCTCATCAGCTTCCACGTAGTCGCTGCCGCTCTCCTCAGCCTCCTCTTCCTCCTCCGCTTCTTCCTCCTTGAAGCGATCGAGAAAACGAGTGAACTTTAAACGACTGGAGGCAGCACTTCAAACATTTTTTGTTTCGAGTGCAAAAGGAAATACATATCTATTTTTCAAATGATCGCTCATTTTGCACTTTAAGTGTGGTTTAAGAGTTAAGTTGTTTGATGTTTCATTGTGCCGGCTTCTTTCTCATTTTAACACTTAAGATATGATGTACGGGTTGTAGTTGATGAATATGTGCTCGACGAATGCTTCATGAATGGATGCGCAAGATTGAAAGAAACGAGACGTCATTTCGATAAGCATGATGTATCAATTACTAAAAAGCTTAACATGAGTTTATTTCCAATTCTTTTCCGCAAATCCACATTTTTTTCTTGTCTGCTAAACTTTGACCACTGCTGGACGAGATGGAAATACTCCCCCGCAAGAAGAGTCAAATAAACTTCTATATTCACGGATAGGTGAAGATTTTCGGAAAAATATTAAGAGGGAGGACTAATACGTTCGAATACATCACTCAATAGGGCGGGGACTCTCCAGCGTGAGGGGAGCGTGACGAAAGACACCAAAGACCTCAATAATAGGCTTAGCACAGCGTTCCGTCATTTATGGGTTGAATTTAAGGTCCTATAACGAATTCTTCCATTAAGAATGAAATTTCGTTTCCATCTTGGCCTATTATACGACATATGTAGAAATACTGAAAATAGGACTGAAAATTCGAAAACATAAACAAAAATGAATACAAGTAATTAAAGAAGCACAAGTGTCTAACAAAAAAATAAGGAATGGAGATCAATCATAACAGTGGATGTCTTTTTAAATTTTCTCGCTCGAACCGCCTCACGCGAATCCTTGTTCTCCTCGATTACCCTATTTTCCACAAATTGCAACAAATATTGTCGTCTGTCAACCACGCAAAAATATCGCAAATTAGTCACCTTTCTCTAAATTTAATTTTGCCCGGAAACATGCTCATCCTTTTCTCTTCTCTCAAATTTTCTTTCAATATAGAGCGATTTCTCAGAATAATAGATTCTTAAGCCGCACACTGACAATTTTTGCAAGCATAGCTTAGGATTATAAAACGCGGTAAAACTATAAATATCAAATAATAATTTTCTCTTTGCAAATAAACTATTTCATTAGATGCATCACGTTTAACATAAACTTAAGCTGCCGAAGAACTGATCCATATGCATCCATAGTCCAGAGAGGCTTGCCTGGAATTGAACCTGTGCCCTCTGGTCAGTAGTACAAGGCTCTACCCCTGGACTACTGCGACCCATATATATATATATATATATATATATATATATATATATATATATATATATATATATATATATATATATATATATATATCTATCTATATGGCAGTCCGATAAGTACTTAGCCTACAAAAGAAAAAACGAAAATTTTGGAAAAGTGGCGATTTATTTCTCAACATAGTCTCCTTTTAGCTCGATACACTTGACCCAGCGATGCTCCAACTATTTTAACCCGTCTGAAAAATACGTTTTCTGGAGGTCAGCAAAATAGGCCTACGTGGCGGCGATAACCTCCTCATTCGACTCAAATTTCTGCCCAGCGAGTGCCATTTTCAAGTTTGGAAACAAAAAGAAGTCGCACGGGGCCAAATCTGGAGAATACGATGAATGGGGCCGCAATTCGTAGCCCAATTCGACCAATTTGGTGTGAGCCGGTGCGTTGTCATGGTGGAAGAGCACTTTTCTTCGCCAAATGGGGCCGTTTTTTCTGCAATTTGGCGTCGAATCGGCCCAATAATGCGGCATAGTAGAGCCCTGTGATCGTTTTGCCATTCTCTAGGTAATCGATGAAGATCACACCTTGTGAATTCCAGAAAACGGTGGCCATCACCTTTCCGGCCGATAGGACAGTCTTCGCCTTCTGCGTTCGCTAGCTTCGCCGGGTTCTACCGCTACCTTCGCTAGCACGTTCGCCGGGTGAAGTCCACTGTTTCGACTGTTCCTTGGTCTCTGGTGTGTACCAGTGGATCCATGTTTTGTGGACGGTCACGAAACGACGCAGAAACTAACACCTTTGGATTGCGCTTAAACAGCGTCAAACACTGCTTTGAAGTGGTCTCACGGTTGCGCTTGTTGTCCGGAGTGAGCAAACGCGGCACCCATCGCGCCGACAGCTTTCTCATGCCCAAAATTTCATGCAGGATATGACCCACACAGTCTTTTGAGATGCCTACTGTCTCAGCCATCTCGCGCATCTTCAATCGGCGGTCTGCCAATACGAGATCGTGGATTTTTTTCACGTTATCCTCCGTGGTAGCCGTTTTCGGGGCACCTGGGCGTGGCTCATCAAAAACCGACGTGCGACCACGTTCAAACTCGTTAAACCAATTTTTGACGGTCGCTATCGAAGGAGAAGAGTCACTGTACTGCAAGCGCTCTTTGATTTCACTGCGCGATTTCCCTTCCAAAAACAAGAATCGAATTACCGACCGACATTGCTCTTTTTCCATTTTCCTAGAATCCGCGGAGACACCTGCTTCCACACGTAGTCAAAACAAAACTACGAGTCCGATTCGGCTGAAATTTCAACAATAGCCGTCTATAACAATGTCCTACACGATAGTAAATTGTTCTTGCGATAGTGGTGCCATCGGGCTGTGAGGCTAAGTACTTATCGGACTGCCCACGTATATATATATATATATATATATATATATACAGGGTTCGTCCGGAAAATAAGTGTACTGATTTTTTCCCGCCGCTCCAGGCGTGCCCAGCACCGCTCTGACGGGCTGCGATTGGAGGGGGGTATGTTGGCAAGCGACGCTGAAAAAGGCAGTCGGCTCTGAGCTGTGGTGAAGTGAGGAGCTCTGTTAACGCGAACCTCCACGCTCGACCCACGTCACGGAACGCGATGCCGAAGTTTTTGGAGCAGCGTTATTCCATCAAATTTGCGGTAAAGATTGGGAAATCGTCTACCGAAACTGTCGGTATGATTAATCAGGCTTACGGGGAGTCAGCCATGTCCAGAAACATGATCTTTCGGTGGCACAAGATGTTCGTGGAGGGCAGAGAAGAGGTCGACGACGAACCACGGCCTGGGCGCCCATCAATGACACTCACCGACGAAAATGTGCGAAAAATTCGCGATGTACTGAACTCTGATCGTCGTCTTAGTGTTCGGATGATAGCAGAGCAGTGTAATGTGCCAAAAACAATAGTGCACGAGATTATTAGGGACCAATTACAGATGCGAAAAATTTGTGCAAAGTTGGTGCCGAAAGTGCTCAGTGATGATCAAAGACTCAATCGTTTGGAAATCGCGACACAACTTGCGGATCACTGCAAAAATGATCCACATTTTTTAGAGAACGTTTCTGTTCCCGAAGATAAAGAGGAGTGTGAAAGGAACGCGATACGGGACTTTGGACGCCGTCAAAGAGGCCGTGACGACGTGTCTTCGAGAAGTTTCCGATGATGCCTTCGCGGGAGGGTTCCAGGAATGGGAACGCCGCTGGAACAAGTGTATCGACTCACAAGGGTCCTACGATATTTTGAGGAATATTAGCTTAAGATATGTAAAAGTGTAATAAATTTTTTTTCCTGAGCTCAGTACACTTATTTTCCGGACGAACCCTGTATATATATATATATATATATATATATATATATATATATATATATATATATATATATATATATATATATATATATATATATATATATATATAATGTAAATTCATTAATAGTCATAACAAACACAGAAACCAAAACACACAAAAGAGGGACTCACTGGCTCTCGAATTTTCGGTGGTCCAACCACCTTTCTCAAGAGGAATTAGGAACAGATATATATATATATATATATATATATATATATATATATATATATATATATATATATATATATATATATATATATATATATATAACTCTGTTCAACTCTGTTCTGTTCCTAATTCCTCTTGAGAAAGGTGGTTGGACCACCGAAAATTCGAGAACCAGTGAGTCCCTCTTTTATATGTTTTAGTTTCTGTGTTTGCTATGACTATTTAGTGAATTTACATTATTGTGCACGTTCGTGGGTTTTCCAAGAAAGTGACTATATATATATATATATATATATTCATCATCAGTATTTCGATCCTAGGATTGGTTTATTGCAGCCCTCCATTCTACTCTGTTTAACGTTAATTCCCTCAATCGTTGATACCTTCTCTGTTTTATGTCTTTCTTAATTTGTTCTATGTACATGTGTCTTAGTCTTCCTCGTGGAGTCTTCCCTTCTGTTTTTCCTTCTATTATATTCCTAATCAATCCATTGTGCCTCAATGTGTGTCCAATCCATCTATTTCTTCTTTGCCGTAGAGTCCTTCACATGGTCCTCTCCTCTTCCGCTCTTCTTTATTCGTTCCTTACTTTGTCTGACCATTTAAGCTTCAATATATACATATAATATATTCATGCAAAACACATTATACGAGTAAGTTACACACGTGCAAATAAATACATATACTGGGAAATAACACGCACATGCAACTACAAATATACCATATGTCTACGCAGCATTTAATCTTGTCTTCACTAGTAAACCAATGTCTTTACTATTTCCAAAATGACTTTGGTTTCTTACAGTTGTGATTCGTGATTGTCCGTAGAAAGAACAAATATTTGCTTCTCTCTGTATTGGAGTCAATTTCTTCTATGTTTGTGATCTCACCTACTTATATAGTGTATAACAATTCCTCTGGTGTCTCATTTTTTCTGTACCTTTCTGATTCTTGCTTGTTCTCTTCGCATCTTAAGCGGTTCCCAAATTAATTCATCTGAAAGACCTGTCACGCTCGTCTTCTTATCGTAACAATTTTTGATTATTTTGGCAGATTTTCTCAGAATTTTACCTAATTCTTTTAGCAACATTTTCTCCCAAGGATACCAAAAGCTTGCGTGTATTCCAAATGTGACTTATTACAAGAGAAATGACACCTCTCCTTAATTATTGCATTACATTTCCCCAAAATCCATTTAATGACCGTTTCTTTAAGGCGGATACGTATACGCATTATATTGATATGTGCTCCCCATGAAAGGCGTGGTGTTAGGACCACCCCGAATTATTTAACTTGATCTGCCATTGAAGCCTATTTTTCACAAATTATGTACTGCTCAGCACTTATTTAGGTCCGAAATTTCAAAACTGTGACTTTGCTTATGCTAAGTCCTAATCCCCATTACGTACACCAATCCGATATTGTGTCCAGGTCTATAGGGCGTAACCCCCAATCTGCTGGGGTCCTTATTTCCCCGTATGTCACCGTTTCGCCAGCTTTCAAATGAACCCGAGGACGAAAACTTTCATCACAAAGCTTTCTAATGGACCAACCGTCCTTTCCATTGGGCAATGGAGCAAAACTGAGAAGAAATAGGTTGGTATGGGAAGCCTCGGCGCTGCTCTCCCGACCACTTTCCTTTAACATAAAGCTTGCTCACTTGACAGATTCAATACCATAACGAATAAGGTCTAGACTTAAGTGAGAATGAGAAAGTTCTATTAATCCATAGCCATGCAATTAATGGTCCCCACCCCCAATGTCACAGGTAGGAAATATGACACGCCGCTTTTGGCAGCGGACAGCGTGAGGAATCACCCCCACAGAGAGGGACGAGGGATAGAAGGGGGAAGAGTGCAAACAAAACCAGGTAGAGAGTATTGCAACATGAACTGTATTACATCTACATAATACCACGCAAGCTGCCGCAAGGGCGTGTTGCGGGGAGTGTAAGGCCACCAGCCATGTGTGCATAATAATCATTACACCTCTACCCAAATATCGGTTTGATCATACACTGGAGCAAAGTTAATCACACGAAAGAAGGTACTTATATGCAAGGATATTAACAAGATACGTTCCAATCATGCGGGAAGAGTGTTAAAAATATGGATTTAATCAAAATTAATGCGAGATATCGACAAAATGTATACACTAACAATTAAAACTATCTCCTTCGCATCTGCGGTAATATCTATTTTGATCTCTAACCATAAGAGGAAAAAGCGGCATTTTAATTCTATTCGTTCCACTATCTATCTCCCTGATTTTGGGTACGTGATTTGATCTAACATAGTAAGCCAGGGTTAGTATAATATGTTTTAAACATCCTCAGATAAGTGACCTGTCTCAGTAAATTTAAATTTGCCCAATTTAACCTGTATTTTAATCTACAGTCAACTAGTGGATCCCATTCTAATTATTCCAGTGGTGTCGTGACATTACTACCTTGTTCGTAATAACTTTTCACAAACCTAGCAGCTCTGCGTTGAACTCGATCTAGTTCCAAAACTAAGCCTACCTCGTGGGGAGGTGGGGCCTAGCAAACGTAATATAACAAATCTCTTTAACCCTCTCATTATATTTCCCAAGCATCATGTTTATGAATCCTAAATTTTTAACCACTATTGCGAAAGTGTCACGATTGTTTTTCCTATGAAAAATTCTTAGTTATCACCCAAATATTTTACCGATTCTTATCTCCTATTAAGTATGCCAGTCCAATGTGGTCGTGCGGAAAGGGGTTTGCCAACAAAACACACAAAAATAGTATAAAATGCATGCATATAAGTAACACTAATCATTCCCTGGACGCGGCAATAGGCACTGTTGTTATCTCCAACCCTACCGCTACAGTTATCCGTGGGAAGGAGTCCTTGGGTCTGCTAGTTCTGGCGTCTATTACCCAAATTTTATATTGATGATCCAATCGATCAATGTATACTGAATTGCGAATAATAGACGAGACCTCGGTGCAGAAACAAGCGGCTCTGAATTTATTCAATAAATTCAACCTAGCATTAAAATGTATATATTCTAATGATCCCCAACCCAACTCCAGAAGTATTTCTGTGACGCTTTTCGTTTTGTCTTAACAGTTTTTAACGAAACGGGCCGCTCTGAGTTGAAACCTCCAAATTTCCCGAATGAGGCCTTATTCTGTCGGTTCCATACACTGCATACATATTCTAAATGAGGACGCACGAGAGCGGGTCAGCACCTTCCTTTGATCTTACTCGTATATTCACTCCTACCAACAATTTGTCTGATGAATCCCAATTTTTTACATGGCTGCCCGCAGATTTTACGCACGTGGTGGCTCCATGATAATTCGTCGGTTTTAGTTACACCTAAGTATTCTACCGTATCAACTACTTCCAGAAAATTTATTACGATACGGCCTGGTTTTTGACGTTCAACTTCATCTTCAGGTAGAAGAAGACGTGAAGATGACGTTGAACGTCGAAACCCGGGTCGCATCGTAATAAATTTTCTGTGAAATCACAAAGTTACTAGTTTTTCATTTCCAATATGAATCGATTCCATAAAATTACGCCAGAAATCATCAACTACTTCCAGGTTAACTCTAGCAAGTTGTGAACTAATCCCGCTGATCTTTGAAAGAAATTTACCACCGAACATTTGTTAAGGTTAAGGTCAATGTGTGCGGTTAATCAATTCTTAAGGAAAATTCAAGAAACTGTGGGAGATGCCGCAACAGTAACTTTTAACGGAGTCATCCGCTATGTGTAGCATTACAATGCAACAATTTCAGTCAAGGCGAATGATTTTTACACTCTGAAATTGTTGCATTGTAATTCTTTAGGAGTTTGAAAACTTGTAATATCCTCGATGCCAACAGAGAAAGCTGGCAACAATAAAGGTTAAGAGTAGGGATTTCATTCAGCCAAATGAGAGACCATTGACATATTTTCTTAATGCTATTAGGGAATTTATACCTCGAGAAAAATATAGAACAAAGTTTAGATCACTTTAATTGCGATGTACCGCGAAAGTAGACTACCGTTATTACACAATTTTATTGACAAATACTTGAGCTCAAATGATGTGTACATTTGAGAAAAGGGTCCCTCTTGCATAAAATAATGCGAGGATCGTTAAGTAAAATTCAACCAGCAATGGGTATTGTTTAACCGTTTAGTTATGTTATGGCGATAACTACCATGCAAAACCGGAAGTTGGTTATTTTTTCGTACACTTCATTGAAGGCAGAGAATGGCGGCGGGTCACTGAGATGTGTGCACGTACCTGTCTCCTGCTTTCGACCGGCCTGGCGCGAGGTTGCTCCGAGCCTCGATTCACACTCTCCTCCGCCTCTCTTTCGTCGCCCGAGGGGGTGTACCTTCCGCTCGGGTGTTGTGGGCCCCTCTGGGAGGGAACCACCCGACCACTCGTTGCCTCTGCTCTCCTGCTGCCGTACTCCTGCCTCCTTCCCACGGGAGCGTCTCCCTCCGCTCCTGGGGAGCGAGTGGACCCTTGGTCCGTATCCACCCCCTGCTCCGCCGCTGTCGGCCCCCGGCGATGGTGTCCTCGCCGCCTCCTCAGTGCCCATCCCCGTCCCGACTCATCCGACGCCGTCGTCCCGGGCGTCGTGCTGACGGGGGCGATGGCCTGGGAGGGTGTCGTGACTCGAACCCAGGAACTCCGGCCCGGGCGTCGCTCCATCGTCACGTACGTCGTCTTCGTTGGTGTTATAGTGTTCTCCTTTAACTCCAGGGTTTCGCCTTGTTCGTGCAGCACGGTGGTCCGCGTGGTGGTCACCGACACGTCCCTCGCCGGCTCCGACCGTCGCCTCTGCTGCTCTCTCCAGTGCTTCCTGCTTCCCCTCGTCGGGGTCGTCACCACTTCCACGGCTGATTCCTCCTCCTTCCCTGCCCGGGGATCCTTCCGGCGACGGCCCGAGTACAGGAATCGCTCCCTGGGGGCCTGCGGTTCCGACCCATCGCCTTCCCCCGCCCCCTGTTGCGCCCCGCCGCGGAATTGCCTCCGCCTCTGTGCGCCTTCTCTGTGTCTCCCTTCGCTGCCTTCCCCCTCGGCACCCTCCCTGGAAGCGTTCCGGCTCTCGGTCCTGGAGACCGTGCTTTCGCTCGACTGGCGACTTGCGTAATCGCTCTTCTCGCCCTCTGCGTCCTGCGCAGGCGGCGGTCCCTCTCTTGCCTGCTGGTGCCTGGAGTAATCAGCTCCGCGGACTCGTTCCGGGATGCGACTCGGTTTCGTCATCTCGTCTCCAGCGTTGAGATCACTGACTGGAGGCGACGTCACGGGGCCCTCTCTCTGACGGGACCACAGGGGACTATTCCTTTCTTTAAACTTCTCGTAAAGATCACTAGCAGATGTGTCATCGGCTCTTAAAGGGGGTTCCTGGGTTGACGATGCCCCTCCATGGGCTGAATAATCGGTGTACTCACCCGAATCGGAAGGTTGGAGGTATTGTGTTGGCTTCAGATCTGAACTGAGCAAATCTTCACCGTCTTGGTAAACAAATTTCTGAAGTTTCTTCGGTTTCTTGTAACGCTTCGGCTTCAAGACGGTCGGCTCCTCTTCTTCCCTCGTTTTGTAGCCCGTCTGTTCCTTGTCCTGCGTTTTTCCCTTGTAGAGCGTTTTCAACGAATTCGGCGATTTTTTCCCCTTCTTGCCTGAATACGGTCTCTTGTAATGTTTCGGACTGAGAATTTTGGGAACCGTGTCTTCACTTGGACTCGGTTTGTGGTTGGCGGGGATGTAATCTTCGTCTTCATCGAAGGACGACGACTTGCTGTGTTTGCGTTGTTTATCGTACTTCTTTAGTTTCGGAACCCTGGGAGGTGCCCCGTCCCCTGTCGGCCCCTCCTCGAAGCTTCTGTCACTCGAATACGGCCTATCGTGCCTCTGGTTCCTGTAGCCTTCGGGACTCACGCTGCTCCCCACGGACTCGGACTGCTCCGCCTCCCCGGAAGGCCCCTCGTCGTAACCAGTTTCCGCGACGGCGTGTCTCCCATGGCCGAGGACGGGGTATTCCTCATCTTCCTCGCCGTCTGGTCCTCTCTCCTCTACCCTCGATCCACTCGTGCCCTCCCCCGTGTATTCGTAACCTTCGTAGCTTCTCTCTGGGGTCGCGTACCTCGGGGTCTTGACCCCCGACGTCCTGTAGCCTCCTGGGCCCCCGTGTCCCTCCTCTTCCCCACCGTATGAGGACTCTTGGACGTGGTACCCTGGTGCCGTCGAATCGCCGTAATCTTCGGGAGAAGTGGGACCATATCCAACGTTATGGTGGGGCATGGAGTGGCCTCCGTAGTGCCTACGAGTCTCCACGGTCGTCACTTGGTGCGATGGCGGCGCTTCAGTCACGATGTGTAGGATGTTCACCTCGTACGGCGACGCCACGGCGTCATCGGGGACCGCTCTTTGCTCGGACGTCGCGACCGTAGTCGACACCGTGGGCTCGACCAGGACCCCGCTTGATTCCGCGATCCCATCGATCGACACATTCACCGTAGACGCCTCGATCGGTTCAGGGGTCGGCAGGGATTCCGTCGTTGTCCCAATCGTGGTCACACTTCCCTCGTCTGAAAGTCCAGCGGTGGTCGTTTCGGGAACGGCGACGTCCTTCTTGTCGAGGGGCGACGCGACGGATCCCAGGGTCAGCAGCAGTAGCAGCAGCGCGGTGGTCGCCATGAGCGAATCCTCGGCGAGGAGGCCGCCAGGAGAAGCGTCCCGGCGACCCATTGCGAGCGCGGTACCCTTGGACGTTTGCTAAGGTGGGGACGCTGGTGGACTCCGCGGTCAACAATCGCTCTGGCTCGGTCGTCGGGACACTTTTATAAAGAGTCTCCGGGAGAGGGGTGCAGGGAGTGAGGGGGAACCCGCTCCGATGGTCGCACTCGCTACCCTCAGGGCCCAACTCCTACGTCCCCGGGGGCGGCCTTTTGAGTTCGCAACGTTCGATGACGCGCGCGTTCACCGCACAGGTGCCTGCGCAGCCAGACATTCTCTTGTTGTTTCCTCACCCCTCATTCCAAACCCCTTTCACACCCCAACCCCCCCGAATAGCTGTCTTTCCTTCCTTCCTTTCCCTCTCACTCGAGAGTACAGACTTCGGACGGACACCGACTGCCGCCGGAGATTTTCGCACCGGGTACCGGCGGACACAAAACAGATGAAAGGCTCCGCGCACCGCGCCTTCGTCTTCTGACGCAATTCCCTGAAGGGATATTATGATCCCGCCGTCCATCTGCCTGCCCATCTCGCCCCCGCTCTCCATTCCTTCGATACCGCCCTCCTCCTTCCGGCAGCAGAGACCGCTTGCCGCCTTTCACGTGCCCGATAGGAAGTCAACCCCTTCGCGGTTTCCCTTCACGCCCGAGCGAACGATGAGAATCCGCAAAGAAAGCATTTCATACAGAGTAACGATTCTGCATTCGGTTCTTACGAAAGAGATGAGTCGCGGGTTAGTGATCGCGGTGAAGGAAGTGGGGCGGAGGGAAAAAAAGACCGAGGGGTGTATGTGGTAGGGGTCCAGCGATCCCTTCCCTGGTGCATCCCGCGCGGCGAATGCACTAGTGTGAAGGAATGAGAGAGGCCCTTGCCTGGATCCGGGCGCTTTCTTTCGGGAGAAAATGCGGGAACCGCAGAAATTACGGTAGCGGTCCGTTACAAGGACGAGAGAGGCCGGAGAGCACCTGAAAGAAAAGAGGCACAAAAAAATATTTTATTTGTGGTAAATTGAGACGACAAGATACCTTCTTCCATATAATCCTTCCAAATGGAATAAGATCCAAGTATTTTGTACTGAAAATATAGTTTATCTCGGTATTTCATATTTCAAATAACTATCGACAAATGAATTTACTATAAAAATAAAACCTCGCTTTATAAGATAAATATATAAAGCATGAGGACAAAATGATAGAATAAATAATGACCATGGTATTATGTGTAATGGTCACTAATAACATTTTCATGGAATAGCTACTGGATGGCATCAACACAGATCAACGTTGTTGACAGCAAAATGTCTTCAATTCAATTCGTATCAATAACTATTTTCACTTCAAGCAGAATGATTATCTGAGAGCTAAAGTATGTGTAATAGTACAAAATCAATCATACTCACAAAATTATATGTCTACAGGTAATAATTTGTATTCAACCCAGTATCTCGCATAGAGTAACCTAATGACATGACTACTAGTCTACTATCCGGTCGGATATCCTTGAACTATTGCATTTTTTACGAAAATTAAGCTTAATGATGAAAACTTGTCTTCCAACAATTGCCTGAAATCATGCAATCTGATATTTGTTGACTGAACCATTCCGGTTTTTCCCAAATATTTTATCAATATATTTAAGAGTTAATCGGAATATTCCGAAGAAAGGTGATCTTTTAATGGAATTTTTAACGCGATAAAACAACAAGAGGGATGATTACAAGTAACCCAAGACCTTGATAGGAGAACAAATCAGAGAGAAATCGAACCCGTAACCTTTGAGTTAGCAGGGTCTCCGTAACTCCGAAACGTCGCAGGATATATCACTCGTGATCTTAAATCGTGCTGCTGAAATACTGTGCATTGAAATTTTTTCTCTAAAATTAAAAAATTGGAAAAATAAGGAGTGTGCTCCTGTAGCCTGCACGTATTTCATGTCGTGAAATCCTCCAACTTTCTGTAAATTCATTCGCAATGAATGAAAATCATTCATCTTTACCATAGACCCAAACAATAAGTTTGATTTTGCATGTAGCTGAAGTGGTACTTAGGATTTCAATAAAAAGAGAGGTTGGAAAGGGGGGAAATTGAGGATATAAAATGAGGATGTCCCTATTTGTTCAGAAAAAGGAGAGGTACGCGTAATGCCATAGCAGCCATTACGTGACAAGTAGATAGGAACATATATGTGGTACAATCAGGCTGGATTTATTTGCTTCGTAGATTAGGTAAAGTGAATTGGGTAGAATTAATTATGTATTACAGAACATACTTGAATGTGTAGATTGAAAGGATAGGCAACCTATCCGTAACATGTGCACGAATCAGGGTGCTCTTCCTTCACAAGTGGTGAACGGAGTGTCGGAATGGACAGTGATAGGAAGAGGAGTGTCCATATCACCTGAAATTATCAACTTATACGTGAATAAATCGTAAAAATGGCACAGGAAGACTGGAGATGTGAATTAAAGTCGGAGGAGAATTTATTAAATCAGCTAAATTCATGGAAGAGCTTGCTTAAGTTATCCCGTCGGCCAAGTGGTTACAATCATTGCTGATCGCATGAAACATACAGTGTGGTATGTACGTGATGAATACCAATTTCACCAAAACAAAGAGTATGAGTTTTCGAAGTGGAGGAAACATGAGTTAAACGTTAAAATCGTATGGCAAAAACTGCAGCTGGTTAAAATTTTGATATGAAGCGTGGTTTTGTTCGGTGCGAAAACATGGTCGTTAAAACTAGACGATAGTCCTAGATTTGAGGCTCTGGAGGTTTGAGCGCAGAAAAGAATACGAGGATAAAAAATAAAATGGGCGGAAAGGAAAACAAACACATAAGTACAAGACGTGGTATAGGAGAAAAGAGGGTGATTGGAGAGTTTCAAAGGAGACAGAAAGGCAAGATGCAAAGCGTATTGAATGGTGATGGAATGTTGGGCTTTGGGAATAAGGGGGAGAGCGTTAGGGGAGAGAGCTAGGGGGAGGAGAAGCAGAGGCATTTTGAACGGATTGAAGGGAGTAAGAGTGTCTAAGGAATTGAAGAAGGGTTTATTGTAGTGTGGGGCTGTGTGTAGTGTCAGGCTGTGTCTTGTTAGGCGAGGCTAAGGAATGCAGGCACGTG
Source organism: Hetaerina titia (assembly GCA_037158775.1). Lineage (NCBI taxonomy): Eukaryota > Metazoa > Arthropoda > Insecta > Odonata > Calopterygidae > Hetaerina > Hetaerina titia. The sequence goes on from CM073775.1 coordinate 13,688,798, forward strand.
CAAACTGTGTTTCATACAAAACCTACATTAAGTGGTAGACTACTGAGTAATAATATGTTATTAATCGGAACATGTGTGATATCAGCTCTCCAAGTTCCCTCACAATTGCTTTAGTATTCGTCGCCCATTAAATACTTGTCGTAATTCATCCTTGTATTCCATCTTCTGTGATGTTTGCCCTTTTCATTTGATGAAGAGCATTTTGCTCAAAAATACATCACGTCAGTGTGGATTGTGCACTAAGTCGGAAAAATATGCATTGGAAATTTCAGTTTGAAAATATCCATTGTTTATTGAAGCCAATTATTCAGATAAGTATTCATTTCCATAAAAATACATAAATAATTGTATTTTTCTCGAATTGTCATGAAACAACTAGTAATTCTAGTATCAATAGTACTAGTAATTGAGGATATCATACATTTTGGGAAAGGGGATTGAAAATGCAAATTAAAGCTCGAATGGAAAAATATATTTAAAGGGACTAAGTTCTTCGGGTAAGAAAAAATCAAAAACAAAGTAAATGTGCATAAAAAATCAAAATAAATTAAATTTGAATGAATTCAGCTGTATACTATATATGCAGGTAGCTAAGAGGTGGGAAGCGTACGTTAGCGTTTGAAAATTTCATATACACAGTATTGGACAACCACAATTAGTAGAAGAGGGGAGTCCTGATTGGCGAAGAAGACCATCACGAAACATGTGAGATATGTGTGAAATAGGAAAGGGCAGCATAATGAATGCTACAGTTGTTACGGAAGTATTATTTGGAAGGATTTTCTTACGGTGTGGCTTGATGGTTATGTATAAATATTTGGCAGATTATAGAAATAGGGATTAATTTTTATTCCTTTATGAACACTTCAAGCAGTAATAATTATGCCCTAAAGTGTGGATATTTAAGTTCTTGGTGGTTTAGTGGGTAGACTGCTGAACTTATGACCACAGGGCCCGGGTTTGATTCCAGGTGGCGGCTCTCGGTCACTTTCACCTTCACCCAAGCATTGAAATTTTTCGAGATAAGATTTTCTGTGAATCCCCGAGGTGGCACAGGGAAAGGAACTGGCACTCCTATCCTGATGTGTGAATCTCACACGCAGTTAACCTTGGTACGAGGGAAGCTCTAGTCTCACGTATTAAACCAGCCTTCGGGTTGATAACTGTGGTTAAAGGTGACTTTGGTATCCATTGAAACAGTTTAACTAGGTTGTACTGCTTGGGTATTTCAATTTCATTATTATTTGTCAAGCCATTTTGATTCTGTTTTATGAATCAAAGCTATTTCTTTTCTCACAATTTAAACCGTGAGTCTATTCGTTCTTTTGGATTTTTTAAAATTACGGATGAGTTTTCGTGAGGAGGTGATCAATTTTGACAAAAAGTGACCTAGTAGCATTATCAAGCAGTCTGAAATGCCTACCACATATCCCCTCTCTGCACCGCCAACCAAACATTATCTTCTCCGCATCTTCAACACCCCACTTGCCTCTTAATATCTACTCAAACTCTGCCCTCTGACCTCTGCCTCCGTCGAATTTCTCCCGATAACCTTTTGCCTTCCACTACTATGCCTAGCAATTCTTCTTTTCCTGTCTTCCTTCGCCTCCATTGCATATTCTCCATATTTCACCGTATCCACATCTCAAACATTTTCCATCCAAGCATACACATGTACATTTACGTGTATATCCCCTCCTGAGCGACCAAGTTTCACAGTACTAGTGCAGTTACATTTCCTTAACTTATTTGCTTAAGGTCCCTACTATCACCCTCCATATCTTTGTAAATGTATCCTTAGCTAACGAAATCCTTGTCATAATTCGTTAAACAGAATTGACGGGAAACTTATGGATTCAGGGCAAACATGCATTTAAGTTTGAAAACGATACTGAATGAAACGTCACGACCGACACCTCGGAATAAAACTCATTTATTCCGATTTATTTTTTAATATTATCCAGTGATCGCACGAACCGTAGATTGATATTATTTTCCGCCTGTAAAATCAAGTTTGACGCTCACTTCATCCAAACTGTAAACGCCAAACAACTTGTTAGCCACGCAAATAACGACTAAATAAGCGCAGGCGGCCGAATAAATTCAAAGAGTCAGCCACCGTGAAGAGTGCACACTTTTTGTACTCGTGTTTTCAGAAAGACGAAAAAAAAGGCAATTTATCAATTTGATTCACTCTTCCGACGCCGCCGAGTGAAAACCTGTCGGAGCGGGAAATGTGTAAGTGAAAAAAAGGAGCACTCTCCTTCCTTTGTTATCTCACGCCTGCTCTTTCTTGAACGGCAGATCGTCAACCGACGCGTGAGGGTTCCTGCAAAAAGGAAAGCCGGGTTCGAGTCCCGAACTGATACAACGTTTGTTTCCGTATTTTTTTCTGATCTCCGTGTTTCACTACATTGGCACACCTAACAACTTGCATTAGAAATAATTTTTATGGAAGTAACGTGCGAAAAAAATCTAGCTCTTGCTTAAGATTAAAATTACCATTCGATTAAAAGCCACAATGAAATAAGAAATTTCGAAAAGGTACACATTACATGGTGCGCAGGAAAGGTATTAATGAACGAGCTAATGCATTAATTGAAAGTGAAGGTAATGCAAAATAATTAGATCAGTTATTCATCGAAGCAATGATTTCGTGGTTTTCCTTCTTCCTCCCTTATAATACATGGTGCGTTCCGAAAGTAATGCCATTATATTTTTTTCAAGTAATTCATTGAAGAGATTTGCACAAACACTTAAAATTCTTCAAAGTGCATACCTTGGGCCTCTACACGTTTTTCCCAACCATGACCGGTACGCGCCCTGGAAGGCGTCCTCGGGGACCTCTCGCAAGGTCTTCGTCACGTCTGATTAGCTCTCTTCTATGGAAGAAAAACGGATTCTTTTCAGGGCTGTCTTAACCCGAGGGAACAAAAAAAAGTCTTCTGAGGAGACGTCAGGACTATATGGGAGGTGGGGCAGCGTTGGCACCTGGTGTTTGACCAGGAACTCATGGACTCGTAGCGCGTTGTGGCAAGGCGTGTTGTCGTGATGGAGTTACCAGTTAGCGGAGATGTCTTTTCTCGTTCTGAAGATCCCTTTTTTGGAGTCTATCTAGAACATCCACATAGTAAGCAGTGTTAACTGTCTGTCTTTGAGGATGAAACTCCTTATGGACCAGTCCTTTACTGTCGAAAAAGACAATGAGCATTGTTTTCACTTCTGATTTGCTCATTCTTGTCTTTTTAGGATTGGGAGACTGGTCGGTGTGCCACTCAGAGCTATGGCGTTTTGTTTCTGGGTAGTATTAAAAAAACCCAGGTTTTATCACCAGTGATGATGTACAAATAATCAGGTTTATTTTCAAAACATTGCAAAAGTTCACTTGACATTTCTGCTTGATTGGTCTTTTGGTCGTCTGACAACATCTCGGGCACAAGGTTGGCACACACTTTCCTCTTGGCTAAATCTTCAGTAACAATGCGAAACCAACAGTAGACAACAAGTTCCGTTCTTTTGCAACCATATTGATACTCAATTGACGATCAGAGTCGGTTTGCTGGTTGACGGTCTCTCAGAGCGTTGTTCGTCGTGTATCTCTTCCCGGCCCTCCTTAAATGCCTTTAACCACCTCGAAACTTGTGAGTCGGACAGATCAGTGTCCCCGTAAGCCTCACAAATCATTTTGTAAGCCCCCTTTATATATTTTTCAGTTTAGCACAAAACTTAATTGCGTAACGTTGCTCGATCGTCGATTTCATTTTTTTATACGGTCGGTGCGCAGAGGTTTACAATAACTGACGTCCTGCAGCTTCCACGGCTTGGAGAGCACTGAGACCGGTTTCGCGGCAAAGCTTAGCGTCCTCCGCACCTACTCCAAGTAGTTCCCACTTCAACCAATAGGAGCGGCGCGGGAAAAATAATTGCATTACTTTCGGAACTTACCATTTAGTACAGTACCTGTAAGCGTAACTCGTACATCTGTATAAGAGTCTGTATCGTTTCAAAGATCTATATTACCCACTGTTCGACCCTTAAGATTTTCAATTGACGCCGATTATTTCCCACGATTACTGAACCTTTAATTCAACTCGCAGGTATTATCTAAAACTATCTAGAGATCAATGATTCATTCACACGGAGGTCGCCAAGGGTAACCTTAAGCACAGACTCGAGAAGTCGAGTTCAACATTTGAGAAAGAAGAAGTGATAAAGTCATCGGATACATTTTGAGACGCAACGCTGTCAAAGAAAATTAAATGGAAGGACTCGAATGGGAATATGGACAATAAGGGAAGAAGTATGCTTACAAAGAGAAGAAATATGAAGAGTTAAACCGATGAAAGAGTTGAGAGGTGCGTCCTACCAGTCTTAGAACTGATGATGAATTGGTCCGCTGCAATATATGACGGACAGTTTAGAAACCGATCCAGGAGTACAGAGGGTGAAACTGAAATAGGATGCTAAAGATGCTGAATATTTGGCTAGTTCCTTTCCCTATACCACCTATAGTTTCCGAGGAAGATTTGGCACGCAAAAAATCACAAAGGTTGAGTACAGCTGACGGTGCCCAGAAACGTCAACCGGAATCAAACCCGGGCTTTCCAGACAGTAGTCCAGCGCTATGCCGACTTAACTACGTAAAACGTCCACAGCTAAAGCAATGACTATTATGAAATTATGTGCATGTACAAAAACATCTCTTAAAAAACTTTTTAACCTTTTGCAGACTCAGAAATTTCTTACGATACATGAATGCTAATATTTTGCGTTAACTCATTCATAGAAGTTGTTTTACACCAAAAAACTTCTTTTAATTTCATAGTTAACGTAGATGAGAGGAATTTGAGAAGCCTGCAGGATTGCAAAGAAAACACAGTGAACAGAAAGGAGGAAAAAAGAAAAACGACCAGGCGCATTGGATCAGACGAAAGTTTGAAGAATACAGTATAAGTGGATACAAGAAATTATGAGATATTGGAGAAGAAAAACGGTGAAGGAAGGAAGAATATTTCGTAAGCAAGGCAGAGAGGGGAAGGATAGACATTCTGGAGTGCGCAACAGGAGACAAGGTATATGGTATATGGAGGGATGGTTTACAAAATGAAAAGAGAGTTTTAAGGGGTAATATTAACCAGCAATCGTGCTACTCGTATAAAACAAAAAGAGCCGCAAAATTGTGCACTTATTTCGCTGGGTCCCTAAAAAAATAACCTCACTACAGTACGCGATTACTTATAACTAATATTTCATAGAAAGTTTTAACATGCATGTCTTCAACATTTTTCTCAAAAAGTCTTTCACTTTACAAAATTTCATTCTCCAATGAAATGCTTACATTTTTATTACACTGCATCGTGCAGTTATATCAAAATAGTTGCTTAGAGAACAACTTAGTTTATACAATGGCTCGGGGGCCGTACCCTGAAAAAGAAAATTCTTTGCCAAAGCCACAAATTTATACAATCCACAAACAAAACAAGGTATACATTCATGCAAAAACTCTTACACCCCACACACATGCAAACGCACAAACTACCAACAAACATACACACATGCACCTACAGATACACCTATGACTTTGCAATGTTTAATTTTGTTCCGACTTGTAAATGAAATGTTTTTAATATTTCTAAAGTGACTTCGGTTTCTTACTATTATGATTTCTGATTATTCTGGGAAAGAATGAGTATTTGAATCTACCTGTATTGGAATCTATGTCCCTTATTTTATCTTTGTGGTCTGATATACCCAAGTAGTGTGGGGCCATTATAATTCCTTTAGTGTCATCGTAAAACTCGTTGGTTCTGAACCTTTCTAAAGGTCTCCCTTGTTCTCTTCGTATTTCAAGTGGCTCCCAGCCTAAATCCCCTAAGAAACCTGTCACACCTGTGTTCTTATGTCACAGTTTTTAACGAATCTGGCGAATTTTCTCTGAAATTTATCTAATTCTTCTTGCCAGATTTTCTCCCAAGGATCCCAAATACTTGCGGCATATTCCAAATGTGGTCTAACTAGAGCAAAATAACAGTTCTCTTTAACTTTCTCATTACATTTCCCAACCACCCGTTTAATGAAGCTCAGTTTCTTTCAGGATCTCAGGTCTCAGGATAGGAATGTTGGACAGAATGGAGGAAGAAAAAGGGACCTGACGTAGAGTAGGTTGCTGGATTCTGTTTTCTTAGGAGTCACAAAATATTTATTTGGTAGTTGTGTCCATCCAAAAACCTACCTTAACCGGTAGATTACCTTAAAATAAATAATATTTACGATACATGTATATCATATATTTATTCCTCATTCACGTATCCTCCATCTAGGCCATGCATTCAGCGTTTTCTCCTTCCCCAAAAGAGTATCATGGACTCATTAAGAATTCACAATTGTGGATAATATTGGGTGATAAGAAGTCGGAGAATCCATGGAAGGCATACATATGCCGCTCTCCTGCGCCCAGAAAAGAAGTGCCCCTTTGGCGGGGAGCGATCGGGGTCTCGCGCTGCGAAGCGGTCCAACGATCGCCAGGTCACCTCCGCCAATCGCCACCTCGATTCCGAATCTCATCTCCGCAAGCGATCTTTTTTTATTTCGATTCGTGCGCTCGGGATCTTATTCGACCGGAAAGCACCGGCAGGAGCGGATGGGTGGGAGTGGAGGCCTAGGGGAGAGAATGGGGATAGCCCGTGGTCGATGGGGATTATTGCGGCAGGTCGGGACGTGACAGTGTGTGTGTCCTCGGTGTAACACCTTTCGAAGGGCAGCGGCGCGTGGGCGGATTGAGCACGCTTCGAACCCTCTGGCACATGAGGGGTAAATTAGTGTATATATACAAATTTAGACGAAGTCCGTTGCCGTGTGAGAAATTTTGTTGTCATAATTTTTTTATGCTCCTCGCTGTTATTCACTTGGTAGAAGATCACCTTACATATTTAATGTAGAGAAAAGAATAATCAATGAATCTAACACCTCATAAATTTCTATCTTATCTTAATGCATTCCTTAATCATTCATTTTCCTTAAGGAGTATGTATCCACACGTTTCAAGAAAGTTTAAAATCACTCAAATATATTTTTGGACACAATTATAAATGCTTATTTATTGCGAAATATTTCATCGATTTTTGTTAAATTTTTTATCTAAGCGTGCTTTTCTAGAAAATATTTTTCTTTTATGATCTGCCGAAAAGTTATTTTTTTTTGTAGGGAATACTGAAGGTTGATAATCGGGAACTCTCTGAAATGTTTTCTCCATCTTAATTTACACACATGTCATACCATGACTGCTTTTGCAGGTATTAGTTTCGATTGAAACGTCAGACACAATAACCTTTTAAATAATAATAAGAAGCTCACTATGCATTTTCGAAATCGGTATTGACACCTGTGACGTCACGGGTAGAGACGGTACTGTGGTGCCAGTTTTCTCCCGCGAGGGCGTCTCAATCCCATGCATGCATGACGAACTGACCGGAAGCAATACGCTTTGAAGCGAGAGCGTGTGTTTTTACCGCGGCGACGGACGCAGGGCGCTCGGCTCGCACCAGCAATTTGCACATTGATTTTGAGAAACTGAATTGTTTCTCACAATGGTAGAATTAATATTGTTGCCATTATTGTTTGTCACAACAAGGTGATTTACAATGGCTGTTTCAAGCGTATTTAAAAAGAAATAATATCAAAAATTATAAACATGCACACATACTGAATGAGTTTCCCTAAAAATATGACAATGCGCTTGAATGAATGGGTAAAAACGGCTGAAACATATCTGAAATAGTATATTACTTCAAGTAACGCTTTGAATATGCAGGTCATTGCAATTTATTAATTATAAAAATAATTATTTACTTATCGTATATATCACATGAAAACTGAACACCTGCAAGAATTTTTCGCAAACACGTAAACTGCTCGTTACTTTTAGAGAAGACAGCCAATGATAGATGTTGGAGGGCAAATATGCCAAAAATGCAGAATGGTGACCAATTTTTCTGGCATTGCTGCGAAGACAGGAACATTTAACAATTTGTTGACAGAATCGCCAATCTGCACAAATGGGTAAAAGAGATAGATATGCAATTCTTTAAGGAATGTTGTGCAATTCCAAAGAATAAAGATCACGTATAACAAGAACCGCACCCCGAACACATCACGTCGGATGGAAATTCAAGATGGAAGAAGGTTAATTTGTGACTAGTTACGAGAGTCTAATCCGCTCGCCAGGAGTACACCGAAAGGATATGATTTTAGGGTCCATGAAAAATCTACTCTCAGGTGACAAGACTAATATGATACAGTTTTGCTGGATAAAATTAATACTAATGGTTAATACAGTTCAAATTATTATGGTAGCGAAATAAATAATGAGACTTCATCCTACACGTGGGCAGACTTCCACAGAAGCGACGGGAATGACTGAGGTACAAGAGATTTGCCGCTTTTTTGCGAGATTTGCGGCATCGCATTACATCTTCAGAAAAATAACTACTTCTATGATATATTCTTTAAAAATCAATTTTGTTTGAAAAAATAATATTTGTAGGCATACACGGCAAAAGAAATCCCACTGCACCCTTCCGCTATCCTTAAAATATTAAATCTGGCAACAAATTGCGCTTAAGGAATCCCTAGTTTCATTGAGTTTGTAGGCATGTATTTATAATACGTATCATCCTCATGTTTTTCATGGTAAATTTATATTGTAAGGTAAATTAACATCATATCTACAATGCTGTAATATTTTTACCTGCGTATTCCACACAAAATATTTCAAACTAGACATTGTGGATACAAAATAATCATGTAGGAAATTAATCAAAGCAAGAGATAGTTCTTTAGTTCCGCTCACAACACGATGGAAATTCGGAATGAAATCGAGTGTCGCTCGGAAGAGGAATAGTTGGGAAACGCAAAACCCCAAAGGTCTATCGCGCAATTTCCTCGCTGGTAATTGAAGATGAATAGCCGAGGAGAGCAGGAGGATTGGGGTGAGCAGAGGCGTAACCACCCTTTCATTGGCGGAGCCACCCTTTTGAGGAAGGCGGTCCTCATCACATTAATCCCTCATTAAATTTCACGGCTCCTACCCCAGGGGAGCAATGCCGGGCTGGCGTGGACGGCAAGCAAGAAATTTTCGAAATTTCAAGGTCCCGTCCCCAGGGTGAAGACCCTTCATTCATGGGAAGACCAAGTGCCACTGATTACTCTGCTGCTGCAACGCTTCTTGTGTCGGAGACCCTTCAACGGGCTGTCCACGTTGCCTGACATCACAGCCCTAATCACAGTTTAGGGAAGTTATGCATACACAGTCCAATTTTAGTACACCAAGTAATTATTAATGCATTAATTAATGAGTTATATAAATATTAATAACTATAATGAATAATAATATAATAATTCATTCTGATAAAAACATTTAATTGGAAGTAGTAATGTGGAAATGGCAGATTTTGCAGGAATGATTAATTCTTTTGGTAATTAAAATACGAAATAGTGAGAGTCACGTCAGTTGAAGTCATTTCACTTTAACTATGATGCTCATATCATTTTCCGTTCGGAAACAATATTTGAAAATGAATTGAATGAAATATAAATTCAAAATTTTCATCATTATTTTGGGTTCTTTTTGGGTTTTTTCGGTGGGTGTTGGTCTAACAAGAACACTTTTTTGGACATTTCTTATGCTTACTTGGTGAATGCCATTTAAAAACTGTTATTTCCAAAGGACGAATTAGAACGAAAAAATATTTAACCTGCATACTGAGAGGGAACCTTTCTTAAGATACCGGTTATAAGATAATTTGTTCCTGATTGGGAAACGCCGTTTCCCGAAGGCGTTGATTTTCAACTTTTAAATAATTCGCCACACTTCAATGACATGATCTCCTCTCACTTAAAAATAATTCCTTTCAAGTTCCTCCAGATTTTACTCACCCATCCTTTTTCAAATGACTTTTTCCCATTCTTCTGGATTTGAGCTCATCGAAACCTCGAGAATGGATTCACATAGATTTTTACGATTTTTTGCAGATTTTCAACATTCACTCTCAATTGCTTTTGCGAACTTAACATCCTTGGCACCCAATGTTTACCCAAATAAACTTGTAATGATTTATCCTTAGAGGATGGGTAAAGGACAAAGGTCGAACGATAAAATGGGAAAGGGAAGCTCTAAAGTACAGGATGATGCGTAAAATTTACCCAATCATCTAAAGGAAGGCATTAGTGGGGTGAATGAGAGAGATATGAGAGAGGCTGATGGAATTCTGTGAATGGTACAGATTACTGGTGACGGTATTATTTCAAAACTTGTCACGATATTAATACAAGTCGGGGATTTAAGGAGATATCGATTGATTTTTAGAATAATGAATACGTTTGAAATCTGGTTCTATTGAAGGTGACGAATTCAAAATGGATAGATGGTGTAACAATTGAAGAGAGGAGCCAACAAAGGACACTGATAAGATGGAGAGAGAAATTCTGAGTCACGACAGTTTACTGAAGTGCACAAGTCTCTAAAGCCAAGTCACTCAAGTCACTGAAGTCTCCGTATATTTTTTCTCTACGAGGAAAGATATACGAAGACAGACCAGGAATGAATGACGAGAACCGTAGGTATACAATCGCAATGAGCTTTGAGGAAATGAAGAACTAGGTGGATTGGAACAGCGCTCATGGAATTGCTTCGAAGCAATAATTGGGGTGATTGCCCATGGTGAAGATACCAAAAGTAATAAAGAAGAAAGTACTAAACCATTCCCTTAATGTTTGATTTATGACGCTTGATGGAAATAAACCAAATCAGTTAAAATTAAAAGGAAAGGTTCTGAGAAAGCTAGAAAGAGAATAGATAAAAGAGCGATTAGTGGAAGAAAAAACTGTATTCTAACAGAAGCAAGTGAACCTTAAGAGATGACTAGAACATATGGAGAATATGCTTTAAATTACAAATTAAAAATAAAAAAGACGAAACTAAGGTCGATACTATTGTGTGAGGAGCACAATTTCGAGCAACACTGGAGGAGGAGACATGTCAAGCAGTTGAAAATCAGAAAATCAGAGTTTGGAAAATACAGGGAGGTGAAGAGCAATGGAAGAAACAATCGGAAGATAAAAGAGCAGACTTTTGCAGAAGGGCCTCTAGCAGAACTACCTACCATTAATACTTACTACTGAGGCTATCAATTTAGAGCTTAGTACCTTGGTCTTGGGTAAAGGTGAACAGAAAAAAATATAGTATTTCATTTAAGATATGATATTTTATTTACAATTATTTCTGTCTGAAATTTTTATCGTAAATAAAGAATTAAACGAAGTTTTTAATTAACTTCAGTTAAATAACACTGCGGCAATGTCGTGGAAGTACAAGATTTGTATAAACAGTATCGAGAGAATTTTTTCCTTACGTTGCTATACGCATCAGTGCACTCGAACTACTCAGGCTTGGTGATGAGGGTTCTGACCTTCAACACCCTTCAGGGCACCAATCCCCTGCGAATGGAGGTTTCGGGTAGACCGGATTTTTAGTGGACCCCTGTCAGGTGACTCGGTGTAATCGCATAATACAGCGATGGACAGAACAGTGGTACGGCATCAAATTTTGTGTTGGACTGGGGAAATGGAGCACGAATGTGTTGGACACGATTGTCCAAGTATTCAAGGATGAAATCTTGTCACAAACTGCGCTCTTTAAGTGGCACAAGCTCTTCATAGATAACCGAGAGAGTTTGGTGGGTGAGCCCCAAGCTGGAGGACCGTCGACGTTAAGAACCAACGCGGCGCAAAGTGTGCGTATTTTGCGTTGCGTTGAGTATTTTGAAGAATTTTGGGGCATTTTAGCAATATCTGAAATAAATCTATTTCCGAAACCTTTCCAGATACTTCTTACTTAAATTGGTACATCTGTTGTTGATATTCCCTTTAAATCTTAGTGTCATAACTTGACATTTGCAAAAGTTACGTAGCCAAGAGTACATCTATCTCTGTGTGTGTTGGCGATTTTTTACAATTGCAGAAATGGATTTAAATTTGCAACAACGAACTTGTATTAAATTTTGCGTAAAAAACGGATTTAGTGGCGCACGGACGTTGGAAATGTTGGAAAAGTGTTTCGGCAACGATTTTCTAAAAAAAAACGGTCGTTTACCAATGGCACGAGCGGTTCAGAAGTGGTCGTGAGTCAATCGGAGATGATGAACGCAGTGGCAGACCATCGACATCGAGAGTCGGTGAAAAAATTGATAAAGTAAAAGAAATGTTGGTCAATAACCGCAAATTAGCCATCAGAGAAATAGCGGAGGACTTGAACATTGCCTATGGATCCGCCCAAGACATTATGGTTAATGATTTGGGTTTCCGTCGTGTAGCAGCAAAGTTGGTGCCAAAAGACCTCAATTTCATGCAAAAAAGAGACCGTGTTGACGTCGCAAAAGACATGATTTGCGAGGCTGAATCCGATCCCACATTCATCAAAAGGATCATTACTGGAGACGAGACGTGGGTTTATGAGTACGACACGCAATCCAGACATCAGGCAAGTGAATGGCGTTCACCAAATGAGCCGAGACCAAAAAAACCACGTCGTTTTCAGTCAAAAAAGAAGGCAATGCTGACGGTTTTCATGGATTACAACGGTGTAGTGCATCATGAATTTTTGCCAGAAGGCCAGACAGTAAACAAAGAGTATTATTTGGGCGTTATGAGACGTTTGCGTGAAGCAATTCGCCGAAAGAGACCAGAAATCGTCGCACAGTGCGTCGAGACCGTCGCACAGTGCTATCATTATTCGTAATTTTTTGACGAAAAATGCAACAAATACCATCCAACAGCCACCGAATTCACCTGATTTGGCTCCCTGTGACTTCTTTCTGTTCAATCGAGTTAAAAAACCATTACGGGGAACGCGTTTTAGCAGCCGAGAGGAAGTAATGGAAAAATCGCAGGAAGCACTGATGGACATACCGAAAACCGAATATAAAAAATGTTTCGAGGATTGGATCAAGCGCTGGCGTAAGTGTGTTGCAGTAGATGGGGATTACTTTGAAGGGGACAATATAGATTTAGATGAATAAACTTGTATTTTTAATTTTCTGAATAAATTCCGGGAACTTTTTGATCAAGGTAGTATGTCAACCTTTTGATACCAACCTGATGAGAGAGGGGCTAACTAATTAATATTAAAAGCATCTATTATAAAAGACAATTATTACGTTACGGATCATTCCGGGTTTAATGCGTCATCAAAATCTTCAGTATTTCTATAAAGAGGATATAAATTTCTTAGAACATTAATAATTTCATTGACATTTGTACTACTGTAAGCCTTTCATTGAAGAGTTCAATTTTTAAACATTCGTGTGTAAAATATTAGCGCTAAGATGATCATTTCTATCGACAAACGGAATAAATTTGATTAAGGTGTAAATTTTGTGAGCATATGAATCGTTTTCGCCATGCTACGAGAGTAACGCGAAATCGTACAAATTATCAAAAAGAGACATGTATGAGACTGAGAAATGTAACTGAAGAAAAATTTGGCAAATAGATTACATTATACATTCATAAATATGCTCTTTATTAAATAAAGAAACACATTTTCAACTTCCTATAGCTTGCTCATATTCTTTCCTCAAGTTTTCGCAATCTGGTTCGTGTGAAATCGGCTCCCATAAGGGCAGATATATTATGAATACCGATTCAATACTCCTCCGGGAGAAGAAACATACTAAAAATCATTTTTGGAAAGTTCCGAAGTTCCGGTTTTTCTTTCATTTCTCAATGCCATTTTGTCTGATTGAACCAAACGAAATTGAAATTATCGTCTTCCGTGTTATTCTCTTTCCGGAGAATTCTCTGCGTTTCACTGACTAACAGAGCATATTTTGTGGCAGTCCAAAAATTATTTTATCAATAATTTTGACAGCTATTATATCATCAAGTGGTAGGCAAATTATAGGTTTTGTGAAGAGCTAGGATTTACAAAAATGCAAGTTAGGGGTCCAGGGATGGAGGAAAGACTGAAATAAGAAAGGGAGATGGAGGTGTAAGGGAGGGACACACGGTGGAAATGGCGATGGACTGAGCGAAGCCCTGGCTACACTGTCAAAAGAGCAACTCTGCTTTTTCGTAAATCACAACCGGAAAAATCACATTCCGCACAACCTAAGTGGACGAGGAATTTGGATTTATCCCGTCACTTTTCCACTTCGTCTTGGACTGAGGAGTTCTGAAGGTGCCACGATTGTATCTGAGAATGGTGATAAGAATGTCTACCACACACAGAAAATTTAACAATGTATCTCATATTCCGGCTATAAATTTTTGTTCACGATTATTCACTATGTTTAATCAAATATTTAAATTTGAATATTTGTCACCCGCCACATTTAGCGCCGGCGATCCCGCAGATTTTGTTCTCGACTTATCTAAGGTTTCTTAAAATGAGTCTTGCGAGGGCCACGATCATGTACGCATTTTTCGTCTTCACTCCTTCTCTGTTCATAACGAGATTTGTCTATACAACAAGAATCTTTCGGCTCAGCTCCAACGGTTTTTCGCAGGAATATTGTTACGTTGACCTAACACTACGAAGTTTCAAGAACGTTGTAAAATACATGGTTTGTACAAAAAGTATCGGGAAATGTTTCGGAAAAATGGATTATTTCAGATATTGCTACAATACCTCAAAATTATTCGAAGTACATCCCCTGAGCGTCGACACACTTTTGCCAGTGGCTTTTCGACGATCAAAGGATACGCGTGCAAGTTTCATTTACGGCACTTAGGGTCTCATGGTGGTGTCCTTTGAGGGAGTGTTTGTTCACTTTTGGGAATACGAAATAGTCTGCTGGTGCCAATTCGGGGCTGTAAGGGGATTGGGGAATCGCCGCGATGTCGTTGTAGAATGTCTTTGCAAGAAGACACTCGACTCTTTTGGTCGTTCGTCAAGACCTTCGGGACGAGTTTAGCGCAGACCATTCCCATTGCCAAAATTTCAGTGATAATGGTGTGCACTGTCATCTCATCAATGCCAATAGGACTTGCAGTCCAGCGCACACTTAACTGAAGGTCTGAATTCAGCAGTTCACGCATGCATCAGGAAAAAGTGTTACCCATACTTTTGATATAAACCTACATTGGTTTTGATACCTATAAACCTTATACGATAGATTTTGATCGTCTAAATGACTTAGGACATGCGAGCTTTATGGAGATCCACGATCCTGGTTTAGGACACAGAGATTCCCGGAATAAAAAAACACGTGGAAAGAAGTAAACTACCAGGCCATCTCGGATAACTTAATTTCGAATTTTGCATAAGTTGATATGTAGACAAGACTCTTGTAATCTTTTGGGAAACGAAAAAAATAAGTGCTTTAGAAGTGCGAAAGAGAAAGGTTAAAACTGCAGTGAGTAATTCGACGTTACGGAGAGAGGAAGAAAACAGTCGAAGACGGTAATGGACGCTATTTTCTGAAATGGAACATCCACAAAGACATTTAGAGCGCCTCATCAAATTTTCCACTTAATGGGAAGGTAGATGGAAGTCTTCAGATGGAATCGGGAGGAAAACAGGAGAGTATCAGGTGCCGCCGCCCACGGGCGTTTCCCATCGCGCTTGAAAACTCCTCTGAAGAGGTCGGGTGAGCCCCGGGGGCCGGACGTGAGGAGGCGGGCGGAGGAACTAATTTCCTCCGCAGCGATGGCGAGGACAATTGGCTTGGCGGGCGGCGGTGACGCACGAAGCCGCACCGGGGCGCGCCTTCGACTGGCCCGCCAGAGGACCGGTCATCCGCACCGTATTTGTGCGGACACATCCGACGGAGATGAGGAGTTGCTGACGACGACTGGCAATGGAGACCTTCACCCACCCGAATCGGATGCCTCGCCGATCCTCCTCGGAAGTCTGATTGCGTCACTGAACCTTCAAAGCGATCATTGTGCCCGGGGCCCAGATTTGTAAAACGTTGCTATGATAAACAACGTTTTTATTGGGGTGATTCCGTCTCTTGCATATATTGGAAGAATGTCACCTTAGCAATGACGTTGAAACATTATTATTAGCACCGTCGTACTAGTAAGATAAAAGCACTTGTACAATGCAAATAAAATCATAGAGATTAAGTGTAACACACATAGATTGAAGATGCCATTTTTCTCACGACTGACAAGGGATCAGAATAAAAGAATGTTGGTCCGAAGGAGGGAAAGCTGTTTTGGGTCAAGAGTAGTCCAGTGTTTAATCACCCCCTGCCACACATCCTTGCAGTGGCTTGCAGGGTACTATGTAAATAAAAAAGATAATATCATGCTAACGGAAACGTTACTTTGATCTTGCGCTGATTATTCTTTGGAAAAGTTATTAACTATTTTGATTTTCTTTTGAATTTTTATGTATTTTCGTTTTATTTTTGTTTGTGATATTCATGTAAATATTAATTGTTTCACAAAACAATTAATATGTCATTTATACTTGCTTGGTGTGTTTTTACTTCTCGATATTTCGAAAGCCCCGAATAATTCTCCGTTTAATGTGTCTATACTAAGCCCTACATTTGTTGTTTCTTCATTCGTAATACGCTTAGCATTCATCCATTTGTTTTTCTATCCGGTAGTTTAATTTTCCTCATTCTTCTTCTTCAAATTCACACGCTACAATACTCCAATATACGCTTATCTATTTGCCACGACGCTATTATAATGAGGCACAAAAATGATTTCTTCCGTGTGAGCATTAGATTTGAATGCCTTGTATTTATTTAATGTTTGAGTTATGCATACAACCTTCCTGCTTCCAGCGCCTTCAAATTCCAGCCGTCCCATAATTATGAGGCAATTTCTGTTCGTTTGTAGCAGTTTTTACAGTGGAACTCGATTTTGCGTCTCATATAATACTTAACTTTTGAAATGTGGGTGTGGAGAAGAATGGAGAAGGTGAAATGGACCGAAAGGAAAACAAATGAGGAAGTACTAGAAATGGTGGGGGAGGAGAGGGGTTTGTTGAGAGAAATCCTATGGAGGCAGGAAAAATGGATGAAAGGCGTATTGAGCGGTAGTGGAATGTTGAAGAGGGTAATGGAAGGGAGAATGTTGGGCAAGCGAGGTAAGGGTAGGAACAGGATAGGGATGTTGGACGGGATGAAGGGAGGAAAGAAATACACCGAGGTGAAGAGGGACCTGATATAGATTAGTTTGCTAGGTGGGGAGTCACAAAATGTTTATTTGATATTTCTGAATTCTGAATTCTGAATTCTGAAATTTAGTTCACAGAGTCCAAAATACGCACATAAAATATTTTCTTAATATTTTCATCCAAATATTTTCACACTTATCGCTTTGTGAAATTTATAGTTTCCTCAAGGTATGTCAGCGGATGTCACAAACGTGCTTTCCTCATCTCAGGTCCAAGGATTGTGAGCAAGATTTTACCAGGTCAACTATTAGATCTACACGTCTGAGTCTGCAAGTGTAACAACCGAAACTGTGTCTCTTTTATACATGTTACACGCTTGCATCCGTAACTTATGTGCTGCAGCACATTAATCATAAGCGGAGTGGAAAAAATAGTTTAATCAAGTTTATAGATAAAGTGCCTGCAATTTGAAATTTGCTAATGTCAATTAAAAAAATTATTTTCAGTCGTAACATTTTACCAACAATTATTACAAAAATTGAAGTTAACAATATACCATCCAAATGATAAAGTTTTTATGTATCAAGCTGAGAGTTTGTAAATGAGAATATGAATTATGACAGCCGGAAGGGATTGCGAGGAGGATGGCTGTTTTATAGTTTTGTAACATGAACTTGAATAAGCCCGAGATCTTAAACGAGGAGGTCACTGTCCATTGGAATAAATGCCAGACGAACGAGGACAGACGAAAGTGTTATTGTAAGTGACTCCAAAAAATAAGTGCATAAATATTATAAATTTAACAACTAATCGCAGTAACTTGACAGTAGACTGAAGACATTTTTTTCGATACGTAAGAGCTACAAGTGAAATTACATGTACTGTCATGAAAACTACTTTCAACGACTCGTCAACAGCACGTGCCACGAGTACGTGATTCCATTAATTTAATTTGGTAAACGTGCATAGCTGACCGAATTCCCTTGCCGGCCATTAATTCATTTAATTTGATTTAAATTACTACAATAATCTGGGAAATATTTGCATTTTGAGATGAAAATTAATATGAAGTAATCAAAGAGGTGTTATACTAAAGTAAATGTTGCCAAATCAACACAGTATTTAATATTATTCATGGATCTACCAATGCTGAATATAAAGAAATGAAATGTCCTCGATGATCGGTCAAATTAATCATTTAAGGTTTCTAATAATCTTGTTTAACTGCTATTGGCATGTAAGTACATTCCCCTTACGCTTCTTCCTTACAAGGTGGGCGACATCAAGAAAGGCTAAATCTTGACTAATTGTGTGCCATTCCATCGCAGGTTAGATTCGTCGAGACGGTGTTTCGCTGTCAACGGCAAGTTGGGAAATCAAGACCATCCTTTCAAATGGGTTCAACCATTTTCGAATGACTGAAATCGGGTCTATGGCTCCTCTCGGTCTCCATCTCGCTGGTAAAGTGCTACCGACAGAAAGCGTGCTGAAACTGAGCGATGGAGTTCCGTAACCGTTTAGCATGGAATGTGGCACGGGTCACGGCTATTGAAAAGGTTGGCGACCTTGCATGTACCTACTCTTCAGTTGCTCGTCCTCATCTTCAAGGGTCATCAATCACAAGATTGGCATGCCGCCATCTCCATTCATTCCCTCAATGTTTCTACATGTTCCTTCTCTTTGACGTCTGCCATTATTTATTCCATGCATCTCATATCCTATGGGGCATATCCTTCCTCTGAATTTACCCCAGCCCACTTCTCTCTCGGCGACTGCTTCCAATTCAAGAAATGCGCCAAATACATGAATCCATTCTTATTTTCAGATCTTTCATTGAATTTATCTTTCCACCCATCTCCTTAAAGAATCTCTCTGTTCAGTACTTCCACTTGATCTTGAATCAATCCACTGCTTTATCGCATTTTCAATACATTCAGTCAACATTCATCTTTTCCCAGCTACTACTATTTACAACCATGGAGAGGTATGCTCTAGATGTTTATTTTACCGAGGTGCTCTTTTATTTCCATGTCTGTTATTTCGGTTGCCAGCAAAATTTCCATCTTGTACCATACAATTTTCTCACATCCAATTCCAATGTGAAATGCCCCTCCAGATGAAATCCCTACAACTTCAGCGATTGTGCGCACTTTCACTCGGCGATCTTCCACGACCATATTGTGCTTACGCAATAATTTCTGGGGTAGTGGCACATTTTGGCCGACCACTACACGGATCATCATCTAAGCTGTCCCGACCAAACTTAAACTCGTTTTTCCAATAATCAACATTTGAATATGGAGGAGCCGAGTCCCCCAGAGTGTTCTAAAAGTCGGTATGAATTTCCTTTGCTTTCGTACCTTTCTTTACGAAGTAATTAATCACGACTCGAATCTCAATTTTTTTCAACTTCACAAATCACTACACTGGCACAACAACAGAGATGCACCACAGAGCACTAATGCGTTACGCGTTTATTCATAAAGGATTACCTATTACTACGCGGGAAACTTGTTGCGCTCGCGGTGACATCTGTTGGTGATTCCGAGAACCTTTCAAACTACCTTCTTAGATTAACTTCATCTCTTGTAAAATCGCTAGTAACAGTCGAAAACATCTCTCTGTAAACGACATCTACGGTGAATTGCAGGGGGTGAGCCCTTAACAGGCG
The DNA here is from genome assembly GCA_037158775.1 of Hetaerina titia. Taxonomy (NCBI): domain Eukaryota; kingdom Metazoa; phylum Arthropoda; class Insecta; order Odonata; family Calopterygidae; genus Hetaerina; species Hetaerina titia. The sequence continues at coordinate 13,708,603 of CM073775.1, forward strand.
TGTACTTTCCTAATTTAATGTTGCTTATGTATCAGTTACTAATTAAAAATAAAATATTACTTCTATACACATGCACGACAAGCTGAGAGAATGAGTAAGACTTAAACAAGTTTTAAATCAGATAAGAAGAGAAATACTAAGCCACTTATCATTAAAATGATGCTGTAATGGAAATATTAATATTAATTTGAGCGAATCGAGGAGTATTGCGTGCCGTGGTGATGACTCAGCCAAAATTCAGGACCGCAGTGGAGGCTTTGCGCCGCACTTCCTTCGCTTTTTTTCGGAGAGCTGTGAGACGGTCCAAGGCGGAAACGAACGGCGCCCGCGACGGGCCGGCGGGGCGGCGAGGGAGGCCACAATGGGGCGTTCTTTGCGCTGCACTCTACGGGGGACGGGGGTGCGCGGGAGATGGAGGCGGGCAGCATCATCCCTTCCCCATCCTCCGGGCCGGAGTGGAAAGCGAGCGGCTCCCTCGCCGCAAGGAGGTACTCTGGAGGCGGGGAACTACCCCAAATCACCCCTAACCTCCCCCATCCCTCCACCCCCCCGACCATTCCCCCCTCATCGGCTGGCCGACTTTCCGCTCTCCCGTGATCTCAAGCGGAGAACGAGAGAGAGAGAGGAAGCGAGGAATTATGGGACGCAACCAAGTGTCCACCACCTTACCTCTTCCCTCCCCCTCTTCCCTGCCCCTCCCCTCTCACCCTCTCTACCCCCCACTCTGCTCTCTTCCTTGCAACTCCGCGGGGACGATGAGATTTTCGCCAATCTTCTGTGGCGATGTCGGGGGTGGCTGGAGGGGACGGGGGTGGCTGGACGGGGCGGAGGCGAGGGTGTGTGGGTGGGTAATGGATGAGGACGGAGAGAGAGGAGGAGGGAAGTCACTTGAGGACCGAGATTCCTCTCGACGTTCATCGGGCAGAGTGAGCAAATCGCTGATCGACAAATAACTGGGTTACCTGAACAGACGGAAAGACCGAAGCGTGAACGCTTAACGCCGAGGGAGTGGATGGTGACAATAGCAGCTAGTGGCAACGTAGAATCACTGCAATTAACACTTCAGGTTGGATCCCCATGGGCAACGAAAAACTGAAATGACTTTTCAAATTGTTTATACGATGGCAGTCCAGAAAGTAACTTATATTTTGAAATAAACTACGGACATATTGCAAAGACTATGTTTTATTAGATACATTTAAAGAGTACATGTTTTTGCTAATTTTCTACATAGTTGCCATTTAAATTGAGGCATTTTTATTATGAAAATACACAAGCTTTTAAATTCCATCTATGAAGGAATCTGCCGCGTTACATTATAGCAACTTGTTTGCACCAGCATGAAATTCTGCGTCACAGTCAAAGAGCTGTGTTGCAAACCACGTCTAGCGAGAGATCTTTAATAAATCGGCGATATTCACGACTTTTTCGTTGATTTTCACCGTCAGTTGTCATGGGATGGGAATCATTGGAAGAAAGACGACTCAATGCTAGGTTAAACTTACTAAATAAATTCGGATCCGCATGTTTCAGCACCGAGGTCTCGAAAATTATTCGCTCTCCAACATATATAGGTCGCTTCGATCATGTGTACAAAATTCGGGAAATAGATGCCAGGACTAGCAGACTCAAGGACTCCTTCTTCCCACGGACAATACGGGATAACAACTCTAGGGTTACACTCGGAGATAACAAAAATGCCACTTGCCACCCTCCGCGTCTAGGCAACAATTAGTTGAACTCAATTGCATGCACTTTCACTAGCCTCCTGTGTGTTGTGTCAGAACCCTTCCCGCATGCCCGAGCGTCTTTACGAACTTCATGCTCCACCCTTCCATCCCTTGTCCCTCTCCGCGGGTGTGCCCTCCTCCCACCTGCAGCGTTGGGCCAGATTCCTCACCTTGGGTGGGAGAGAGTTTTGTGTGGGACGCTCTTGTGGTGGTGGTGTTTCGCCTGGCTACTTGCTATAAACTAGCTGGCACGTTCGTGATAGGTTTCTTACTGCATCCTAGGGTGGAATTATTTGTTGTAGGTAAGCGTATGTACTTGCATGCTTTTGGAGTGAGGATAGGTAGATGTGTGGTTGCATGCGCGTCGAATGATGGGGTGTTGCAATGAATGTGTGCACTGTTGTGGATTGGGTTTGCATGTGTGTGTTGGTTTTGAATGCGGTGTTTCTTTTTTCCTTTTTCTTTTTTTCTTTTTTTGGGTGGTGGCCTAACACCCCCCGCCACACGCCCTTGCGGCGGCTTGCGGGGTATTATGTAGATGTAGATGTCAGTTCATATGTCACAAGGGCAGGCCGGCCCCCGCGGTCCTCGTCATGAACATTGGTGCTGTGGCCACTTTTAAATGAATGCACCACTGTCTCATTCCACCTTCGCTCATTATCGCTATTGAAGTGATATGTATTGACATAATACATATCACATCAGTAGCAATAATGAGCGAAGGCGGAGTGAGACAGTGGTGCATTCCCAACGATTCCGCCCACCATTTTTCTCACAAACATCAGCCTTCCACTCGATGATCCGCCACTTCCCGCACACCCCTCTTTCCCCCAAAAATCAGTGTAGATCTTCAGAGAATTATTAATATAGCCACAAAACACGGATACTGTCCTAATCTAGTTGGAAAAATACTTTGAAAAAAGCAAAAAGCAATGGTTTTAAATAGGATTTCCTCTGGAGTCCGCAGAACCGGAAGACTTCAAGTGGTGCTCGATCCCATTCCTGTGAGGTCTCTTCTGTAAGATTTCCGATCATGGAAATGGAATCAGCTACGCATTCCGAATTTAATCAAAGCAGTATTTTAATCTTCCTCTAACTCAATCCAAAAATCATAGCCATTGGTAAAGACAAAAGGAAAAAACTTCGCAAATGAGGCAAAAACAAACTAAAATGCGATAGTTACAACATCTCTTATGACACGAGCCAAAGAAGACACTAGGTGTCACAAAAATCAGAATTTCAACTCCCTCTTTGATAAAAATCTCATAGAATGCAACCACAATAGCAATCCATTTCCCGGAAAACTGCATATTGCCCTAAAAAGGATTAAAAACGACGCTGTCGAGATAATTGGGATAAGAAGGCACTTGGCAGACCCCAGAAAGACCCTTTGTAATGAGCAAATGTACCCACAACCCTCCCCACTCCATTCCGGGAAATTAACCTCGAGGGGAAAAACAAAAACCAACCCTTCATCGCCCCCACCCTCCCCACGCCCCTCCATCCCACCCCCATGTTACGTCATAGCCACGGCACAACTGCCACTTCCCTTACCAAAATAACTCCAACCCACACCAACATTCAACCCTTCCCTCACCCCACAACCATAGCCAACCCCTCCCTTTTGTCCTAAGCGTATATTATTATTAAGTGTTGGTAAATGAAATATTTACCTGATGATGCCACAAGTCGGTGATAATAAATAAATTAAGTCTGCGGCAAAGTACAAAATCTTTTAATATGGGTCAAAACATTTTATCTACGCATAAACTTTCATTGTACATGATTTGAGCGGAAATTCGTCAACTTTTGACAAATTTCACCTCTCACTGTCCCATATCTGAAGAACAGATAATTGTTTACGGCATTGATACGACAGCAACTGAATTCACTTCAATAAATCATTTACGATCGAAAAGTTATGTAATCGACATATTGTACATACTCGCACGCATGGCGACGCCCAAGAGGAGGAGGTACCGACTCCTTAGCTAATTTGTTGAAGTAATTTTTCTTACTGAATTTATAATAATTTGCGTCACTATTTATTCTTTTAGCAAATATATTTTTATAATTAATTTACGTAAATTAGCTTCTCATTCAAAATTCATCCCTCAAATGTTCACGCTAAACCAACTAAAGGCCCGACAGCACATGGTGTTTGGCCTGTTTTCAGGTCTCGTACAACACCTTTGTCTCCGTCCTCACCCGTCTCAGATATGTTCCCTGGTTTCATTTTTTCCTCTTGCTTTTTCATTAAATAAGCTGTACATATTTGTCCATTTCTTCCTCTTCAATTTTCCCATCTATTATTCCTTCAAGGGGGATCGGGATGGTGCGGTGGCTAACGTACTGACTTCCCACCCAGAGGTCCCGGGTCTGAATCCCAGAGATATTTTCCAGTGGTACAATATTGTGACAGATATCTTTCAGTGGTATCCCGATCCTTACTTGAGGTGCTTTGTGGCCCTTCGAGTGAGTAAGCCGTCCGTCGGATGGGACGTTAAGCTGCGAACTCCTTGGCGCCTTTTGTTAAGAGTAGGTTAGTGCCGTCGCCGGGTTTTTCTCCACTCTTTATCCTTTCCTGTTCATTCCCAATGTCGCAAATGACCTCAGCTGTCGGTCGCCTCCCCTAAAACTACGACCATTCCTTCAATAACCCACGCCAGTATTTGTTGACCTTTTATCACGTGCCCAATCAAGTTTTCTTTTCTCTTCCGAATAGTTATCACAAGTTTTCTTACGTCGATAACTCGTTTTAACAATTTCTAATTCATTGTTTCCTCCACACGTCTTATTCTTTCTCCCTCCCTCTACAATCACGTTTCAAAATCTTTGTTACTTTCTCTCCTTTGTCCATTTTTTTCTCTAAGGTTCTTGCTTCCTATCCGTTTACTAAAACACTCAACACAGCTCTAGTTTAGAATTTCTGCGTGGTAGGTTTTCGTTTTATCACAAGATACCTTTGCCATGGCTAAACTTGGTTGAACCTAAACCTACCCTCTTTTTAAATTCTCCGTCAACATACGAGGTCTGTATATTAAATAATGAGACTGGCAACGTAGCGTTAGATCTGGCAACACTGGAGGCGCTGGGCTTGCACGGGCGGCACGTCCATTTCCTTCAGTACGGGTTTGAACTCGTCCGAGTCATTTGGTTGTCCGTAGCGATTTTTTTGTGAAACAGTTTTTTCTGTTGTGTTCTAAAAATGAGTGACATCAATTTAGAGCAACGGTGTGCTATCAGGTTTTGCTTCAGACTTGGGCACAGTGCAATGGAAACTCTTGCAAAACTTCAGCAGGCCTACGGTGACCCGTACTCCCTGGATATCTATGCCTTGTAACCTGATCCATTCTCTCTTCCTTTGTCATGATACTCAAATCCCCTCTGTCATTTATTCTTTCAACCTTTTGCTTTCGTCTTTCCAACTTTATTCTAATCCCATACTCACTCTCCTCTTTTGTTAACACATCTCTCTGAAGTGATTGGGTGGCATCGGCCAGTACCCCATATCATGAGAAAATTTAATGTAGTCTGCCAAATAATATTTCTTTTTTTTTTCAAAACGTTACTTTGAATTTCCCCAATATAAATATTGAAGATGGTGACAGGTGGTACACCTGAGTCGTTCATCTACCCAGTTATATTCAATCTGTCAGACTTTTGACAGTAATTCCCATGGCACTTTTTTGCATCATGTATGCCCTTTGATTTCTCATCAGTCTACCGTCTTTGTTTTTTGCTTAAACCATTCTAACTTGTCAAATACTTTTCCTATGTACATAAAACTGATTAATTCAAGGTTTATTCTTTTTTCTCTAAATTACTTTCCAATGATCCGTCTTAGTCCAATGTCACCACTGCCAATTATTTCCTTCTGAATCCAAACTTTTCTTCCCCTCAATCTCTTCCGCCATTCTTTAAAGTCTCTAATGAAATCCTTTTAGCAGTATTTCAGCGGAATGTGCTATTAGGCTGGTTGTTCTGTGCTTCTAACAAGATTTTATTGCTACTTTCTATAGACTATGTGTCATAACTGTTTTTTTTAACATGATACCCGGCCAGTCAATGCTAGGAAGGTATGCAGGGGGAGATTACTGACCAGACTACTCTTGACCCAAAACACCTTTCCCTACTAGCGCGGTCGAACAAACACTATTTTATCCTGGTCCGTTATCGTTCGTGGAAAAAATAACATCTTAAATCTATCTGTTCTACACTTAATCTCTCTTATTTATTGACAAAATCTCTCCTGCAGTAGTACGATGGGGTTAATAACACATTTTTAACAACATTGCAAAAGAGTCATCCTCAAATTTATGAAAGAGATTTAAATTGTAATTTTACCTTGCTCCATGAGTGTTCCCAGCCTAGCTTTTCTAGAGCTTTTGATGCGCTACTCGGTTTGTCATAGCAACGTTTAACAAATCTAGCTTCTCTATCTAAACCGGCAGTAATCCCACTTACACAATCAATCAGGTAGTAGTGGAAGACAGGTGAGGATTGTGAATATTACTAAGTGGAATGTTATGACGATGCTGAGGACAGAGTCATAAACATGCATCAATCCGAATTGGAGAGAGGAAATTACATACGTTTGTTCTAACAACGTTTTACAAATCTAGCTCCTCAACGCTGCACGGGATCCGATTCGGCATTCAATCCAACGTAATGATGGTTCCATACACTAGTAACATATTCTAAATGCGGCATAACGAGCGAAAAATAAGATTTATCTTTAACCTTTTCATCATACTATTTCCCCAATACCCTTCTAATAAATCCTAATTTACTGTTCTCACGAGTTCCTCTGACCATATTTCAGTGACATACGAGGGTCATCCGGAAAGTAGTACCCGTTCGTGAAATAAAGACACAAAAGTAAATATTAACAAACATAAAAAATTTTATTTGAAAGAGGATACTTTAAACTACTTCTCAACATAATCTCCAAGCAAATTAAGGCATTTGTCATAACGTGTGACAAGTTTCTGTATTCCTGCTGCATAGTCCTTCGCCGCCAGCTCATTGAGATACAGGGTCACTCCTTCTTTAAGTTCTTCATCGCTGTCAAATCTTTTTCCTGCCAAAAAGTCTTTAAGCTTTGTAAAGAGATGAAAATCTGAAGGGGCCAAGTCCGGGCTATACGGTGGATGGTCGAAAGTTTCCCATTTGAATTGCTGCAAAAGTTTTTGTGTTATCCCAGCTGCATGAGGCCTGGCATTGTCATGAACGAGAATGACACCAGTAGACAATAGACCTCGCCGCCGATTTTGTATTGCCCGCCGTAATTTCTTTAATGTTTCACAATACGCATTGGCATTAATAGTGTCTCCACGGGCCATAAAATCAATAAGCAATACACCTCGTCGATCCCAGAAAATGGTTGCCATGAGTTTCCTGGTGGACAGAACTGTCTTGAATTTTTTTGGTTTGTTTGGTGAATGAGCATGATGCCACTCCATTGACTGTCGTTTACTCTCAGGTGATGCATAACAAACCCATGTTTCGTCACCAGTAATTATGCGAGTCAAGAAAGAGTCTCCTTCATCAGAATAACGTCCCAAAAACGTCAGTGCTGCAGCCATACGCTTGGTTTTGTGCTCATCTGTAAGCATGCGAGGGACCCATCTTGCACAAATTTTTGCATAATGCAGATGGTGTTTAACAATTTCATGAACAATTGTTCGAGAAACATTGGGAAAATGCTCACAGATGTCATCAATTGTGACGCGCCGATAGTTCCTCACGAATTCGTCAACTGAGCTCACCAGTTGGCCTGTAATGACAGACGGTCTCCCCGAACGCTCATCGTCTGTGTGTTCCCCCTCCCCATGTTGAAGTTGCGACACCACCGCCGAACAGACGACTCGTCCATTACATTGTCTCCATACACCTCCTTTAATTGGCGATGAATATCACATGGGCGAACGTTTCTTGCATTGAGGAATTTAATCACTGCCCTCACTTCACAACTGGCGGCGTTCTCAATTTTTTTAAACATTGTAAACAATCACAGAAACAACACAGGCAATGCTAGCGTCACGCAACTTGGCTCAGAGAAGGCAGACAAACCACTGAAGCTATCTGACCTCGTCCAGCGGCTACTCGCGTCGTCAGCACTTCATGCGGCACGAACGGGTACTACTTTCCGGATGACCCTCGTACATTCTATTCATGTAATTGATATTTCCTTTATTCGCTCCTTTCCAAGTCATTTTAAGAATTCAAAAGGAACCTTATTTAATTTTGTTGACTTTTTCATGACTTTGACTGCCAATTTTATTTGAGCCTTCATTAAATTACGAACTCTCTCATCGTCCTCTATCTCCCCCTCCGCTTCTTTGCCCAATGGATCATGTTTCTCTCTTGATACGTGTCTCCAACACTAAGGCCCTCTATATGCTCCTTCCATATTTTACTTCCATCAATTTTTTAAACTTTTACTCTTCCCTTTTTTCATCTGTAAAATGTCTCGCCCTTTTATACAAGATAACGTAACTCACTGTCCTTTTCTCTGTAGCTCACACATAGCCTCATTTTTCTCTTTTAATAATCTTTTTCCTTTTAATTAATTTTAATAATAATCCTTAGCCTTTTGTATTCACTCCTTAATTCTATGTTTACTTTACGAAAGATAGCTTTATTATCTTTGCTACTTCTTTTTTAAGTTACATTGTTTTTTTCAATTTACAGTCCCACTCCGTTGTTACCCACGGTTTATGTGCTCTTTCGTCTTCGATACTTCTATTGTTGATAAGCCACGGGATTGTGAATGTCAAGTCATTTGAACTTGTCATTAAGCCTGGTGTGTACGATATTCACCCCTTGGCACAAGTTTTCTGGAACTATCTCCAACACTAAGAATACGTTGAAAAGCGTTTTAAACCACATGGGCGAGAAATGGGCCACCGGATTGAGAGAACCATTCTCTAAAGCTATTGATCGAAATTTTTAGTATCAAAGTTTCTATCTCCGATGAGCCAACTGCTCTTCTTTGCATTTTTTGAAATTCAATAATGTGTTCATCTTTAACAGGAGTGATTGAACTTATAAGTAGTACCATAAACACAGTAATCAACCCGAAGGGTAGATGGTAGGATGGATGGATGGTAGAACTCACCCATTTACCAAGCCCGACGGCGTGTGAATAATCACACATCGGGGTAGGGGGGGCAGTTCCTTTCCTTCTGCCGGTTATGGTTTACCAGGAAGATCTGGTACCCGAAAAATCAACTAGCTTGGGTGGAGCTGCAGGTGCCTTGCCCGGGAATGGAACCCGGGACCCTCCGGTCAGTAGTCCAACGCTCTACCCACTGGACCACCGCGACTCACATGCGTCACCATTCGACCCACCGTACGGCATGTAGAAATTAAAAATGATTTTTGATGGAGGAAATTGTTCTTCGCATATTTAAAGCGAGAAAGGTAACGTACACAAAAGAAAATATGCATATATCACTGCCAATTGAGGCGAAAATCATTGATTATGTTTATACATCTGCATAATACCCCGCAAGCCGCCACAAGGGCGTGTGGTGGGGGGTCTTAGGTCACCACCAAAAAAGGGAAAAAAGAAGAAATACCGCATTCAAAACCAACACACACATGCAAACCCCAATCCACAGCATTTATATTGTAACACCACTGAGTTAAATGAAATGCATTATTGCTTTAGTATTCAGGTTAGTGGGTACACATAACACGTACCCTAATGCATGTTAATGCATAACTGATAATAGCACTTTTCCACTTGATAGAATTTATTTTTCGACCGGATTTCGATGTATTACATTATCATCAGGTCTGATGGTGATGTAATACACCGAAACCCGGTCGTAAAATAAATTGTATCAAGTGCTACGGTCTGTTATTCATTATGCTTGACTTCCACCACATCACACCTGAAGCTACTCAATTTGTGCTAATGCAGGTTAAAAAAAAACAAACATTAAGTATTCAAATTCTCAGTGGAATTGAAAAGTAACAAAACGTTTCCTGCTATTTCTGTTGGATTCTATATGTTTTGTGTTGAATTTAGAGTTTCAATTATTTTAGGGCAATCTTATCCAATTTATGGGCATGCAAGTACCAATACAACCAGTGCCTCATTCTGACAAAATTTATGTGATGTACTTTTCAGCATTACTTTGTGACGCGATCAATGATTCCAAGAATACTCGGTGTATTTCCACATAACACATTTATTAATAAGTTTGACTAAATATTTTTGTGGAAATACAAAGTGTATTGTTTGAGCGAGAAAAAAATTAGACATGCTCTCATGAAAGTGTCACCAAATATGATAGAGGATTATTTAATTTTGTTGCTTTTTAGTACTTTATACTTGAAACCCACGAATTTAGTTGCAGGAGCTGCATTTATATCGATCAAATGAAAAAATTATTTGAGTTAAAAATGTGCTAATTTATCCCTAAAAATATCATTGAACATAGGACGCTGAAATTTTAATGTGTAATTAGCGAAGCCAGAAAATAGTAACTTTTCATCACCAACACCTCTCTCCTCGGCCTGAGAACGCATTTTAAAAACTCATCTATTTCGATCTGGAGCTCTTCCCTTTAACTAAATCAAGAATGAGACAAAATATGACTTTTTTCCCAAATGTAGAAAGCCCAGGGGGTCTCACATGTGACCTTAATGACCGAAATTTCTCAAATAAAAATGACGACCAGTAATTTAAAATTTTTATCATAACTGAAGTAACTAGAGAACTGACACTCCAGCCGAAGTTGAAGAATTTGTGGAACCCTATCCAAATTCACCCACATTGACACATACAAATTAGATATAAAATAAATCCACATTATTTATTATCTGGCTATGGAATTCTGACGACTTCCTGGAACGAGAAAATGTAATTTGCTCTTTTTGGATTTCATTTGTTTTGGATGACTTTGAATTGAACTGCTAATATCCTATGGTTGATTAACCTATGAATCGAGTTTTTAAGCAATTCATTTTCTCCGAACTTCGTCTATGGTCCCACTTTGAAACACGTACTTAATTATTCCTAGAAGTGTCTGCTTGGTTACATACAATGAGCCATTTTAATTCACTGAAATTCCCCCCCCTCCTCACCCAATTCCTCGGCGGTATTTAAGAAGGCGGAGCACGGGTTCACTTCGAACTACCCACGGGACCTGAATCCCTCCCACAATTCCGTTCGTCCCGCCCATTGTAATATGGAACGATGCCCTCCCCGCGTGGGCGAGTTGTGACGTCACTGGCGAAGTGGGATGACCCGTCGCGATGACGTAACAGGGACTGGGGGGGCGGGGGCGGAGGGGCTGGAAAGTGTCAGGAGGCGAGAGAGAGGGTGTGGGCGGAAGGGGCGGGGGCGGGAAGCAGTGAGGGAGGGTTCGTCGAAACCCCATCTGGAACCGAGAGTGGGTGAGGTTTTAACGGCGGCTTTCGACCTCGGCGTGGGTTGCGTCTGGAGATGTCTCCCGCTGGGAAACACAACGCCGGAGAACTCTTTGACGCCGGTTTCTTATGGCAGGTGCGCAACTCAGGGTGTATCGGATGAATTAATCTATATCTAGATAATACCCTGCAAGCCACCTCAAGGGCGTGTGGCGGAGGGTGTTAGGTCACCACTCGTAAAATGGAAAAAAACCGCATTCAAAAGCAATACATACATGCAAACCCATTCCCACAGTGGTGCATACATTCATACAAAAATCATATCATTTACATGCATGCAAATACATATCTACCTCCTTTCATTCTACACGCATGCAATTACATATGCTATCATCTAACAAATAATGACACCTTAGGATGCCCCCCTGCCACACACCTTTTTGGTGGCTTGCAGGGTATTTATGTAGATGTAGATGTAGAAGAAACTTTTCCAATATCGTGCAAGCTAGAATTTGGTAAGTAGCAAGGCGAGATTCCACTACCACAAGAACATGCAACATAATACGCTCTCCTCCCCAAGGACACAGGTAGGGAATAGGACCCAACGCAGCAGGTAGCAGGAGGGTTCACCCACGGGGAGGGATGAGGGATGGAAGGGAAAATTTAATAACAAACTAAAGCTGAGCAAACAATACTGTATAGAGCAATACATTATTTAATGGCATTGTAATGCGGTCATGGGGGAAGGGTTTTGACAACAACACACAAGATGTTAGTGAAAGTGCATGCAATTGAGTAGAACTAATTATTCCCTAAACGCAGAGGGTGACAAGGGGCATTTTTGCTATCTACGAGTATAGCCCTACAGTTGCTATCCTGTATTGTCCGTGGGAAGAAGAAGTCCTTGAGTCTGCTAGTTCTGGCATCTATTTCCCGATTTTTTTATACCTTTGCCTTTTCCTTTTTTTGGAATGGGAACTAACACTGATTTGAAAAAATCTTCCGGCCATATTCCTTTCTCATAAAAGCTACGAAATAGTCCATATAAACTCTTCCTTTCACGTTTTCCTACACTACTAAGTAGTTCTGCGGGAATGATATTTATTTCTACGGGATTATTTGATTTGAATTCCCTTAATGTCCTTCCCATCTGGCCTGAACCTGATTTGAGTACTCATTTACGTCATATTCACTTTCTATGCTTAGGATTGTGAGCCTATGGTCTTTCCCGTATTTTTTCTTTGCACATTCCTTCCATCTCTCAGGAATCTCTCATGGGACCATTAATAATTTTCCTGACTTATAGTATCTGTGATTGTTTGCACGGATTTTTCCTTCTTATTTTCTAAGAGTGCTTTCGCATTACCGTTCAGTCCACCAATTTCACCCTTCCTTTGTAAACTTTCCATATCCTGGCAATGTATCTTCCACCACGCTTCTTTCGCTCTATTTGTTTTCAGACTCTGTTTATTATGCCTTCAACTTAAATTTGCGTTTACATTCTTCCATTTTCTTATCGTATTTTTTGTCTGATTATCATCTCTATAATCCATGGTTTTCTTGTCTTTTATCTATTTACTTTTCCTTTCGCTTCGTTTGCGGCCCTCAAATACATCTATTTGATATGATCCCATTTTTCTTCTATTGCACTCATTAAAATCTCTTTCCTCATTCATGATGTTTTATAGCTTGTTAAACACTCCATTCTTGTTGTTGCGCTTAATGCTCCTAATAAGGGGAGTAAACAAAGACTGATATGGACACCATCACGGTCCCACGCGTTTTTTGGGTGAGTGACCGGTCGTGGATTTAAAGGAGTACGAATGTTTAGGAGCGGTGACTGCGAAGAGAACTCATGGTCATTAAAAAGTGAAACCTTGATAATTTCATATAATAAAAAAACAATGGCTGTTTAAATAAATGAAGTGCCGAAATTTATCGAGCTATTCTCTTTACTATAATGAGTATAAAATATTTCTACAAATAAAAACCTTCAACCATTTCTCATGTACGATTTCAGTTGATAAAATCAAAGGATACATTTTCATTTAATATGAAGATCAAGAATTGTGAAAGAAATAGTAGAAGGTTTTATCTTGTGTGAAATTCACAGAGTTCCTCAACATTTTGAGGCCGATATTTTCACCAAGGATCCAGAAAAATCTTTTGCACCAATAATGAATTTCTTAGTACAAAGATTACATGCACAAGACACAAGGTTTGTATAAAAAGTATCGGAAAAATAGGTTTATTTTTGTTGCTAAAATGCCTCAGAATTCTTTGGAAGTACATCCCTCGAGCGTCGACACACTTTTGCCAGCATCTCTTCCACGGCTCTAAAACTCCCTGGCAGGCGGATTCCGGATGATCCTTAAGGATACGCGTACAAGCTTTTTGACGGCACTTGGGGTCCCACTGTGTTGTCATTTGAGAGAGGATTTCACTTTTGATAATCGGAAATGGTCTCCTGGTGCTAAGTAGGTACTTTAAGGGGGTTGGGGAATCGTCGCGATGTCGTTGCAGCATGTCTTCGCAAGCAGACACTCGACTTAACTGTTGGTCGTCCGTCAAGACCTTCAGAACGAGTTTAGATTTTCAAATCTATCGCATCGTCAAATTTTCAGTGATAATGGTGTGCATTGTCATCTTATCAATGCCAATACGATCTGCGATTAGCGAACACTTAACCGAAGGTCTGAATTCAGCACTTCTGGGTATGTGTCAGGTTAATTTCCCTTCTCATAACCTATTATATAATTGTTGGCAATGTTATTAGCATCAAAGAGACACCTTTTTCTAATCATCACCGGTTATCAATCCGAGGATTAGTTTTTGACAAATCTTCAAACTATCCTGTTCCCTGCCAATATACCCAATCACGCGTATTTGCACAAATATTTTTCATCGCTATCTAAAAAACGAAATTAGTGTGTTTAGGTTTGACGAAAAGGGCTTTCAATAAGGTTGCGCATTAGTAAAATTACGTAATTGAACACAAATGTAAACATAGGTGTGTTCTCCGGTGAATAAGAATAATGAAAATTCTAACTTAATGAACAACGACTAAAAATACAAAATAAATGCCTCGCAAGAATTCCGCAAATGCCCAAGATTCCCCCAGAACTCCCATTTGCTAAGGTAACGAAATGGCAAGTGCATTCCGCCACACACTAATACACAGAACAAGCAGCCTAAGTACTCAAGAAATTAGCAAAATTTAGGCCGAATTAGTTGGGCATGGTCTGCCGGAGGAGTGCTTGAAGTAAAAATAGAAAGCGAGAAACGAGGAATGAATTGGTCATTAATGTGGTGTGGACACCCCGACAGTGTACAAGTATCAAATAAATATTAGTGATAAGGTCAAGAGTATAAGAAGAGGGATGCAATGCAACGGCATAAATACCCCGCGATCCTCCAAAAAGAATGTGGTAGGGAGTGCAAGCGCCAGGTTGGAAGGGTCAGTGATTAGGGAGGATATGGGAGAGGAAAGGGAAAATATTAAGCAAAAAACCATGAAATAACGTAAAAAATTGTATACCTGCTGGAGGAAGATATCAATTCAAAACAAGGGTTAACTCACCTCATAAATCAATTATTTGCTTGGCAAAAAAAGGGAATAAAAATGAACCACAGCCATTTATATAACAGATCTCCACCATGACAAGACAGGTCATGCAGAATTGAAAAGTAAGAAGGGAAAATTCTGCTATCACATGGACATGTAACTCAGGGTCTCCGCCCCTTAAATCACAGGTAGGGAATATGACACACCACCGTAGGGTGCGGACGGCGTGAGGCATCCCCCTACCACAGAGAGAGGCGAGGGATGCAAGGGGAAGTTTCAAAACAACAAAGAAGGATAGGCAATATTGTAACGAATCTACGTTCATTAAATGGCAGTCCCATGCGGTCATGTGGGAAGGGAACTGACAGCATAACTCACGAGATTAGTGAAAGTGCATGCATTAGAGTAAAACTAATTATTCCCTAGACGCTGTGGGTAGCAAGTGGGATTTTTGCTATATATAACCGTACAGTTGCTATCCCGTATTGTCCGTGGGAAGAGAGAGTCCTCGAGTCTAATTAGTTGAGAATAGAGGGGAAGGATGGGGCAGAATAGAAGATATTAGTCTCAACTAGTAAGTTTATTTCCGGAGACTAAAACCAAAGTTTTATTGGCAGTCTATGTAAAATAAAACTGTTTGAATGGTATGTATGAATTCTTTTCATATTTTCTCCTAAGTATAGCAATGAGAATTCTTTCTGAATATATGAATTAATGTTGCGAATGGCAACGCAAGAGCCGTACATGTAGCAAGGGTTGAGGAGGGATGCAAATATTAAAGGCGCCTTTCCATCCATGCATATTTGTACGTAATTTTCATCATGCTTACGTCATTGCAGTCTGAAACTGTTCTCCATCGATTTATGTCGGTCGAGTGTGCCGTAGTTTCGAATTGCACCGAATCAGGCGTATCTTTTCGCGACAGCGCTTCAGAGGTGGAATTGCTTGAGAAACGAGGTGACCTCAGCGATTAAATATTGGGCATGCAAACACGATTATACTCCAAAGAATGCAAAAATTGCGTTTTGGGATACTGATGGTGGTAAAAAAACGTTTTCACCAATCTTTTAAATCTAATGGGAGAAATATTCCTTTTTAAGTAGACTGAAAATTGGCTTTCATAGAATACCCAATGGTAAGGCGTGATGGATGTGTGTTACTGTTTAATCCAAATTAATTGATTTAAAATACAGATTATCGTTTACCCCTCATCTTTTGTCTTCCGAACATATCGAAGTCCGAGAGAGATGGGGAGGCAACGGAGCACTCTTCAAACTGCTCCCGCTAACGCGTTGGAGAGTGAAATGACGCATCTTACCTCCACAGAGTACGTTAAAGTTCATTCTTTGAACAAAATTTATCAACCGTTTTGAAAAGGAAGAATTTCTATAAATGTAAATTTATTAAGGTACCTCAAAATATGCTATGTTCTGGAAATGGTAATAGTGTATTGCAAGCATACAACCAGAAAATAAATGAAAGTAAATGGTTTGTATAAAAAGTATCAGGAAAGGTTTCGGAAAAATGGACAATTTCAGATATTGCTAAAATGCCTCAAAATCCTTCAAATTACATCCCTTGAGCGTCAACACACTTTTGCCAGCGACTTTTCCACGACTCAAAGGCTCCTTAGTATGTGAATTGCGTAAGGTACTTAAGGGTACGCGTGCAAGCTTCTTTGACGGTACTTAGGTTCTCATGGTGGTGTTCTTTGAGGGAGTATTTCACTTTTGGAAATATGAAATAGTCTTCCGGCCAATTTGGGACAATTAAAAAAGTCGGGGTCTTATTCAACGCGTTGAAGAAGGTCTTCCCAAACATACATACACTCGACTCTGATCGTCGCCGGCGCCGGTGACGGCGGGGTACGTCCTCGCCCACTAACCCAGAGGTCGTGGGTTCGAATATCGCCTAGGTGGATTTTCCTCCATTTAGGGCTTGGTTGTATGAAATTATCTTCATTGCAATGTCTGTAATGTATGGATTATATGAAAGAAGGGACTATAAGTCTCAACCTCGCCGAAATTAAGTCGATAACTAAATAAAAATCTTAGTAGTCCGTCAAGACCTTCGGGACGAGTTTAGCACAGATCTTTCGCATCGCCAAATTTCCAGTGATAATGGTATGCTTATCAATCCATGAATCATTTCGTGTTTTCAAAACGTGTGAAATTCTCTTTCGCAACGGTCATGAACTTGTGCATCGCCATCAGAGAAATATACTGAGTGTAAGAGAGGGGTTTTAATATAAAAATATTGAAAATATACGGAACATGTAATACATATATTATTTATCAATAGGAATCATATTGAAGTTTGCTACTGTTTTTCTAACGAAAACGACTGCGATTAATTTTTTTTTATTCCTGGATTATATTCCCGATAAACTTGCAAAAGATTGTTATTCTGTGAGTACTGACTTGTAGTCTTGCATAGAATGCACGTCGTCTCAAGAGACTTGGGAGACTTGGTAATATTTATAATGTTATTATTATTATTATTAGGTAATCTACCGGTTAAGGTAGGTTTTTGGATGGACACAACTATCAAATAAACATTTTGTGACTCCCCACCTAGCAAACTAATCTACATCAGGTCCCTCTTCATCTCGGTGTACTTCTTTCCTCCCTTCATCCCGTCCAACATCCCTATCCTGTTCCTACCCTTACCTCGCTTGCCCAACATTCTCCCCTCTATTACCCTCTTCAACATTCCACTACCGCTCAATACGCCTTTCATCCATTTTTCCTGCCTCCATAGGATTTCTCTCAACAAACCCCTCTCCTCTCCCACCATTTCTAGTACTTCCTCATTTGTTTTCCTTTCGGTCAATTTCACCTTCTATTTATAATGTATTTCCTTTAATCTTGTACGTTTCAAATGTGAATTTGGGATACCCCATACTGTATAAATGGGAACATAAGAGAACAATAAGGCATTACTAATGACATGACTTGCTCGAGTGAAATGCTTGTTTAAGATTATGGATTGGAAAAGCGTGAGTGTAGATTTATGACCCTCGAACTTGGCCTTGGACCATAAAAAATAAACATTGAGGCGGATAGTCGGAACACGCTACGTTCTCCACATTCCTCGATGCCGAGCATGTCTCGGAAAGTTTCGAGGATCATTTGAGCCAGCCAACTCTCCCCTCACGCTAGGAAATAACTGCGGCCGTAACATTGGTTGGTGCGAAGAAGAAACTCCGAAGAAAGCCTCGAAATCCAAACAGGAAATAAGAAAAACATTCAAGAGATGAATGCTTGCCGGATGAAATAAATATTACTGTCGAATCCAATCCTTTGTGCCTTGAAGAGTTAGCCCAGATATATTCCATTGTAACATTCCGCAAGTGGTCTGCGAATCCCGGTTTTTATCACTTATTTTTCTGGAGAAACTAAGAATTGCGGTAACGGTGGTTAGAAAAGAAACCGCAAGTGAAAATATCGAAATACAGCACAAAACAATAAAAATGAACGACAAGAAGAAACAAGTTAGCACGACGTAGTACCAAAAGACAAATATTGAATATAATTAACGATAGTTGGCTGTTTACTCTGGAAGAGTAAGTGCGACTCTTTCTGTTTCTTGTACGAGTATATTCGAGAATTGGTTTTTAAAGAAGAAAAAGATCCTGTTGTTGAAGTATTTGGACAAGTACTTGGACTACCGTAGGATTATGGCTTGTAAAATTCACCCATCACGGTAAGCGGGCCAGATTCGATTGCGGCTGCAGAGGGATACTTTGCAGCACCTCCGGAAAAACAAGTACTGGAACCTCACTGGATGAAATTTTGTAAATATGAAAAGCGTTTATGTTAAAAAGTAAAATATCTTTTCTTTGAAAGATTAACTGTGATTTTCATTATCAGGCCGAGAACCTTTCCGATCACCCTCGAACTATAAACTAATATACGCATAGACACGAGCACCTACAAATGCGTTATATTTCTACGCAGCATTTAATCTTGGCTTCTATGTTAACTCAAATGTCTTTGCTATTTCCATTATGTTTTCGTTTTCCTACAATTATAATTCCATGTAATGGGTTATATCTCCCTAATATTTGTGGTCTAACCTACCCAAATTGCCTGGGGCCATAATAATCTTCATCTACATAATACCCCGCAAGCCGCCGCAAGGGCGTGTGGCGGGGGGTGTTAGGTCACCACCCGAAAAAGGAAAAAAGAACCTTTGTGTCATAATTAAACCCGTGTGTTTTGTCTGGGTTGTTCTCTTCGCATCTCAAGCGAATAAAATAATACCTGTAACACTCGTCTCGTTACTGTAACAATTTAAGACGAATATTTCGAATTTTCTCTGAACTTCATCTAATTATTTTCGCAAAACTTTCTCTCAAGGGTCCAAAATATTCCTAACGTACTTAAACGTTGGTTTTCTAATTATATAAAAGATAGAAAGTTAGCCACTAAAATAAAAATGTATGTAGTGAAGAACATGAGATGTATGTAGAGAGAAAAGAGAATCAGATGTGACCACGAGGATTTTTGTGGCCCTGTACTATTTATAATATATATAAATGACATATTAAATTGCTGCCATTTCTGCGAGTTGATATTGTATGCTCATGATTCAGTTCTCATATCGAAGCACGGAGAACTAAAAGCAGCTATACAGGACATGCAATTTGACTTAATATCAGTAAATGGGTACATAATAATAATCTCGTAATCAATGAAAAAAAAGCCGAAGTCATGTTTGTGAAGCACAAAACCTCTGACATAATAGATATTCAATTACAGATTCATTCACATTACTGCCTACATTGCACCACCAATAACTGTAATTACCCCATGCTGGAACAAGCAAGTGAATGTAATTGCTTGGGGGTAATCAGTGATTAAAATATTAACTTTGGTGAACATATTTTCAAAATAAATAACAAATTAAATGACATCCCTCGTCGAGTCCACTACATTACTAGTATCGCAAGTTAGAATGACATCAAGGTAGTGTGTTTTCCACTGATTGAGAGTATTTTAAGATATTGTACAACAGTATGGCGACGGCGCCAGATTCTGCAAAATTTTTTTTACTAAAAATAGAGAACAAAAAATTCTAGAGAAAATGTGTGAGGCTAGATCAAAAAATACAAATATATTAGACAGAAGAAATATCTTTCATATTTTGGAAATTTGGACAGGCTGTATAGTCTGTATGCATATATGTCATGATTATAGGAAACTATTTTTATGACAAAAATAAAATACCTTATTTAAATAAAATGGAATTACCATTAAGAGACAAATATTAAGTATACAACAAAAACATTTCATACGAATGAAGGTAGAAGAAAATTGGAGGTTCCTGTACTTCTAATGTTTAATGAAATACCGAAAGATTTAATAATATTGTCGTCAGTAAACGCTGTGAAAGGAAGAATAAAAGACTAGCTATTATGCAGAATGGATTAAGGCTTGAAAAAAATGTGACGCAATATACGTAACTTTATAATTGCAACACTTTAAGCTATCATTTGTGTTAACGTGGCACCTGCTGTCAAGCCAGAACTGACTGGCTTAGCAGGACAAAAATGAGTTTTTTATTCTATATTATACTGTTTCAGGGTTCACTTCGTGGAAGTAATTAATTTCCTTACTAAATAGACTTTGTACTTTTACAGAGATTTACCTGACCTACTTGATACTAACAGATACCTAATGATGCCGCAAATTGGTGAAACGCGTTGTACCTTATAATAAAAATCTGGGGAAAGTTACAAAGTCGTTTTAGCATGGATTTTTTATTATAAATTTTTTAATTAATACTACTATCGTATATTATGAAGATCATAATGATACATGATAAAGATTGTCTGTAATTCTGTTGTATGTCATATATGATAAAGATTATGCTACTATTGTATATGAAAAAATAAAATATGTAATTGTAAAAGAAAGAGCAATGAAAGTTATCTTTAATTATCGCACTACAATGCCCCACCACCCGTTTAATGAAGCCGAGTTTGTTTTAAGCAGATCCGTTCATTGTTCTGATATGTGCTCCCCATGAAAAGCTAGGTGTGACAACTACTCCCAAATCTTTGACTTGATCTGCCGCAGTTAGCACTGAACTATCTGTTTCATAATTTGTCCTGAGAATCACTTCCTTTGTTCCAAAATTTCAGAACTACGCATTTGCTTATGTTAAGTACTAATCCTCAGTCCTTGCGCCAATCCGATACTGAGTCTAAATATCTAGAGAGTAGCCCATAATCTGCTGGGGTTCTTATTTCCCTTATATCACCGTATCGTCTGAAAATAATTTTGTACGATTTTGCTACTAACTGCTGAGCTTAAGTCATTAATGCATAATAAGAAGAGACCCTATTATATTTCCTTTGGTCACACCCGAAGTTACGTCGACCTCAGTTCAGAGCAAGTCAAATGACTAATATTTGGGTGTTTTTTAAAATATTCTATAATCAAATCTATTACTTTCAATCTTATACCATAGCGTTTAAGTTTGTGTAAGAACTTACTCTGTGGGTCTTTATCAAAGGCTTTCTTGAAATCCGAAAATACTGCTTCGACTTGTGTTTTTTGGCCCTCGAACTATGTATATCGTGAATAAAAAGACTTAATTGTATTTCACATGATCTGCTCTTCCTAAATCCATGCTGGTTGTGGTTTAGTATATTCCAACTATCGAGAAATCTCCTATCGTAACTGGCAATAATCTTTTCTAATATAATTTATGAAATCGATGATAACTATTATTCATGATAATCGATCGAGGTCGAATTGTTGGGATTTTCTCTATGGCCACCTTTCTAGATGAGTGTTACATGGGCTAGCTTCCAGTCGAGAGATACTGAGCTTTCTTCTATCGACTATCGACTTGAGAAAAATACTTTCTAGGAACAATATATTCAGCTAATTCCTTCAATATTCTAGCAGGCATTTCTTCCGGACCTAACGGCACTACTGAGTTTACTACTATTTTCCTTTCTTAGTCAGCGTAATGTCGCTCATGTGTTCCCCGGGTGGTTGTGGAAGCTCGTTTGGTGGGTTTGCGTCTTCATTGTAGACGATATGGAAAAATGTTTACCTTTTTCACGCTGTCTGTAATAAATTCACCGCTTTCTACCTTCAAAGAATGTACAGTTGGACGATTACTCAGTGTTTTTCTTACGTAATACCAGAATGGCATTAGAGTTTCCTAAATATATTCGGACAGCATTTTAGTTTAGAAAGACTGCATGGCTTTGCGCATTATGCGTTTTGCTTTGTCACGACATTCATTTAGTTTCTGTTAGGATTTATTCGTATAAACTTCATCAATACTATTTGAACACTTTTAAAAAACTGACTACAGCCTTCTTTGCTTTCTTGACGCCGGTCTGGCATCTCCGTTGTCACATCTAGGCTCATTGCTGTGGGATCTCAGTTTAAAGGGAATTTAATTCTTTCTTCAATCATTGTGCTATTTATACCGGTAGTCTGGGTTTTTATCTTGAATTCTGGTGATTCGTTTTTAAATATTCTTTAAGTACGTTGAAATTTGCCTTACTTAAAAAGTACATTTTATGCTTTTCCTGGTCTACTCTCACGTTTAGTTTTCACGTCAGCAAATAATCTGAGTCTGCAAATAACGCGTGAACTTAATTTATCAATATCTATTAAGAATAGAGGCGCTCCTATTACATTTCCCTGGGGGGCCACCGAAATTACATCGACCTCCGTTGAGAACAACCAATAGATGGCTACTATTTGTATGCGATTTGACAAGATGTCTCCAATCCAATTAGTTATTTTTTTCATTGATACAATAACTATATAGTATGTCTAATTTATTGTCCAGGAATATATCAAAGACTTGCTTGAAGTCCAGAAATATTGCATCAACTTGTGTGTTGTTTTCTCCCGATTTAAGTATATCGTAAATTAACATACCCAATTGAGTTTTGCAAAATCTGCTCTTCCTAAACCCGTGTTGGTTGTGGATTAGTATCTTCCTACTATCGGGAAATCTCATACTTTTACTTACAATAATTTATTCTAATATTTTACAAATTACAGGCACACTGTCATACGGAAGTAAACATGAATACCGATGCTTAAATTGGACGTGAAAATCGTCCAATTAGATCAGGCTCAGAAATATTAAACATTTCATTGGGTGCCACACACGTTTTTAAGATAAAAATAGCGTACGGAATTATTATTATTATTAAAATGTACCTGTGCAAATAGACAAATGTCAGGTGGCACACAAGTCCCAAGTGTTGCAATAAACTTGCCTTGGAAAAATAACATGGTTTCTGAAATACAATCAACATCACAAAAGATAATAAATAAAATCAGTCAGAAAAAAGAAAAAAATACACTTTAAGGAAATTTCCAAACACCAATTTGTAATACATAAAAAAAGAAAATCCCCATTTCATTAACATTTGTTTCCCAATCAACAAGAAAAAAAATTAAGCTGTTACATTTAATTTTATACAACACATCAATCAAATGATTACAGAAGTTGTTTACATCTTTTCTTAAAAGTTCTCTGGAAGGTAAAAGGACTCTGTTAGGAAAGGGCTTAAAAATTTTTGCAGGTAAATTGTTCCAATCAACGATTGTTTTATTTAGAAAAGAAAATTTTTTTTATTCGTTCTTTGTGCCCGGCATTTTACCTTAAATTTGTGGTCATTTCTCCCTATAAAATTCGGGTTCCCCGTCTCTTTCCTTAGATCTGCCCAAACCTTCTCCCCATTCAGAATGCGGAACATTCCACAAAGTCTGCTTACTTTCCTTCTAGTTTGTAAAGGTTCCCAGCCCAGCGTTTTTAGCATGTCAGACACACTATCCATCCTCCTATGCTTCCCCAGTACATATCGGGCAACCTTTCTTTGCAACTTTTCTAGTTTTTTGATTTGTCCTTCTTCATGAGGGTCCCATACTAGAGAAGCGTACTCCAAAATTGGTCTTACCAGGGTCTGATTCGCCTTCTCCTTAGTTGCTTTAACGCTCCCTTTGAGGTTTCTCATGACCCAATGAAGTGTTTTCAAAGCTTTCTTAAAAATGTAATCCACATTTAGCCCCCACCCTAAATCCTTGGTTAAATATACACCTAAGTATTTGCAACTATCACTTCTAGGAATGACACTTTCTGAGAATTTATATTCCCTATTGTTTCCATTTACCTTGTTACTAAAGGTGATGGATTTGCATTTGCTAACATTAATATCCATCCCATTATTTGTCACCCACTCCGCCATTTTATTAATGTCCCTTTAAAGTATGTCGCGGTCTCTGTCATTTTCTATTTTCCTATAAATGATACAGTCGTCTGCAAAAAGTCTTATCTGAGAAATAATATCTACTGGGAGATCATTTATGCATATTAAAAACAAGAGCGGGCCAAGTACGCTTCCTTGTGGGACACCCGATGTTACCCTTGTCTTTTCAGAATAGACTTCTCCTAATTTGACCCTTTGTGTTCGACCTTCCATGAAATTTTTGACCCACGAGATTACTCTTCCATCAGTGTGCAGTGGCAATTGGCCCATCTTTAGCACTAAGAGATCGTGGTCAACTTTGTCAAAGGCTTTTAACAGATCGACTATTATACCATCCACTTCTATTCCCGCATCCATAGAGTCAAGCATTTCTTGGCAGAACCCTAATAGCTGAGTTTCGCAAGAGTGCCCTTTTCTAAAACCGTATTGGCGACTATACAACCAGTTCTCACTCTCCCACAAATCCCAAAGATAATCAGCCAATATCTTTTCTAATAGCTTGCATACAACAGATGTCAAGCTTACTGGTCTATAATTATCAACTAGTGCCTTATCTCCTCCTTTGAAAATTGGCGTAACATATGCCTCCTTCCAATCATTTGGCAGGGCGTTATTGTTTAAGGTAACATTGAATAAGTGATTTATATAATTTGAAACTACACTACCACCCAATTGGAGCAAGTCAATTGAGATACCGTCGGGCCCTTTTGATTTATTTGCCCTCATTTTCGTTATTTTTTTAATAAATTTCTGCGCTCGTCGTTTTAATACTTTTGGTGTTTAATATTATCTCTACTCCTTGTTTACTCAGAAATGTATCTACAGGATCCTTTTTGTTTACCATCACCTTAAATACACTTGCATATCAATTATTAAATGCATCAGCCTTTTCCTTATCGTCAACGATTAGTGTTCCATCCCCTTTTTTTAAAGCTGTTATGTTTTCCCTGTTATCTTTCCTCGTCCGGAGGTACTTATAAAATTTATTTCCATTATCTATCCCGATTATTTTCTGTAGAAAACTTTCTTTGGCTATTTTATTTTCTCTATTTAATTCACGAACTAATTGTTTGTAAATTATGAGCCATTCCGAGCTCTCGTTCCGTTTTTTGTGAATCACTCAGTTTTTTCTTCAAGGATTTGATTTTGCGGTTGTAGAACTCTGGGTCCGTATTTTCTTAAAGAATTTTTTTCGGGACAAATTTATTTAATCCCTCCTCCATTATCCCCTTAAATGTTTTCCAGATTTCTTCTACATTCTGCCCACCACTTGCCCATTCCGAATACTTTTCCCTTAAAAAGGTCTGGAACCCTTCCCTATCACCACGTTTATATTGCCAACTTGTTTTTTTGTTTACTAGCCCCTTATGCTGAGCCCCCTCCCAATTCAGGTACATACGCACAGCTGAATGGTCACTTATTCCCGGAAGGACTTCAACTTCCCCTACCCACTTTTCCGGTCTCACAAGTATGACAGTAAGTTTGTGTGGTGCACGCTTTGCGAAACTCACCGCGCAATCGCGGTTATTTCTCAAACAAGTAAAGTTTGTTTCTCATACTCTCTATACTCTAAACCTAGTTCCTTTTGTATTTTTCATGTCCCTCAATTTGAAGAAATACCTTTAAGAGAACCATTGTTTTATCATCAGTAGTAGTTATAGGTCAAATGAAAAAATATCAACTTGTAAGGGGGCTACAAATACAAAAAATATTGTATTATTATCAAAATAACAATAAAACGTAAATTAAATTTGTTATATGAAGTCATGAGAATAAAAAATTAATGATTGCTCTATACTGAACCGCCTTCGTACATAAATATTAAGACATTAACACCCAATCAGTTGCATATATCCCGCAACCACACATGTGTATGCCTGTCTGCATGTACTCCGTGAAATAACGGCTGTGCTTGAGGGAAGCTTTTAATTTAGCCTTTTAAATTTTAGGAGAGGTTGCTTTCGTAATGATCATTTTTCATGCGAAGGATAGCGATACGTAAAAACCTGTCAATGCTGGCGATCTATCTCTCCTACGAGTTTGGTCCCATAAGTAACCGGCCTGATCTTGAGATGGCGGTAGTTGTTGGAAAAATCAATGATTTTCAAAGTACCCGATCTATAAAGCAAATGTTTTAGTTTGAAGACGCCACGTTGTATAGTACTTATTTGGCAGCCATCAGCATTGAACGTTTTCAGTGAATTTGTGAAAAGGGAGAAAATTGGTCATCATTATGTGAAGCAATAACTTTATTTGAATGGCCTCAGCCCAACCAATATAAAAACTGCACTGGATTCTACTCTGGGTGAGCCTGCTCCTTCGTTTACAACAGTATAATATTGGGTAGCAGAGTTTAAATGAGGCCGTATGAGCTGTCAAGACGAGCATTGCATTGGTCAACCAAATGAGGTGATGACTACAGAAACAGTGAAGAAAATCCACAAAGTGATACTGGAAGATCGTCGACTGAAACTGCGCGAGCTAGCAGGCATAGTAAGCATTTAAAAAAATGCGGTGCATCGCATATTAACTGAACATTTGGACATGAGAAAGCTGTGTGCAAGATGGGTGCCGCGGCGTTTGCTCACACTCGAGCAAAACCAGTGTC
Organism: Hetaerina titia; assembly: GCA_037158775.1. Lineage (NCBI taxonomy): Eukaryota > Metazoa > Arthropoda > Insecta > Odonata > Calopterygidae > Hetaerina > Hetaerina titia. Next base: position 13,735,149 of record CM073775.1, read on the forward strand.
GTGAAGATGTTTCAATTGAGTGTTTAGCAAAGTTTCACAGCAACAAACCAGAAATTTTGCACCTTTTCATAACCATAAATGAAGCATGGGCCCATTACTTCAGACCCAAAACAAAAGAACAATCAAAACAATGGATTCAAAAGGGAGAACCAGTTCTAAAGAAGGTGAAGAGCGTTTCATCTGCTAGCAAGGTCATGGCGTCAGTTTTTTGGGGTGCGCGTGGGATAATGTTCATTGCCTATTTTGAAAAAGGAAACACTACCAACGGCGAGTATTATGCAAACTTATTGCAAAGTCTGAGCAAAAGAGGCCGAATTTGGTTAAGAAGAAAGTACTGTGTCATCAAGACAATGCACTAGCTCACAAATCCGTTATTGAATTGGCCAAAATTCATGAATTAAAGTTTGAATTGCTACCTCATGCACCCTATTCGCTAGATTTAGCCCCTCGGATTATTTTCTATTCGCAAACTTGAAAAAATGGCTCGATGGTCAAAGATTTTCCAACCGTGAAGAAGTGATGTCGGCAGTGAATAGCCATTTTGAAGAGCAAGACAACTCTTAATGTAAAAAGAGAACAGAACAAATTGAACCACACTGGAAAAAAGTTTATAGAGCTGAAATGAGATTACGTTGAAAATAAATACATTTTCTTCCAAAAATTTTGTTTTTTTTTGTTAAGTCGATACTTCGTCGCATGCTTTGCCACCTGGGGCGGCTTTCAATATCAGAGGTCGCCGCATTGGGCTTATACTCTGTGTCTGTTTGTTTTATCTTTTTACTTTCTGGTAGTCCAGCCCAGGATCGTTTTATATGCCTTTTTCTGTTATTTTAGTTGGTTTAACGGTATAATACATTGTCTTTTATACTTGTCATAAGGACCTACTTTATTAAATTTTGCGTATGCCATAGCGCTATTGTCGTTATCTGTTAGGTTGTCCTGGGACCACCCTCGTATTTTATCCTGGCGATCCATTCTACTCCCTATATAATTCGGGGACATAATTATTCCCTCGGTTTAACAAATAAACCCGGCTGTCCTGCATCTTTACAATGTTATTAATTGAAGTACTAGAGTATTTACCTGTAATAGTTTATTTATTTCATGATTATAATTACATGTTTGCCGTTTCGAAAAAGCATGCACGTTTTGGACGGCTTTCGACAAGTATTACCATAGTTGAGTACTTTGCCCCAGAATAAATGTTTATTTGGCAAAATTGGCGTTCTTTGCATCTTCTTAACTTCCCCCCTTTCATGTTTTCAAGCCCCCCGACCTCTTCCGACGCATCACTGCCCCACTATTATAACCTTTCGGACCAACTTTACCTAAGAATTTCATCTCACGACTTTCTCTCTTTCCCAGGCACATGCAAAACTTCATCGCTGGCCCTCCCCTACTTCCGGCGTATATATTCCCAGCTTCACATAATAAGGCTTCAGTTTCCAAAAACCTCTCGGTGTAATCACGCTAATTAGACCTGAGATTCTACGCTCTCAAAGCATTAAAAATCCTTTACAGACAGATGAGAGAGCTGAATTTTGAATTAAACAAAATTCAGAGTTTACTAGTCCGTAAAAAATAATGAGAGGGTAGGATATCGTGAACCATAAAATATTAATAAGTCAATCAAAGAAATGGAATTCTAATAAAGAAATGCAATCCATTATAATTTATTATCAAGAAACACTAGAGGTTTTCCCAGACTTATCTTGGAGAAAGCACTCAAAGTCATACCTGAAAATGCTTCAGATCAGATAAGGGAGGATGTAAACAAAGAAGTATGGAATACATAAATTAGTACACCAAGCGTGAAAGGTGAAATACATCGCGTGTACAAAACGTGAGAGATCCAATTAACTCAGGAGTTTCCACATTTTAGTGAAATTTGAATAGAACTAAAATTTTACTGAAATGGAAAGGATAATTAAGAAGACAGTTTAAGTGGAATGTAAAATTTACCCCAACTGACTAAAATTTGGACAACTATCGCAAAGTGGATGTCTCTTTCTATTGGAAAGTAAAGAGAGAACGGAAAAATATAGAGCCTCAGACTTTGAAGTTGGTGATGATCTACATGGAATCACGAGCAAACTAAGAGAATAAAGGAACACAGTGGTATATAGGAAAATAAGGACTCCAGCAGATTGCGGGCTACTCTCTAGAGATTTAGACACAATCGGATTGGTGTAAGGAATGGGGATTAGTTCTCAACCTAAGCAAATGCGTACGAAATAATAAAAGGGTATACGCTAAACGATAATCTTGGATGTTTAAATATGTTCCATACTAGAGTCATTCCTGCACTGTTCTTTGGTATAATTATAAATTGAAGGTAGAAGCATTAACTGTCGGCTTCAACCTTAAAACGTCCCAAGTGGTTTCCAGGAAAGTGAGTAAGGAACTCAGCATGGAGCTTTCTAAGTCGTTGGCCTTTGAGGCGTCATATGATGTCGATTTTCCTCGGAGCAGGTAATGAACCCAAATCATCGTAATTTATTATCAACCTTCCCCTCGTGGCTCCCTGTCGCGTAATTGGACGGGAAGTTGAGAAGGACTAATGGCACAATATGAATTTATGAAAGTTACTTCTGGTGCAGCAACTGATCATATTTTATCCAACCACACCCCCCCACCCTTCCTCCCCAATTCCCCCACCCGGACTATTAAATACGACCCTCCGCCGTGTAACTTACTTTTGATCCCGTTTCCACGTCGTCTTTTCGTCTTCTTCCCACGATGATTCCCCGCTCTCCCATTCATCCTCCACCACAACCCTCATCCATCCCTTCTCCGCTTACTCTCCGTTCTCATCCCTCCCCTTCACATTACGCAACCCCGCCCCCTTCATTCTGCTCTAAGCGACAGAGGTGTATCAACACGAGTGACGTGCCTGAGTTGTGATGCTAGAATGGAGCGCCAGCGAACGGGAAACCTTCCCTTCCCTTTCTCTCCTCCTAGTTTGGCCTTTTGCACGCATGTAGTTCGAGGGTGACAAGGCGTGATTATGTTTATTTGCTGCAAAACGGTGAGAGACTAAATGATGGCTCAAATCCGTCGATTTTATGGTCATTCTTTCGATCTCTCTCCAGCGCACTGATTGCAATTAGGGATCGGCACAAGCACGTCAAATGTGTCCTTGGCCTGTGTTTTAATGTGTTGGGTTTCTAGCGATGATCGCGTGTGAGAGAAATCTCCTTAATCAAGTCCTCTTAATCTTCTTACACATGAGGGGATGATGAAACCCAAGGAATCAACCCGAAGATTTTAACGTTAAATGATGCTTGAGTTCATCTCATGCTAAGCCGCCTAAGGGTGTAAAATTTACACATGTATGATATGTGGGCAATATAGTGCCCTTTCGATATTTCATGAAGATCATGTCACCAAAAATCATGGGGCTTGAGTTAAGCTGAGAGCCATCGAAGATAGGAAAATAACTCAAAGGATCAGATAAGAAAATTTCACAGGATCTTTTTCCCAAGGAAAGGAAATTTTCCCAAGATGACGAATTTTGCAAGAGGAAAGAAGTCTCCCCAATTGGCAGAAATAGGACAGTACTTGAAGAAGGTGTGGACTAGATTGAATAGTAATAAAAAAAGTCCCGGGTGAACAGAAATCTTAACAAATAAATGCAAATTTAAAAAATTTGAACATGAAACCAGGAGAAAATGGACCCTGAAGAAGATATAATTAGCCTTTTCTGAAGGAAGTTACATGTCATATATTCATTAATACTAATGAAAATTTTCAAAATTAATAGCTTTATTTTAAAACAGCCTAAATTAACTAAAAAATAAAGGATTAAAAAAATAAATTATAACATGCAATACGTGGAAATAGAATAATCTAGGGGTAAAAAAGAGGAACCCTGAGCAATACCATGGTATTAAAAAGTGTAGGAACAATGGGGGGAATTTTTTTAGTTGACAACATAAAGTGTGTCCTTAATTTATTCAATTCTGTTCCACCTTATCACAGCAGTAACGGTTGATTCCATCCAGAGCTAATCATCTAAATAATTTCATAGATATTGGTAGATATTTCCAATATTATGAATGCTTCAAACTCGTCAGTTAACATTTATTCCAAAATAAAAAAATGATTCACTACCCAATGATGGGTACATTAAAAGAAAGGTTGAAATTTAAATTTGAACAATGAAAATGCCAATTTACCTGATCTTAAATGCATGAAGATAAATCAAAATGAAGGGTAATTTCCGGTGAACTGCTGGAAAAATGTAGATAATTTAAAATTAATTCATATAAAGGTTTATTGCACGCTATCAGTCATATAAAAATGCATTTTTCCAGCGGCATTAGGCAAAGAACCAAAGATCAATGACTGTAAACTGTAAAGACGAGCAAAGGCCCGTTTTTCAATGCTACAAGTTGGTTCATAACGTCCTTCTAATTTACAAACAAGGAGTTTAAAGCATTTTTACTGCCCTGCATGGCAGAGGCTGCAAATTTGAAAGTTTTTTATTATACATGCAATTTAGCACATACATGTTCAATGAACTTATAAGATTTGCATAAAAAGTATCGGTAACAGTTATTTTCCTGACGTGTGCCTCATTGAGGACGGTTCCCGCGTGGCAATGTGACAATGGCAGGTAAAACTTAGAAATAAAAATTGCACTCATAATTTTGTTTTCTGAATATTACAGTTACACAACCACTTCTTATTTTTGAATTTTCCTTCAGCCGAAAATGTGCTGGTGCCACAGAAATATTAAAAAAGTAACTTGCGAGAGCCTTTATTTGGCGGTTCTAAGTTTTCTTTGCCATCATCACATTTGTGAGTTACCCCACATGAATATTTGCGAAGTTGGACCGTCGGACGCGTCACAACATTTGTGCGATGGTATTTTCTCTCAAGACGTGAGGTGAAATGACTCATTTCAAACCTTGTTTAATACTGATGGTCAAATCTTCCGCTCCACAGAAAGACGCATGAGTTGACATAAATATGCATGAATAGATTGAAGTTTCAGTTCTAATTAGACTTCAATCTCTCTCAATCTAAAGTTGACCGAGTTCTTTTGATGTTAGAAGCAGGAAGGATAGGATTCAACAGTCAAGTGGGACTTCAAGTAGATCGTAAAACGGCGCGCGTGTGAACTCTTCACATCGCCTCCATCCAGAGCATCAAGAACGCGGTTTATTTGCGCGCCGGCGACCGTCCCATGACGGGGAAAAGTTTTACACCGACGTTCAAATTAGTTACTTTGCCCTTCAGAACTTTGGAAAGTCAATACTGACTCGAACAAAGTCGAATATAGGGCACAATATAACACAATCCACTTATCACATGCTTGCAGATAACCTCCAACAAAAGTTTTACACCCTTAAAATAACCAATTTTGTATTGAAACTCAATATTCTCAGAGTGATAAGTAAAATGGTGGCGTAAAGTAACCTCTTTAACGTAATTGAACACACTTGATTAAGTGCATAACTTTGACATTTAAGTCTTGTTTGATCGCTCATTATTACCTAACTATTTCCAGTGCCAGTTCAGTGCACCTTATAGATTATTTTACCAAGGACATTTGACAGTGAAAAATGGACATAATTTAATCGATACAAGTACAATATTATAAAAGCTTTTAGGTAGCTACAATCCCTACACTCTTAGGTAGATCAGACCACAAGGATAAAATAATGGAGATAGATTCCAGTACAGATAGATACAAAAACTCATTCTTTCCCCGAACAAACAGGAATCGTAACAAAATTAAGCATTGCAAAGACATCAGGTGCATGTGTATGTTAGCTGGTGCTTTGTGTGTTTGCATGTGTGTGGGGTTTAAGGGATTTTGCATGAATGTATACCATGTTTTGTTCATGGATTGTAAAAATATTTGGCTTCTGCATGCGATTTTTTTTCTTATTACGGGTTCTGCTCCAACACCCCTCGCCACGCACCCTTGCGGCGGCTCGCGGGTCATTAAGTAGATGTAGATGATGTACAAACAAGTATGATACAAATATTTCCGGAATAAAAATTGAATTTCAAAATATTATTAAATCAAAAAGACTACTATTGCATAGTGTAATTTGCATAATCGAAAATTCTACTAATTCTTAAAAAAATTGGGATTTACATAATCCTCACTCTGCCCTATTAGTTTTGGATTGGCCAAAATTTATGACCGGATATCAGAGCGGAAATGAAATGGAATTGGCGTTCCGTAAACCGGGAAGTATTGCTCATGCCCTAATGGGGCCGAGGCGATTGATTGCTTGGGGGTCATCTAGTCTTGTTTGGTGGCTTTCTGCCAACTGGATGTGACCCAGAGGAGTAGTAATAGGAGGTCATTCGTTTCCCTTGGCGGAAGTGGAACGCAGGGAATCGGAAATAGTCTCAAATCTATGAAGTACTAGAGTACACATCTAGGCTGTCAAACGAGGAACAAATATAAATAGTTTGTTATTATATCATCCTGCTCACGTACCTCGTCCCCTTTCTATTCAACCTCATACTTTTTTATATGCTTTCAATTATGTTACATCACATCCCACATATTTTATCAACTCTGCAGTTACTTCAATGGGGATTAATAGTATCTAATACGATGAGAGAAGACTGAATAACTAAGTTTAGTGCCGATGTATTAGATTTTACAATCCATGCACATTATAGAGGAAGAATCGGTATGCGGAAAAACATAAATATATCAAATCAACAGTGCCTGTAGATTGAAGCATAAACAAAGTAATACATCATTTTGCGAATCAAAGTCGGAGAAATTTGAAGAAATTACTAAGAGAGAAATGAAATCACATGATCACCAAGAGAGTAAATTCGAAGACGTTGCGGGGCAGTCATTGGGAACTGTTGATGTGCGGAATCACGTAACTGTACGAAACATGGAATTCGATGAAAGCATACAAAAATAAGTTTTACGCGAAGTAAACGAAAATTTTGAAATGGAGGCGTGGAGTAAAAAAGACAAAATTAATAACGGGTGAAACAGAGGTACTTAGAACTATCAAAGAAGGCACAAGAGACGAGGCTGAAAGGACAGGGACATGTAAGAAGTGAAAGGGGGGATAGAAATGAAAATGGGGCTGTAGGTGAGAAGGGGAAGGGGAGTGGCGGAAGGCGGAGGCGGGCGGCAGAGTGAGGAGGGCGAGGAGCGACCCCGCGCGAGGGTGGAGAAAACGGCGGAAGAAGATTAAGAGTGTTAAACCTACTGATATTTATGATCCTCAAATACCAATAAACACTGTTTAACGATCATGACTGAGTTCAATGACATCCGTCGTGAGTACGATACCGTATCGCGCATCATGAAGGGTTCAAGCATTTTCCCTTTGGCACAACACTTCCAGTAACGCTTCTCCAATGTCCATGCTCCGTCGGACGCACTCCTTCCCGGTTGTATAGTAAGTAATACTACCCATAGTAAGCGGGACTCAGAAACGCTTGGGGGCGCTCAGACCACTTTTAACAGCTTTGCCAAGGTAGCATCAGACATATTTTTTAGCATTTAATAATATAAATTTTACTTTACCTTCAAATTGACTCTTTACAATCCTTTTTTGTTATAGCAGGGACTGAAAAAATTTGGAAAAAACTGTTTTTAGACTAGGAGACACACTAAACGTTGGGAAGTAGTTTACCCTTCCGATGAAAAGTCGTTTAACTGTTCCTTTCCGTCATTCTTCCGGTCTTTTCGTAAAATTTGGATGGAGCTAAATGGGAAAGGAGAAGGACAATCCGAGAATCCAGCATACAAGATGGTAGACATTCTGACAGGCGAGTATATCTGTCACGCCAGGATTTTTGGGGTTTTAATCGGTTATGTAGCACAAAATGTTTACATAAAAGTTCCAATGATGCCTACTTCATGCCAAACATTTTGACAATGGGAGGAAGTGAATCATTTCAGCTGACCAATTTAAAAGGCCGAGAGTCTTGTTCGCCGAAAAGGTTGCAAGACTACAAGCGTGGGCATGGTATAGCGACAAAAACGCCTATTTTGTACCTCATCAGTAACTCTCAGGACTCTGCGATATTCATTTTCCATTATCAACCATCGATATAAAATTAAATCGAATTGGCCATGGTATGCCAATATGACGACGGTTTCGAGTGTGTCGAGAAATATTGTATATTTTATGTATCATCCATAAAGACTATTCGACCGAGATACCGTGCTTTCACCCATATTATTTTGTTACCTCATATTGATAAGTTTGAACTGGTTGTTATTACAACTAAGTTGAAATAAGAAAAATATTCAATCAGATAACTCCAACCGATTAAGCATTTATTAAATAAACTAATTCATTTTTAATCATTCAAAATTAATATTAATGGAATAAATAAATCATAGCGGAAAAAGATCTGAAAAGGAGTGGTAAATTCATTTACATTACCTCTAAAGTGTTTTGTAACGTGCGATGAAGTTTTACATTTATTCAAACTTGATAATATACGGAGTTCATATCAACATCTACATCCATGAGGTAACTTAAAAGTCACCAGTAAGGTGCATGGCAGGCATATTTTCAAAGAAAGGTATTCAAATTGTCACCTGAACATTTGAGAACAATGAATAAAAACTACTGTATACTATCCAATCAAAACATAATTTCCAGCACGGTTAATCAGTGATTATGGTTTCTGATGGTGCGTGAAAAAATGACAAAATGCTTATGAGACCGAATCACAGTTTAATGCTATAATATATTTTCAACACCTCTCCTACTGTAATATGATAGGGCTGATAATAGCTTTCACTTGTATGACATATGAAAAAATATATTGACAATTTTTTCCCTCTTGATAAAATGTTTGTCCAAGGGAAAGAAAGTCTCGCTTGACATAATTTTTCAATAAAGGCACATAAGCTCCAGCAGGCCTAAATGAGTGATTTTTTATTTAAAACTTTCCATAATATTGTAATATTGTCATGAATGAGCAATTGATAGGTACTCTTGAGGTGGTTTTGTACAAATAAATGACGCATGACGTGTAGTCTGACTAAGGAACAATGATGTGTCAAAAAGGCTTTTGGTAGCAAAATAAAATATCGCAGAAGATGATGCTGCGGTTAAACTCTTCTAGGTCACGTTGGAAACGAAGAAGTAAGGAGAGACAAGACGTATGGTCGCAGCGTAGTTCACAATCGTAGATACAACATATGAAAAAAAGCTAAAATGATACGGCAGCATACATCAAATAAACGGTGACAGAATACCTCTGGACCTCTGAATCTGCTAGCCAGCAGTAAGAAGGAGAAAGATATATGATTTAAAAGAAGATGGCAGTAAAATTTGAAAAAGGAATAGCTGGAAGAGGACCACGATCCAGAAATACCACCAGGAAGATAAAAGAATGCTGTTTAGGATGCGACTAGAGGCAAATCTGAAACTGAAAAATACTCGACTAATGATAAATAAGAACTCAAACTTAATTCTGCTCATCCTCTGCTCCAAACTTAGTTCTTCTCGCATGTGACATTTTTTTGGAATAGCATGAATGAAAAAAAATATGGTTATTTGGAAAAAAACATCCTTAAAGACTGCTCTGCACAGTGCTGAAAGTATTAGAGCAAGCATTAATTGAAAGTATTAGAGTAAATGTGGGATTCCTTCATTCATTTCAACCTGGCTGATCACTAAAAGCCTCTCAGGAGATGCAAGGCTCTTCTGGAATCCCGATGAGGTCATGTGATCTCTACGGGGAAAAAAATCAATTGAAAGGAAAGGAAAGAAATGACGCAGAGCAGAAACAAAAGACGAATGGAAAATGTGTAAACGAACGCAATCGGTCAAGCAAGGAGGGTGGGGTGGGATTTCGAAGTGAGGGCAAAACCGTGGGAGTGACGTTTCTGACAAGGCTAGGGGTCGTCTATTTGAATCGTTGCTCGCTGGGGCGAGAGAGAATGGGAATGCAAATGTTTCCTCTAACCAATCCTTTTAGGTTTTACTGAGGGTACGTGGGAATCGTAAAATCGCAACATAAGGTTGCGGCTTTTGATAAGGATCTTCAAATGCTGCGGAAAAGAGAAGCTCGTGTTTGTGACTGTTCAATAGGAGAGATCATAAATTTTTTATGTGTATAATTTATTACGCAAAAATTAAACTGATACGTTAAAATCCTAGCTTTGTGTGCAATGCACGGATTTAAGGTAACAGTTTCATTGATTTGATCCAAGGAATGCGTCAGGGGCAGCCGTTGCAATTTTAAACATGTACAGTTCGCTTACTGCGACATTGGAGGAAAATATGTCACGCTGCATTGAAAATTTGCTGTCGCACGTAGAAATCGTCAGACGAGAATTTAGAAATGCCACAAAGGAATTATGGTGGGTCTGTTCCTCACTATAGAACAGGCAGAAGGTGGTTTAAACTATTTGAAGAGGGAAGCTTTACTTTACTGAGACTTTAAAGGAATGTGAACTCGGAATTCCCATGACTATATTTCGGAGGTACACTGCTGGTGTCATTGTGCAAGGAAGTCGTCCAATAGCATTAAGAGTACTATCAAAAATATTGAAAATTCCATTTTGTGCCATCGACATTTTGGCAGCCGCACTTAAGACGTGTTTGTGAGAGTTGTGTTCTGAAATTCTCATTAAGTAATCATGATTTTTCACAAAAATCATGATTGAATTCCTTACCCTGCCTTCAATTCATATCTAACCCCATGCGACTATTTTCTGTTCCTGATTGTGAAGAAACACTACCGTGGAAACCGTCTCTCAGCATCAAAAGCAGGCGCAGTGAACATATTTAAAATGTCAAATGCTGCCCTTGTCGAAAAGATCTAATCAAATAAGTGAAACTCCTTCCATTTATAGATCACACATAAACTTATGAGCAAAATTTAAGTATAAATTTATGAATAATTAATAATGCAATAAAGGAAGCTATGATCGCTATTTATTGAACAGCCCTCGTATTTTAATATCCACTACCGGATAGTTTTCGCAATGATCGATTTTAGTTAATTAACGGGTGGATATTGAGCCATCCATCATTTTTAAGATCAAATATAAAAAAATGATTGACTTATGGTCGCTTTTTAGTGAAGATTCTCCTTCTGAGGTATAATCAGATTTTTACTGAATATTAAATTATACCCAAATTACTTTTCCGCTGCGAATTTGATATCGTCGTCTTTGAAATTAAATGAATCAATGACAACACTGACATGGCCGTTTTCGGCGCGCATAAATTCAATGTGCACGGCATAGTCTTTTTTTGCTTTTCGGCATATTTAGGTGAATTTAAATCAAGTAGCTGGTTGGGAATCTAGGGGAAAAAGGCAAGCGGTCATTGGGAGATATGAAAGGAAAGAGAGGGGATGGTGGGCAATGGGGTTTATGAAGGGATGTTCGCAACGATAGAGGGCGAGGGTGACCAACAGGAATCAGGTTTTTCCGCACTGTGGGTTATGTGCTGTACGATCAGGTAAGATATAAATCATCATGTAATCAGGTAAGATATTTCAGGTAAGATATAATTTATCATGTTTATGTAATACACTTATGAATAGAAACAAATGCATATACCTGTATTTTGGTACTTACGCATAATTGGAATGAAATGAAGGAAGGAAGAAAGTTTACTGAGTCGAAGAAGAGTTTATTGTAGTTTAGAGTATCTGATTGTGTCCTGCTAGACGAAGCTAAGAAATATAGTTGTGTTCAGTCTGTTCATTCAAAACCTGTTCATGCTCTCCCTAGCCTTTTCCAAAATCCTCTTTCTTTGCCTAGACTTTCCTTATTCACTTACTGTCATTCACTTTGAATATGCGCGTATGTGTAGGTGTATCCTTAATTCATATATGAATATGTAGGTATATATGGATGTACATATGTGTATATATATATTTATTATCAGGTAATCTACCGGTTAAGGTAGGTTTTTGGATGGACACAACTATCAAATAAATATTTTGTAACTACAAACAAAACCAAATCCAGCAACCTACTCTACATCAGGTCCCTCTTCATCTCTGTGTACTTCTTTCCTCCCTTCATCCCGTCCAACATCCCTATCCTGTTCCTGCCCTATCCTCGTTTGCCTAACATTCTCCCCTCTATTACCGCCTTCAACATTCCACTTCCGCACAATACGCCTTTTATCCAATTTCCTGCCTCCATAGGATTTTTCTCAACAAACCCCTCTCCTCACCCACCATTTCCAGCACTTCCTCATTTGTTTTCCTTTCGGTCCATTTCACCTTCTCCATTCTTATCCACACCCACATTTCAAAAGCCTCCAATCTACGTCTATCCTCCTTCTTCAGTGACCACGTTTCCGCGCCGTACATAGCTACGCTCCATATCAGAGTTTTTACGAGACTTTTCTTAACATCTCTACTCAACGTCCCCGTCATCAACTCCCTCCTCCTTGAGAAAGCCTCCTTGCCTAGCGCAATTATTCTCCTTACGTCCCTACTACTTTGACCGTGTTGGTCCAAAACACTTCCGAGATATGTAAACTGTTCTACCTACTCTATTTTTCCCCTCCTATTTTAATGTTTAGCTTAGCGTATATATATATATATCCTTTTCTTTTCGCTGTGCGTAGTGAATTTGTGCCTATCTATATGTATTTATGTGTATATATGCATGAAATTATGGATTCTATACCTAATATAATATGTATACGACAATGGGTTAAATGGAAGAAGGGACCGTTAGGTCGATATTTCGCCCAAATAAAGATCTTTATGTATCCTTAAGCCCTAGATAACAATTTGCAATCAACGCTGCAAGCCAAGTTACAGGAGGCTTGAAACCAAAAAATGGTTAAAATGATCAAATTATTGGAGTTGGAAGGTTTTGTGTGTTGATTAGAAATGCATAACATTCCATGGAATTAATTTTAGAAAATGCAAATATACGAGTATACCGTTAATAAAAGTATCTCCCGGATATACTGATGATGGGGCTGCGTGCTCCTCCGAGAGTTTCGCTTCGAGCAAATCACTGCTCTCAACCACCTGTCTTCCCTTCCCTACCTCTGATTCCAACGCAATTACCCCATAGCCAGCGTAGCGGTTACTCCTGTCATCACGTTTTTCCAACACCGTTGGCTGTTAGATGGCGTAGATAAGAAAACCTTAACGGGGTTCGAAGCGAAAAACAAATATTAAATGTTCTATACGAATTGGAATCCTGGTAGCAAAAGAGGATTTTGTATCAATGGATCCGAGAGGCGTGACCGTGACGTCACGAGTTATTAGAACGCGACCGTTACGTTGGCACCGGTGTCTCAGGTCGAGTGAGCCTCTGTTTATGTAAAATGCTCGAAGACTTCGCGCTCGAACGCGCTCACGAAAGAATGAAAAGTTTCAAAGTGAGCACTTCAAAAATATTTTCGAATGTAGACTCGGAATTGCATCAGTTTTTTCCCCTCAGATTCACTCACCATACACTCAAAACAAGCAAAACTAAGTTCACGAAACTGTGCCTCTTCCAAAAGAACTCACGCAGTGTCGATATCATCAAGTGCAAAGATGGTAAAGTCCATTAAAGGTTTAATTGCCATGCTCATATTTTATCAAGTTCTTTGCCTGGACGTTTCTCATTACGGGAAAAACTGGAAGAGCATAATGTTATTTAATCAAAATATTTAGGATTCATTAGAACAGTATTGGGGAAATGCGATTAAAGGTTAAAGAGAAATGTTTTCTTTCAATAGTTTCAAATTCAAAATAGTTAGACCTAATTTAGGAAATGCTGCCAGTATATTGGATCGATAGACGGTTAAAAGTGGTCTGGCGCGTAATCACCCTCTGCCACACACACTATAGCGGTGGCTTGCAGAGCACTTTGTAACTAAAAATAATAAAATAAATGATATGCCAAAAGAGTCAGTCAAGAGTTAAAAACCTACATGAAAGTAGGGAAAATGTTTCTTGTTCTCTTTCTCTTTTAGGACTTCCTATCCTGATTTGACAAAGACGAAGAGGTGAAACAGCAATATTATGTGCGAAATAAAATGGTAATTTTGCCTCAATTCATAACGAATCGATTCCTTCGAATTTTGTCCGTTGGAACAAATTCACACTAAGTTAAATTAAATATTTTGAGAGATTACTTCCTCGAGGAGAGGAAAACCGAATGCACATTACAAACCTCATATTTTCTTTGTTATAATCGAGAATTATGTTCTTGGAACAGAGCCTATTCCATTTATGTGAAATTCTTTCATCAACGGCTTATGAAATACGATGTGTGATAGTGCTTAGATTAAATCTCTGGGGCTACTCTCCGGAGGTGGCGGGTTTGATCCTGGGTGATGATTCTGAGCAAACTCGATTTTTCCCAACCCGAGGGAATTCACGCAACACATCTTTCTCATAACTCATGCGTGAATTTCACGGGCCATTGGCATTCGTACGAGATGATCTCTTTCAAATTAATCTTCGTGATAATTACTGGAGTGGTGGCGTTGAATTTTGGTATAAGAATAAGAACGTTTAGGTAAAATTAAAATTCTCAGCATTGACCAAAACAGTACCAACACACGGAAGTGCTCACGAATATCGTAATTCTGAAAGTTATTCAATTTCTCTTATGGTCTCAAGCTACTAGATATTGCCAATAATTCAACTCGAATAACAGCGCTTTCTTAAGGAAAATTACATTTAACGGAATAAAAAGTAAAGCTTTGGCTCATTCCGCTTGATTAGAATTTCCACAAGCTAGGATTCCAGGAACTTAGTGTCATCTCCAGGTTATACAGATGACATTAAGAGTCAAAACCTAGGTCGTGGAAATAATCAAAGATTCATTATTTCTTCCAAGATGCACAACTTCGTCAAAGTAAAGCGAGAAACTGTCTTCTCCGTAAATTTAACTGGTTGGATTTCTTTACGACAGATTCGGTTGTCTGCCTACAGGTATGCTGGTCTGGTAGGTATTGCAGACACGACGGATTATTCTGAGTATAATTGGAACGATTGCAAAATCTGTAAGTGTAGATGGATTACTGAGCGTGGTATATTTAATAACTCGTTTTGTGTAATGCAAGTCCGCATTCATAATCCCGAATTAATTTTGTACCCTTTGAGTTGCTTCATCAAGCGTACAGGAGAACACAATTAGGGATTTGTGAACTCTTCCAGTCGACAGCAAATAAACTCTTGATACTTCATTACGAGGTTTCGACGAATAAATGCATTGATATTTCATAAAAAATCTACGCTAGCAAACGGTTGAATTTATTGGACGGATTAAGCGTAGAACAGATCGTTTTAAGATGTCATTTTTCCCACGAACGTTAAGGGATTAGAATAACGATGCCCGACCGCGCCAGGGGGGAAGAAGTATTTTCGTTCAAAAGTAATATGGAGTGTAATCACCCCCTGCTACGCACCCTAACGTTGGCTCTCAGTGCATTATATAAACAATAAATGAAATAATAAATAATAGCGGGACCCAAACGACCATTGATTGATGCTTCCTAGTAGCTAAACTGGGAAATTGGGAGGCCTAAAGCGTATGTGTACACAAAATTCCCTTTCCCTCTGCTCAGCTTTACTGTTTATCAGTGGTATTAGTGGAACGACGCAGTTATTCCTATGCTTCATTACGTAACACCGGTAATTCAATTTATTTTGTCCATAACTGCATCTGTAAACCGCATTTTCAGAAGGGTTGTTAGGAATGTGTATCTCGTCCAAAGGGCGCTAATCTTTGGCATTACATGAATGATGCTATACTGGAAGCAATCAAGAATAGCGACGATAATTTTAACTTAAATATTTTATGAATAAACATTATTGCATTGTATGGCCAGTGTAGAGCGCCTAGTCTCCCACGCGAACAGTTGCAGCAGCTGCAAATTGAATCTGAAGGGGAAGAGAGTTATCAATTATTTGCAAACTTGAAATCACACACATTTTAATCGAAATATCATTGTACTCTTCAAATAATTCCGTACAAAACATAGGGTTCAATGTGCTTTCATAGCAATTTGGTATACGCAGTCGAGTAAATAGTACGTCGTAGCGCTTGATGCGGTCAAGAGAGCCGGATTGCATCTAGGCAGAATTGTAGATGAATATATTTTGTAACATGATAATTATTTTTTCAATTGAAGTCAAAACAGAGTTTTACGCTATTATTTGGCTATGCATAGAATACAATCAAATAAAGGTGATCTTACGTACAAGGTGTATTAAAAGCATCGGTAGCAATTTTCCTGAAGTGTGCATGAAGTGCTGTATTCAGACCCTCGGTTAATTTTGCACATGATTTCAGATCCTACTAGCATTGATAAGATGACAATCCTCGCCATTATTACTGAAAATTTGGCGCTGTGAAAGATCTGCGCTAGAATCGTCCCGAATGTCTTACGACGGACGACCAAGAGTGCCGTAGAGCATAGTCGAGTGCCTTCTTGCGAAGACCTTCTGCAACGGCATCGCGACGATTCCCCAACCCCCTTATAGTCTCGTCTTGGCACCAGCGGACTATTTCCTATTCCCACAAGTGAAATCCCCCCTCAGGAGACACCATCGTGGCACCCTAATTGCCGTCAAAGGTGCTTGAACGCGTACCCCAAAGGGCCTTCCGGAATCCGCCTACCAGGGAGCTGGCGACAGGCTACAGATCGACGGATTTCGAAAGAGTCGTGGAAAAAACGCTGGCAAAAGTGTGTCGACATTCAAGGGATGTACTCTGAAGAATTTCGAAACTTTTACCGATATTTTTTATAGGAACCACGTAGATAACACGTTTATTTATAAAATTAGCTCAGGGAATAAATCGACCTGAGATAGGTTTCAGACATCTGCTAAAGCAATTACCTAATATGACCTTTAATGAACTTAACGCACAATGCAACGTAATTTTTCTTCGTTTCCTCACATTTTTTCGCAACTTACATCCCGTCATAAATGAGGGATATTTTTCACCTTTTCCCTCCCCTGTTCGACGTTTTCCCATTTATCAAAGCCTTCGAATTTCCACTACCTCAAAATATCTCCTCCATCCAGTTATTCTGCTTTTATTCAATTTCCCCCAAGAGCGTGCCATCTTCATATGCCATGACTGATACTTTTTCGTCGAAATTCCTTCCCCCCCAGCAAATTCCCTTCCTCTTTCCTCAAATCCCAAGAGTCGTCAATCCACGTCTATTGTCTTCACGCAAGGACGAGTTATCGGAACCATTGAAAGTTTCGTACGAAGAGCATTAAAATAATCGGGAATTGCATTATTTATTTTTGGGCAAACTCATTTTCAACAGCCTCATATAAAACTATAAAAAATTGTACTAGAAACTTTGAAACCGTTGCTATATAGTATGATGATTTTGAATCATAAATGAATTTAATGCAACACATCAAGCAAAGGACAAATTGTTCTGGTTTTTGGACACTTATTAAACAGACCAGTTCATCGCTCAACTTTCCAGCTGACCTTACTAGCTATTTCTTGGAAAGTTACATTAGAAAGGATTATACTAGGGTTTCAGCAAACAAAGCAAAATTTGTCTTTGAACTGGTGGAGTATTCAAGAGGCGAAAATTCGCTATTTTTTGAAAGAGATAAGGAAAATGTTTCGAATGAAAATTAAATGGGAATCTCTAAATAATTTGGTCATACGATTAGAAATATACCGCAAATATCGGAAACGGTTTGAATAGAGTGTGATGATAACATACATTTTAGAGAAGGTCCTCCAAGCTAATTTAAATCAGTCCCAAGAGGAAATAAAATTAGGAAAGTGAGAACCAGACGGAAAGGGTGGGATTCCCACCAGTCATGAAGACAGTGACCCAGAGGAATGGTCGATTTCCACCGACGTTCTCTAAAAACAGCAGACTATGAGAGTCATCCAAACTACCGTTGCAATTCAATGGAAATGTTTACTCGCTTCGTTTATTCAATGAATTATGAGGTATTTTAGCAACGAATTTTTAAAAGCGACTTTAAATCTACGGGTTCGAGAATTTTTTATTTCTCAAATGTCCCCGGAAGTATCCTTTTGCATGGAATCAAAGTTATAGTGTCACAATTATCGTTAGTTATCAGTGAATTCCTTTCCTCCAATCTGCGGAAGCGAATTCCTTCGGCGTAAAAGTGTTCTTTTTTCACGTCTTCTTTTGTAATTATGAATGGAAAATCTTGACATCGAAATTATCAGCGCTATGATTAATTTACTGACGCCATGCTTTCTCTTCAATTATCGCAAATTTCTCTGCAAAGTTAATGAGGGATTAAATGGAATATTATAAGCCTTTTTGACGCTCGTGTAACCTCAAATACATAAGAAAGCGCTTTAAAAACACATAACCCAGTGTAGGCACTCGATAACCTGTAATTAAAAACAACATTATTCAATCTTCCGTGGTTTTGTTTAAGGACTCTTTTGAATTATTTACATTTCAAAGAACTATGACAGTTCTAAAGGAAACGCAACGAGGGTGGTGATGGGCGCCTGCAGTAATGCCAGAGAGAGTCTCTTTTAAGAATAACCCGTTTATTAATCCTTGACACCTCCTGCCACAGTCCCTATCAGCAGCCCTCACGCTTGGACGCAGTTGCATGGGGCATGTCGATGGGGCTCGTGGGTGTAGGCGGCTTCCTCCGATCACTCCCTGGTATCCCTCCCCTAATGCACTCTCCATCTCCGGCTGCCGGCGAATACATGTCGAATGCAATTAATTTCCCACACACAATGGCATTTTTTCCAAAACTTTTCTTTCCAGTGATAAAAGCTAGTTAAATTAAATTAATCAATTCAAAGACAAATTTTTCAACACTGAGTGATACATCCACAGCAAAGATAAAAGATTAGATACGCAAGCAGACGATATATATCAAATAATCTGTGCATCAAGTCAGATAAATGGACCGCATTCATGTCAGTCCGCCACCGTTCTCAGTCCTTTGAGCCGTATAACACAACATCAAATACGTAATTAGTAACATTAGACCATTTGGCTACAGACGATTTCTGATGGTATAATTGCTAGTCATTTTTTTTAGTTTTAATTTCAAGTTCACCCCCACTCCTTGTTCCGATGAAACAAAACTACGCGATTTCCGCTAAATCTTCGAGAGTGGAAAGTATTTAGATAATCCGCGCAGAACAAATAAATGTTTAACTGGGTCAAAGTCGATCTATGTTTTTCCTTAGACCCCGTACCTACGTCCGATGATTTCATCAATAAAATCGTGCTAAATCAATTGAAGTATTGCTAATTTCCCACATAGGCTTCCGTGCAAAATCGTGTCGCCATTAGGAGCTGCCTCGCCTACCCTCTGCCGCCTCACCAAGCCCCCGAACTGGCCCACGGCTGCTTTCCCGCCCCCGGGACCATTTACGCATCGCTTCCGCCTTCCCGCTACGCTCCGTTGGACTCGAATCAGGCCGAAGTGATAGTTTTGGGGTTTTGGAGGATAATGGAATCTCATCCACGAGGATTCCCAATGATGAAATCTATGTCGTCGGTCGACTCCGTAGCCAGCGCGATTATCAGTCATGAGGTGCACAGAGCTGCGTAATCCTGGCGCACGGGGAAGGACTATCCCCGAGAGCTTTGGGGAAATGGTTCGCGCAGAGAAAATGCTCCGAAGAAGGGTCACGACAACTTCGCAGCAGTAACGTAACGTTTTTCGAGCCGAAAAAATCGCAAAACTTCACTAGCAGGTGGATCAGTTTAGAGAAGAGTCCCCAAAAGAGACTAAACCCATCGGTGTGAAAAGAGGATTATGCAAGATGCTGGAGAGTGCCGATACCGTTGTGAAAATGGCAAATTCAAAATTCGATCATGCCATTAGAAAACAAGAGACGGGAATAAGATCTGAAACCAGCACAAAAAGTTAAGGAGAAATTAGAGTTAGGGGATCATAGGGCAATGTTATAAATACTCGTTCTTCGTATCCCCGGTAGTAGTGACACAAATATCCAATACCTACGATGCCACGTATATTTCCGTTTCATAAAAGAATCCTTCCAACGGGTGAGGTAAGCGACACTGTTGTTACGTAGGTACTTTCATACGTTTACTTAACTCCAGGGTGTAATCATCACATGCTTTTATTCCGGCAAACTTTCATTGGAGATGAGTAGCGTCACATGATTATTTCAATTTAGCAAACGCGAGCAAATTAATTTGTCCCAAGTCTCCCCGCGCTTTCATTCACACGAAATTTCCAAAATACAATGCACTGCGTTATGCCGATAGGCACTTGGGGCAGTGCGGAGGGAGGAAACCGTCTGTCAAAGCAATAGACGGAATGAAGTAATTCCAGGCAGGCGTGTCCACCCACTCGATTCCACTCCACTTTCCCTTCCAGTATTTGCACACGCGTTGAAGGCCGAACTGTAAGGGCTGCGTGAGTTGCAACCGCAACGAGGCATCCTCGCGAATAAGAGAAAAAGATAGCCTGGGTCATAAGAGCCCCGATTCGATGACCCCAATAAAAACTGGCAAATGGCAAAGTGATACGATATGGCATGAAATGTGAACGATGGGCGCTTCGGTGGTATTCACTCCGCCAAAAATGATTTGGCAGAATTCGACGACAATGGACAAAATGAAAAATGAAAATGATAGTGCAAAATTTCCATTTTTATTCATAAAGTACATTTTCAGTCATGAAATACGCAATTTTTCATTCATTTGCTGACTAACGAGCCAGTTCCAATTCTATTCTTTGACACGATTGTTTCAAATTCCGCTGATAAAATCCCAATATTACCCAAAGGTCTTCACTGGACTTGCAACGAACTATAAAATACAGATATTATATTTTGTTCATCGACTTCTGCTTTTTAAATGGACATACTAAACTATTTACATGCAGTATTTTAATCCTATTTTCCTGCGCCATTGTTTAGGCGAAAAGAGATAAAAATAATCCTCGATTTTACTTAACAGCATCATTAAATTCCTTTATTTTGTTCATATCATTCTTTCATTTGGTGAACTTACTGATTTCATATGAATCGTAATCCTCGAAAGTTGGAAAAAATCCTAAAAGATCATGCTTTATAAAATATTTTAAATAGAGAATTTCCCATTACTTTTTCATTGGCAAAAAATAAATCGTAAGGATTTCAATTGAGTCGATATGCATGCATTTCCACCGCACATGTCTTTGGTGATTTAAAACTTTATGAATGAAAACGAGATAGCCAAGACCGTAGACTTGACATATCTCGTTTTCTATCGTTTTTTTTCCCGTTTGGCCATCTCGTTTTCATTGATTCACGACCGTGGCTACGTTCATTGTATAATTACATTAAAACTTTATGTTGCATTTATAACCAAGCGAAAGAAACCCGATATACACTAAAAGTTTACGAAAGAAATATTTACCAATTTAAAATTTTATCAGACGAAGGTGTATCCATTCACAACGTGACGAGAAAAATTCTGATAAAATAATTATAAATAAATGCATTGAACGGATGCAAAAGGGATGTGTGGTGACTGGTTGTGACATGAATCCTATTAGAGACAAAGGATTCCTTCTTCCAGTTATTTTGACGCATATGTACGACGTGGTCTCGTTCGTATATGTAACTATCCGTTTTCGAACGTAACGCGTCTGCACAAGGAAGGGGAAGGGACTGGAGGGGAACGATTAATTTTCAAGGCGTCGGAGTGTCTTGTTCTTCGCGACGGAGTCGTGTGGGAAGGGAGTGGGCAGAAGGGCGGGGGAATGGGGCAATGGTGGGGCGAGGAGGGGGCCAGGTGCTGAGCTACTAAAGGGAGATCTTCCTCCTCAACCCCATTATCACCCCTACGGCGATTGAGACGGTCCCTTAGGGGAACGGGAAAGCTCGGGATTGGCTCCGGCACTCAATACGTCAGT